>JAHRHZ010000067.1:18146393-18170336 GCA_024137785.1 Ginglymostoma cirratum | reverse complement strand
AGACCCTTCAAGGGTCTAGGCCCGAAACGTCAAGTTTTCCTGCTCCTATGATGCTGCTTGGCCAGATTTTAATTCCTCTGCCCGTGGTGGCTGTACCTTCAAATGCCAAGGCCCTAACTTTGGATTTCCCTCCCTAAACCTCTCTAAACTTTGACTTTCTCCCCCTCCTCTTACAAGACGCTCCCTAAAACCTATATTGCTGATCAAGTTTTATGATCTGCCTTAATCCCGTGTTTAGTGATGCTCCTGTAAAGTGTCCAGGATCTAAATAAAGACACTACATCAATGCAAGATGTTGTTTATTTGTTTCCTTTTGTTGTTGACAGCAACATTAAACTTCCTCATTTGTCCGACAATTAGGTTACAGATCCCAGTGCTTGAAGGTTTATAATTTTGGTGCTAGCTGAAACTGGCCCAGACACTGAATGCTGTGAGTCCCATTGTATAACAGCATTGTGTCCCAACAGACATCTAATTTACATTATTAACAGACAAGTCAAACAATTGTTGAATAAGTGCTAATCATTCAGTAAGATGCTTGGGAGTGTTAGTCTGCCTGGGGCACTTCATGATGGTTAGTTATTCTGTGTTGGGAATGGCACCCTTGGTGAGTGGGATGAGGGGAAGAAAGAGTGATTTAGTATAGAGATAACAAGGTGTAGAGCTGGATGAACACAGCAGGCCAAGCAGCATCAGAGGAGCAGGAAAGCTGATGTTTTGGGTCTAGACCCTTCATCAGAAATTTGGATATGTATTTGAAAGTGATAAATTTAGACGGCTGGAGAATAGGACTTGCTGAGTAGCCCTTTTGGGAGTCAATAAGTCAAGTGGCCTTTTTCTGTAAATTCTGTGATTTAATTTGATAATGTAATTGATAATTTGATTGAGTGGATGTAGTGATTAAGATGAGGGTCTTGACCTCCTTCTAACATTTGAAATATATGAAATGACGTTGCCATTGCATTAGTTCCTAATTAAAGCTGCTGAGTATAGGTTCACTTCAATAGCCCATATTGCTGGCTGGTCCCTCTGTAGCAGCACTCGAATGGCGCCTATCACTGGGGCAATGTTGTGTCAGCCTTTGAGCTTTGTTTATTCCATCATCCATTGTTTGAATCGATCTAATCTGTCTCTTAACGTCTGTTCATTTTTATTTGAAGTTTTCCATTCAATCCGTGAGTGCAATCTGTATAAGATACCGGCTGTGTATTAACCCTTCCATGATTTCTTAACTCTCAATTTGCAAATTATGTTTTCCTTCTAATCCAGCCCAATTTTCTCAGTGCTGTTTAGTGGATTTATTCCCAGTTGTTCACGTATCTTCGGTAACTCTTGCTGAGATTTAATCTGCTGGTGGGTGGAGGTGAGGACTAAGATCAGAGAGAGGACTGGAAAATAAATTAGAGATAGGAACGGAAAGGATGAGGGAGCCTTAAATTGCAATCTGCCAATGTGAGCTGCTTCCTGCCAGAATAGCAGATGGAGGCCATTCAACCCCTTGAGCCTGTTTAATTGGATTGTAATTGATCTGTATTCCAACTCCATCGACCTGCCATAACTTTAGCCCTTGGTTAACAAAAACCTTTTTTCTGTTAAAATTACTGATTGAGCTAACATCCACTAAGAAATTCATGAGGGAGGTCGGAAGAAACCTATTTCCCTAAAGAGTGGGGAGAACGTGCAACTCGCTACCACAAGGAATGGTTGAATCGAACAGTACAAATGCATTCAAGTAGGACCTTGTCAAGCATGGGTGAGAAAAGGAATGGGGGTCACGAATGAAGAAAGATGGGAGGGAAGAGGCTCGAGTGGAGCATAAGGGAGAGGAGTTTCTAATTTCCCCAGCACTGTTGTAGACCGGACCCTCAACTGAGTTCGACCCATCTCCCGCACATCCGCCCTGACCCCTTCTGTTACCTCCCACAACAGCGATAGGGTTCCCCTTATCCTTACCTACCATCCCACCAGCATCCACATCCAGAAGATCATCAGGCACCATTTCTGCCACCTCCAGTGAGATGCCACCACTAGACACATATTCCCCTCCCTCCCTTTTCCGCCTTCCACAGGGACCCTTCCCTCCAGACACTCTGGTCCACTCTTCCTTTGCCCCCAACAACCCCCACAGCCACGTGACACCTTCCCCTGCAACATTCGAAGGTGTAACACCTGCCCATTTACCTCCTCCCTCCCCAGTATCCAAGGGCCCTTGTACCTTCCAGGTGAAGCAACACTTCACCTGCACTTCCCAGAATCTAGTCTACTGCATTCGCTGCTCACAATGTGGTCTCCTCTATGTTGTGGAAATGAAGCGTAGACTGGGTGTCCGCTTCGCAGAACATCTGTGTTCTGCTCGCAAAAAAGACCCTGAGCTACCTGTTGCCTGCCACCTTAACACACCACCCTGTTCTCTGACTCTGGCTTGCTGCAGTGTTCTGGCAAAACTCAACTCAAGCTGGAGGAACAACACCTCATGTTCTGCTTGGGGACCCTACAGCCCTAGGAGTCAGTATTGAGTTCAATAATTTTCGGGCCTAAACTCTCCCATGTCCTGGTCCCCCCACCCCACACACCAGGCCTTGTTATCACATAGCCTGCCATTACACACTACCTGTTGTTAGTCACTAACAGTCCCCATTATCAGCTATTCACCCTCCCAGCCAGATTATTATCAACTCCTTTGTCTGTTCAACTGCTCTTCTCTCTCTTTGGGCTCTATCCTATCATTTACTTCCTACCCGATCCCCCTCGCAGTCTCCCTGTTTTCTGCAGCTACCATCAGTTCTGAGGAAGGGTCACTGGATCCAAAACGTTAACTCTTGATTTTTTTATTCGAAGATGCTTCCAGACCTGCTGAGCCTTTCCAGCAACTTCTCTTTTTGTTTCGAATTTCTACCATCTTTTCTTGAAGAAGGATTTCCAGACTTCTCTCCTGAATGGCCTGGCTCATTGTGTTCTAGACTTCTCCATCTGCAGAAAGTATTTCTGTCTATCCTATCAATTCATCTCAAACTTTTAAAAACAGCAATCAAATCACTGCTTAATATTTCATATTCCAGGAATATGAGCCTGTTTTATATAATTTGCCCATATTTTCGAACCATTGGAACTTTGATAAAATTTTGCTGAATTTAGATGTGCCCCTCTCCCACTACTGAGGGATAGCAATGTTTCATTGAAGGGAGTCCTGCATATGGCATCACCACCCGATCCTCAACTGTAGATCAGGTCCCGTCTGTACATATCATTCCTTACATTACTTTCCAGTACAAACAGAATGTATGTACATAGAATCAGGCAGTTCAGTGCAACAGGCATGTACTGGCCCATGGTCTGTACAAGCTTCTCCTATCCTTCTCAGCCTATCAGCATATCTGTCTAAAATCTCTCATGCTTATCTAACTTCTAGTGAAATGCATCTGTTTAATTCAGCTCAACTATTCCTTGTACCAAATGCTACAAGAAATTGGCAATTAAAGGATCACATTTGTGATTGTCAAGCAAGGCAGGCTGCTCCAAGTTTCCATCAACATTGTGAATCTGCTCTTGCCTGCACTGGCAGTGATGGATTGATGGGAGTACCCCGGGTCGTACGGAGTGAGGGATTGATGGGAATATCCCAGTCATACAAAGTGAGGGATTGACGGGAATCTCCTGGTCGTACGAAGTGAGGAATTCACTGGAATATCCCGGGTCGTATGGAGTGAGGGGTTGACGGGAGTATCCCAGGTCGTATGGAGTCGGGGATTGTTGACCGGAGTGGTTGTAGTGCCAGTGACGCGGGCTGCTTTGTCCTGGATGGTGTCAAGCCTCTTGAGTGTTGTTGGAGCCACACCAATCCAGGCAAGTGGGGAGTTTTCCATCCCACTCCTGACTTGATGGTAGACAGGCTTTGGGGAGTCAGGAGGTGCGTTACTTGTCACAATCTCCAGCTTATGACCTGCTGTTGTAGTCTCAGAATTGTTAGGATGCACTTGTGTCTGCACAGGTCTCCAAATGAGCATCTCACCTAATGTCAGTCTTTGCCTTCTCCCTGTAACGCTGCACATTCATCCTTTTCAAATAATACTTATAAGACCATTAAATATAGGAACAGAAATAGGCCAATCAGCCCATCAAAACTGCTCCAGTATGCATTAAAAGATCATGCCTGATCAATTTATTTTCCTGTCTTTTCCCTGTAATTCTTCATTTCCCTTACTGATTAAAAAATCAGTCCTTCTCAGCCTGAATAAAATACTGAAAACATTCTCAAGTATTTTCAAGAATTCAGTGCAAACAGTATTTATAGACCTGGTTTGGTTCAGTTTCTGGTCACTAGTAACCTGCTGGGAGGTCAATGGTGGGGGAATCAGTGATGGTAATGTCATTGATCATCAAGGAGTGATGCTCACATTGTTTCTTCTCAGCATTAAATTTTCTTTAATAATGCTCCTGTGAAGTACCTGGGGATGATTTGCCATGTTCCTATGCTAAGTATGTTATTCAGAAGATAATTTAATTTACAGAGAGAATTTTCATTACCTGAGGCTGTCTAGGAAGACAATGTTACTGGAAGGAGTTAGGAATAGACCCCAGTCAGTCCCGTTTCTCCCTTCACCCTGTTGCTGATCAGCTGTAAGTAGCCTGGAGCCATTTCCAGAGGCTGACTTTGTGTCTGCATTCCACAGGGGTTCCTATCGCTTTGAGAGAGCCAACCAGAGTCTTCTTGATGTTCGTATTCCACCATTCTCCCTCGAAAGCAAGACCGAAGAGTCTCCCAATGGGTTCTTGCCTGGCCCGTTCACTACATTAAGCTGAGTACGCGGTAGCTACACCGTAGAGATAGAAGGACACGTGTTGTGTGGGGAAATGCAGCGAGTCAGATTTAGCATTAAACAGACTACCTCAGTCAGATATGAGCAGGAAGGACCAGGAGCCAGAGTGCAGTCTTCCTTCAGTTAAAATAGTGCTCAGCTTGGAGTTAGGGTGTATGGATATCAAGAAAAGAGAGCTTTGTTTAGAATCTATGGTATTTAAAATCCTGTGTCCACAAAACTCTCATTGCATTTTTGTGAGTTTTTATGTCAGCTTCCCATTTTAAATTCCTGTGTTCACATTTACAACGGAACTACCTCTGTAAAACTATGCTATCGATGCCTTGTTTCTCCAGTAATCTTGCTGTTGCCTTAGTTTTATTCCTCCCAGACACTCAGTCAAGACTGCCCAAAAATAAATTATTTCCGTTTCCCAAAGTGCTGTAATTGTTGCTGTTCATCTAAGAATAATAAAAAGTCAAAACATTATGTGAAAAGTCTGATGTGCCTGACTTTAGATTGGAGGCTGAGTTACATGTGTCCACCCAGGTTGAATTATTTCCCACCTTCTTGCCCTGCTCTGCTTGAACATTGTGCTGTGTTTTGATTCCTTGGATATTATGAGGTGCTGTAACTGGCCTCAAACCTATCGCCATGTATAGGAAACTTGCCTTGAGAGTATGGGAAAAAATGGGGGAAGTGGAGATGACCTTAGAAGGAAAGAAACTGAGGCTGAGGTTGGTTTACAGAACAAGAAGAACATATGGATTAGGAGCAGGGGTAGGCCATTTGGCCCCTCAAGTCTGCTCTGCTATTCAGTATGAATATGGCTAATCTAATTGAAAGAAAATCTCCTCATCTACGTAGTAATTATTTATTGTTTATTTGTATTTTTAAACCATGCCAACTCATTCTTCTTAAACCCACAAGAGAAAACATCCTCTCTGACAAGCAGCTGACTGATGAGCAAGGAGCAGATGATTTATTTGCACTTTTTGGAAGGAGCTGGGTGGTTGTGAAGGAATGAAGCTGGGCTTGTCACTGCTGTAGAGTCCCCTGTTCCTGCTTTCTCCCACACCTTTTATCCCTTTAGCCGAATAAATATATCTAACTCCTTCTTGAAAACATTCAACATTTTGGCCTCACCTGTTTCTGTGGCAGAGGATTCTACAGGCTCACCAACTCTCTGGGTGAAGACATTTCTCCCCATCTCTCTACTGAATGGACTATTCCGTACTCTTAAACTGTGACCCCTGGTTCTGGACTCCCCAGTCATTAACAACATCCTTCCTGCATCTAGCCTGCTAGAATATTACAGGTTTCTAGGAGATCCACCTTATTGTCCTAACTGATCCAGTCTCTCACCATACATTAGTGCAACCATCCCAGAGACCAGTCTGGTAAATGTTTATTGCACTCTCTCCATAACTAGAACGGCTTTCTTCAGATAGAGAGACCAGAACTGTACTTGAGATGTATCTCACCCAGGCCCTGCATAATTGTAGCAAGACATCCCTGCTCCTGTACTCTGGTTCTCTTGCTGTGAAGGGCAGTATACCATTTGCCTTTTTCATTGCCTGTTGCTCCTGCTTGCTTGCCTTCAGTGACTGGTGCACAAGGACACCCAGGTGTCATTACACCTCCCCCTTTTCTGATTTATAGCCATTCAGGTAATAATGCACCTTCCTGGTTCTGCGCCCAAAGTGGAAAACCTGACATTTACCCACATTATACTGCATCTGCCCACCAACTCCGCTTGTCCACATCACACTGAAGCTTCTCGGCATCCTTCTTGCATTGTATCATCGACAAACTTGGAGAAATGGCACCAAGTTTCCTCGTCTAAGTCATTAATATGTATCAGGAATAGCTGGAGTACTAGCACTGATCCCTGTGGATCTGCACTTGTTACTCCCTGCCACTCAGAAAAAGACCCATTTATTCCTACGTTTTCGTTCCTATCTGCTGACCATTTTATCAATCTATTTCAGTGTGTGACCTTCCATTCCATATGCTTTAATTTTCCGTGCTAATCTCTTTGTGGGAACTTATTGAAAGCCTTCTGAACATCCAAGTATCCAAAATCCACTGGCTCTGCCTTATCCACTCCATTAGTTACATCCTCAAAAAATTCCAGCAGATCTGTCAAACATGGCTTTCCTGTTATAAATTCACACTGACTGTGTCTGATCCTGTCACATCTTGCAAGTGTTCTGTTAATTACATCTTTTGTAATGGACTGTAGTATTTTCCCACAATTGTCTCACTGTTTCTTCTCTACCTCTGTTTTTAAATAATGGAGTTACGTTAGCCACCCACCAATCCATAGGAACTGTTTCAAAGTCTGTAGGAATTTGGAAGATAACACTAGGGCATCTGCTGTTATTCAGGGTTACTTCCTGAAGTGCCTTGGGATGAAATTTATCAGGCCTTGGAGAATTATCTGCCTTTAATTCAGTTTAGTTTCCCCAATACCATTTCCTTACTAATATCAATTTCTTCCAATAACTTCTTCCCATTAGGCCCTACTTCCCCTCCCACGTATTTTTGGGATGTTATTTGTCTTCCTTTAGTTCTGTCTTCACTAAGGATGTATTTATTTGGCTGCCATCACTTTGTTCCTGATTATAAATTCCCCTGTTTCTGACTGTAGGGGATCTCTATTTTTCTTCACTAATCCTTTTCTCTTCACATACAAACTGATAGTAAAAGCTTGTTTGGGTATGTTTCCTGAAAGCTTACTGTCATATTCTGTTTTCCCCCTCAGTCTCTTTGTCTCATTTGCTGGAATCTAAACTGTTCCCAATCCTTGGGCTATTGGTTTGTTTTTGATCAGGTGACTTTGAATCAAACATAAAGATTGTGCAGTTTCTTGACAACGTAGATGTGGAGAGGCTGTTTCCTCTTGTGGGACAATCTAGAGATAAGGATCACGATGTAAAAATCAGGGGTCACCTATTAAAAAAGAAATGACTCAAACGTTTTTCTCTGAGGGTCATGATTCTGTAGAAATCCCTTCCTGAAACGGTGGTGGAAGCAGGGTCTTCAAATACTTTTATGGCAGAAGTAGATTCATGTTCTGTAGGCAAAATGTCATCGGGGTAGGCAGGAATGTGGATTTAAGGTTGCAATCAGATCAGCTATGATATTATCAAGCAAAGCAGGGTCAAGTGCTCCCCAGTATTACAGGTACCACTCTTCAGCCAATTCCGTTCACTCCACTGGATATTGCAAAGACAATGGGCGAGACAACATTCTGGCAATAGTACTCAGGATGTGCTCCAGAACCTGCCGCTCCCCTAGCCAAGCTGTTCCAGTCCAGTTACAACATTGGCATCTACATGCCAATTGGAAAATTGCCCAGGTATGTCCTGTACATTAAAAGCAGGACAAATCCAACCCGGCCAATTGTTGTTTTGTTGTTCATTAACAGGAAGAGGGCATTGCTGGCCAGGCAGCGTTTATTGCCCATCCCTAATTGCCCAGAGGGCAGTTCAGAGTCAACCACATTGCTGTGGGTCTGGAGTCACATGTAGGCCAGACCAGGTAAGGATGGCAGTTTCCTTCCCTAAAGGACATTAGTGAACCAGATGGGTTTTTCCCAACAATCGACAGTGGATTCATGGTCATCATTAGATTCTTAATTCCAGATATTTTATTGAATTCAAATTCCACCATCTGCCGTAGCGAGATTCATTATCTAGGGTCTCTGGATTAACAGTCCAACGGTAATACCACTAGGTCACCCACCCAATTACCACCCCATCAGTCTACTCTCGATCATCAGTAAAGTGACAGAAGGTGTCATAAACAGTGCTATTAACCAGCACCTGCTCAGTGACATCCAGTTTGGGTTCCGCCAGGGCCATTCAGCTCCTGACCTCATTACAGCCTCGGTTCAAGCATGGACAAAAGAGCTGAATTCCAGAGATGAGGCGAGAGTGACAGCCCTTAACATCCAGGCTGCATTCAACTGGGTGTGGCATCAAGGAGCCCTAGTAAAGTTGTGGGGATGAAGTAGGGATGTTCGCTGATGATTGCACAATGCTCAGCACCATTCATGACTCCTCAGATACTGAAGCAACTATATTCAAATGCAACAGTATCCAGGTTTGGGCTGACAAGTGACATTCATGCCACACAAATGTCAAACAATCACTATTTCCAATGAGAAAAATATCTAACCTCTGCCCCTTGACATTCAATGATGAACCATCAACATCCAAGGGATTCCCATTGGCCAGAAACTCAACTGGACTCACCACATAAAAACAGTGGCTACAATAGCAGAACAGAGGCTAGGGGGAATACTGTAGCAAGTAACTCACCTCCTGACTCCCCAAAGTCTGTCCACCGTCTACAGGCACAAGTCAGGAGTGTGATGGAATACTCCCCACTTGCCTGGATGTGTGCAGCTCCAACAACACTCAAGAAGCTTGACACCATCCAGGACAAAGCAGCCCCTGCTTGATTGGTACCACATCCACAAACATCCATCTACAAGATTCACTGCAGAAATTCACCATAGGTCCTCAGACAGCACCATCCAAACCCACAACCACTTCCATCTAGAAGGATAAGGGCCATAGATATATGCCATCACTGGCATGTCGCCAGCATAGTGGGGACAGGTCTGTCTCTCTATAACACTGGGGGACAGTACTGGTGGGGACAGGTCTGTCTCTCTATAACACTGGGGGACAGTACTGGTGGGGACGGGTCTGTCTCTCTATAACACTGGGGTACAGTACTGTTGGGTAGGTCTGTGGTGTGTTGCACACTCTGGGGCACACAGAAGAATACAGTCTCAGATTTGCTAGAGTGTTGAGTTGGCTACCACCACCCTTCTAGGCAACATATTCAAGATCATAACTGCAAAATGATTGCCTCATCTCCCTTCTGGGTTCTTTTATCAGTTACCTTAAATCTGTGTTCCTCTTGAAACTGACACTCCTGTCACTGGAAACTGTTTCTTCTTATTGTTTGAGCAGAATCCTTCAATTTTGAATCCATTTATGAAATTTTTCCTGAACTTCTGCTGTCGAGAGGACAATCCCAGTGTCTCCAATCTCTTCATGTAATTGAAGTCCCTCGTTCCTTCTCCCACTGTGCTCATTGGCTGCCTCCTTTGATGAGCACATCACAGCCAGGACTATTGGATGACAGCACAGGGTCGAAGGGCCGAATGGCCTGTTCTTGTTCCTTGTTTGTGGGTATGTATAAAGGATGTTGGGTATAATCACAATCCACATTCCAACCTTTTACCCATGGTCAGTTTAGGGACACGAAGCTCAGGCCTCTGCTGCTGAAACTAGCAGTGAGGAGGGATGAGTAAAAGCAGAAACGTTGGTACACTGTTATAGAGGCACAGGATAAGCCGGTGTTGAAAAGGCCCAAGATGCGTGCTGCTCCAAGTAATGTTTTGGGACAATGATGAAATTGAGTAGATGATTTGCTGCTGCTTATTAATGTTTCCACCTTCTTCAGGGGTTTGTACACTTTTCAAAAGGTAGACACAAGCACCTTAGATGTTTCCATCCCATGCTTTTCTCTTGAGAGCACTACTGAAACTGAAGGGCCCTTTGCTTCCCTGCTCCGAATATTTGCTTCTAGCGCATGATTGAATAACTAAACACAGTATGTAGGCAGGATCCAACCTGAACACCAGAGTGTAGCAGCAATTCTGTCATCAAAGGACAGTGCTAGCAATGTGAAATAACACTGAGGTACACACATCACTGTCTCACAAACAGCAACACCCTCCAATTAGTGTTTCCTGTAAAACTTAGGCTTACTCACACTGTACTGTTCCATGGTCAGGGTTTACCCCTGTCAAAATGAGTTCCAGTTCTGTCCATTTTGATTGCTAAGTTATTCTTGGCTGAGCAACTCTAACCAGAGGCCTGCAAATTAATTTGATCATGCTCTTCCCTTGCTCTGAGTGATTGGGTTTACTGTATGATGTTAGAGATGTGAGGTACTGACTGTGAATGTCAGTGACGGAGCCTCCTTAAAAGGACTCTATATTTCACCAAGTCAGTAACTGTGCTCCTGCAGTTGCTGGATTCTAAGTGTGAACTCTTGAGGTTTTGGGAGGGAGTGGTATATACTGTCTCCTTTTGTTGGAATAAAGCTAAATAACGTATGTGGAGCAATTTTATACAAAACAGTGACTACACTTGAGCCTTGTAACCGGCAGTTTAATAATGTTTAAAAGTATGACATTGATTATTAACTCACAGTAATTCTAGATTTTGAACTTTAAACATGGTATATTACAAGTGATTTTGAGTTTAGTAACATTGCTTCAGTGCTGGTCATTATAGACGGTAGTGCTCACAGCCAGATCCTAATGTGCTAGTGTTGGTTTTTAAATAACCTCAGAGTCAGCTGAGTATAACTGTGACAGCAAACATTGGCTGACGACAGGGTTGACAACTATAATGCCATACCCAGTTGAATATGTTGAACTCTTGAGTTCTAATTCTGTATTAAGTTGTGTATCTTAGTAACTGAGTTTTATTGCTGTCTGTGTTGCTGGTTCTCTTATGCATGTTGAGATTTCAATATATGTTACACCCAAGATGGGTCAAAGGGGAGGCAATGGCCTACTGGTATTAATGCTGGACTGTTAATCCAGAGACCCAGATAATGTTCCGGGGAAGCAGGTTCAAATCCTGCCTCGGCAGATGGTGGAATTTGAATTCAACAAAAAAAAAATCTTGAATTAAAAAAGCCCATCTGGTTTCCTAATGTCCTTTAGGGAATGAAACTGCCATCCTTACCTGGTCTGGCCTATATGTGACTCCAGGCCCACACCAATGTGAGTAACTCTGAACTGCCCTCTAGGTAATTAGGGATGGGCAATAAATGCTGCCTGGCCAGTAATACCCTTGTCCCTTGAATGAATTAAAAAAAAACCTGCCCAGGAAGTGTCTAACTGCTACTGATGCTCAGTGATGGGTTTAAATGAAGATTTTTGGTCAGTAATGTTTCACTCATTTTACTTCTCTATATTCTTGTACATAATGCCCAGAATCTAATCCTTGCAAATCATCAGCACAACCTGTAGAATGACCTCTACTGTCTCCCCTAACAGTTATTGAACTAAAACAACAGTAGATACAATACTGCAGACACTGGAAACCCGAAATCTAAAAGAGCAAATGCTGGAAACAGCAGATTGCTTGGAATTTGTGGGGAGAAAAACTGAGCCAAAAACTGAATTGTGTCCTCCCCTGGCAACTCTCCTCTGCTCACCTTTCATCAGAACTGCAAAGAGTTAGAGAAGTGACAGGTTTTAAACAAGTGCAGAGGCAGGGGGGAGGAGTGTGCCAGCGCAGATGATGACTATTGCTGACTATTTCTAACATATTCTGTTGTTTTCAGTAGTATGTCAGTAGTGTGTGTCACTGGAGAGATTGCATGAAGAGGGTAGTGGGATTCAGACAGGACACCACTCTGGACAGTTGAAGTGGGAGAGCTGCCTAGTAGCACTGTCACAGGGACCTCAGTCAAAGCTGTTGGGAATGCAGTCACTCACAGATCAGATTTTATTCTGAAGTCACTGTTAGATTTTCAGGATTCAGGTGCCTGAATCTGAGCCCAGCGGGGTCACATAGCTCAGCCTGACATCCTTTCATTTCCTTCTCTGTAGGGGTACGTTCCGCTTCGAGAAGCCGGAAGGTTCTCAGCTTGATGTTCGCATCCCGCCGTTTTCCCTGGAGAGCAATAAAGATGACAAGGCCCCTCCTGCTGGCTACAGCTGGTAGAGCTCCATCTGCTGGGACCCTGGGCTGGCTGTCAGCGGGAAGATTCTGCTTACAACTTCACTGGAGAGGGGATAAAATGAAGGAGAAAGTCTTCCATTGCCAGTCCTTTACAGATCTCCCTGGCTTGCTGTATAAACACCAATCACATTTTGTCTGTTTTGCTGAAGAAATTGTTTTGGAAGTGCAACACTGGTACTGAATAACGTCTGTGTATCATTGAAGAAGGAAATGGAATGATTTTGGGTGGGAGCTAGAAGTGAACCAAATGGGGGTTAACAACGATCAGTGCAAATTTCATGGCAACATTACTGAGACTGACTTCTGATTTCAGAATCAGTGATTGTATTTAAATCCCATCAGGTGCTCTGATGGGATTTGTTCTGGACCATTAGTTTCAGATTTTTGCGTTATTAATCAGTGACATTACCCATCAAGCTGTCATCTCCCTGTTTAAAGGTTAGCATAGAACAGCACTGCCCAGGAACAGGCCCTTCTGTCCATGATGTTGTGCTGAATTAAAGTTAAGAGAGGAATTTTGGTTTTGGAGAGTTGGAAGTATCCTGTTCTTCAGAGTAATGTCTCAGAATCTTTAATATTCACGTAAACAACTGACAGACAGGTGTTAGCTCAGTAACCACAAGGTTAGCAACTTTGCTGATCTCAGCTACTTTCAGGCTGGAGACTGATGTCACTGAGAGTCAAAGGCTACTTTACACTGTTATACTGTATGTGGGATTTGTCTTGACGTGCAGTGCAGTTACACCATGGAAGTGGTTGAAATGTGATGCTACGACGTGAGATTATCTCTGTACCCTCCTCCAGCCCAACAAGTTCTCTCAGAACTCTGCAATTGCTGCCCCATTGGCGGCCATGCCATCAGCTACCTGAGCCTTAAGCTCTAGAATTCCCTCCCTAAACCTGAACACCCCTCTTTTCTTTAAAAGTCACTCCTTTGACCAAAGCTTTTTATGTTCTGCCCAAATATTTCCATATCTGGCTCTGCATCAAGTGTTATTTGATAATTCTTCTGTGGAGCACCTTGAGAAGCTGAGCTATGTGAGAGACACTATATAAATGCAAATTGTTTATCTCCTCATCACCGCCAAAAGGATAGTTATAATTAAATTGGCCCACTGCTGCATGGGCCGTAGCCTGAATTTCATGTATATACTGCTGGTACTGTGCCTCAAATGATGCAGTAACCCATAGTGGTGATGATGAATTAGCTCAGCACTGAGTCACTGTGTTTGAGCTGTAGCATCCAACCTCCCATGGTGGTTCTTTATAGGCAGAACCAGGGATCGATAGGTGGGGGAATGAGATCTGACTTCCAACTGGTTACATGACAGTGGTTAAAACTGAGTTGGTTTAGCACCTGTTGTATTGCTGAGAGTAGGGATCGAAATTGATGAGGACTATGTATCAGACTGGGTTGCTGTTTCACCTCTATTATCCTGCAGTCCCTGGGGTAAGGTGCTTTTCGTCCGATTACTGGTGGTTGGAGGAGAGGCTGTTGCTGTTCCTACATTGTTGTTCTTTGTCAGAGTCCTGACTAGCATCTCCCTGTGCTCAGGCCCGATGCTGCAAGGTCAGGAAGTTCCTCTCTCACCTGGGCTGTGGTGTGGTGTTCACTGGATAAATTCCAGAATGTACATCCTTGAAATAAAAAAAACACGGGACATTGCAGAGTGGGCCAGGAGCTGTGAGGTTAGTACCTACTAAATGAGAATCAAATGGTTGTGTTTAATATTGAGGGTTTGTAATAGTTTGATGGTCAGTCCTTTAACATAGAGGACATTTAAACACCTCCAGACTCAGCAACATAATCTGTGCAGAATCCTTGATTAGTAAAGGGAGCAACAGTTATGGGGAGAAGGCAGGAGAATGGGGTTGAGAAACACATCATCAATGATTGAATGGCGGAGCAGATCTGATGGGCTGAATGGCCTAATTCTCCTACATCTTATGGTGAAAGAGGGCTCATTTAAGTTAGCACCACACAAAATATTCCTTTACTCACTGAGAATATTGTTCTTGTGGGTCTTCCCTTCTCAGAATGTGCAGGACAACAGTTTGGTGCTGGTTTGGCACCTTCATTCTGTCTGTTACTTTCTCCCTCTTGTATTTACTTTACTTCCTCTGAAATGGATGATTAAAAGAACAGCTTTTAAAGAGAATACTTGTCCGTGCAGGTTATCACAGTGTGGTGTTAGGTTTAAACTCACCAAAAGAATGATACATCACAGAGGAAGCCTTTTAGTCATCATATGTGAGCCAGCATTTTGAAAGTTATCAAATTAATCATTCTGCCCAGCCCTGTCCCTATGGCCCACTAAATCCTTCCTTTTCAAGTATTTATCCAAGCTACTATTGAAAACAGAGATGATAGGAACTGCAGATGCTGGAGAATCCGAGATAACAGGGTGTGGGGCTGGATGAACACAGCAGGCCAAGCAGCATCATAGGAGCAAGAAAGCTTGACATTTCAGGCCTAGACCCTTCATCAGAAATGAGATCACATCAGAAACACATTTCTGATGAAGGGTCTAGGCCCGAAACATCAAGCTTTCCTGCTCCTATGATGCTGCTTGGCCTGCTGTGTTCATCCAGCCCGATGCCTTGTTATCTAGTATTGAAAACGGTCCGTTACTCTTGAACAAGAATGGGAGGACATACATTTAAGGTGATGTGCAAAAATAGCAAGGATTAGGTGAGGAAAAACTTTTCCACTCAGCAAGCAGTGGTATTAGGGAATGCATTGCCTGGATATGCAGTGAAGGTAGGTTGAAGAGAGGCGTTCAGGATTATTTGGATAGAAATAGGTGCAAGGGTATGGGGACTAAACAGGAAATTGACGTGAGGTGGTGATACTTGTTTGAGGAGGCAGTGCAGACACAATGGGCCAAATGGCTCCTGCTGTGATGTAACAGTTCTGTGAAGCTGTTTCCACCCAGTGCTTTCCACATCAAAAACAACTCACTGCATAAACACAAGTATTGGTGGTGGTTATGTGGCTTTGCATTGGCACTGACTGTGAACCAAGCTCTGAGCAAGGACTGAATCTGGCCTGAATATTGAGTGGCTGCAGCAAGCTGGAGGAGTTTCCCACACTCAGCTCAAGCTGTGCTTCCCGTGGCAGGGATCCCAGGAATGTGCCGTGCAGAGAGGGGAATGTGCTGCTCTCCCAGAAGTAGCTGGCTACGGTTCAGAGTGCACGTTAAACCAGGACTAAATCCTGCAAAGAAATGATTGCATTCCTTTCTCCCACCTTTGCATTGACCTGTTGTTCTGATGGTTTTAATTATTAATCCAGTTAATAATTGTTTTCATATGGTACAGACTGAGGCTTGTCCCCAAAATTGTAAGTTCCAAAATGTTTTGGCAGTTTATAACAGAATGCTATTGGCCTTCTGTTTAACCTTCTAGGTACTGGGAGAGATCCTGGCCCGCTCAGGTTGTGACCCTGGGTAGAGAAACTGGGCAAATCGATCATGGGAGTCATCACAAACACATCTGTAGTTGCTCACCTTGGAGACTCTCATTCCATTAGGGTCAGGAACTTGCATTTTGCCCACACTCCCTGGTTATAGTGTCCCCATCACCTGCTGTGACTGAGCTAATGCAGAGACAGGGCTGAGTGTCTTGAATATTTCTTCACATTAAGATCACCACTGAGCGTTTGCTGTTGTGGGTGGAAGAATCAAAAGGTGAAAGATTGCAGATAGTTCTTCAGCACCACTACCAATAACTAGCACCTTCAACTGGACACACATAGTTTCTCCATCTCCAACTTCTCATTCCTTTCCAAAATCCTGGAATTGTTGTCACCCCACAGAATCATTCCCAAATTTCCCATAGAGAGCTCCATGTTTAAATCAAAAAACAATACAGCATAGGAAAAGGCCCTTCGGCCCTCCAAGCCTGCACCGACACATTTTGCCCTTCCATATTAAAACTGTCTTCACTTACAGGATCCATATCCCTCTATTCCCTTGCTATTCATCCAGGTGCTCCTTGAATACTGTTATTGTGTCTGCTTCCACTACTTCCTCTGGCAGTGTGTTCCAGGCACTCTCTACCCTTTGTGAGAAAAACCTGCATTGCAAATCTTAAAGGGCACCCCCCCGCCCCCCACTCCGCCACACCTTGTACCTACATCCCCTAGTAACTGATCCCTCCACCCTGGGAAAAGGCTTCATATTTCCCACTCTATCTATGTGATTTATACACTGATAAACTTCTGTCAGGTCGCCCCCTCAACCTCCTCATTCCAGTGAAACCCAGTCTAAACAACCTTTCTTCGTAGATAGTATAATCCCTCCAGTCAGGTTTCTACTCCTGCTGCCATATCAAAATCACTGATGTCAAAGTCACAAATGGTATCCCATGTGACCTTTGACCTCCTGATTTGTTCAGCTGGTGGGACTGTCTGAGGCCTGGGTCCATTCTTATTGATCTGATCATGGCTGCAGCTTGCAATTGCCTCTTCCCGCTCCTGCACCATTCTCTCTGCTGTCCCTGAAAGGTTTCTCCTTGGTCCAGCCTGTGTGTTGTCTGCACACTGATTCTTGGTAACATCATTTGAAAGTACAGCATTAGTTTTTACATGTATGCTGATGACACCCAGCTCAACCTCCCCACCACCTCTTCTCAAGTGTTTTGCTATCCCATGTGTCAGAGAACAATGTGTATTTCCAGAGCCGGGACAACTGAGTATGTCCAGGGACTGTGGATGTGAGCTTGCATGGACTTGTCTGTCCATGTACACCTGTCTGTCCAGAACTGGGGGCTGTGGGGAGAGCAGCCTGAACCACAATCTGTTGCTGTAATTCCACAGTGACAGGAGCAGGCAAGGTATAAAGGGCAGGGAGTCTCGAACAGATCTGCTCAGAGGTTAAGGAGTCATAGTGTCATACAGCATGGAAACAGACCCTTCGGTCCAATCATCCATGCCAATCAGACATCTCAAACTGACCTCGTCCTGCTCGCCAGCATATGGCCCCTATCCCTCTCAACCCTTCCTATTCATGTACCCATCCAGATCCCATTTAAATGTTGTAATTGTATCCGTCCCACCACCACTTTCTCTGGCAGCTCATTTCTTACACACACCACCCTCTGCAAGAAAATATTCCCCCTCAGGTCCTTTTTATATCTCTTCCCTCTCAACTCTATGGCTTCTAATTTTGGACTGCACTACCCTGGGGAAATGACCTTAGCTGTTCACCCTATCCAGGCCCATATGATTTTATAAACCTCTACAATATCACCCCTCAGCCTCTGACGCTCCAGGAAAACAGCCTCAGCCTATTCAACCTCTCCCTATAGTTCAAACCCTCCTGTCCCACAACATCCTTGCAAATCTTTTCTGCACCCTCTCAAGTTTAACATCTTTCCTATAGCAGGGAGACCAGAATTGTACGCAGTATTCCATAAGTGGCCTAACCAATGTCCTGTACAGCTGTAACATGACCTCCCAACTCCTATAGTCGATGCACTGACCAATAAAGGCAAGTATCCCAAACGCCTTCTTCACCATCCTGTCTACTTAAGACTGCATTTTCAAGAAACTATGAACCTGCACCCCAAGGCCTTTTTGTTCGGCAACACTCCCCTGGGCCGTACCATTAAGTGTATAACTCTTGCCCTGGTTTGCCTTTCCAAAATGCATCACCTCACATTTGTTGAAATTAAACTCCATCTGCCTAACCCTAACCTTAACCATATCTAAATTAAACTCTTTCTACCAATCTTTAGCTCATTGGCCCATCTGACCAAGATCCGGTTGTACTCTGGGATAATCTTCGCTGTCCACTACACCTGCAATTTTGATGTCATCTGCAAACTTACTAACCATACCTCCTATGTTCACATCCAAATCGTGTATATAAATTATGAAAACCAGTGAACCCAGCACTAATCCTTGAGACATACCACTGGCCACAGGCCTCCAGTCTGAAAATGCAACCTTCCTCCACCACCCTCTGTCTTCTACCTTTGAGCCAGTTCTGTATCCAAATGGCTAGTTCGTTGGGATCCCATGTGATGTAACCTTCCTAACCAGTCTACCATGCAGAACCTTGTCAAATGCTTTGCTGAAGTCCATATAGACCATGTCTATCGTTCTGCCTTCATCAATCTTCTTTGTCATCACTTCAAAAAACTCAATCAAGTTAGAGAAACACGATTTCCCATGCACAAAACTATGTCGACTATCCCTAATCAGTCCTTACCTTTCCAAATGCATGTAAATCCTGTCTCTCAGAATCTTTGCAAAAACTTTAATCTCCCCTAACATCTTACACACCAGTGACATAAGGTTCACCAGTCTATAGTTTCCTGCCACTTTTCTGAAATAGTGGCGCCACCTTAGCCAACCTGCCTCTATACCTCGCCCTTCACCTCCATCCAAGGCCCAAAACAAACCTTTCACATCAGACAGGGGTTCACCTGCACATTCGTCAATGTGGTCTACTGCATCCACTGCTCCCGGTGTGGCCTCCTCTACATCGGTGAGACCAAGCACAGACTCAGAGACCGATTCACGGAACATCTGTGTTCTGTTCGCCACAAATGACAGCACCTTCTGGTCACCAACCATTTTAAACCCCCCCACTCCCTGGGTGACATGTCCATCCTGGGCCTCCTCCAGTGCCACAATGACAATACCAGCAAACTGGAGGAACAGCACCTCATATTCCGCCTCGGGAGCTGATGGCCTGAACGTAGAATTCACCAGTTTTAATCTCCTCGTCCCATGACCAACCCTCCCTCTCATCCCAGCCTCCTTGCCCCGACACAACCTGTCCATCATCTCCCACCTATCTGCTCTTCCCACCTCACTGACCAATCCCCACCACTGCCTACCTGCACTCACCTATCACCATCCTACCTACCTTCCCCAGCCCCACCCCTCCTCTCTATTTATTTCTGAGCTCCCTTCCCCCTCCCCATTTCTAAAGAAGGGTCCCGACCTGAGATGTCAACTTCATGCTCCTCCGATGCTGCCTGACCTGCTGTGTTCGTCTAGCTCCACACTGCGTTGTCACTGAAGAAACAGTAATATTTTTCCAGGTTAGGATGATGTGTTGCTTGGAGAAGTTTCACAGATTGTGTTCCCATTATTGCCCTTGTCCTGCTGCAATTACACAGGACCTTGATGAGATCACACCTGGAGTGCTGTGTGCAGTTTTAATCTCCTTCTCTGAGGAAGGATGTTCTGTAGATGGAGGGAGTGAAGCAAAGGTTTATGAGACTGATCCTTGGGATGACAGGACTAATGTGCAAAGAGAGACTGAAACAGTTAGAACTATCTATGCCGGAGTTTCGTAGAATGAGGAGGATCTCATAGAAATTCTAAAATTGTAACAGGACTAGACAGGGTAAACACAGGAAGAATGTTCCTGATGATGGGGAGGTCCAGAACCAGGGGTCACAGTTTAAGGATAGAAGGTGGGCCATTTAGGACTGATATGAGGAGAGACGTTTTCACCGAGACAGTAGGGAGCCTGTGAGATTCTCTCACAGTTGAGGCCTCAACAGCAGTTGAGGCCAGAACATTGAATGTTTCCAAGAAGGAGTTAGATACAGTCCTTAGGGGTAAAGGGATAAAAGGTTAAGGTGTGAAAGTGGGAACAGGGGACTGAGTTGGATGATCAGCCATGATCATATTGTATGGGAGAACTGGCTGTAGAGACCAAAAAGCCTACTCCTGTTGAAAACAATAAATGCTGGAGATCACAGCAGGTCAGGCAGCATCTATGGAGAGAGAATATGCTAACATTTCCAGTTTAGATAACTCTTCATCAGAGCTCAAGAATGCTGAAGCCTACTGCTCCTATTTTCTATATTTCTATGTCCATTGAACATTCAGCACCAGACGAGCAGAAATTCACTCTCATTAATTACTGGGAAGCCATTATCTTCAGTCACCTCCACCAACTTCATTCCCTCCTGATCCCATCCCTCTCAACTGACTGAAATTAAACCAAACTTGAGCTTCTAACCTCATGTCTGTGCCAATTCCACCTAGAATCATAGAATCCCTACCGTGGAAACTGGCCCTTTGGCCCAGCAAGTCTGCACCAACCCTTGGAGCATCTCACTCAGATATATATAACCCACCTAAGCTACACGTCCCTGAACACTATGGACAGTGCACCTAACCTGCACATCTTTGGACTGTGGGAGGAAAGCAGACCACCCAGAGGAAGCCCACACAGACATGGGGAGAATGTGCAAACTCCACACAGACAGTCGCCTGGGGTTGGAATTGAACCTGGATCCCTGGTGCTGTGAGGCAGCAGTGCTAACCACTAAGCCACCGTATCACCCCAAACAGCTTAACATCATCCATGCATTTGTTCTGTCACTGTTCAGGCACATTCCAGACTCATCTCCCACTTTTTACCTTCTGCAAACTTGAGGTTGATCCAGATTTCTGCTTTCCATGTTCTAACTTACACCAGATGCTTTTAGCCTGTCACTACTGTGTTCGCTGACCAACACTGACTTGCTGTTAAACAAAAGCCTTGATTTCAAAATTCTCACCATTGTTTTCAAATCTTGCCTCTTCCTGTCTTAGTGATCCCCTCCAGCCCAGTAACCCTCTGAGATATCTGCATCCCCCCAGTTCCAGCCTCCTGAGCAGCTCCCATTTTCGTTGTGAATGTGCTTTGTGCTAAGTCTGTCACTGAGTGAAGCAGAGCACATGGATTTTCAGAATGATGATGTTGTAGGCCAATGTCACCACAGAGCAATAATGACCTGTAATAAAGATAGCAGTAGCCACATCACCACAGGCCAGAACCCCGGAGCATTCCCAGCAACATTCAATAATCTGATAGTGAGGGTTTGGATTATCCAGGCTCTGAGGTTACAGCTAGCGGCGCACAGCAATTAGTCTTATTTCCATTGAATGCAAATACAATTATGTCAGAAAATTCCCTTTTTGAACCCGTGTCAGGAACTCCACACTATCAGCCTATCACTACCAGGAAGGTAGAGTGTGGTAAACTCAATTCTTTCTCATCCACAATGTCTCTGTGCCAATATAAAATGGTCATTTAATTATGGTCAAGCCAGAAATGAATAATCATGTCGAGTGGACACCGGGCGGGGGAGGGGGTGTGGTGGTGGGGTTAGGATTAGGGTCAGTCTGTGACAATGAGACCTGTATCTGGATCTGAGGCTGATTTCTTTGGAATTCCGAAAGACCCCTGTTTCCTGTTTGATAGTGGATGTGAATTTCAAATTGGTCTTGATGAAGTGTGATATTATTTGCACATGTGCAGGGGTACACTTGTGGTTCCTGATGCAGGAGATACTGTCTTGGCTGTCCATGTGTGGTGAATGACTCCCAGTGACCATTCGTAATTACACCAAAAACACACTCTGTTTAGTTGCTGCATCATTGCCAGTGCCATTGACTGCCAATGCTCAGGCATTCCCTCCCTTTCACCTTCTGTCTGTATACCTGTCTCCTCCCTCTTACAACCTCCCTGTTTAACACAGTTTTTGGTCATTTGCTATTATGATTTGTTGAAAAGTCATTAGCCTGAAAAATGAACTGTTTTTCTATCTCGATAACTTGATACTGAGAGATTGCTAAATATTTGAAGCAGTTCCAGAATCCCCCAAAGCATCTTGCTTTTGCCCAAATTACTATGGCTTGATGTTACATTTTGTCTTGAGATGCATTTGTAAGGTACCTCGGACGTTTCCTGAATCACAGTTAAGTTGCTATATCAATGTAAGTTGTCGCTGCACGATCTATTTGTAGACTATAACATCCCTCCCTCTCTGTCAGCAGCAGCCGCTGATCCTTAATGATTCATTCACACTTATTTCCACTATCTGACCTGATTTATTAGTGAATTGCTTATTTAAAGTAATCTCAATCTCAACCTTGCATTTCTCCCCTTTAGACTATCGGCCGCCTGGTGGCTGAGCCTGCAGAGAGCCCAGTGCCCTGCACCCTGAATGATGGGGTGGGGTGGGGGGTTGGGGAGGTGGTCGTGTGTGGAATCTCACTCATCCGTATTGAACACCCCTTTGAACCATCTGTCAGTGGCTATATTTTACAACTGCCTGAATCTGACTTTGTCAGAAGGGAGGATGCTCCACACTTCTTACTAAATTTCACTACCTGACAGAGCTCAGGTGATGATCCTAACAATGACCCTGACCCTCACCCTGACCGTGACCCTGACCCTGACCCTCACCCTGACTGTGACTGTGCTCTGTCCCTTGAGCCCTTGAAGACTGAAACGGGTGAAGTTATTATGGGGAACAAGGACATGGCAGAGGAGTTGAATAGGTACTTTGGATCTGTCTTCACTAAGGAAGACACAATCTCCCAGATGTAATAGTGGCTGAAGGACCTAGGGTAATGGATGAACTGAAGGGAATTTATATTAGGCAGGAAATGGTGTTGTACAGACTGTTAGGTCTGAAGGCTGATAAGTCCCCGGGACCTGATGGTCTGCATCCCAGGGTACTTAAGGAGGTGGCTGTAGAAATCGTGGACACATTGGTGATCATTTTCCAATGTTCTATAGATTCAGGATCAGTTCCTGTGGATTGGAGGGTGGTTAATGTTGTCCCACTTTTCAGGAAAGGAGGGAGAGAGAAAACAGGGAACTATCGACCGGTTAGCCTGACGTCAGTGGTGGGAAAGATGCTGGAGTCAATTATAAAAGATGAAATTACGACTCATTTGGATAGCAGTAACAGGACAGGTCAGAGTCAGCATGGATTTACGAAGGGGCAATCGTGCTTGACTAATCTTCTGGAATTTTTTGAGGATGTAACTATGAAGATGGACAAGGGAGAGCCAGTGGATGTAGTGTACCTGGACTTTCAGAAAGCCTTTGATAAAGTCCCACATAGGAGATTAGTGAGCAAAATTAGGGCACATGGTATTGGGGGCAAAATACCGACTTGGGTTGAAAATTGGCTGGCTGACAGGAAGCAAAGAGTAGTGATAAACGGGTCCCTTTCGGAATGGCAGGCCGTGACCAGTGGGGTACCGCAAGGTTCGGTACTGGGACCGCAGCTGTTTACAATATACATTAATGATATAGATGAAGGCATTAAAAGTAATATTAGCAAATTTGCTGATGACACAAAGCTGGGTGGCAGTGTGAAATGTGAGGAGGATGTTATGAGAATACAGGGGGACTTGGACAGGCTAGGTGAGTGGGCGGATGCATGGCAGATGCAGTTTAATGTGGACAAATGTGAGGTTATCCACTTTGGTGGCAAGAACAGGAAAGTAGATTACTATCTAAATGGAGTCAAGTTAGGTAAAGGGGAAGTACAACGAGGTCTAGGTGTTCTTGTACATCAGTCAATGAAAGCAAGCATGCAGGTAC
>JAHRHZ010000067.1:18105293-18121338 GCA_024137785.1 Ginglymostoma cirratum | reverse complement strand
CTGTATCCCAGTGATGGTCAGCCCCTTCAGGAACTGTATCCCAGTGAGGGTCAGCCCCTTCAGGAACTGTTTCGGGTTAGGGTATTGGGTTTGGGTGTGATAGTTGTGATGAGAGGAATATGTTCCCTACGGCCATTGGAGTGAACTGGTGCTACTCACATCTAGAAACCTGACCCCAATTCACTCCATCACTGCTCTCCTCTCCCTCATCCACCCTCCCTCACCAGCTCACCCTTCATCACCATCCCTTACCTACCGTCACCCTCCCTCACCACTCACCATCTCTCCCTTTCACTCCTGCACTACCTTACCCTCACTCTCCCTCATCAACTCTTCTCACCCCTCACTCCCTTACCCTCACCCCTCACTTTCCTTCCCTTCCTCAGCCCCTCCTACATCTGCACTCCCTTACTTTTACCTCACTCCCCCTCACCATCCCTCTCTCTCACTCCCGCACTCTCTTAAACTCACCCCACACTCTCCCTCATCAACCCTCCCTCACCCCCTCACTCCCGCATTCAATTACCCTCAACACACACTCTCCCTCCCTCACTCCCTTACCCTCACCCCTCACTGTCTCTGCCTCCCTCCCTCACCGCCCTCTCACTCCTGCAACACCTTACCCTCACCCCTCCCTCCCTCCTGTCATGTGACTGTGGGAGATGGAGTCAGCTGACCAGACAGCTGGAGAACCAAGACTGCAGGTGGACCTTCTAACTCAGCTGTTAGATGCCACTCTGCCCCTTCACCAGATACTATCATGCTCAAAATCCCCAACAAATTGTAATGTACCATTAACCCAAGGGTGAGCAGTCCTATGTGACTCCCTGCCCCAGCGACCATGGCTGTAGACTGTTACTAAGGTTTCATTCACAGTAACAATCGAAAGCCACGGTCACCGAGGAAACAGGACAGAGCTGGGATTCCCAAGGCCCAGAGTCAGTCGCTGCCCTCTGTTCCAGAGGCTGTGCTCAGAACACTCCCACCCCCCACCAATAGCCCAAACCCAAACCCACACCCACACCCCACCCTGCCACCCCACACCCACTGCCACCCCCACCCCAACCCCCATCCACCAGCCTCCTCCCCCTGTCCACCTGCCCAGCCCCCTCCCCCTTTGTCCATCAGCCCACTACCACCCCAATCCACCAGCATTTGCCCCTGTCCACCACTATCCCCTTACCCCACCACAGCCCACCTTCCACTCTCAGGATGAGTCCGTAGGTTGCTGTACAGACCGACGTGGTTCCTGCGGGCTGTTACACTTGGGGTAGGTGGTGGCCATGGGAAGGGGTGGGTCGGGCATTGATGACACAGTGCGCTCCTTTTGCTGCTTTTGCCTGGCTTCCATTTCTTCCTGATGGCAAGTCTCGAGATGCTCAATGCCTTCCCGGATGCTCCTCCTTCACTTTGGACAGTCTTACACCAGTGATTCCCAGGTGTCTGTGGGAATGCTGCACTTCACCAGTGAGGCCTTCCTGAAGCACGTCCTCTGTCCACCTGGGGTTTGCCTGCCATTTCGGAGCTGGGAGTAGAGCACCTGCTTGGGATGTCTCGTGTCGGTCATGCGGATGACATGCCCAGGCAATTTTAGCTGATCAAGGGTGGTCACTGCCTCAATACTGGGATCATTGGCCTGGTCAAGGTCCCTGGTGTCAGTGCATCTATTTTTCCCAGTGGATTCGCAGGATCTTGTGTAGGCAGCGTTGGTGGTATTGCTCCAACACCTTGAGGTCCACGTCTCAGAGCCACATCAGAGAGTAGGAACTACCACAGCCCTGTAAACCATGATCTTGGGGTCAGATCTGATGCTGCTGTCCTTGAACACCCTTTTCCTCAGGCGCCAACACACTGGAGGCGGTGCTGGAGCTCATCTTCAATAGCTGACACTTCTGAGGTATTGGAAGTGGAAAACAGTCTGTAAGGCCTCCCCATGGACCTTGATGATCAGGGGTTTGCTCTACAGTGTCAGGCCTATTGGTGGAGGACGTGCATCTTGCAGATGATCAGGGTGAGTCCCATGCTCTCATATGCCTCCATAAAGGTGCTGACGATGGAGGGGAGTTTGGTCTCTGAGATTGCACATACACAAGGATCATTTGTATACAGCAGCTCAATGATGCTGGTTGGGGTGTCTATGGCTTTGGCTTGAGGGTGGTGGAGGTTGAATAATTTCCTGCTTGTTCTGTAGGTTAGCTCCACCCCAGTGGGGAGCTTGTTGGTGGTGAAATGAAGCCTTGCAGCAAAGTAGATCAAGAAAGAATGTTGGGGCAATGACACAGTCCTGCTTGACAGAAATCAGAACCGGGAATCGGTTGGTGGAGGAGCCATCTGTCGTTACTGTGACTTCCATGTTGTCGAGGAGCAGGTGAAGGATGGTGACAAACTTCCTGGTGTAACCAAAGCGAAGAAGGATGCTTCATGACGTTTCTCTGTTAAGTGTTAGAAAGCCTTTGTAAGGTTGAAAGCAGAGATGTATAGGGATAGGTCCTTTACTCTGCATTCCTCCTGCAGCTGTCACATGGTGGAAGTCATGTCCATTGTGCCTCTCCGTGTCCAAAAGCCACACTGTGACTTTGGGAGGGGTTCCTCAGCCAAAGGGTGGAGACGGTTGAGGAGGATCTTGGTGTTGTTTTTTCCAATATGCGATAGCTCAGAAATTCCCCTGTAGTTACCACAGTCAGACTTCTTCCCTTTTTCAGAAAATGCTCACGACTGTGGCATCTTGGAGCTCTCTCGGGATGCTCTCCTCCTTCCAGATTAGGCGGACAAGGGCGTGCAGCAGGAGCTCTTTGCCTCTGCACTTCAATACCTCAGCGGGGATACTGTCTTCAATGTCTCAGCAGCCTTGGTGTTCTTCAGCTGGTGGATGGCCTTCCCTACTTTGTGCAAGGCTGGAGTGTTGCTGAGCTCACAGCATGTAGTGTGATAAGGTTAAGGATGCTCGGATTGACAACAGAGCCCAGGTTGAAGTGGTCCCTGAATTGCTTCCCCCCGCACTGTTTGATGGCTTCTTTATCTTTGATAAGAGTCACTCCGCCCTTGGCCAGCAGTGGGCTGGGGCCTTGAGTGTCTGGTCTGTAAGTGGTCTTGACAACAGGGAATAAACTCGGCATGTCATGTCAGCCATTTGTTGCTTTCTCCACCGACCACCTGATCTTTATATTATGTGTTTGTTGTCAGATCTTAGCGTTCAGTCCCCTCTAGGTCGGCCTTTTCTCTTTCAAATGTGGTTGCTGTTTTACACTCAGAAATGCTCTGCACTTCTGCCTTATCTGTTCCTGAATCTCCCGATCATTCTCATCAAACCACTCTTGGTGTTTCCTGGTTGAATAACCAATTGAGTTTCTGCAGCATTGATGATGGCGGCCTTGAGCGCAGACAGGACACTGTTGGGATCCTGCGACTCAGTGTTACTGAGGGTTGTTAGTTTGTGGAGAGGGGTTGGTCTATGAGGCTTTTATTTATATAACCTAGAGTATACGCCCACACACTCCCCCAACCCTGAGGCCAGAGAGTGTGTATATCACACCCACACACTCACTGACTAACAACTTGATCTGACAAGCCAAAAGGACCATCTCAGTGAACCTTGTGGAGATGAACTAGTGAACTGCGTTCCCTGTCTTTCCCTCAGCCATAACACCAAGGTTTTATTTATCTGTAGGTGCAGGGAAAATTTTATAAGAGGATTAAAGGGTTAATGGGTAGAGTTATATGTTAATTGTTTACCTGTTGCTAACATTATTTTATAATGAATAATAATCTTGTTAAGCACAGAAACTGGGTCTGTGCTTGGCATTAACCTAAACAGCCTGGTGAAGTGGGGAATTCTGCAGTATTTTCAATTTTTATGATGGTTTGGGGGATAGTGGGGCATGATTTCTTGGCTGTACCCCAGTAAGCAATGACAAAGTTTGGGACCTCCTCCAGGAACAATTTAGAATTGAAGGCAACAGGATTTGTATGAAGTAATCGTAAATAACGCAGATGAAGGCAAACACAAAGTACGGCACTGGAAAGAGAAAAGGACTTCCTGCAGTTTGCAGAGTTGTCCCTGACAGTCTTAAGGGAACTTTTAAAGCCCAGGTACATGGAATTGGCAGGTAAACTGCAGGTAGCATTCCCTGATAGAAACAAAAAGGCAGATATAATTGAGATACAAGCATGGCACTTGGGTTTAGCGGAAATACAAGACAGACCAGATATTCTGGATAGTGAAACATTGGAATCAGGTGATATTCAATTATGGTTAAAGGTGGCAGAAAAAGATAACGAAAGGGATGAGGAAATGAAAGACAGGAAATAGGAACGAGAAAACTAAAATGAGAATTACAGAGAGGAGAAAGTGAGCGAATATGAATATATCTTAAGAATTATGTAGTTGAAATAGGAAATGTCACATGCTGATTCAGGTCCGACTGGGGAGAATCTGAGTCATAATTTGAAGTCCAGTACAGAAATGTCTAGGTTTGTGCAGGCCCTAACAAAGTTTAAGCAAAAGGATGTGGAAGTATTCTTCATGTTATTACAAAAAATAGCTAGACAAATTAACTGGGTAAAAGAATATTGGACACTGTTCATGCAGAATAGGTTGATAGGTAAAGCACAGGAAATGTATACTTCACTGTAAGGCTAGGTTTCTCAGGATTACGAGACAGTAAAACAAAACTGTATTGGCCCGGTGTGAGTTCACGCCTGAGGCATATAGGCAAAGGTTCCAGAATTTGACAAAACATCCAAATTGTTAATGAATTTGAAAGAGTTAAGTAAAGTAATTTTGACAAATTGATATAAGCATTAGAACCTGAAACCACATGTAAAGTCCTTGGAGAGATTAATCTCTTTGAGGAATTTAAAAGGACATTGCCTTCCGTAATAAGATTCCATGTTGAGGACCAAAAGGTTGCAAAAGCTAGACAGGCCACTGTAATGACTGAAGATTGTGAGATAATCCATAAAACAAAACCTTTGTTTGGTAACCCTGGTAAATGGGAAAAGGATAAGAAACCGAAACGTGAATGGTAGATAGTTGCCAGGGTTAGGAATAGAAGCGGGTAATGGCCCATGGTCTCCTCCTCAGAGGAGAAGGTACTGAAGGTGGAGATGAAAATCTGAAGCCAAGGTGTTTCCATGGTAACAAGGTGAGACACATTTGTTCAGAATGCTGGAGTTTGCAAAGGAAACACACAGCATGTATTGGAGTTTGTAAGAATGATTCTGAAAAGGAAACTCAAAGGCTAAAGCCAAGGATCAGATTGTAGCTTTAACTACAACGAAGAGACCAGAGGCAGTGAATGTAGAAGAAATACAGAGGGTAGATGGGAGATGGGAGATGGGAAAAGTTTTTATTTCAAGGGTAAATAACCCTTTCTCTGCAAACAATGCAGCCAAGACCATAACCACACTAAGAGGGACATGGGCTACTCAAACTCTCTTGTTTGAAAAGGATCTGGATTTCCCTGGGATTCAATGACATCCCAAGTGTTGGGAAATGGGATAGGAGGAGAGTATATCCTGGATCCATTGAACAAAGTTCAATTGGAGTGGGACTCTTTGTCTAGTGGCAATTGGGATAGTTAAGAAATTACCTGTAGATGGGGTTGGTTTACTCCTGGGGAATGATTTGGCAGCAGTGGAAGCTGTAGCTTCACCTGCGATCACAGGAAGTCCAGCTGATGCTAAAGAGACAGAAAGTTGTAGGAAAAGGGTCTAGGCCCGAAACATCAAGTTTTCCTGCTCCTATGATGCTGCTTGGCCTGCTGTGTTCATCCAGCCCCACACCTTGTTATCTCGGATTCTCCAGCATCTGCAGTACCTTTTATCTCTGAAAAGATTCCAGGTATTTTTCCATCATATGTCATGATCAGGGCCATGGCTGAACAAAGTCCACTATCTGAGGTGACAGTAATTCCACAAACAGCTGTCAGGCTGGAACTCCATTTGACAACAAGGATAATTCAAAAGAAGTGACTGGCCAGTCTTCACTAACTGAGGCTCGAGGAAACTGATGGAGAGTGAAAAAAGTTAGCACAGAGAGCTCACACGGAAGCTGAAGGGTTTTTATATGAAACATGGCATTCTGATGAGGAAATGGAGACATCACCACAGGCCTGTGGGTGAAGAATACACGGCTGTTCATCAAGTAGTGATACTGCCCAGACAGTGTGAGGAGATGTTGTGAGTAGGACATGAGGTTTCTGTGGCAGGATACTTTGGAATATAGAAAACACAGGCATCAATAAACAGCTTTTACACACTCATACACAGTTGCCCCACACACACACCCAGAAGTGTGTGTATCAAACACAGGTATGAATCAAGTGTGTGAATACCACATTTGCACAGCAAGTGGGGGGGGTCAGTGAATTGACCCCATGGCCAGCATATTAAACATATCTGTAATATCTCAATTGTCCTTTTATAAAACTGGCTGAAGAACTGAATGGTGATCTAATAGAGACTTTCACATTTACAGGGGGGGGGGGGGGGGGCCATGGAGTGGTGCTGATGTTACTGAACTTGTTAGTTGAAGGCTGTGGTGATTATTCAGTTCTTGAGACCCCATAGAATCTCTTTTATGTTTGAATAACGTCACCTCTCACTCTAAATTCCTAAATGAGAACAGGCTCAACCTACTCAACATCTCCTCCTAAAACAGTCTCTCCAGACCTAAGATCAGCGGAGTGATAATTCCCTAGACTGCCTCCAATGCCAGTGTATCTTTACTTAGATAAGGGGTCCAAAACTGTTCACAGTATTCCAACTCTGGTCTGACTAGTGCCTTGTGTCGTTTCAGCAAGACTTCCCTATTTTTGAAACTTTATTCCCTTTGAAATGAAGGCTAACATTCCATTTCCTTCCTGATTACCTGCTGAACTTAGACGCTGACTCTTTTTTAATGATCATGGATAAAGTTTCCCCAATGCCTCTGTGCTGCAGTTTTCTCCATTTACATAACATTCTGTATTCTTCCAGTCAAACCACATCATCTCACATTTCCCCACATTATATTCCATCTGCCAAAGGATTTGCCTACTGACAGAACCTGTCTGCATCCCTCTCCAATATGATTGACTGCAAACCATCTTCTGAATGACTTGACAAACCATTCACTTCCAAAAGAATAAAAACAAAAAAAAACCATCGACCATGGCACCAAGAATAAAATTGCATCGTCTCAATTCAACCCTGACAATTCCTCTAGAACAACACCAGCACTTGTGCTTCAATTGGGAGAGCTGTCCCACAGACCACTCAAGCAACAGCCTGACATAGTCATGCTCATGGAATCATACTTTACAGACAATATCCCAGACACCACCATCAGCATCCCTGGATGTGTCCCGTCACACTGGCAGGGCAGACCCAGCAGAGGTGGTGGCACAATAGTATACAGTCGAGGGGCAGTTGCTCTGGGAGTCCTCAACGTTGACTCTGGACCCCATGGGTTCAGGTTAAACGTGGGCAAGGAAACCTCCTGCTGATTACCACATACCCTCAGCTGATGAATCAGTACTCCTCCGTGTTGAATAGTACTTAGACGAAGCAGTGAGGCTGGCAAGGGCACAGAATGTACTCTGGGTGGGGGTTTCAACGTCCACCACCAAGCGTGGCTGGGCAGCAGTACTACTGATCGAGCTGGTTGGGTCCGAAAGGACAGAGCTGCTAGACTGGGTCTGCAGCAGGTGGTGAGGGAACCAACAAGAGGGAAAAACGTACTTGACCTCAACCTTACCAGTCTGCCAGCTGCAGATGTACTGTCCATGACAGTATCGGTAAGAGCGACCACCGCACAGCCCTTGTGGAGATGACATCCTGCCTTCACATTGAGGATAACCTCCACCGTACTATCACCATACTAGATAGGACAGGCTTCAAACAGATCTAGCAACTCAAGACTGGGCATCCATGAGGTGCTGTGGGCCATCAACAGTGGCAGAATTGTACTGCAGCACAATTTGTAACCTCATGGCCCGGCATATCCCCCACTCAACCATTATCATCAAGCCAGGGGATCAACCCTGGTTCAATGGAGAGTGCAGGAGGGCATGTCAGGAGCAGCACCAGGCATACCTGAAAATGAAGTGTCAACCTGGTGAAGCCACCAAACAGGATTACTTGCGCACCAAACAGTATAAACAGCAAGTGAAAGACAGAGCTAAGTGATCCCACAACCAACGGATCAGATCTAAGCTCTGCAGTCCTGCCACATCCAGTCGTGAATGGTGGTGGACAATTAAAGAACTCACTGGAGGAGGAGGCTCCACAAATATGCCCATCCTCAATGATGGAAGAGCCCAGCACATCAGTGCAAAAGATAAGGCTGAAGCATTCACAGCAATCTTCAGCCAGAAGTGCCGAGTGGATGATCCATCTCAGCCTCCTCCAGTGGTCCCCAGCATCACAGACACCAGTCTTCAACCAATTTGACCCACTCCACGTGATATCAAGAAATGGTTGGAGACACTGGACACTGCAAAGGCTACAGGCCCTGACAACATTCCAGCAATAGCATTGAAGACTTGTGCTCCAGAACTCGCCGCTCTCCTAGCCAAGCTGTTCCAGTACAGTTACAACACTGGTATCTACTCGACAATGTGGAAAATTGTCCAAGAATCCCTGTACACAAAAAGCGGGACAAATCCAACCCGGCCAATTACCGCCCCATCAGTCTCCTCTCGATCATCAGTAAAGTGATGGAAGGTGTCTCTAACAATGCCATCAAGCAGTACCTGCTCAGCAATTACCTGCTCAGTGACGCCCAGTTTGGGTTCCACCAGGGCCACTCAGCTCCTGATCTCATTACAGCCTTGGTTCAAACATGGACAAAACAGCTGAATTCCAGAGGGAGGTGAGAGTGACAGCCCTTGATATCAAGGCTGCATTCGACTGAGTGTGGCATCAAGGAGCCCTGGCAAAACTGGAATCAATGGGTAATGGGGGGGCAAACTCTCCGGTGGGTGGAGTCATACCCGACACTTAGGAAGACGGTCATGGTTGTGGGATGTCAATCATCTGAGCTCCAGGACATCCCTGCAGGAGTTCCTCAGGGTAGTGTCCTAGGCCCAACCATCTTCAGCTGCTTCATCAATGACCTTCCCTCCATCATAAGGTCAGAAATGGAGATGTTCGCCAATGATTACACAATGTTCAGCACCATTCGCGACTCCTCAGATACTGAAGCAGTCCATGTTCAAATGCAGCATTGGTGTGGATCATATTCAGGTTTGGGCTGAGAAGTGGCCAGTAACATTCGTGCCACACAAATGCCAGGCTATGACCACCTCAAATAAGAGAGGATGTAACCAGCGCCTCTTGACATTTAAGGGTGTTACCATCACTAAATCCTTCACTATAAATGTCCTGGGGGTTACCATTGACTAGAATCTCAACTGCACTCACCACATAAACACAGCGGCTACAAGAGCAGGCCAGAAGCTGGGAATACTGCAGCGTGTAACTCTCCTCCTGACTCCTCAAAGCCTGTCCACCGTCTGCAAGGCACAAGTCAGGAATGTGATGGAATACTCCCCACTTGCCTGGATGGGTGCAGCCCCAACAACACTCAAAAAACTCAACACTCTTCAGGACAAAGGAGCCCGCTTGATTGGCACCACACCCACAAGCATTTGCTCCCTCCACCACCGACGCTCAGTAGCAGCAGGGAGTACTGTCTACAAGATGCACTGCAGAAATTCATCAAAGATCCTCAGACAGCAGCTTCCAAACCCACTTCCATCTAGAAGGACAAGGGCAGCAGGTACATGGATCACCATTGTATTGACTGTAACAAGGTCAGCCAGGTAGACCTCACAGAATATATGGATCAGATTAACAGCCCCAATCAGGAAGCCTTGGCTGACAGATATAAACAGGAATGTCAGAGGTTCTGTTCGCTCAGAGCTGGATCAGTTTCAAGCACTCTCCATGTAGAAATAAAAAAAACCTTTATTATGACGGTTCTGGCCTCTGTGGAGTTATCCAATGGAGACAAGAGAAAAGCACACTCCTGAAGAGATTTGCTCACAACACTCACCTTTGAGTTAGGGTATGCATTTCTGGCATCAAGACGTTATTCGGGAAGTTTGACTCATTAGATCCTGCCGTTGAAGACTGGGCCCAGTATGTGGAAAGAAAGCGTTATTTTTTCCAGGCACATGACATTCGAGTAGATGAAAAGCAATGACTAATTCTTGCAACAGCTTGTGGACCCGCAGCTTTGTCAGTTATTAGGAGCCAAACCTTCTATATCTGAGGCCACAGATACTAAAATTTAGTTAAAGAATATTATGAACCCAAGCCTCCTCTAATTCTGAGAATCTAGCATTTTACTCAGCAATTCGAGAACCAGAGGAACCTGTACTGGGACATTTGATGAGGTTAAGATGATTGGCAGAGGCATATGATTTTGGTTTAACCCTTAATAAGATGGTATATGGAATTACTGATGTAACCATGCAAAAGCACCAACTAGCTGAAGCCTGACTGAACTTCACACAGTCACTACAACTGGCTTTATCATTGGAAAACACAGCAAGTGGAGCGTGTGAGTTGCAGGATATTCTGATGGAAGTGGATGCCCTCTCCAGTCTGACTGACCTTGGGGAACACCACTTGAGTGAAAGCAATTGAACAGCCTCACTCAGGACATTTCCTGAACAGAGGGACTCTAGGCCAGCCCACAGCAAAACCCCAAAGCAAAGCCAAGCCTCGGCCAAACTGTTAAAACTCTCTCCAGGATCTGGGCTAGCAAGCCGTTGTAGGTGCTGCTGGTGTGCAGACTCGAGACAGCAGAAGAGTCCCACTAGGCCTCAACCAAGTAAGAGGGCTCAGAGCCTGGCATCTAGGAGAATGCACACCCTGGAAAGTCCACCTGCATTTGGTTTGCAACAGTTACATTGCTTAGCACCATCAAAATCAGAACCAATCAAAACAAACGTCTGGTTAAATGGTACCCAGATCTAACGAAGGTTGATGTTGGCTCGGCCATTTGAGTGATCGCAGAACCAGCCTGTAACAAAATTCACACTGGTCTCCGACCCTTAAGTCTGTGCAAGACCTCGGCTGGACTGAGAACCCATACCAGGGAACCTTTACAGATTAAAAGGCACAATTTTGGTTCCGGTCTCTTATGAGAAGCAGCTGGTTCAGTTCCCACCGTTTGTAGTAAAAGACTCAGGCCCAAACGTGATGGGGCAAAATTGGTTGAGAGAAGTTCACCTTGATAGGCTCAACATTTTTTGATTAGAAAATGGCTGCCTGAATGAAGTCCTAATTAAATACTCAGAAGTTTTTCAGCAAGGTCTAGGGTGTATCAAAGGAACCAAGGCCACCTTGCATGTTGAGCAGGAAGCAATTCCATGATTCTGCAAGGCCCACCCAGTGCCATTTGCCTTATGGGTAAAAGTAAACGCAGCAATCAGAAGACTGGAAAGCAAAGGAATCATCAAACCAGCCCAGTTTGTGGAAATGGGCAGCACCGATTGTACTGACTATGAAGCCTGATGGGTCAAGTTTGCCTTTGTGGGAATTTTAGACAAACAGTAAATCACTTTTCGCAGCTGGATAGAACATAGAACATAGAACATAGAACATTACAGCGCAGTACAGGCCCTTCAGCCCTCGATGATAAATATCTAATCCCTCACAGAGGATTTATACCCAAAGCTGGCAGGGGGGCTGTCATTCATGAAGCTGGATATGAACCACGTGCACCTGCAATTGCCATTAGATGTGGAATCCCAGAAGTATGCTACAGTTAATACCCATAAAGGTTTGTACCAACAGATGAGTGTGCCATTTGGGGTATCAGCAACCTGTGCAATTTTTTGGCAGATGATGGAGAACATTTTAAAAAGGTCTAGCCCAGGTTGTTGTTTATCTAGATAGTGTGCTATTAACAGGGAAGACTAATAGGGAGCAATTAGAGAACTTGGACAACATCCTTAGACATTTCTCCCAGGCGGGTGTATGCCTTAGAAGAGAAAAATGTGAGTTCCAGGCCCTCCCAAGTGACCTACTTGGGCTACAGAGTTGACAAGACTCGGTTACTCCCGTTGGAAGATAAAGTGAGGACGATCAAAGGTGTCCTGGCTCCTACGTCTGTACCTAAGCTTGGATCTTTACTTGAGCTGGTGAATTATTACGGAAAGCTCCTACATAACCTGGCCTCCATCCCGGCATCCTTACACCTGCTATTGAGAAAGGGTCAGCCATGGAAATGGTCACATAGCCAAGCCATAGCCATCAGGGAAGTGAAGAAACAGCTATCATCCTCTAAGGTGTTGGCACACTATGATCCCAAGTGAGATCTGGTACGGACATGCAATGTCTCCCCATATGGCATCGGGGTAGTATTAGGTCATAGATGGCCCAAAGGAGAGGAATGTCCAATAGCATTTGCATCCACGGCTTTGACTAATGCAGAGCCTACATATGCCCAGAGAGAGAAAGAAGGTTTTGTCATCATATTTGGAGTCAGCAAGTTCCACCAACACCTTTATGGATGTACATTTGTGATAATAATGGACCACAAACCCCTGGTAGGTCTCATTAAAGAGGATGAGGCAGAGCCGCCCACAGCTTCAGGCAGAGTTCAGCTTTGGGCTCTAATACTAAGTGTGTATAATTACAAGTTGGAACACTGTCTGGGAGGCCAGGTACTAAATGGTGATGCATTGAGCTGCCTCCCGCTGGCAGATACACCACCAGTGGTACTAACAATGGAAGAGTTCACAATAGTTTTTAATTTTCTGGAGATGCTTCCAGTCACAGCTGACAATGTCAGAGTTTGGACACAGAAAGATCTGGTCCTGGCAAATCTGAAACAGCTGATGGTGACGGTGGAGATAAAAAAGATGTCACAACCAGAACTGAAACCTTTTTGGACGCAGAGGGCCCAGATCACAGTAGAGGATGGTATGTTATTATGGGGAGCAAGAGTGATTGTCCTGAGCAAATATCACTGCCAGATATTGGCTGAACTCCACCAGGGTCATCCAGGGGTTTCCAAAATGAAGATGTTGGTGAGAGGTTATGTCCAGTGGCCAGGATTAGATGTAGCCATAGCTGTGTTGGTGGGGCAGTGCCCAGAGTGCCAATAAAGACACAGGCTTACCACCAGCAGCTCCCCCACATTTGTGGGAATGGCTGGATAGACCCTGGGCTCAGTTATACACCAACTATACAGGTCCTTCCATGGGCTCAATGTTCATGCCCACTCAAAGTGACTGGGCGTGCATCAGGTTCATTTGTCAAACACAGGGATGACGATAAAATAGCTATGTGCATCTTTTGTGATGTACAGATCCCCAGAAGTGTTGGTCACAGATAACGAGCCATCATTTATCTGAAGGGAATTTGAGTATTTCATAAAGTGGAACGGTATTCGTCATACAAGGACAGCTCCATACCATCCATCATCCAATGGCCTGGCAACAAGAACAGACCAAACTTTGAAGGCAGGCTTAAAAAAAACAGCCTATAGCTTCACTAGATACCAAACTGTCCCAATTCCTGTTTGATTATCAGACCAGCCCTCATGTAAATACAGGGATAGCTCCAATCGAGTTACTAATGGGGAGAAGACTCCACACCAGGTTAAATCTGATCTTCCCAGACCTGGGAGAGGGAGGGTGAAACAGCATCAGGAACACCAATGCTGGGCACAAGACACCGCTCAGCAGGAGAGACAGTATACTTCAGGGGATAAAGTTTGGTCTAGGAGCCACAAGAATGGCCCTGCATGGGTAAGAGGCATGGTCAACATGAGGTCAGGTCCAGTGATGTATAAAACTCGGATGAATGCAATGGTCCTGAACAAGTGCGTGGACCATATAAAAGCTGCAAACTCGCGAACAGTGTGGGAGCAAATGTGCCTGGCTCCTCGACTGCCTTTCCAACTGTTCTGGAACCCATGGGTTCTCCGTCAAGCATTGAAAAGACCTCAGAATCTGAGATAGGCATGACTGATGTCCCCGCCCCCATGCCTTTACTGCCCGAAGAGGAGCCTGAATTTCTTCTCGAACACTCGGGGCACAAAAGGTGAGCTACGTACCGCCCGTATCAGACACAGAGTTGGAAACCTGACCTGGTGCTGAAACACCCCAAGAGGATCTACAAAGGAAAAGAACCAGCCTATGTCCTTGCACTCAGAGGGGGAGCGATGTAGTGATTGTAACAAGGTCAGCCAGGTGGACCTCACAGAATATGAGTTCCCTGACTGGGGCTGTTAATCTGGTTCCAATCAGGGAGCCCTGGCTGGCGGATAGAAACTGGAATGTCTACACAGAGTTTCTACCCCTGCCCCTTTCCCTCGAGGATCTGGAGTCGGGGGGGAGGCGGAGGCGGTGTTGCATGCTGCTGTCCCATGTGACCACAGATTGTGGAGGCTCACAGACTCCCAGCCCGTCTGTTTGTTTAGTGGTGCTGTGGAGTCCATGGACCATGTGTGCATTGGTTGTGGGTATTTTCACTCCCTTTTCACTTACCTAAAGAACCTTCTGCTCTGTTTATGGCTGCACCTCAGCCCCATGCTCCTGATCTTTGGGCACCCGGTGTGGAGGGGAGCGGGCAGATCAGAGGGATCCCCTAGTGGATCTGCTTCTGGGCCTGGCCAGACGAGGTACAAACAGGTCGAGGCAGCGGGCTGTGGAGGGGGGTCATTTCAGTTGAGTGCCTGCCCCTCTCCCACGTCGATGTTTAAGCCCAGGTGTCCTTGGGAAGGCAGCACACAGCACCCACCAACACTCTCCATGCCTTTAGGGAGGCGTGGGCGCTGTTGGGGGGTGGGTTGAGTGCTTTATTTCCCCTCCAATACTGTTTTGATTTGGTCCCCACCCTCTCCTTCACGTGTCTTCCATGGAAGCCTTGCCCTTATTGGGCTTTGCTGGTTACTAGTTCCCTGGTAACATGTACGTATTTTCTGGCGGTGAAGATGTTGAATGAAGTGTCAGATATGCTGACACTCCGAGAGCTGACTCTGACGAGGCTGTACCAGAGTCAAGGACTGATCTTGTGAATATAAAGGGTGACTTGGTAACAGGAACCTTCCTGTGGAGTTATTTCAACCAGCCCCTGCAAGCTCCCCTCCAAGCCAGTCACCATCCTGACTCGGAATATACTACTGCTCCTTCACTGTTGCTAGGTCAAAATCCTGGCATTGTCTCTCCAACAGCACAACAGCATCCCACAAACCACTGTGGTTTAACACGGTAACTCACCACCATCTTCTAATGTGGAATAATCACAGGCCCACTAAACAACACCCACATTCACTGAATGAACTCATACAACTGTATCTCAGTGAGAGTCACTGTGTGTGCGACTGTACCCCAGTGAGAGTCAGTGTGTGTGCGACTGTACCCCAGTGAGAGTCAGTGTGTGTGGGACTGTACCCCAGTGAGAGTCAGTGTGTGTGGGACTGTACCCCAGTGAGAGTCAGTGTGTGTGCGACTGTACCCCAGTGAGAGTCAGTGTGTGTGCGACTGTACCCCAGTGAGAGTCAGTGTGTGTGCGACTGTACCCCAGTGAGAGTCAGTGTGTGTGGAAGCTGGATCCCAATAATGAATCGTTGAGGATACAGTGGAATGCTCTACTGGAATGTTGATTCATGGTGATGTCTTGAGGATTCACCAGTTGAAGCTGAACAAATCTTTCTCCCTGTCTCAATGCAACCCCTCTCACTGTGTGAAGTCACCCTCTCACTCTGGGGGCAGCTAATCCCCACCCTCCCAATCCTCTTGTGCCCTGTGCCTGGGGTTATCTTAGGAAGTAGTGTCTGGCACAGGTTTTACTCTCTGACAATGTGAGGCTGGGAAAAGGCTGAGCTGTGGCTAGTTTGCTGGGTGAGTGGGATTGTGCTGTGCCATGGGGGTTGCGAGCTGATCCTGCCAGTCACCAGTAGCCATGACTGTAGACTGTTACCCGCTTCACACACAGTAACCAGTCACGAGCCAAGGTCCTGGGGACTGACTCGCGGCAGCATCTGGACTTGCTCTTACAGCCAGGGACGGGGTCGAGCTGCAATCCGTCTCCACCCCCC
>JAHRHZ010000067.1:18006932-18022623 GCA_024137785.1 Ginglymostoma cirratum | reverse complement strand
TCAGTCAGTGAGTGTGTGCCTGTGTTTTGTGTTGAAGGTGGGGACATGATGCCCATGCTGGAGCCCATGGAGATGCCCAACCATGCCAAACAGCTGCTGCTGCAGTTGAACCGACAGCGCACCAAGGGTTTTCTGTGCGATGTGATCATTGTGGTACAGAACGCTCTGTTCCGGGCCCACAAGAACATCCTGGCGGCCAGCAGCGTCTACCTCAAATCCCTGGTGGTTCACGACAATCTGGTGAACCTGGACCCGGAGATGGTGAGCCCTGCTCTGTTCCGGACTGTCCTGGATTATATTTACACCGGGGCTTTAGCTGAGGCTGACCTGTGTAACGAGCAGAACCTGGGCGCTATCCTGGCGGCGGCCAGTTACCTGCAGCTGCCGGACCTGGTGGCTCTGTGCAAGAAGAAGCTGAAGCGGAACGGCAGCTACGTACACATGAGGGCTGGCCTGGGCCTGGGCCTAGGCCTCGGCCTCTCCTCATACGGGAAGCTAGGCCGGGGCCTGAGGAGCAGCACCCCGGTCATTCAGTCCTGTTACTCGGTGGGCTCCAGGCTGCTCGACACGCCGCCGGCCCACAGCATCAACACCCAGGCCGGGGAGCTGTATGCACCTCCTCCGACCCAGAGCTCCCGGCTCCCTGCTGCTGCTGCTGCCGCAGACATGGGCCTGGCCGAGCACGGCTCCTCGCAGCTGCTGGGCCTCGACCTGTCCAAGCGGAGCCCCCTGGGGGGTAATAGCCAGCCCCGGGATGAGCGGGAACAGGAGGCCGGACACAGCAGCCCCCCGGCCAGCTCCCTCCTCAGTAACGGCCTATCGGGTGCCTCTCTGCAGCCCGGGGACGGGGACGAGGGGCTGTCCCCGGACGGCAGCAGCGGCTTCAGGGGAGGACAGGCACCGGGCAGCGACAGCCAGAGCCGGCCTGACCCCTCGGACCAGGCTCTGTGCCAGTGGCTGAAGCAGGAACCACCCAGTCAGTTCACAGAAGAGGCGAGGCCCAGGCCAGGGTCAGGGCCCCGGCCCAGCCCGGGGGGGCCCAGGTATCGCACTGCAGCCGGTGACGAGGCTGAAGACGAGAAGAGCAGCTGCGAGGATACCAGCAGCGAGGAGCCATACGGCCTGGGCTTGGGCCTGGGCCCTGGGCCTCTGCAGCGGTTACAGTGCGGACACATGAGCTTTGAGCCGGAGAACCTGGGTGATAACCTGTACGTGTGTATTCCCTGTGGGAAAGGCTTTCCCAGCTCAGAGCAGCTCAATGCCCATGTGGAGAGCCACACCGAGGAGGAGCTGCTGCACCGAGAACTGGCTGAACAGAGTAGCCCCTACGTGGGCAAGAGCAGCCCTGGCCTGGGGGACCTCATCCGGCCGTACCGCTGCTCAAGCTGTGAGAAGTGCTACAAGGACCCAGCCACCCTCCGGCAACACGAGAAGACCCACTGGCTGACCCGGCCCTACCCCTGCAGTATCTGCGGCAAGAAGTTTACCCAGAGGGGCACCATGACCCGCCACATGAGGAGCCACCTGGGCCTCAAGCCATTTGCCTGTGAAGCATGTGGCATGCGCTTCACCCGCCAGTACCGCCTCACTGAGCACATGAGGATCCACTCCGGGGAGAAACCGTACGAGTGTCAGATCTGTGGGGGGAAGTTTGCCCAGCAAAGGAACCTCATCAGCCATATGAAGATGCACACAGGAGACTGCAAGGCAAGGCTGGAGCTGGGTGACTCGCTCTACCCCCTCAAAGTGGGTGCCAGTCACCAGGACAAAGTGCCTGACCTCCCACCACCAGCCTCGCTGCAAGACCCTGCACTCCTCCTACCCCCTGGCCCTGGCTCAGGACCAACCCATTGATTTGGGAGCAAGGAGGGGGTTACAGAGTTGACTCAGACTGGAGAGTGTGGGCACATTCACCCAGGAATGGCCACTGTGTGTTCTCTTCCCAGCCTGGAATCTGAGGTCACTGAATCCAAATCCTGGGAGGTTCCAGGCTCCTCTCTCCCCTAAGCCACTTTCACAAACTACTCCCCCCTTCTCTACCCTTCCCACCCCAGTTAGACACTTCCCCCAGGAGGGGGTCAGTTACTGTGAGGGGTTTGGAAGCAGGAGGACTGGGGTTGTAAGGGGATTGTATCTCACTCACTGTGAAACTCATCCAGAAATGGGGAGCAACCACTAGCAGAGGGACATGCTGAGATCCCTTTCAAGGTTTGAACCAATGAAAGACTGAGAGCTACCACTCCTTGTCTCTTTTAACCAGCTTCCTGTCCAAAGCAGTTTAAACCAAAGCCACTGAGCTCTCAGCACGAGGGGTAGTTTACTTCAACTGCTTTCATCAGTTATTCTATTCTAAATGTTTGTGATATTGATGTCTGTCTCCTAACCCTTATCCCGCCATTTTCACTTGCTCTTTCATTCACACATTGCATTAATCCGAGCCACTTGCCCAGCCAGTTTGGTTTTGGCATCCCACTCCACCTACTTCTCCAGGAGCCCAGTCCCCAGGTACCCACCTCACCTACCTAGAGGCTCTGTACATATTTCATTCCAAACACAATCAGCAAATGGAACACCGTTCAAACTCTGAACACTGTAACCGAGACAATCACAAGTGAGCTGACAGAGGAGTTACTCACTTCATCAGCATGTTTCAGTTGAATGGCGCAGTCTCTGATTCGGATTCAGTCCCCGTGAGATTTAAATGGACGGATCTCTCACTTTTAAAGACAGAAACTGAGCTGGAAATCAGACACAGGGCTCGGTGAGTTGAAAATAAATTTTGCTGATGCATTAAACGGAACAAGAGAAAGTTTATAAAGTGAGATCGTACTTGACAAACCATCTGGAAGTTTGCAGAGATCAGACGGTGGAACGGGTAAGAAGTTAGTTCCTCAAAATAAACCAGATAAATTTGGAGAATTTGGGCGCCACTTATTAAGTGCAGTATTTTAGCATGAGATGCAACTTGCCAGTAATGTTACCTTCATGTTTTTTGCAGGGATTTGTAAAGATTGCCTATTTTGTATGGTCCTATTGAAGCGGGTGGGGGAAATGTATGCACAGTGTCATCAACTGTGTCCCTGAGACACTCTGCTGGAAATTCAATGCAACCAAAGTTGGTCTGTATAGACTCGCACCCACATGGTCTTTTTCTAAAAAAAAACAAGTTTTAAAAAGCCAAAATACAATTCACATAATGTTGCAATACAAGAAAACAGTATTTTTATAATTTTTTGCATTAAAATGAATGTATTTATTGCATGTACTTGTACTGTTTATATTTCCAATCAGTCTGTATAAAGTGCTTCGGTGGGATAATGTTTCTATAATTGTATTTTTGTAAATGAGCAAACAAAAAATTTTCACCGTGAAACTTGTTTCTATAAAAACACCAAATAGCAATTAAAAGGTTATAGACATGTCTTTTCATCTTTTTTATTGGACTGGTAGTTACAGGAGTTGCTAGTCACTGCAACTCTCTTCTACATGACAATGTTTTGACGTTACAGGGAAGAGAGTTGCCCTCAGCTGGTGGCAGCACTGGACAAAGGCTATCTGCTACCAAACTAACTGGCTAGATACCGCAGATCTACATAACATGCTAAATTATTTTATTCACACACATACACACCTGCTAAACTAAACTGAACTCACTCCCATTGCACTAAAACCAAAAGTTTCCACTATTCTATAAAGTCCACTCAACAGTAAATAAAACCAAATCCAGATACCTGGCCACCTGTAACCAAATCTAAACATCTAAGTCTATTTTCTTTTAAAAAAAGCAATGAAAACAAGTCTAAAATAAACCAATTTTTGAAATTGCTTTGCTTTGCTTCATAAAAGGGGCCGAAACCGCAGAACCGGGTACGGACTTTCCCAGCTGAAATATTACTGAGCCCTGCATGTTTTAACTTCACAAAGCTGAGTAGCTGTCCTAGCTACTTGATAGCTTGGCAGGGACCAGGGATTAGGAGGCACCAGATATCTCAATCATTGGTCTGCAGTGTAACAGAACCCCTCTCTGGCCCTCCTTGAACTGAATTATCTCCAACTTCCCCCAAATGCCAAAGGTCTTGGGCACCGAGCAGCTTGTGAAAGGGCAGCTGTATGCAACCAGCTCACACTGGAGTTGCTACTGTAACACACTCATTGCCTTGTGTTTGACTCACCAGATTATAGTCTACTATGTAGGGAAATAGTAAACCGCAGTTCAATAAAACATGCCTCCATTTTAATCTGGTAACTCTACAATCTCCATCATGCAATGACCCAGTGGACTAAGAACACATTATCAGCCTGACGATAGGCTGGTGCCAGGAATCCTTTTATACAAGGCCAATTAAAAGCCAGCTTTATCTGCAATACTGTGACTGTGACCCTCAACATGACCCTTTAAAAGCTGCCTTGAATTTAGGCTAACCTTATAGAGGTCCTTTTTTTCAAGGCCATGTCAGGTTCAATTTATCGTAAATTATTTTAACTCTTCTCTCTTTGTGTGAAATTCCTCCTGCCAAATAAATGACACCACAGAACCAGCAGCGAATCAAATCATCAAAGTCTACTCCCCTCTCTCCTTTCTGCCTCTGATATGAGGAAGGTTCAGGGTGAAGGGGGGGTTTACAGATGTGCTGAGCAAAGCAGAGTGGATTATTCCATCTCCGTCACAAAACAATCCACGTATTAATCAAAGAACCCTCCCCCCAGGGAAGGTGTCCTTTCCTTCCGCTGGTTAAGAAGGCTTCCTCTCACCAACCTGCATCTGGATGTTCACCTCTCATATTACTCTATTAACCCACCTTGACCAACTTGCTCCTGAAAAGACCCATCAAAAGTCTCATCTCAAGACCTGCCTCTTCAGCTTGTTTTTTTTCTTGGTAACCAATCACAATCTTCTACTGCATATTGATTCTCGTCATCTCTTAATGTTAGCTTTTTAATGGAGGGGTGGGTTGCCATGGTCGAGCTCTGGGGCTCTCGACGATTTTCACCGGAATCCAGAGGATGAGAGTTTTTCCTGGCTCCATTTCTTCATCCCACCTTGGCCCACTTCAGAAAGACAGGGATGGCTCTAACAGGCACATTGTGAGTCAAAGCTTTTACCCTCATATTCCGGTCATCTGTCAGCAATACAACATCACGGCGCAGCCGAATGGGCTCATCTGGAGAAAAAGAAAAGGAGTCTCAGGGTCAGCTACCCACTCTGGACATACTCCCCACAGAATGCAGCCTGTCTGGTAAGGCTAAAACAGACAATAAATGTAGCCTGTACATCATACAATGTCAATGTGGCGTAGGCTCAGTGTTACCCTGCAAACATATTTCAAACACCTGCAGGCTAAACAACCTGTGTTGTAAGGAATGCATCCTTACGCAACATAAAATCAAATAAGCTATGACACAAGGCTGTTTGATTAATTATATTATGTAAGGTTTTTGTAGATATTACTTCCACTTTGTGTTAGAGTCCTGCACTGCTCAATGACAAAATGGTTCAAGCAACAAGAACAAGACATCACGCTAATTATCTGTACATCAATTTCAGAAACTTTTCTACAGCAGTGTTTGCTTACACGCTGCCTTTGAAGGTGTGCACAAATCAGAGGGACTGTGAACAGACGGAAAAATGAATAGTTAACGGTAAGAACAATATTTAGAAGTGAAGACGGCATCCTCATCTTGCTGTGTTAACATTATTATAATTGTGCGCTTCTGTTAGCTCTAACCGCAAAGCTCAGTAAAAATCTTCATTTCATTGAGGCGGCTCCAGGTTAATTCATTACCAACAAGATGCTCTGAAAGCTCTGCTCACGCTTTTACAGCTCTGACAAATTACAACACAGCAGCTGAGACAATAACATTCCAAATCAATTAACAATAATCAAAATCAATCATCCCACAACATCCTACATAAAGTCAATTCATACTTTTTCCACAGAATCTCCATGGTGTGGAAACAGGCCATTCGGCACAACAAGTCCACATGGACTCTCCAAAGAGCTTCCCACCCAGACTCACCCCTCTACCCTATCCCTATACTCACACATTTCCCATGATTAATCCACCTAACCTACACATCCCTAAATACCACGGGCAATTTAACATGGCCAATCCACCTAATCTGTGCATCTTTGGACCGTGGGAGGAAACCCATGCACACGCAGGGAGAATGTGAAAACTCCACACAGTGACCTGAGGCTGGAAATGAACCCCAGTCTCTGGCACAGTGAGGCAGCAGTGCTAACCACTGAGCCACTGTGCTGCCACCGTTCTATGACCTTATGTTAACAAATGCATCTGAATCCAGATCCACACCTCAAGCAAAAATTATTCAGCTCTTCCTTGGACCATACTCTGTGTACCAAGTTACCTTAAGTAGTGTAGATAATAAAATTTGCCAAATTATTCAATCCACGACTGTCACCTGTGCACTAATTCCTGAACTTTCTCAGACTGATGTCAGCCAAGTATCAAACATGCTGAATTACACTCTGTAATAACTGAAATGGTTCTAACACCTCATGCTAGTTTACAGAAATATGCTCGTGTCAGACACTGCAACTTCACAAATCTGACGATACAAAGTTCTGGATCTGAAACGGGGTGGGAAGGGGGCACAACTGTCACCTTTATTCGAGTCAGGGGTCAAACATTACTCAGCACATTCTCAGCTAAACAAACATATTGCTGTTTCTGGCAAGAAAATACCTTGTTACTTCAAGAAAAACAATAAATATTAGACAAAATTAAAGAAAAAATCCATTGTTTGTTTTCATCACCAATAAGAAATTGTGCAGCAGGTCTGACAACCCAATTTCCACTTTGCCGTATCCTGCTATTAGCTGCATCTATACAGGGAGAGTTGGGGAACAACCAAAACAGTGAAGTGTGACTCAGGGATCCTTTCAAATGTAAGCTTCAGCAGCAATACCTCTTACTACAGAGGCAACATTTCTAAACTGTGTCTCCGTATGCAAAAAGATTAAATCACTGCACTGAGAACTGATCTACACAATTCTTTGTCATTTCCAGATAGAAATCTGGGTGGCCTCACACAGGCAATTTAAGTTCGCTGGCAGTATGACGAATACGGTTCGGTATATTCTCCTTGTTCAACAACACTGCAAATTCGACACATAAAAGAAAAGATGGAAATGATGGGTGGCACAGTGGTTAGCACTGCTGCCTCACAGCGCCAGGGACCCGGGTTCGATTCTACCCTCAGGTGACTGTGTGGAGTTTGCACATTCCCCCCTTGTCTGCGTGGGTTTCCCCCGGGTGCTCCAGTTTCCTCCCACAGTCCAAAGATGTGCAGGTTAGGGTGTTGGCCATGCTAAATTGCCCGTTGTGTCCAGGGATGTTTAGGTTAGGTGGGTTAGACATGGGAAATGTAGGGGTAGGGGAATGGGTCTGGGTGGGATGCTTTTCAGAGGGGCGTTGTGGACTTGCTGGGCCGAATGGCCTGTTTCCACATTATAGGGACTCTATGAACTCTATTATTTCAATAGTGCTTTTTATAACCTCAGGATTTCCCAAACTATTTTATTGGCAATGAAGTATTTTTGAAATGTTGCTGTAATACAGGAAACACAGCAGCCAATTTCTGAACAAGCAGTAATGTGATAATGACCAGATCGTGTTGGTTAAGGAATCAACACTGGCCCAAAACAATGGGGAGAATGTCACTGCACAGTTTCAAAAAGTGGTGTGTGATCTTTTACATGTACCTGACAAAGCAAGCAGAGCCTCAGTTTAAGGTTTAATCTGAAAGACAGGATCTCTGATAGTGTAACGCTTGCTCAGAATTACACTGGGAATGTCAAACCTGGATTATGTGCCCAAGTTTGACTTTCATACTTCATAGGACGTGAACCCAAAACCTTCCAGGTAAGATCTGAGGGGGATATTGCTGGGCTATGGATGATATCAGATAATTGCTGCACTCTCCCTCTCCCCCATCTAATGTTTAATCAAGGTTTGTGAGATAGGAAAGAATGAGCAGTGACACATTTGTTCCTAGTCTCCGGTTCTGTGATATATAGATACACAACACAATCACTGTTCCATATACAGGGAGAAATTGGCATTCACGAATAGATGTGATCATTTGCTCAACAGAATCACAACCACTCGGACGTGTCCCTGTAAACAAGGGAAAGCTCAGATACCTTTGTGCACTGGCATGAAGTCCTTAGCCTTATCCTTACAGTAATGAAGGCAGCACGAGAGAATCAAGTCATCATTATTACCCTGTCAGAGAGAAGTAAAAACAGATCAGGATTCAGTAGCTTCACACACCACAGGTAGTAAAATAAAAGCTCCTCATGTCCTTTTAATACTTTCCAACCAGTTCCCATGCCTATTTAGTCCATCAGAGATTCTCTCCTTCCTTTGTAAAGAACATAACATTTTCTTCTAGCAGACTGCATGTGGGTCAGTGAGTTGTGATGAATGTGGCCAGAATATTTGTGGCAGAACTTTCACCAATTCAGACCAATCAATCCAACCCCCAGTGTACCCAGCTGTGAATCATTTGAAGCTATTACCCTTAATTTCTCCCCTACTTTATGGTGCTGATGGGTATCAGGTCACAGCCATAGGGATCTCAGGTGTTTTATCTTTCAATGAAATGAAGGTGTATTTATAAAGGACCTTCAATGTAAAATGGCTTTTGACATATCGTGTAAGTGTAGAGGAAAAAAGGCATCAAGCCAAAGGAAGAATGACTGGGGAAGAGCCACCACAAAAACCTAGTCAAAAAGCTGGGCTAGAATGAGTACCATGAAAAGATGATAGAGACTTTTTGTAAAATTCATTTGTGGGATGTGAGCGTTGCTTCCTGTCCGTCCCTAGTTGCCCCTTGAGAAGGCGGTGGTGAGCTGCCTTCTTGAACCGCTGCAGTCCACCTGCCGTGGGTTGACCCATACTGCCATTAGGAAGGGAATTCCAGGATTTTGACTCAGCGACAGTGAAGGAACAGCGATATATTTCCAAGTCAGGGTGGTGAGTGACTTGGAGGGGATCTTGAAGGTGGTGGTGTTCCCCATGTATCTGCTGCCCTTGTCCTTCTCGATGGAGGTGGTCGTGGGTTTGGAAGGTGCTGCCTGAGGATCTTTGGTGAATTTCTGCAGTGCATCTTGTAGATAGGACACACTGCTGCTACTGAGCTTCGGTGGTGGGGGGAGTGGGATGTTTGTGGATGTGGTGCCAATCAAGCGGCTGCTTTGTCCTGGATGGTGTCAAGCTTCTTGAGTGTTGTTGGGGCTGCACCCATCCAGGCAAGTGGGGAGTATTCCATCACACTCCTGACTTGTGCCTTGTTGACAGTGGACAGGCTTTGAGGAGTCAGGAGGGGAGTTACTCGCTGCAGCATTCCTAACTTCTGACCTGCTCTTGTATCCACTGTGTTTATGTGGTGAGACTGGTTGAGTTTCTGGTCAATGATAACCTCTAGGATGTTGATAGTAGAGGATTTAGTGATGGTAACACTGTTGAAATGACAAGGGGTGGTGGTTAGATTGTCTTATTGGTGATGGTCATAGCCTGGCATTTGTATGGTGAGAATGTTACTTGCCACTTGTCAGCCCAAGCCTGGATATTGTCAAGATTTTGTTACATTTGATCGAGGACTGCTTCAGTATCTGAGGAGTCGCGAATGGTGAACACTGTACCATCATTGGTGAGCATCCCCACTTCTGACCTTATGATGGAGGGAAGGTCATTGATGAAGCAGCTGAAGATGGTTGGGCCTTGGACACTACCCTGAGGAACTCCTGCAGAGATGTCCTGGAGCTGAGATGATTGACCTCCAACAACCAAGACCATTTTTCTATGTGTCAGATACGACTCCAATCACCGGAGCTTTTGCCCCCTGATACCCATTGATTCCAGTTTTGCCAGGGCTCCTTGATGCCAGGCGAGAGGGTTTAAGAAAAAAATCCAGACAGTGGGACTGGGGCAGGGTGGGGGTGTTTGAAGTGCACAAAGGCAAGAACCAGAGGACAAACTTCTTCAAGTGGGGTGGAGAGTGGATGGGGAGGGTCCGTATGGCATCAGAAATAGCAGGCAGTAGTGCATGAAACAATTTAAAGCCAGGAATGATCATTCTAAATTTCAAACACCGAGACCCATGTGCCAATATAGAAAGATGAGAGGGCACTAGGGCAAGGGCCAGACAGACCATAAGGAACCAAATTTACAGAGGCCGGAGCTGATGAACAATGCAAATAAGAAATTAAAGTGTACACTACAGGGTGGTGCTAGTTGTCCCTAGTGGAATCCAGATGCCTCCCACTAGAGGGAATGGCTTTTGTCTAGAATATTGCTCCTGAGGTCTAGCGGCTGTTAAATCAGAGTTTCAGACTGGATTTTCACAAGCTGACTCCATCATGGATATCTCAGCTCAGTTTCTGAAATCAGTCTCTCCATCATGGGCACTAGCAGTAAATAAACCTCATCACTCCACAAACTTCCTTAAAACACAACTAAACCAGTTGACTATGGGACAGTGTGTGACCATGAGTGAGTTGTATAAGGTAATGTTGGACAGGCTGGACTTGTTTCTCAGAGAGTTGTGAGATTTTGACCACACTCCTTCAGAAGGCAATGGAGACGTGACATTGAACATTTTTAAGACAGAGATGGATAGATTCAAGAAGAGTCAAGGGTTATCTACAGGTAATGGTTAACTCCTGCTCTTATTTTGTATGTCAGCAGGCCATCTGACTGTTCCTGCCGACTCAAATCTTATAGCAGATATCAGCAGGTACAGACCAAGAAGGAAGAACCTGGAATAATCTGTTTCCCTTCCCTACAAAAAGGTCAATGGGTGGAAACTAGGGAAGGAATTTTGCTCGCTGCTTATAGCTGATGGTGCAGGACATAGGCACAAGCGTAGATGCCAAGACAGGATGGAGGTATCGGTGTTGTAGTCAAAAAAGGAGATTGAAGTTTTATAGGGAATTACAGTGTAATTACAAGTTTTCAAATGCATCAACTCCCAACAGTTATTAGCAGGAAGAGAGATCCCGATAGTCCACACAGCCTCAATACATGAACAATGTGAAACTGAGCAGGAGGGACTATGTACTGATGCAAGTGACTTAATAACCATTATTAAATAAGCAATATTTAACTACACCTGACTGACAGTCCAGGTTTAAAGCAGAAAGCTGTACCCAGTGACTGAGAGGAGAAACAATTTTATTGCTGTAGATTTTATATTTCTCAGTCGTTTTCCTGCACTAGTTCCTGTGAAAAAAGCTTGTGATGAGTCACACTCTTGCCTGCAGCTGGCAGTGGGTGGTCTGCAAACCTTTCTTTGGCAGCTGTGCCTTTTTTCTTTGCCCCTGAGACTTGCAGGAATTTCTTAAACTTTTTCATATTGGCCAGGCTCCACAGCAAGGACGGCTACCTGATCAGCTGTTGTGTTGCTCTCACTAGACCTGTAAAGCTGCCATAGAAACTGGGCATAGCTCGAAAACATCTCCGTTCATTGGACAATGCTCAGATCATTATTCTCATTAGCTTATGTGGCAAATGACATCCAGATTCCAATTTTTAAATAATGATTGTGAATCACCACAGCAGAAACATTCTGGACTTTAATTCACTGAGAACAACAATTCTAGTGCTCAAGATCTTCCTTCATAAAGAAAGACGGATTACTTTGGCTTGGATGTAAACACAGATTTTAGACGTGAAAGGATGATTCTGCATTGCATTCGCTAAGGAACTTTACAGCAACTACTGACCAAGTTAGTTCCATAGCCATATAAACGTTAAATACTGCAGATGCTGGAAATCTGAAATCTAGCAGCATCTGTGCAGAGAGAAACAGAGTTCTGTAGGAGAATCAAACCAGGCTCAAAATGTTAAAACAGAGTTAACATTTTGAGCCTGGTTTGATTCTCTTACTGAACTCTGTTTCTCTCTGCACAGATGCTGCTAGTCCCATTGCCAGTTTTTTACCCATGAGCTTGCAAATTAGTTTTCAAGTACGTGTCCAACTGTTGTTTGAAACTTCCTGTGGAATCCGTTACTTCCACTCTTTCAGGTAGTGACTTCCAGATCATAACCACCTTCTTTCTGAAGAAATTTCACATTTCCCCTTTAGCACATTTGGAAATTACTTTAAATCTATCACTGTTTACCATTCACCTGCCAGAGGAGATGGCTTCTCCCTACTTTTAGTTATTTATGGATTTATCTATCGGTTTGCTTTGTGCACTTACAATGGATATGCCTTGAATGTGTAACTGTTAGTAGGCAGGGCTCTGCTTGACACTGAAAGAAATGGGAATGACGACTGGAATTGGTGAACGCCACAGCACATTTTAGTGTTTCTTTTTGCACCTCTGTATCTTCTAGCCCACAGCATCAGGCCAGTGTGTGTAACCTCACAAAACACAGGAGTAGGAAAAGATTGGGGAAATGCTTCATCAGCTAATGGTCCAAACAAAACACAATCATTCAGAATGGAAACAGGCCCTTTAGTCCATTACATCCATGTTGACCTACAAACACCAAACTGCACTAATATCTTTTACCTGCACTTGGTCCATAGCCTACCATGCCATGCCCTGGAATTTTAAGTGCTCATCCAGATGTTTTTTAAATAGTTGTGAATACCTGCCTCCGCCACCTTCTCATGCCGCACCTTCCATATATCTATCAGCCTCTGAGTAAAGAAAAATTCTTCTCAGATCTCCACTAAACCACTTACTCCTCACCTTAAACTTATGCCTGCTTGGCTTAGATACGTCTGCCACAGGAAGAAATTCTCACAATCTCCCCTGTCTATGCCTATCATAAATTTTGTCTCCTGAATCAGATTCCCCACTCAGCCTCCTCTGCTCCAGAGAAAATAAATCCAGTCTATCTAGTCTCTCCTCATAACTGAGACTTTCCATTTTAGGCAACATCCTGATGAATCTCCTCTGCACCCTCTACAGGGCAATCACGTTCTTCTGATAGTGAGACTATCAGAACCGCACACAATATTTCATTTGTGGCCTAATCAACGTTTTACAAAATTGAAACAAAACTTCCTTACTCTGACATTCTACGTCCTGACTAATGAAAGAAAACATCCTGTATACCTTTGTCACCACCCTGGCTACATTTGCTGACATCTTCAGGGATCTCTGGGCTTCTATACCAAGGTCTCTTTGTTCCGCAGGACTCCTTGCCTTATTAGACATCCCAAAATCATCATCTCACATTTAACAGGATTAAACTCCATCTGCCACTGCTCTGCCCAATTTACCAACTGATCAATGTCAGACTGTAGCACAAGACCATCCTCCTCATTATCAACAACACCATCAATTTTTATGCCATCTACCAACTTACTAAGTAAACCTTCTACATTCGCATCCAAGTCATTAATGTAAACAACAAACAGCAAGGGTCCCAGCGCTGAATCCTGCATTTCACTGTAACAAAGCTCACATGTTGTAGATCAAGTCAGTGTAGGCCTGCAACTATTTCAGGACATCATCCTGATTCAATTTCAGTCCTTCCTGAAGGTATTCCACCTGTAGCTAGTTTGAAGGATCCAGTACAAAAGTTGAAAGTGTTTTTGGGGGTGCAGCTGGTAAAGTGAGAAATTTTCCCAAGAGGTTCCTGCTCCCAGAATGTGCTCGTGCTGTTGTCAATGACTATACAATGCCACAGAGTACAGAGATTCTTCATTTGAGCTCTGTTTATGACATGTCTTATATGTGGGCTAAGACAATAAGAAACAGGAAAAGGAGGAGGCCGTTCAGCCCCTTGAGCTTGCTCCACCATTCAGTAAGGTCATAGCTGATTCGACATTCCCCATGTCCACTTTCCTGCATTTTCCCTGGAACCCTTGATGCCCCGACTGACATCTATCTCAGATGACTGACAATCTATCGATCTCAGCCTTAAATATACACAAGGACTCTGCCCCCACAGATCTCTGTGAAATAGATTCTGAACAAATGGTCAACAAACCTTGCCAGTCCACAGAGCTGATGTAGTAAGCAAAACAGCCAGAGGCAAAATATCAGATACTCTGAGCCTCCATATGCTAGACTGAGAACACTGCCTTGTAACAGGAGAACCCATTTAATATGTCACAGCATGTACCTCTCGATGCCCTTCAACAAGCTCTGCAATTCTATACTGTCAAAGGCGAGTAATATCAAAGATATGCCATGTATAATGGAAAAAAAGTTGTGTTAATTACAGCCAGTGACATTTGATGGTAGCAAATTGCATTTAACTTGTCCCTTTGTCCAACTGGAAACAGTAACCCCTATACAATTGACCCACTGAAGTTGCATCTTCATTTCAGGTTTCGGGAACAGAGCACACACTGAGAGTACAGTTCAGTTCTGAGAGTGTGCTGCTCTCCTGGAAGCACAACCTCCATGTGATGTTTTAAACTGAGTTAATACCATTTGCTGATTCCATTGGACAAGGTCAAAAATCACATGGCACCAGGTTATGGTTGAACAGGATTAAGTGAACAATCTAACTTTGGAATAAAACCATTCTGACTCCAGGTTAAAACAGTCAGATTCTAAACAAGGCCTCACACCTCAAATGCATTGTCTGACCGGAAATGTCACCTCTTGTATACACTGACAAAACCTTCAGTTATCTCAGGGCAGTGACTGGAAAGAAATTCTGGGATTTGCATTTTAATCAATGGAAACTTGCATCTCCTTTCTAACCGATTAAAGATTTAACAGGAGGGAGTCAGCCAGCTGTTTTTGGTTTATTCAATACATTCGCATCAGTTGTATGATCCTTTGATCTTTTACTTATAAATTCTGTCTTGATATCTCCTCTCTTACTATACCTAAAGAATGAGCAATGCTCAGAAAGCCAGTGTTTTCAAATAAACCTGTTGGAATATAACCTAGTATCGTGTGATTTTTGACCTAGTTTCAGCATGACAACTTTGCTTTTTAGGTAGTTTCTCGTTCAGAAATGTTATTACACACCTCTGGAGCAGGTGGAATTTGAACCTAGGCATCCTGGCAAAGAGGTAGGGAACTACCACTGCACAACAGCCTTAACCCAACCTTGTGACCTGAAACAGTAGCTCATTTCTCCCTCCACAGACACCGAGAACCTGCTGAGACTTCCCAGCATTTTCTGATTTTATTTCAGAGTGACAACAACTGTATTTTGCTTTTTTTTGGTTATTTCTCATTCCAAGTTTCCCTGATTATAGTCAAGAAGTTTATTTGACATTCCCTCTGGGCAAGTGATCTCCTTCTTCAGATAAAAAAAACTTGAAAAAGTACTCCTTGGGTGTAGTGTTACCAAAGTTCTGAAAAAGGGTGGTCAGACATTTTTTTTTAAAAACTGATCCACTCCGAAGCCTGTGTAACAAAAACTAACAAGAAAATTGCCTTCCTCATTGCTTGCACATTGACTTCCTGTGATGTGTACACAATGACACTCATGTCCCTCTGACTATCATCCTTACCCAGTCTTGCACTATTTAAAACATATTTTAATTTCCTATGCTTTCTTCCAAAATGAATAACTATAGCATCTCACTATGCAAAGTGAATATAATGTATCTGTGTTTGAGGGCCATACAAAGTTAGGTGGAAAAGTGTGAAGGGGACACACCAATCAACAAGAAATTAAGTGAAATAAAAACAGAAATTGCTGGAAAATCTCAGCGGGTCTGGCAGCATCTGTG
>JAHRHZ010000067.1:17950362-18006532 GCA_024137785.1 Ginglymostoma cirratum | reverse complement strand
CACAGATGCTGCCAGACCCGCTGAGATTTTCCAGCAATTTCTGTTTTTATTTCACTTAATTTCTTGTTGATTGGTGTGTCCCCTTCACACTTTTCCACCTAACTTTGTATGGCCCTCAAACACAGATACATTATATTCACTTTGCATCGTGAGATGCTATAGTATTTGAGAGTAATTAACGATTATCTGTGAGGTGCATTGACTTGTTTAGGAATGTAATAAGGTCCAAGGTAATTGCCAGTTTATTTGGTTTGGCGTAGCTGCTTCGAGGAGCAGTGGAGTTCAAGATTATGGACACTTTCTGGGAGTTCTGAGGAAAAGCAGGAATAGTCAAAATCTCTACGAGGATTAACTTTGGTAAACTTTGCACAGGGGCAAGCTAGAGTCTGCCTGCTGTTTGCAGTGACAGTTGCTTTGCAGCATTTACAATTCAGTCATAAAGATTACATTTGATACATGTAAACACAAGCGAGCCGGCAGCAAATTTAAAACTAATTTATCAGTTTAAAACAAGTTATTTCTTTCTACAAAAAAAATGTAGTCAATCTTGGATCCAAAAAGCTGAAGTAAGAAATGTTGTTCTTAAAATTTCTGCGGCAGCTCCTGGGAACTAACTTTAGTGCTCAATTTCCAAAGTTGCTGCCTGGAGTGGCACTGCAGTATTTGACCACAAGACCGTAAGAAACATAGTCTGTTTGGCCCCTCGAGCCTGCTCTGCCATTCAACAGGATCATGGCTGATCTGACATTCTTCACATCCACTTTCTTGCCAGCTTTGATTCCCTGACAGATCAAGAATCTATTTCACTCTTAAATACACACAAGGACTCCGCCCCCACTGCTCTCTGTGGCAATGAGTTCCAAAGACACTCACAACCTGCTAACAAAAGAAACTCCTTCCCATCTCAGTCTTAAACTAGCTCCTATATTTTGGGACTAGGAAGATCCCATTATTTCATTAACTTGCCTCAGCTGGATTCAGCAGCACTAATTCAGGGAGTGGAAAATTCACCGTCATTCACCATTCCTGCTCCTAATCACTGTTCAGAGATTTCTGTGTGAAGGGATGAGAGAGACTTGCTTCACAGAGCTTGCTGTCAGATGGGCGACTGGCTCTCCTGATGATGGGGAGGAGAAGGAAGAGAAGTTTCTAACTTGGGTTGAATGAGTTCAAGAAGATTGAGTGGCACTGTGCTTCGTTTGCTGAATTTCCCGCTTCTATGTTTCCATTCAAGCTTGGCACACACAACCTGATGAAGAAGAATGTTCTAGATTTCCACAATCTTTCATGTGAAGGAGTATCTGCTGGTTTCATTTCTGATGGTCTGATTCCAACTTTTAGATTGTGCCTCTTGGTAAGATTCCTTAACTGGAGGAAGTATTTTCTTCCCTTTACCTTCCTGTGAATGTGTACATTGTTTAAAAGGAGACAGCAGCTGAGGTTGGGTGTTAGTAACGATGTGTCTAAAATGACTTTCCCTCAAAGAATGAAGTTGGCATGACTGTTTTTCAAAGCTGCTGGAAATCTTAGAAAACATAAAGATAGATAAATCTCCAGGACCTGATCAAGTGTGTCCCAGGACATTATTTCATAGAATTTCATAGAATCCCTACAGTATGGAAACAGGCCTTTCAGCCCAACAAGTACACACCGAACCTCAGAGCATCCCATCCAGACCCATTCCCTATAACCCACCTAATTTACACCTCCCTGAACACTATGGGCAATGTAGCTTGGCCAATCCACCTAACCTGCTCATCTTTGGACTGTGGGAGGAAACCGGAGTATCGGAGGAAACCCACGCAGACACGGGGAGAACGTGCAAACTCCACATAGACAGTCGCCTAAGGGTGGAATTGAACCCGGGTCCCTGGTGCTGTGAGGCAGCAGTGCTAACCACTGTGCCACCGTGCCGCATTATGGAAAGTTAGGGAGGAAATTGTGGGGACCCTGGCACAAATATTTGTATCATCTATAAACATGGGTGAACTACTGGAGGGTGGCTAATGATATGCCATTGTTTAAGCAAGGAGAAACCTGGAAACTATAGACCTGTGAAACTATAGACCGGTAGTGGGTAGGGTTTTGGTGCTGATTCTGAAAGGTAGGATTCTCATGCATTTGGAGAGGCAGGATTGATTAGGGATAGTCAGCATGGTTTTGTGTGAGGAAAATCTTGTCTCACAAACTTGATTGAGTTTCTTAATGAAGTAACCGAAAAAACCGACTGATGAGGGCAGAACAGTAGACGTTGTTTACTTACACTTTAGTAAAGCCTTTGACAAGGTTTCTTAATTAGTAAAGTTAGATCACACGGGATTCAGGGTGAGCTTGCCAATTGGATACAAAATTGGCGGTAGGAGACAGAGGGTGGTGGTGGAGGGTTGCTTTTCAGACTGGACGCCTGTGACCACTGGTGTGCCACAGGGATCGATGCTGGCTCCACTTTTGTTCGTCGTTTATATAAATGATTTGGATGAAAATACTGGAAGCATGGGAGGCATGGTGGCTCAGTGGTTAGCACCACTGCCTCACAGCGCCAGGGATCCGTGTTCGATTCCACCTCAGGCCACTGTCTGTGTGGAGTCTGTGTTCTCCCTGTGTCTGTGTGGGTTTCCTCTGGATGCCCTGGTTTCATCCCACAGTCCAAAGATGTGCAGGTTAGGTGGATTGGGCATGGAAAATGCAGAGTTGCAGGGATAGGGTAGGGGGGTGAGGCTGGGTGGGATGCTCTTTGGAGAGTTGGTGTGGACTTGTTGGGCCAATCAGCTTGTTTCCACACTGTAGGGATTCTACGGACTTTATGAAGTACTCTGCCATAGACAAGGTGGTTAAGGCAATGTTTGGAAAGCTTGCCTTCAGTGCTCAGACCTTTGACAGTAGGAGTTGGGACATCATGTTGAGGTTGTATGGGACGTTGGTGAGGCCTCTTCTAGAGTACTGTGTGCAGTTCTGGTCACACTGTTATGGGAAGGATATTATTAAACTCAAGAGAGTTCAGAAGAGATTTATCAGCATGTTGCTGGAAATGGAGGGTTTGAGTTATAAAAATCAACTGGAAAGGCTGGGACTTTTTTCACTGGAGTGTAGGGGTTGAGGGGTGACCTTTTTGAGGTTTATAAAATCATGAGGGATATTGATAAGGTGAATGACGAGTGCCTTTCCCCTAGGGTGGGGAGTTCAAAACTTGGGCATTTTTTAAGGTGAGAGGAGAAAGATTTAAAAAGGACATGAGAGGCAACCATCAGAGAGTGGTTCGTATGTGGAATGAACTGCCGGAGAAGGTGGTGGATGCAGGTACAGTTACAAGGTTTAAAAGACGTTTGGATAAGTTCATGAAGACAAAATGTTTGGAGGGATAAGCACCAAGCTCAGGTAGATGGGGCTAGTTTAATTTGGGAACATGGCCAGCATGGGCTGGTTGGACCGAAGGGTCTGTTTCTGTGCTATATGACTGTGACTCTACAAGAACCTGCTCATACTTGATACAGGCTGGGACATGGCTGCCTAACAGGGATTAGTAATCTATCAAACTCCTCTCAAATCCTGACAAACAAAAATTCATAAAGTTTACCAAAATACACTAAAAAAAAATTATCTGATGTCTGGAGGGTAACATTTCTGGATCGGACTGCTCCAGACTTGATCACACAGGCTCTGAGGGCATCAGAACAGATAGCAAAAACTTGAGGATGGAGCCAGTTGGCTACATATGAGTAAACGCTTCAGTTTTAAGGAATTACTGAGGCATTTCATCACCTTTGCCACTTTTCCGGTAACTCAAAATTTCCAATATTTAAAGCAGGTTCTTGACCTGAAGCATGACAGCTTAACTCGCTCCTGAAAAAATATGGAAAGGATGCATAGTGAACTGTTGTATCCATTTAGCTTTAAGTTCAAAGTCTACTGGGTGGTAAAGGATGGTCCTGGTGACCAGATTGTGTGTGTTTTCCTACATCATGGTTGGAGATAACCTGAAAAGCAGAATACTTCAGAGACTAGAATTCTGAAGCAAAAATAGGAAGTGGCAGAAATACCATGCAGGTCAAGCAGCATTGTACAAGCGAAGCAGTTTCAGCTCAAAAACCTTTCCTCAGAACTGGAAAAGTTAGAGATAGTAAGAATTGCCGAGTTAGAGATGTGATGGGTTTGTGCAAGGGCTGACTGGGACATTACCAAAAGCAAGGTCTGTGATGGGGTGGAAGACAGGAGAAAACAAATGACAGAAAGTCTTACAGGGCCAGAGGAAATGATAATGAGGCAACAGAAAAAAACAGATGTACCTAAACCAGGCATGCTGTTGTCTGAAAGTGAAAATAAGAGAAAACCCAAAATATGCTAAGAAAGGGAAACAAAACAGGTTGAGAGAGTTTATGGTTTGAGATTTTTTAACTCAATGTTGAGTCTGGAAGGCAGTAAAGGTTGTTATTGAAAGATGAGCTCTGCTGGGATAATTATTGTTCATCGCCTGATTCCAAACAGAGTGACATGACCTCAGAAGCCATAAAGACTCAACTGGATTCAGGTAGAGGCCAGACCATCAAGGGATAACAGGGGTTCCCTTATCTTGCTACATTAGTGAACCAGTTTGATCCTTATGACCACAGAATGGTTACAACATAGCAGGTGGCTATTCGGCCCAGTGTCTCTCTGCTGGCTCTTCAAATGAGTATTTCACCTAGTCGCCTCTCCCAATTTTTCCCACAATCGTGAACATTCTTTCTTTTTGGATTATAATCCAATTCCTCTTGAATGCCTTGGCCGAACCTGTCTCCACCACATTTGCAGTCAGTGTAGTCCAGATCCTAATCATTCATGACATGAAATGTTTCTCCTTTTGCCGCCTTTATTTCTTTTGTCAAATTATCTTTAATCTTTGTTTTCTTACTTTCAATCCTTCACCCTAATGGAAACAGTTTCTTTCTCAACTATACTTGAAGAGAATTTTGGGAAGAGATTTGATAGGCTCTCATGATTTTGAAACCTCATAAATAGCCTCTCAAACTTCTCTTCATCAAAACAAACATGGGACTTAGGAACAGCTGTGAGCCTTAGAGACTTTGAGCTGACTCCACCATTTAATATTATGGTGGCTGATCTGGCTGTTGCCCACTTTCCTGTCAGTTCCCCATCATAACCTTTGATCCCAATTTATACAAAAAAAATCTAACTCAGCCCCGAGTAGATTTAAAGACCCAACCTCCATTGCCCTCTGTGGAAGAGAATTCCACACATTAATGACCCTCAGAGAAAATACTCCTCCGATTGCTATCTTAAAAGGAAGAACCGCTTATTCTATGTACATTAGTTTTATCCTCCCCCATAACAGGAAACATCAGCAAGGTATCCATCCTAACCACAGTCCCAGTTCCCCAATCTAACAATGGAACTGAAGTTCATCATCCCTTGAAACATCAACATGAATCATGCCTCACACCTCTACAATAACTTCACATTCTGGCTGACGTCTGGTGCCCAGGACAGGATTCAATATTCCAGTTGGGGCCAAACCAGCATTTTGTACAAGTTTAACATAATCTCCTTACATATGTACTCTTTGCGCTTAATAATAAAGCCTAGGATTCTGGATGTTTTATTCACTGTGCTCTTAATCCATCCTGCCAACTTCAATCACTATTCTAAATATCCCCCTTGATTGCTCTGCTCCTGCACCCCCTCTAGAGCTAAACACTTTATTTTGTTCCATCTCTCCACATTCCTTCCAATTAAAAGAATCACTTCTCACTTTTCAGCATTGAACCAAACCGTGTCCCCTTCTAAATTATACTGAATCCTCCAAGCTCACAGTGATTCCACATTTCAGATCATTCACAAATTCTGAAATTGTCCAGAGTACATCATGGTCCAGTACAGAACTGGAAAAACAAGGGTCTGAAAACTGACCTTTGCGAACTCCAAGACAAACCCTCCACCAGCTCAAAAACATCCATCAACTACTACTGTGTTTCTTATCACTCATCCAATTTCATATCCATGTTGTTATTGTCACTGTTACTCCACAAGCTATAACTTTGCTGAGGTCTGCTGTGCGACACTATGAAATGTCTTTTGGAAGTCAATGTACATCACATCAAGTGCATTAACCTCATCAACCCTGTTGTCACCTCTTCAAAACCTCCAGCTAGTCATTTTAGTATCATTTTCCCTTCATAAATCTACACTGACTTAATTATCACAATAACTCATTTCTGTCCCAAATGATTCTTCTAGAAGCTTCCCTACACCCCCTCCCCAGGGATTCTAGAACTAGGGGTGTAGTCTGAGAGTTAGGGCCAGACGGTTGAGGAGAGATTTTAGGAAGCAGCTCCACGCACTAAGAGTGGTCCAGGTTTGGAACTCTCTTCCACAAATGGCAGTGAATGCTGGATCAGTTGTTAATTTTGAACCAGAGATAGATACATTTTTGTTAAGCAAAGGTATTAGGGGATATGGGCCAAAGGCAGGTATTAGGGAGTTAGGTCAGAGATCAGCCATGATGTCACTGAAAGGTAGAACAGACTCAAGGGGCTGAATGGCCGACTCCTGTTTCAATTTATTTGCAATTCAATAATAATCCATCTGCCGGCTCAAAAATGATCTTATCAATTGAATTCAGTTTTACCCTTGCTTAGGTGGGATTTGAATGCCTGCTTTTGGGATTGTTAATCGAGGATTATATTAGGCAAACAAGGTAGTAGTTTTCTGCACAGTGAGACAAGATGAATGGCCTGTTTAACTGCTTCGGTGATGGTGGGTGAGAGCACAGAAATTAGGAATTGGCCATTTGTCCCTTTGAGCTCCCCCACTGAATAGGATTATGGCTGATCCTCTACTTCAATGCCATTTTCCTGCTTCCTCTCCATATCTCTTACCCTTCTTCAGTTTTAAAGACATCAACTATCATTTCTTGACAATTTTCAGTGATTTAGTGGTAGAGAATTCCACAGGTTCATTACCTTTTGAGTGAAGAGTTGTTTCCCATCTCAGTCCTAAATATCCTACGTGGTCTCCTGTGATTGCATCCCCTGGTTTTAGATTCCCCAGTCAGAGGAAAACATGCCCCCGCATCCAGTCTGTCCCATCCTGTTACAATTTTACATGTTTCAATCAGATCCCGTCTCATCCTTCCAAAGTTAGTGAATGCAGGCCGAGTTGAACCAAGCTCTCCTCATATGACTGACCTGCTATCCCTGGTATCAGTCTAGTGAACCTCTGCAGCTCTCCCTCCATGTCAAGTATATCCTTCTTCAGTAGGGAGACCACAACTGCATGCAATACCCTAAAAGTCTGATCTCATCAAGGCCTTGTATAACTGCAGGAAGATATCCCTACTTCTGAACTCAAATCCTCTTGCAATGTGGGCCAATATATCATCTGTCTTCCTAACCGCTTGCTGCATCTGCCTGTCAATTTTCATTGATTGTTGTGCAAGGAAGCACACAGGTCACTTTGTACATCCACACTTCCCAAAATATCACCATTTGAATAATACTTTTCCTTTCTGATTTTTCAGACTGAGGTGTGTAGCTTTACATTTAGCCACATTATACTGCATTCGCACTGGAGTGTTATATTAGTCAGGAGACTGGGAAAACTCCTCACTTTACTTTGAATAATATGATAGGATCTTTAACGTCCATCTGAACCACCAGAAAAGGCAATCAGATTGACATCTCAGTTGAAGGAACAGTACCTCAATTCCTTCAAAGCCAAAGCCAAGCTCAAGTCCTGGGGTAGGGCTTGAACCCACAGAGCGGAATGAGATAGTAGGGAGGACTGTGGAAGAAGTCATGATGAGAGAGAACTATGTCACATTTCCATTCCTGTAATTACCTGCTGCCCGGTTGTATCCTCACTGCGGAACGCAATTGACTCCAGTTCGTTACCTCTGCTGGTGAGAGCCCGCAGACATGAGTCACGGGATTCGAACTTTTGCTCCAGGAAGTCGATGGCTTTCTTGGCTCTCTCCTGCACCAATTTGGCATGGTTTCCACCGTGGTAGTCTGTGTCCTGGCCTTTAGCCAGACCATCCAGCTCATTTATCACTGAAACATTAAACAGCACAGATAGCCTGTCAATTCTATATCCAGTATTTGAAAAGGCAGGAAATTATCCAAAATTTCATTATATTAACACTCCCAATTTGAGACTACACAGACACAGAGAAATCTTAAAATATATATCCAACCAACCCACACAAGCAAAATGAGTGCAGACGTGCACCATTCGGTGAAGTGACTCTGCTCACTTCAGCCGCTGACACAGCTTGTTTGTGCCCAAGGCAGGGATTGCCAAGGCAGTGATCTCTTGTTCATCTTCAATGCTTAACTCTTCAGCTCTTTGACGTATAGGCAACAATTTTAAAGTTTGCAGATGATACAAAATTTGGAGGCGTTGTAAATTGTGATGACAATACAGGTCTACAAAAGGACATAGTCAAGTTGGTGGAGTGGGCAGTTAGGTGGGGAACAAGGTTCCATACAGAGAAGTGAGAGTGAGAGATGATGCATTTCGGTAGGAAGAACATTGAAAGATAATATAAAATATGGGGTACAATTTGAAAAGGGGCGCTGGAGTGAGGAACGTGGGTATATACATATATGCACACACAGATCATTGAAAGTGGCAGGACAGGTAGAGAGAACAGTAAGTAAAGCATACAGTATCCTCAGCTTTATTAACAGGGGCAGACAGTACAAGTGCAAGGAGGTAATGTTGAACTTGTGTGATATATGTATTAGACTTTGGCTGGAGTACTGTGTACATTTGTGGGTATAATACTATAGGAAAGAGATGAATGCATTGGAGAGAGTACAGAAGTGGTTCCAGAGTTGAAGAACTTCAGTTATAAGGATAGACTGAAGAGGTTGGGACTGTTCTCCGCGGACAGAAGGTGGATAAGAAGATCTGATGGAGATTTTCAAGATCACAAGTGGGCTGGATAAAGTAGATAGAGGGCAGTTGTTCTCACTTGGGAAAGGAACAGAGGGCAGAGATTTAAAGTGATGAGCAAAGCAAGGATGATGCAGGAACAAACTTTTTCATAAAGCAAGTTGTTAGGGTAAGGAATGTACTGCCCGGAAGTGTGGAGGAGGCAGTTTCAATTGAGAGGTGACAGAAAATAGAAACCTTCCAAAAATACTCGGTTTAGTGGCAACAATATCCTTCCTTGGTTTCCTGCTGTTGAACACCCTGTAACCCTCACCTTCAGTATGAGTAATAAACTGGATGGCCCACCTTCAGCTAGAGTAATAAACTGGATGGCCCACCTTCAGCTAGAGTAATAAACTGGATGGCCCACCTTCAGCTAGAGTAATAAACTGGATGAAGACTGCTTAGTTAGAGCCAGCCATCACCCTCTATTATTCTGAAATACTGACGATATTAAGATCATGCCAGGACCAGAGTCCCACATGTTGTCACATTCTGTTTACCTTCTTCACCACACAATAAACATAAGGGCTCAACATTATACATCAAAATATCAACTGCACAAGTATAAGGGAGTGAAACTTCATACATTCTCTCCTTTTCTTGTGAAACTTCCTCTACTCGGCAGTGCCACCTGTAATTCAGGCCAATGAATGTCGGAGCTGAAATGCAACCCTGAACAACACTTATCAACTGATAATCTCAGCAAACTGAAGGAAACTAAGTGACAAGAATTTATTGGGCTTTGTTCCGGCATTTGCTAATTCTATAAATTTCTGAGCTGCAGGCAACCACCAGTCAGTTTCAAAGAGACAGTTTGCTGCTGGGACAACCGATCTACATAGATTACATAACTACATTACTACATAACATTACCTCTGCCACAGAGGTAATATACCATTGAAAACATAACTGCATCAAAAGTTTTCAATCATTACAAACAGACAAGGCAGGACAGCGCATAGGTAGAGTCCTTTTATCACTGGAACCAGACTGAAAAACAGTTTCTGTTTGGTTCTGATGGGACTAGCATTGGTTTTGAATCTAAATTGGAAACCTTATTCAGCAAGACTAGAGATTAGCTTGCTGGTGATGGGAACAGGTTTATACCTAAGCTGAGGAACAATTTGTGACAGTTTTGACAGAGCTTTAATCTAACCCTGTACTATACTTGTCCTGGGAGTTTTGATGTGACAGTGCACAGAAAACTTCACTTTCAGTTTAAAGATAGGGGCAGCTTTATTCTGTATCTAACCCCATGTTGTCCCTGTCATGGGAGTGTTTGATGGGGGACAGTGTAGAGGGAGCTTTACTCTAGATCTAACCTCATGCTGTATCTGTTCTGGGAGTGTTTGGTGGGAGAATGTAGAGGGAACTTTAGTCTGTACCCTAATCTGCAAAGTACTTGCCTTGTAAATGTTTCCCGTGGACTGCAGATAGATCTTTAACTCTGTACCTAATTCAGACTTTACATTAGCTACTGATTAAGCAATGCCTCAAATTTTAAAATTCTCATCCTTGTTTTAGATCCCTTCATGGCCTCATCCATTTCACCTTCAATCCTACAACCCTCCAAGGTCTCTGCACTCTGCCAATTTCGTCAGCATGCAAACCCACACTGTGTGTTTGCTTTACCATTGACAGCTGTGTCATTAGCTAGAGAGGCCCTAAGCGCAGGAATTCATTCCCAAAATCTTACTTCCTCTCTTTCCTCCTTTAAGATGCTGCTTAAAAACCTATCTATTTGACTAGGTCAGTGGTCACATCCTCTAATATCATGATGTCAAATTTTGTTTGATAACAATCCTGTACTGTACCTTTCAAAGTTTTACTCTGTTCAGTGTGTTCTATAAATAACAGGTTTACCTGACTGGGGACCATCAGCTGCTGACACTGGACACATGAAATGTGACATTGTCTATTCACCTGCAATGACATTCCTCACTTGGTTGAACCAATTGCTTCAAAGACTCAATTCAGCCACCTCAGTACACAGCATTCTCCATGACCTGGCAGTGTCTCTTGCAGTGTTCAACATGGCAACAAGTTGGCTGAAGCCAAGGTCAATCCCTCTTCTCGAGTGAAACCCAAACTAGATCAATTTAGCTTTCCAGATCCTATGATATCATATAATTAGAGTATTAATCTCTGGAGTATGTGGGGAGGGGGCGGAAATTAAAATAACCATCTCATCAATTTGATTTGGCTTTGCACTTAAAGGCTTAAGTTAAGTGAACAGATGGAAGAGACTGGCTCTTGGTATGGTCCTCTGATTGAATCCATTTAGCCGCCTGCAGTTATAGTTTTCTTGTTACTAATTTGAAACAGGTGAACAATTTGTTAAAAGTATGATCTAAAGATTTAGGGCAAGGGCAGTACTTTAGAAAAATGGCAGATTGTTCTCAGGGAATTAGACTGGCCTTTGTCAATGTCAGATTATATCTGAATCAAACCAGAACACTGAGCAGATATTCTATTACACTTTGAGGCATTAATCCTGTGTCTGAATGCACCACTTCCATACTGTAGGCACAAGGTTATGTTTAATTGCTGACTCCATGGCACGTTCATATTGGACCAAGGTTCTGACAAAAAAGTTAAATGCCGAGATAATTTTCTGTCGTCCTCATGACTATTGAAGGACCAGCGTAAGACAGGGCTTTATGGTGAACTGACAGTATCCCAGTTTAAATCCCACCTGCATTTGAGGTGTGTAACAACATGTCTAAACAGGTTGATTTAAAATTTTAAAGTGTGCACACAGAGGAGGCGGTGCTGTAGTTGTAATGTCACTAGTAATCCAGAGGCTGAGGCTAATGCTCTAAGGACATGGGTTCAAATCTCATCAGAATGTGAACTGAATTAATCAATCTGGAAAATGAAGCTTGTCTCAGTGACCATGAATTTATCATTAATCAATGTAAAAACCTATCTGTGAATCTGCCCATCCATGCCTGGTCTGGCTTACATGTCACTCCAGATTCTTAAAATGCCCTCTGAAATAGTCTTGGAGGCCACTCAGTTCAAGGGTAACTGGGGGCAGGAAACAAATGCTGACTTTGCCAGTGATGCCCACATTTCATGAAAGAATAAACAGTCAATAAAATCACTCTCTGCTTCTTTTTATTATTCATTTACAGGATAAAGGCATCACTGGCTAAGTCAGCATTCGTTGCTCAGAGGGCAGTTGAGAATCAACCACATTGCTATGGAGTCACAGATGGGCCAGACCAGGTTAGGACAGCGGATTTCCTTCCCTAAAAGTCATTAGTGGGCCAGATGGGTTATTCCCTGACAACTGACAATGGATTGATGGTCATCATTAGACTTTTAATTCCACATTTTTATTGAATTCAAATTCCACCATCTGCCGTGGCGGCATTCAAACCTAGATGATTACCTGGGTCTCCAGAACAATATCTAATTTTGATAATACCAGACCATTGCTTATGTTTTATTTCAAAGACAGAATATTCTGGTTCTTTGGCAACTGTTCCTAAACCACCTCCAAATGACAGAGATGATAATCAGGTGAAATGACAAAGGTGGAAAATCAATCTGCAAAAGGATCAACAGCTTCTTTGGGAAGGATAGTAAACAAGGGTAGGAGTTAGAACGGTCTTTGCTAAGAAGGAAGAAGGGAGAGTTTCAGTGTGAAGCACTCCAAAAGAAACCACTTTCACCTGGTATAAAGGAATGAAATTAATTTATCCTTGGATGCAGAGCCCCCATTCCCAATATTGTTTTTGGCTTGCATGTTACCCAGGCAGTGCTGCATCCAATGGAATTATTTGCTGATGTGTATCATACTCATGGTTCACGGAGAAGATCCCTGCAGAATACGGATATCAGTGGCAGGTCTCAGTGTGTAAAACTAAGGATAATCTCTGCATCTTGACTTTAACCTGAACTACATTTAAGAGGTAACGAGGTGTAGAGCTGGATGAACACAGCAGGCCAAGCAGCATCAGAGGAGCAAGAAGGCTGACGTTTCGGGCCTAGACCCTTCTTCATTTAAGGGGAGTACCTTATGTTGAAAAATACTGAACAGAAGAAAGTTTCAACAAAATTATATCATAAAAGACGACCTTTCAGTCTAATCAGTCTGTGTTGGAGTTTGTCCTCCATGTGAACAGAACTGTCATCCCATTTGACCATCCTTCTTGCTATTTCCTTCATCCACCGATTTAACCCATTCTTAAATAGTGAAGGTCTTTGTTTCAACGCCATTATTTCCACATAGTCTACATTCTCACAATCCTCTCTGTATAGCATTTCTTTTGCTCCCTGTCCTAATGTTTTATATTTGATCTTCTTTCTATGTGCCCTTGTTGCTGGCACCTCAATCTTTGGATCTTCTATCTTTAAACACCTCTAAACCTTTAACCTTTAAACACCTCTATCAAATCTACCCATGATCTAGACTGTCCAAAAATTACGGAATCAATTTTTCACATGCTTCTTCGTAGCTATGTTTCTTATATCAGGTAGTCTCCTTGAGTGGTGCTACCTTTTTAGTGAATAAAAGCTTTGTAATGATCACATGTGCTGGGTACATAATCTCAATACCCAAGTCAAAGAGCCGTACAGCACAGAAACAGACTCTTCGGTCCAACTCGTCCATGCCAACCAGATATCCTAAACTGATTTACATCCATTTGCTAGCATTTGGCCCATATCCCTCTAAACCCATCCTGTCCATGTACCCATCCAGATGCCTTTTAAATGTTGTAATTGTACCAGCCTCCACCACTTCCTCTGGCATACACACACTACCCTCTGCGTGAAAAAGCTGCCACTTAGGTCCCTTTTCAATTTTCCCCTCTCACTTTAAACCTACGCCCTGTAGTTTTGGACTCCCCCACCCTGGGGAAAAGACCTATCTATTCACCCCATCCATGCCCCTCATGATTTTATAAACCTCTGCAAGGTCAACCCTCAGCCTCCGACGCTCCAGGGAAAATAGCCCCAGTCTATTCAGCCTCTCCCTATAGCTCAATCCTTCCAACCCTGGCAACATCCTCGTGAAACTTAAAAGGGTGCAGAAAAGATTTACAACATCCTTCCTATAGCAGAGAGACCAGAATTGTACACAGCATTCCAAAAGTGGCCTAACCAATGTACAGCAGCAACATGGCCTCCCAACTCCTATACTCAATGCACTGACCAATAAAGGCAAGGATACCAAATGCCTTCTTCACTACCCGGTCTACCTGTGACTCCACTTTCAAGGAGCTATGAACCTGCACTCCAACGTCTCTTTGTTCAGCAACACACCCCAGGACCTTACCATAAAGGGTATAAGTTCTGACCTGAATGGTCCTTCTATGTGTAACTTTCTGTGCATTTGTCAGCAAGACAAAGAGAACAGTATGAATAGTTCTGGTTATCAACACTTCCTTGGATACTGAATTATGCAAGATGCTTTTTAAGTGAATGTACTTCACATTTGTACATTATGGGTATTATGCAGGATATTTCAATTCAAAATAGCAAGCATTACAATAGAAGTACCCGGGATAGTCAATGATTTCCACTGAAAATACCATTTTGAGTAATATGCACATTTCTGGTCTCCATCTTACATAAAGATAATAGAAGCACAGGAAAAAGTACAAGGATAGCACCCAAACTGAGATGTTACAACAACGGGAAAAGACTGAACAAGTGGTGACTTCTTATCTTTTTTTCTGAAAAGGGAAAAGTTAGAGACCTGAAACAGTAAAGGGCAGATGTGGAGAGAAGGTTTCCATTTGTGGAAGAATCCAAAACCAGGGCCAAGGCGATGGTGGAATTTGAATTCAATGAGAACCTAGAATTAAAATTCCAATTATGATTATTAAACTATTGTCGATTGTCACATCTGGTTCACTAACGACCTTTAGGGAAGGAAATCTGCCATCCTGTTCTGGCATAACGTGACTCCAGACTCAAAGCAATATGATTGTTTTTAAACTGTCCTCTGAAATGGTCCAGCAAGATACTCAGTTGTAACAAACCAAAATAAAATCCAATTAAAAGGACTCGAAAAAGGGATGAAACTGGACAGATGACCTAGACACAAGACGACAGTAATCATCGCCTTGTCGACACTGAGAAGTCCTCCTTCCTAATATCTGGGAACTAGTCCAAAACTGGGAGAGCTGCCCCACTCGTCAAGCAACAGCTTGACACAATCACATTCTCAGAATCGTACCTTAGACAATGTCCCAGACACAATCATCACCATCGCTGGGTCAGTCCTGCTGGTGGGACGAGGCAGCAGAGATGAAGCACAATGGTATACAAATGACACAGAGTTAGATACAAAGAAGAAATACAAGTTGGCAGCAATTGACTCCGAACCCATGATGTCTTACAGCATCATGTCAGGCATGGGCAAGAAAGTCTCCTGAGTACTGTATATAACCTCTCCTCAGCTGAGGAATCAATATTTCTCTATGGTGAGCCCAAATCTACTCTGGGTGGGAGAATGTAATTTTAATCACCAAGAGTGGTTCCATGACTTACCAGTTGTGGGCTGGACCACTACTGATTGATCTGGTTGAGTCCTAAATGCTTTAGGAACATAGGAACAGAAGTAGGCTCTTCAGCCTATTCTGCCATTAAATAAGACCATGGATGATCGGTGGCCCAAGTCCATACACCAGCCTTTGGCCATATCCCTTAATACCTTTGCTTAACAAAAATGTATCTACCTCAGATTTAAAATTAACAACTGATCCAGCATCTATTGCTACCTGTGGAAGAGAATTCCAAACATCTACCACCTTTGCGTGCAGAAGTGCTTCCTAACATCTCTCCTGAACGGTCTGGCTCTAATTCTCAGACGTTGCCCCCTAGTTCTAGATAGTTTACCTACCCTGTTATTATCTTGAAAACTTTGATCAGATCACCTCTTAACCTTCTAAATTCTAGAGAAAACAGCCCTAATTTGTGTAATCTCTCCTTGTAACTTAACCCCTGAAATCCAGGTATTATTCTTGTAAACCTACATTATGTCACTCTAAAGCCAATACAGTCTTCCTAAGGTACGGTGCCCAGGTCTGTTCACACTATTCCAAGTGGGGTCTAACCAGGGTCCTGTATAATTGCAGTGTAACTTCTCCTTCCTAATACTCTAGATACTACACTGGGTCAATGGCAGTTGATGAAAGAACCACAGGGAAAAACATACTTGACCTCATCCTCATCAAATTGACTTTTGCACCAGATACATCTGTCTGTGACAGCAGCAGTAGGAGTCACTATTGCACAGTCCTTGTGGAGACAAAGTCTAATTTTCACATTGAGAATTCCTTCCATCATATTGTGTAGCACTAATTCCATGATAAATGGGACAGACTTTGAACAGATCTAGTAACATAAGACAGGTGTTGTGGCCATCAGCAACAGCAGAATTGTACTCCAGCACAAACTGCAACTTCATGGTCTGGCATATCCCCCACTCAACCATTACCATCAATCCAGGGGATCAATCCTGGTTCAATAGAGTGCAGGAGGGCATGTCAGGAGCAGCACCAGGCATACCTGAAAATGAGGTGTCAACCTGGTGAAACTGAAACACAGAACTCCTTGTGAGCAAAACAGCATAAACAATGAGTGATAAACAGAGCTAAACAATTCCACATTACCAGACCAAGATTAAGCTCCGCAGTCCTGCCACATCCAGTCGTGAATGGTAGTGGACAATTAAACAACTCACTAGAGGAGGAGGCTCCACAAATATCCCCATTCTCAATGATGGAAGAGCCCAGCACATCACTGCAAAAGACAAGGCTGAAGTACTTGCAGCAATCTTCAGCCAGAAGTGCCAAGTGGATGATCCATCTCGGCCCCCTTCAGTGGTCCCCAGCATTACACATACCAGTCTTCGGCCAATTCATTTCACTCCACGTTATATCAAGAAACAGTTGGAGATACTGGATACTGAAAAGGCTATGGGTTTTGATAACATTCTGGCAATAGTACTGAAGTCTTGTGCTCCAGAACTTGCTGCATCCTTTGTCAAACCATTCCAGCTACAACGCTGGCATCTTCCTGACAACGTGGAAAATTACCCAGGTATGTCCTGTATGAAAAAAGCAGGACAAATCCAACCTGGCCAATTACTACCCCATCAGCCTACCCTTGATCTTCAATGAATTTATGGAAGGTGTTATCAAGGATCCCCAGCAAAACTGGAGTCAGTGCGAATCTGGGAAAACTTTCCATTGGTTGGAATCATATCCCCCACAAAGACAGCGACTATCTACAGCAAGAAAATCTAATTATCACCCCTTAACATCCAATGGCTTTGCTATTGCTAAGCCCAAACACTATCAACATCCTGGAGGTTACCACTGACTAGAAACTGAACCAGACTAGCCATTTAAATACTGAGACTACAAGATCAGATCAAAGACTAGGAATTCTGCAGCGAGTAACTCACCTCCCGACTCCACAAAGCCTGACCACTAGCTGTAAGGAACAAGTCAGAAGTGTGAGGAATACTGCATGTTGGCTTGGATGAAAGCAGCTCCAATAACATTCGACAAGCTTGACACGATCCAAAGCAGCTCATTTGACTGACACCATACCCACTCTCACTCACTCCATCACCAACACTCAGTAGCAGCAGTGTCTACTTGCTACAAGATGCACTGCAGGGAAGACCCTTAGATAGCTAAACCCACAACTACTTCCATCTAGAAGGACAAGGGCAGCAGATGCATGGGAACACTGCCTGCAGTTCCCCTCCAAGCCATTCACTATCTTGACTTGTAAATATTCCTTCAGTGTCACTGGATGAAAATCCTGAAATTCCCTCCCTCACAACATTTGGGTGTACCTGCAGCATATGGACTGCTGCAGATCAAGAAGACAGCTCACCGCCAGCTTCTCAAGGGCAATTACTGATGGACAATAACTGCTGGGCCAGCTAGTGATACCACATTTCATGAATGAATAATTATAAAAACGTAGCTACTAAATAATCCAATGGGGAACTAAGGAGAAGCTGCTTTACTCAGTGTTGTTAGAATGTGGAACTGCTAGCACAGGGAGTGGTCGAAACAAACAGTGTCAATGCTTTCACCAGGAAACTGGAGGTGTACTGTCACGACCAACTCAGGAAAGTGTGCAGATCCTCAAGTTCCACTATCCTAGAGTTGTCACAAAAATTAAAGATTTAACTGATTTATTCAAAGTTCCCCAATCTCCTGTCTGATAATCTCAAGTTAACAGAAAGCACATGCCTGTACTGAACATGCACTTATTACAATTCTAATCACAGATATAACACCATTAAGTATCACCCCATAACTCTAGCTCACTTCTTCAACCCTTAGACACACACATACAAACAGTCAGACAGACAAAGAAACTTGGTTGCTTTGGGTGGAGAACCAAAAAACTGTCCAGTCTTTTAGTCAATGGTTAGAGGCAACAATTTACAGCAAATGATGGGATGGCACTGCTTGCTGCCTCCCAGCCTTTGGTTACTTCACTGCACAGGGATGGAGACAGCGAGGGAGACTTCCCCTGCTGTAGTTTGTGGTGTCCTGTCGCTGTGTTGTTCACACACACTCTGTCTACAGCGTTGCTGCCATGCTGATGAATCCTGGCCTCCTGACTGAAAAGCCATTCAGCAATCTGTCTTTGGGTGAAGCTCACTTTGTGCAACTGCCCCTGTACACCTCCCCCCAAACCCCAAGCCCTGGGGCTGGGACGAATCAGACACCTTCCCCGCTGCTTGAATAAAGCAGCAGTGTAACCACCATGCCCAATGAGTTCCAGGAACCCGTTTTTAGAAGAGCAGCAACTCCTTCCACAGGCTCAGTTTTACAGTTTGCTCCCATTTTAGTCCACTCTTGAAAATAAATAAAAATAATAAGTGGTCTTTATATTGTAAGAGAGAAAAAGGAATGGAAATATTTGCTGAAAAACTAGGATGAAGCAGATGGAATGTGAGAGACTCATGTGGGGTATGAGCATCCCTAGAATGGGTGGGTTGCGTGGCTTGTTTCCCTGCTGTATATTCCAGATAATGCGTGTAATACAATTAATAGAGCCACTGCTATTTTGAATCAGAAACTTCATCCTTTAGACTAATCAATCATTTTCTGTTCATTTACACATTTCAATTTACTTCTTGCTTCCAGATTTACCTCCTCCCAATTTCTTTCTCTTCTGTAAAGGCTAAGAAGCACTTAAGTTTCCCTACTAATTCCTGTACACCCTCCATTCTGCCATCTTCTCGGAATCCTACTTCCATCTAACAGTTCGCCTTGTTATTAAACTTATTAAGATTCTCTCCTCGTATTTCTCCCTTTCTTCCTTAATCTCTTTCTTTATATTCTAGCATTATCATGCCTTACATATTTCACTTATAGACCTCTTCTGCTCTTTTCGGTCACAGTCTCAGTGCAGTACTAACCTTTATTTAACAGTTGGAAATTTGAAATGGTACATACTTATTCTGCAAATTTGCAATTTCCCATTTCATGACAACATAAGCAGTATCAACAGGAGTAGGTCTTTCAGCCCCTCAAACCCATTCCACTGGTCAATAAAATCGTGGCTGATCCGACTGCAGTCTCTCCACTTTAAGGTCTGACCCTATACTTGATGAGCTGTCTCTTTGACCTTCCGATCTTGGAGCTTCATATTCTTTCCAACTTCTTTACTGCAGACACAGCACAAACAGCACACTAATTGTTCAGGCTTTCAGTCACTGGTTAGAGGCAACAGCTAACAGCAACTGGTGGGAGAGATTAAGGACAGGGAGACCCTTTCCTGTAGTGGTCTGGACTCCCACGCTAGACTCCCTTATTAATCCAAGTACCTTACAACAGGCTTGTGGGCAAAGTTAGCAAAACTGGTTAATGTTTTGGGTAACAGAGAAGAATGATTAACAGACATTTTTCATGCTGCACAATGGTTTGTAATATAATTCTCCAGGGTTTGGTATTGGGACCTCTAATTTACCTGATCCACATTAACAATCTAAACTTTGGTGAACCGGAAACAATTTAACTAACAACAAATAATTAAATTCCAAGATGGCAGCAGAGTAGCAGCACTGCATTTGAGCTCCTGGCTCAGGCCTCGTCTGCTTCTGTCTACTTGTTTCTTTTTTCTTTTGCTCTCTTTCTTTTTTCTTTTCCTCTCTTTAAAAGTTTTCTCAGTCCCTGCGACAGGGTGACAGCTCGCCCGGCCTCCTGAGCGTATGCGGCAGCGGTAACAAGAGGAGGCTCCTCGGGGACAGTGAGCCCTTACAGAGCTTGTGATGGCAGTGAGTGTGGAACCAGTGGTGACAGATAGCACCGGAGCTTGGTGAGTTGGACGCTGGTGGGCCCACGAGCGCAGGACCTGAGGCAGTGGTGGTGACAACAAGGTGGCCTCTGTGGTCAGCACTGGAATTGGGATGTTGGGCTTCAGCTCCAGTGATGCAGCAGGCCTGATTCACTACTCATTGCAGATTGACGGGAGCAGCGGTTGCATGCCGGCAGCATGATAGGCTCAGTGTGGTGGAGTTGTGGTGACAATGGTAGCCCCAGAGTGGGACTCCTGGAATGGACTGTGATGTGGTGGTGTTTGTGGGTCCACACCCCTTTGTGCAAAAAGATCATCTAATGGATGTGATATATTTGGATTATCACAAGGCTTTTGAGAGGGTCCCATACAGAACTGCAGTAAACAAAATGTCGCAGATGGGACTGGGGGTCATACACTGGCATTGATTGAGAATTAGTTCACAGACAGAAAGCAGAGTAGAAGTAAAAGGGTCATTCTCAGGATGACAGGCTATTACTAGTGGACTGCTGGGGCCACAGCCGTTCACAATGTATATAACTGATCTGGATGCTGGGACCAAATGTAGTATTTCCACATTTGCTGCAAACAATTAAGGAGTGAAGGGTATGTTGGTCTTCATTGCAAAGGGATTTGAGTACAGTGGCATAGTGGTAATGTCACTGGATTAGTAATCCAGAACCCCAGGCTAATGTTTGGGAGACATACATTCAAATCCCACCATGGCAGATGGTGAAATCTGAACTCAACAACAATAAAATCTGGGATTTTAAAAAATAGCTGGTCTAATGGTGACCATGTAAAACCAGTAAAGACCTATCTGGGTGACTAATGTCTTTTAGGGAAGGGCAATCTACTAGAAGAATCAATCGAACTTGAAATGTTAAATCTGTTTTTTTCCGTCCCCAGATATTGCCAGAGCAGCTGAGTTTCTTGTGGTTATTACATTAAAAAATGCTGCTATTGTACACAGCCCTGGTGTGACTGAACCTGGAGTATTGTGCATAATTTGGTTTCCTTAACTAAAGGATGATATACTTATCAATGAGGAAGTGTGGGAGTGTTCACCAGATTAATCCTAGGGCAACAAATTATTTTCTGGTGAGAGGGTGAGGAAACTGAGCTTACATTCTCTAAAGTTCCAACCTTATATCCATCTGTCAAACATGCTCCTATCCGCAACCTAACTAGGTGGCCTAACAAATAATTCAGTGTCAGCATATATCTTACAGGTGATTCTTTTCATTAGAAAGAGGCACATATCACAGGTTCATGTAAGTCAGACTGTTGTCCAAAAATCAGCAACTAAATCCTCCCTTCATTTAGCTCAGAATAATGAAGGGGCCTTATTGTATAGGCAAACTGACAGCTATTTTGATTATCCCCAAACAGCAGTGAGGTAAGTTACCAGTTGACATATTTTTGGTGGTCCTCTTTGAATAATTTTAGCCAGGAGAGAGAAGAATCCCTGCTTTCTTTAGAAAACTGCTCTGGGAATTTTATTTGAATTGATAGCAGAACTCAGTTTAATGTTTTATCTAAAGGATTGCACCTCTGAAAGTGCAGCATTCCCTTCGTATAATGTCGGACTATCAGTGTAGATTGGACATTCAAACCCTTGCCATGGAGTCTGAATACTGATTTGGAGAAGCTGGTATTACTATATGAGCCACAGTGACACAAGAATGGTGGCAGGCTTATCTGGAGAAGATTTTCATTAAGACCCTGTAACTTTAGAAAGCAGTCCATCCATCTTGATTTGGTTGCCTCTGTCATGGCCCTCAACCCCAAACAACCTCAGAGTTTCCTAAAACAAAGAAAATGACAAGACTGCAAATCTAAGAGCTACAACACAGTCCAGCCTGATGACACAATCAAATTACATGCCTCAAAAGTTGTCTTAACCCAATTCTACTGAGCTTCGTCTCAGCTAATCTCTCAACTCTATTTCCAACCTCAACTTTCCTGCCACATCTCTGCCAAACTGTACATCAACCCACTTTCCAACTCTACTCCCAATCTTACAGCAAAACTCCCAAAGATATCAAGCATCTAATCTCAATCAATCTTTACTTTCACTCTCATCTTTCAAAGACATTCCCAACCTGAACAGAAGTGTACCTACCAACTCTATTCTAAATCTCATTCTGTGTCTTTCAGTACTGTATCTCAACCTCATCTCAAGTCACATTATCTGCCAAATTCTTGTTAAGAGATTAACATTTGAGATCTTGGTTAGAGATAAAAAAACTGCAGATGCTGGAATCCAGACAAATGGGAGACGAGAAGAACACAGCAGACCAGCATCCGGAGGAAAGGAGCAGTCAACGTTTGGGTATTACCCTTCTCCAGGACTATATGTGGGGCGTAGGAGCAGATGCAGATAAAGAGGGTGGGAAGGGACGGAGGCGGAATGGTAGTGATATGTGGACACTGGTTGGTCGATGGGAGGGATGAATCCGGTTGGTGGCTGGATGGGAGGGTCAAAAGGTAGAATGGAAGGGAGGTGGTGGGGTTGGAAGGGGAGCTGGGGGATGGGTGGGAAGGTTATTTGAAATTGGAGAACTCAATATCGAGTCCTCTGGGCTGGAGGGTGCCCACATGGAAGATAAGATGTTGTTCTTCAAATCTGCATTGCAAGTTCGCTGCGACATGAGATCTGATTGCTGAAACCAGCAAACTTTTCTTTTTGTGACTCTTAGCAATCAATCCATTCTTGTCCTCCATTATATTTACAGTTTCCACTGCTATTCTCTAGAAGAAAAATATCTAAATGTCACATAGGTGTGTGAGTAGTGCTGTTCTTACCGTTTTACACACTGGTTGGAGAGAGGAGAGGATGATTGCAGCAACAGGAGTTGGTGGTCATCACCCAGAGGAAGCCTAAGAGTTCCCCAAGGGATCTTATGAGGATAGCTGGATCCTAAGAGGAAGATTCAGAAAACGAAGAGCACTTCTATGCTTCTTTTATTGACTTGTGGGTTATGGACATCGCTGGCTGGCCAGCATTCAATGCCTGTCCCTAGTTGCCCTTGAGAAGGTGGGGATGAGCTGCCTTCTTGAACTGCTACAGTCTGTGTGCTGCAGTCTGTCCCATAATACCAGTGAGTTTAGGATCAGTGAGTTTATCCAGTAATTAGCTCAGCTGCACTGACCGGGGGTAATAATCTGCACTGGTAGGTATAGCAATAGTGGGGGAAAGGTACAACTGAACAGCACACACATCTCAGGTGGCTTGGCGAGGTAAGTAGTGAGTTCTTTTCTCTCAACTAGTAAACACTGAGGAGTGAATTGCTGGATCTGCACCATAAGGACTCAGCTGTGATGCTTTCTACAGCTGAACAGTATGCTCATGCTCATTCTCTAGTTTATACATAAAGATGGCCTGATGGGACAGGGAACTGACAGAACATTCACTAGCCCCATGAGAAGAAACAGCAAGTAAAGTTGTGAAATATGACCATGCAGATGCTAATTATAGCAAATTATCTAATGATCAGTGTGGAACAGACTCTCAGTGTTCAGAAACTGCCCCGCCCCTACCTACCTATGGATTGGGCAAATGGACATTGCATGACCATCATTCCCTGTCTCTCCATTCACACAAGAACAAATATCATGTCAACAAAAAACAGCTTTCCACACCAATACCCAATAGGTAATAAAAGCAATGCCAGAGTTAACACACTAACTACAATAAGGCCTTGAATTTAAATTACACCTTTGACATTGCCAAATACCACAAACTGCTTCACGGGAACATCAACAAATAAAATATCACCCCAAGCCACATGAGGTGCTATTAAGGCAGACGGCCAATGATTGGTCAAAGATTTTTAGGGATTACATTTTAAGGAGCATCTCAAAGAAGAGAGGGAAGGGTGTGGACAGGGTTAGAGAGGGAATTCCAGGGCTTGGAGCCTTGGGAACTGAAGGCTTAGCTGCAAATGAACAGGCGATTAAAATCAAGAAAACGTAAGAGGGCAGAATTGGAGAAGCACAGTTATCTTGGAGGATTGCGGACTGGTTAGATTTCAGGGACAAGGCCATGGAGGTGTTTGATAACAATCACGTGAATTTCAAAACTGAAGCATTGTTGGACAAGGAACCAATGTAGTTCAGCGAGCACAGGGGTGATGGGGACAGGAGTGGGTGTGAGTTTGGTTCAGCAGAATTTTGAATAACCTCTCATTTCTATAGGGTGGAAGAAGGGAAACCAGCCAGGAAACAATTGGTTTAGTCAAACGGAGAGATAAGAAAGTTAACATCCAAGGGGTGCAGTATCAGTATCAAAGAAGTGGGGTCTATAGAAGCAGACGTAGGTGGACTTAGTGATGGAGCATTTAAGTATCAGATATCTGAAAAAGCAGTCCTTTTAATGAAGGCTTTACTTGATCTTTTTGCAAGAACAGCTTTTTGAATTGTGATGGGACAAATTTTCAATTAAGTCATAGATGAAGGCAGAGCAGTGGATGTGGTGTATATGGATTTTAGCAAAGCATTTGATAAGGGTCCCCATGGTAGGCTCATTTAGAAAGTAAGGAGACATGGGATTCTGGGAAATTTGGCTGTCTGGATACAGAATTGGCTGTCCAATTGAAGACAGAGGGTGGTAGTAGATGGAAAGTATTCAGCCTGGAGCTCTGTGACCAGTAGTGTTCCGCAGGGATCGGTTCTGGGACCTCTGCTCTTTGTGATCTTCGTAAATGACTTAGATGAGGAAGTGGAAGGGTGGGTTAGTACGTTTACTGGTGACACAAAGGTTGGTGGAGTTGTGGATAGTGTGGAGGGCTGTTGTAGGTTGCAACGGGACACTGACAGGATGCAGAGCTGGGCAAAGAAGTGGCAGATGGAATTCAACCCAGAAAAGTGTGAAGTGATTCATTTTGGAAGGTCGAATTTGAATGCAGAATACAAGGTTAATGGCAGGAATCTCAGCAGTGTGGAGGAATAGAGGGATCTTGGGGTCCATGTCCATAGATCCCTCAAAGTTGCCACCCAAGTTGATAGGGTTGTAAAGAAGGCGTATGGTGTGTTGGATTTCATCGGCAGGGGAATTGAGTTTAAGAACCGTGAGGTTATGCTGCAGCTCTATAAAATCCTGGTTAGACCACACTTGAAATATTGTGTTCAGTTCTGGTCGCCTCATAATAGGAAGGATGTGGAAGCTTTAGAGAGGGTGCAGAGGAGATTTACCAGGATGCTGCCTGGACTGGAGGGCAGGTCTTATGCGGAAAGGTTGAGGGAGCTAGGATTTTTCTCACCGGAGCGAAGAAGGATGAGAGGTGACTTGATAGAGGTGTACAAGATGATGAGAGGCATAGACAGAGTAGAGAGTCAGAGACTTTTTCCCAGGGCGGAAATGACTATTACGAGGGGGCACAATTTTAAGGCGACTGGAGGAAGGTATGGGGAGATGTCAGAGGTAGGTTCTTCACAGAGAGTGGTGGGTGCATGGAATGCACAGCTGGCAGCGCTAGTAGAGTCAGATACTTTAGGGACATTTAAGCAACTCTTGTCTAGGCACATGGAGGATAGTAAAATGAAGGGTATGCAGGGTAGTTTAATCTTAGAGTAGGATAATAGGTCGGCACAACATCGTGGGCCGAAGGGCCTGTACTGTGATGTACTGTTCTATGTTCCGTGTTAAGTCAGTCTTATTTCAGTTCTAGTAGTTGACAGGAGTCTTTAGACAATATGATTGAAATATTCTCATTTCCAGTTCTCTGGGACTTCAGGACAGTTCAGCGCGTATGAACTTTCACACTGTAGCCAGTGTGACAAACACCCAGGAATACAACTCCAGGTCATATCCTGTCAAACTCATTATCAGTGGAAGAACTACTTTTTAATTCATTAACGGAATGGATTTCAGGCCAGCACTTATTGTCCATCCCTAATTACTCAGCGGGCAGTTAAGAGCAAACCATAATTCTGAGTGTCCAGAGTCACACATACGCAAGACCACATAATGATGACTGATTTCCTTCCGAAAACAATATTAGTCCATAAGATAGAGGTGCCCAAATTTCAGCCTATGAACAAGAACAAAGTTGCTGAAAAAGCTCAGCAGGTCTGGCAGCATCTTTGAAGGAAAAAACAGAGTTAAAGTTTCGGGTCCGGTGACCCTTCCTCAGAACCCCAGATGCTGCCAGACCTGCTGAGCTTTTTCAGCAACTTTGTTTTTGTTTCTGATTTACAGCAGCCACAGTTCTTTCATTTTTTCAGCTTATGAAGCCTGCTCTGCAACTTGCTCGGGTGATATAGTGATGGGAACAATCTGAGCTGGAAGTGAATTAACAGTATCACAAGTACCGAAGTACCAGGAGTAACATTCCAAAATGCTGTAGAGTACCTGAGGTTCACACTTACTTATCGAACAATCATTTGACTGCTATCGGTTCGTCTTGTTGAGTCCAAAATGGCTGCCCGTGTTTCCTGCATTACAACAGTGACTACACTTAAAAAGATATATTTCATTTTCTGTAACATGATAAGGGATGTGCTGAAGCTGTGAATGGAGTTAAATAAATCTCTTGTCCCCAGGGACTCATGAGGACTTTAACCATTAGTCTTGTGGGCCTACATATAACAATTGAAAAGGCATATTTTCCTAATTTTCACATTTCTCAAATTTGGTGATCTGATTTACAATTTATCATCAATAAAGTGACAGTACAAAGCAGCCCCTTCCAAACCCTTCATACCCGACAAAATCAAACACAGAAATCAGTGAGTAATAAACATAAGAGCAAGTAAAGTTGATAGACCACAGATTGGACATCCTGGATTAAGTCAAAATTTTTCTCTAGTGTATCGGTATGCAACACACTAATTCCGATTAGCAGCACTGCTATAAAACTTTTACAGACCTCCTTTATTGTATTTTGCAGGGTGATTGAAGAAGGCTTATAGTTGGAATTAGTTTGTCTCAAAAAATAATTAATGAACCAAGATAGGCTTCTCATACTTTGAGCATTTTAAAGACAAACTGAGGTTACACTTAATGTAAACTGACAACACTGTATTGGCCTCAATATTTTCTGGCTTGCAACAAATAAAATCCTGGCAACAAAAATGCCATCAAATTCTGGACTGAAAGTTCAAAAGATTACATAGGAAGCAGGTAATTGGGAGTGAAGCCTAATGCTTAATCGGTGACATTGCTGCCATATCATTGCTTTAGGGCTATCTCCATATGTCTCTCAGCACCTCTTGTATGCTGGTCCTTATACTACTGACAACAGGCAGATAAAGGCATGGTTCTGTTTTCACTAAAAACACTGAAAAAATGTTTGATTTCAAACAGTTTAAAAACAGGCAAAATGAACCGTAGAAACAAACCTCTTTGGAATTCCAAGCAGTCAACTACCAAAAAGCAACTGTGAAAGCTGACCAAGCCAGCCACCACTTGAATAAAGAGGAGACATCCCAAATGAATCAATGGTCAGCCAGCAGGAGTGGCTAAGCAAACCACAGCACTTTTCAACTGTTGTATCTGTTCATTGCAATTTCTCCCCATCCGCTTAAACCTTCCTAAAGCTTTTGTCTGTGTGAACTGGGGTCAGTTAATGGTTTTAGAACTGAGCTGCTCCCTGAAGCTCCTCTCAAAGTCTTGTAGATTTCATAAACCAAAAAGATCTTCTGTTGACGTTTTTCACGAGTGCATCTGGCTTTAAGTTAACATTTTGGTGGGTAACTCAGGATTGGAATCTCACTGTGAAAAGCTTGGCTTATTCAGGATCACCACGTGATATCCAACAGCTGCTCTTCTCCAGGAAATCCCAGCAGTCTCACTGTAAACACAGCTTGTAAAAAATGCTCTTCATTGGGAGTGGGTGGTGCAATGGGTCATCTCTTGGGCCTGACTGTGATGGTAATTCAGACAGTTTTACTGAAGGCCTGTCTAGGTTCTAGAAGGGGGTAATAAAGCCTGGTTCTGAGCAGGAGAAAGGCAGTGTGCAGTGTGAAGGCAGACCTTCTTATTTCAGGAATCTGTACTTCAGGACAACCCAGATAGCTGGGTCTGTCAGACCACCCTCCACTTTCTAAACTGTAGGTCACACAATCAATTCATTGGAAAATTAATCTCTAGTCCTTGGATACCTACTGAGCTCAAATCAATCAGCAGCCTTTCTTTACAAACAGTGGTCATTAGCTCAAGGACCAAGGAATTTGTTCCTTTATTTGTTATACCTGGTTGGTTAAACTGTGGTGTGCATGATTCAATCAAAAGAGAAGATTTCTCTGGTGTGCTGAATGCTGAACAAGGCAGCATAATATTAAAATTAGAACTAGGCCATTCAGGAGTGAAGGTAGGAAGCAGCTTTTTCACACAATGGGAGGAGGCAGTTTGGAATTATCACCCGGCACAAGCTATGGATAAAGCAGCTAGTTGAAACGTTCAAGACTAAGAGTGATCAATTCTTGCTAGACGAGAGTATTACTGGATATAGATTAAAAACATGTATCCAGAGTGGAGGCACAGATCAACCTGGAATTAGCTGAAAGTCAGAACATAATCTAAGAGCTTGATGGACTCCTCCTGCTCTAGCGTTCCAACTGACAGAACTTTCATCCCCACGTCCAAAGTACAAAAGAAGCCGCCGCCTCCCTTTTCTCTGGTTAAAACGAAAAGCTAGAAAGTTTAATTTCTATCACTAGTAAACTGTGCTTATAACGTTTGGCCCTTTAGCTGCTACAAAAAATGTGCATCACAGACATGTTCTAATGCTATCCTGAGCCAGCAATGTGCAAATGGATTCTTTGGTAGCAGAAATATCAAAATAGGCAGCATACAAAACATATAATCCTGCACAATTGGCACAAACATTTCCTACTTAAAGCTTCTCTCCTTGAGCTCACACTCATTGTTGTGCTAAGGTAAATCAAATGTGAAGGAGGAATTCGACAGCAGTTATAACAAGAAACTTCAATTTATCTTGTTTTTTATATTTGTTGATGGGAAGTGGGTGTCTTTGGCTAAACCAAGAGTTACGCCCATCCCCAACTGCTGCACTTAAAGAATCAACCCCATTGCTCGGGAGTCACACCTGGTAAGGATGGCAGTTTTCCCTCCCTAAAGGACATTAGTGAACTGTTAAAATAATCGACAACAGTTTCATGATCACCATTAGCCAAGCTTTCTATTCCAGGTTTTATTGAGTTCAAAATTTTACCACCTACCAGTGTGGGATTAAAACCCACATCCTCAGAATATTAGTCGAGGTTTCTGCGTTACCAGTATGTTACCACTGCAGCTACTCTTCCTGGAAAGCAGAAGACTAAGAGGAGACTTAATAAAGGTTTTGAAAATCATGAGGGATTTTGGATAGAGAAGATAGGGAGGAAATATTTCAATTGGTGAAAGGATCAAGATCCGGAGGGCGCAGACTTACCGTGACTGGCAAAAGAACCAACACTAATGTGAAATAAAAACCTTTCTTCACAGTCAGTGTTTAGGATCTGAAACATGCAGCCTGAGAGTGTAGTTGACAGACATTGAATCATGGATTTCGAAAGAAAGCTGATAATTACCTTCAGAAAAACATTTACAAGACCACAAGGAAAAGAGCAGGGAGTCAGGCTAGGTGAGTTATTTTGCAGAGAGGTGACGGACACATGGGCTGAATGGCTTCCTTCTGTGACCATGACTAGTAACAAAAAAAATTGCGCGCTGTATTCGGAATCAAGGCAGAGTCATTTCAGACTGAAAACCAAAAGAACTGCAGATGCCGGAAATCTAAAACAAAAAGAGAAATTGCTGGAAATTTTCAGCAGATCTGGCAGCATCTGTGGACAGAAATCAGAGTTTACGTTTCAGGTCCGGTAACCCTTCTTCAGAACACTACCTTCAATTCAGACTGGGCTGAAACTTGCTTTAACGGCACGAATCACGCAAACTAAGGTTCAACTTGGTAACAGTAATGGAGAATTAATCATCAGGACAGCGCAACCTACCACATAGTGGGAGACATTCAATCAGTGAAGGAAAGTCAGAATGAGAAGTGACCAGAGACATTAGCAGGGCAATGGTGTAGTGGCATTATCACTAGACTGTTAATCCAGAAACTCAGATAATGTTCTGGGGTCTTGGGTGTGAATCCCACCAAAGCAGACGGTACAATTTGGATTCAATAAAAATTTAGAATTAAGGATATAATGGTGACCAAACCGCTGTTGATTGTTGGGAAAAATTCTTCTGGTTCACTAGTGTTCTTTAGGGAAGGAAGCTGCCATCCTTACTTGGTCTGGTCTATAGGTGACTGCAGACCCACAGCAATGTAGCCCTTGGGCAATTAGGAGTGGACATTAAATGCTGGCCTGGCTAGTGACAGCCACATCCCATGAATGAATAAAAAAAAAGTCAACATAATATTCTGTATAGCATGGCGCCCTTTGTCTTAACTTCTGGGGGCCTGTGAATATTGCTACAAGCAATCCTTCACTCACTAGCTGTAAGGTTGCAAAGTCACCTTTAAAAATTATACTGTCAATGGCAAATGCAGAAGGAAATCAAAAGGAAAGGTTGACAGATCAAATCTGACATTGTATGATTGATACAGTCAGCAACTATGCCTGACAGCAGCATGGTTTCTTTCACCAGCTCACCTAGGAAGAGAGCCCCTCCCCTCCTAATCTGTTTCAGCCCAGTTTTTGGCTTGGCAAATGGGGCAGCTGCAATTTGCAGACAACCACTTTTCAGGCCAAATGTCTCATGTTTCAGAGCAAGATCACTCACATAGCAGGGCACTTTGGAGCAAATTTGCACTCAAACCAAATCCACTTACCTTTAATTAAAACTATTCCAATATAAAACTCACATATTGGTGTGCCAAATAGCTGTGAATGGCACTGCTGATTGTGGTGCTGCACAAGTGAAGAGCTGCTGCTCAGACCACACAGGCTGCCTTGTGCACCCTTAGAACATAAAATTAGAGTTGAATTTTGTGGTTAGGACTTGATTATTTTGGCACAAACATACAGTAGTTGCTGCCATCTACCTTGGAACTAAAACTGGAGCCCTGGAGACATGAGGCCGCTCAGACTCCCAGTAAACACACACAACATTCAGCATCAGTTTACAGGACTGGCCTCTGAAACTGTTTCAACTGGGCAATGTTCAAACACAAGTCAAGAGAAGGTGCTACCAACCCCCAGTGAACCTACTGTGAACCCACTACTCTTCCATCAAAGGAAGGACAGAAAAATGGGTATGGAACCTAAGTTCAGACACAGCAAGACAAATCTGTTCCACATGAAATTCCCACATCGAGTGTCATGACCTGTTGTTAAACAAGTAAAAAGGGAGAGGTTTTGTGTCTTTTTCTCCTTAAAGTGCTGATTCTTAGTGGGGTACAGCTGCATTGGCCCTGCATTCTGCTTAATCACAGAAATTTACAGAAGAGGAGGTGGCCATACAACCTATCTCGTCCATGCTGATCAAAACACAAGCTCCCTAACTGTATCACATTTCACAGCTATTGGTCTGCAGCCTAGTCAGTAACAACACCAAGTGCATATTCAAGCGTTTCTCAAATGTAACAAGGGCCCTGACTCAAACACCTATTCAGGCAGTGAGTCCCAGAATCCCAGCAGATTGGTAAAAGGAATTCTCAATTCACATCTAATCCTTCAACCAATTACAGTGAATTTATGCCTCTTGATTTTTAATCTCTATTCTCTGCTCCTATAGCTATATCTTGACATCTTAATTTTCTCCACCTCAATTAAATCTTCTCTCAGCTTCCTCTGTTCCAAAGAAAACAACCTTAGTCTAATCTCTTTCTTATTCAATCAGGGGACGTGCATGTTGTTGGCTGAGGAAGCCTGTCCCTAGTTGTCCTTGAGAAGGTGGTGGTGAGCTGCCTTATTGAACTGATGTGCTGTAGCTGGACCCACAATGCTGTTAGGGAGGAAATTCCAGGATTGTGACCCAGTGACAGTGAAGAAAGGACAATGTATTTCCAAGTCAGGATAGTGAGTGGCTTGGAGCTGCACTCATCCAGGCAAGTGGGGAGCATTCCATCACATTCCTGACTTGTGGCTTGTAGGTAGTGGTGGTGGTTTGGCCGCACAGAGAATTATGAAGAAGGTTAAAGTTGGAGGAAGAGCTTAGCAGAGGTTAAAGTTTCCAGAACTAAGTAATAGGGCAAAGAGTATGGAAGGGTCAGGAATCTAACTTCAAGCACAGATGAGGGACAACAATGAGAAGTCAATGCAGGACTGAGGGCATTGTACTTAAACACAAGCGGTAGGTGAAACAAGGAAAATGAGTTTGTAGCACAGATTGAAATTGGCAGGTACAATGTTCTGGGTATTACTGAGATTTGGCTGCAAGGGGATCAGTTCTGGGAACTAAATATCCAAAGATACCTGTCCTATCGAAAGGACAGGCAGATATGCAGAGGAGGCGGGTTGCCTTGTTAGTAAGAACTGAAATTAAATTGATAGTAAGAAGTCATATAGGATTGAAAGGTATAGAATCTGTGTGGGTAGAGTTGAGGAACCTCAAAGGAAGAAAGACCCTGACAGGAACTTTGTACAGACTTCCTCGCAGTAGGCAGGATGTGGGGAAGAAAATAAATCAGGAGATTGAAAAGGCATGTTAAAAAAGGCATGATTACAATAATCATGGGAGACTAAGAAAATCAGGTTAGTTGTGGATGTTGAGAAGAGGAATTTGTGGAATGCCTTGTGGTTGAGCCCATTAGGGAACAGGTAATTCTGGATACGGTGATGTGTAATGAGGTGACTTGACTAGTGAGCTTAAGGTGAAGGAACCCCTAGGAGGCGGTTATTGTAAAATGTAGAATTCACCCAGCAGTTTGAAGTGCTTCCTTACTTTTCATACATTTCAGGGATACATTTCATCTGAGGCTGGACATTTATCCACCTTCTAAAACGCTGACTCTACAAATATTTCCTCTCTATGTTTATTCTGTTCAATATTTCTTGATCCTCCCTCCCACTTAACAACATACCTGCACCATCCAATAAGGACCATGCCTATATCTCCCACCTCCACATCAAATTTCCCTTTTTGGTCTCTACTACACCCTGCTCTCTTAGATATCTTCTTCCACTTTAAGTATTTATATTTTCCTTAATTTTACTCACCAATATTTTTTCATATTCTCTCTTTGCTTTCCTAATTTCCTATACAATTTGACTCCTGCACACACTCTCCTCCTTCGGGCTGATTGTAATGTTGCATTCTGTGTCTGTCACAGACTTTCCCATTCCACGTGATTCTCAATGTTCAAAGGGCTTGGCATTTGGATGTTGTTTTCCTTTGTTTGTATTTGTTCCGAATTCTCACTATCTCTACTTCAAATGTCTCCCACTGCTTGGACACTGATTTACCTTCATGCTGTTGTTTCCATACCATTTCTGCTAACCCACATCTTAGCTTCATAAAAGCGACCTTTGTCTGATAAGAGTTTATATTCTTGGTGTAATCTCTCTTTTTTCCTCAACTTGGTGAAATTTAGATGAATTATGATCACCAACATCAAACTGAAATCCCAAGTTATACTCGGTCAACCTGCCCAGATCCCTATCCAAAGGGAGATAGTCACAGACCGGCACTGTCACTATACGTGTAATCAAGAGGGTCCCAGGTTAATGATAAGTTCAAATCCAGCCACGGCAGCTGTTGGAATTGAAATTCAATTCATAAATTTGGAACAGAAAGTTAATTTCACTGAACTACGTCAATTGTCATAAACATCCATTCTGGTTCACTCAAGTCCTTTCGATCTGAACAGCCCTCTGAAATGGCTGAGTGAGCTTGGAGTGTCCAGACACCCAAGGACTACAGAAGTTCAAGGTGACAACTCACCAATGCCTTCTCCAAGGCAATTTGTAACGGGCAATAAATGCTGGCCCAGTCAACGGCACTCATATCTCGAGAAAGAGTAAAGAGAACCAAAATTCCCTTAAACCAAATCCAGAATCAACTCTTCCTTTGTTGGGTTTGATATGGACTGGCAATAAAGTTCTTCAGAATGCATTTTGAGTCAGATACCTCTGTTTCTTTAACAATTAATCTATTCCAGTTCTTAGGGTAGCTGAATTCTTTTATTATCCTCCTGATTTTGTGTTTCTCAGCAGATTTCCTACGTTGTGTTTTTCTATCTCCCCCCAACTGTTTGGATCATACACTCCCAGCAGTGTGATCACTCCTTCATTGTTCCTCAGTTCAATCCACGTGGCCTCAATTTATGATAATACATCATCTTCCCTCACAGCTGTGCTCATTTCTTGAACCAATATTCTGTCTTGGACCTTTGTTATACTGTTCATTTCCAGTCTGAAAATTCTGACACCAGGTCTTATGAACTCCCATTTCTGTTCTTTAAACCATCTCTCAGGATGAACGATGATACGTAAGAAAGGATCAGCGAACGGGCAGATGGAATATAATGTGGAAAAATATGAAGTTATATGCCATGGTAGGAAGAATAGAGGAGCTGAATATTATTTAAAAGAGGAAAGACTGCAGAAAGCTACAGAATAGGCAGATTTGGGAATCCTCATCCCTGAATCACAGAAAGCTAGCGTTCAAGTTCAATCAGTGATGGGGAAGGCAATTGAAATGTTGGCCTTTATTTCAAAGGAAATGGAGTATGAAAGTAGGAAACTTTCACTAAAGACATGGTTAAAACATGCGAACAGTCTCAGGCCCTTTATCTAAGTAAAGATCATTGGCATTTGAGGCAGTTCAGAGAAAGTTTATGAGACTGATACCAGGTGAGGGGTAGATCATGCCTCACAAGCCTTACTGAATTCTTTGAAGAGGTGACCAAACACGTGGATGAAGGTAGAGCAGTGGATGTGGTATACATGGATTTAAGTAAGGCGTTTGATAAGGTTCCCCATGGTAGGCTCATGCAGAAAGTAAGGAGGCATGGGATAGGGAGAAATGTGGCAGATTGGATTCGGAATTGGCTGACCCTTAGAAGACAAAGGGTGGTAGTGGTCAGAAAATATTCAACGTGATGCTCAGTTACGAGTGGTGTACCACATGGATCAGTTCTGGGTCCTCTTCCATTTGTGATTTTTGGAAATGATTTGGATGTAGGAGTGGAAGGGTGGATTAGTAAGTTCGCGGACAATACGAAGGTGGGTCGAGTTGTGGATAGTGCGGAGGGCTGTTCTAGGTTACAAAGGGGCATTGATAGGATGCAGAGCTGGGCTGAGAAGTGGCAGGTGGAGTTTAACCCTAAAAAGTGTGTGGTGATTCATTCTGGAAGGACAAACTTGAAAGCAGTATACAGGATTAATGGAAAGATTCTTGGCAGTGTGGAGGAGCAAAGGGATCTTGGGGTTCATGTTCACAGTTTCCTGAAAGCTGCCACCCAGGTGGATAGAGTTGTTAAGAAGGCGTATGGTGTGTTAGCTTTCATTAATAGAGGGATTGAGTTCAAGAGCCGTGAAGTTATGCTCCAGCTATACAAAAGCCTGTTTCGGCCACATCTGGAGTATTGTGTCTAGTTCTGGTCGCCTCATTACAAGAAAGATGCGGAAGAGTTGGAAAAGGTGCAGAGGAGATTTACCAGGATGTTGCCTGGAATGGAGGGAAGGTCTTGCGAGGAAAGGTTGAGAGCGCTAGGGCTTTTCTCTTTAGAACGACGAAGGATGAGAGGTGACTTGATAGAGGTGTACAAAATGATCAGAAGTATAGATAGGGTGGGCAGCCAGAGACTTTCTTCCTAGGATGGAGGTAGCTATTACGAGGGGGCATAACTTTAAAGTGAGTGGAGGTAGATATAGGGGAGACGTCAGAGGTAGGTTCTTTACTCAGAGTGTGGTCGGGGCATGGAATGCATTGCCGGAGAGGGTACTGGAGTTGGCTTCATTAGGGGCATTTAAGTAGCTATTAGATAAGCATATGAGTGATAGTATAAGGTAGGGGTGGAGGTTAGATAGACCTTAGGTTTAGGGTAAAAGTTTGGCACAACATCGCGGGCCGAAGGGCCTGTACTGTGCTGTACTGTTCTATGATCTATGTATTGCAGGGATTATCTTATGTGGAGAGGTTGATAGGCTGGGCTTGTACTCACTGGAATTTCAAATACTGAGAGGCAACCGTATTGAAACACACAAGATTCTTAGGGGACATGACAGGATAGATGCAGAGAGGTTGTTTCCCCTTGTGGGACAGTCTAGGGCCAGAGGGTATCATCTCAAAACAAGAGATGGTACATTTCAGACAGAGAAGGAATTTATTTTCATTGAAGGGAGTGAACCTGTGGAATTTTTTGCCGCAGAGGGCTGTTGAAACTTGGTTGTTAAGTATATTCAAGGTTGAGCCGTCAGATTTTAATCAGTTAGGGAATTGAGAGTTATGGGGAAAAGGCAGGAAACTGCAGGTGACAATTACCAGATTAATCATAATCTCATTGAATGGTAGAGCAGATTCAATGGGCCTGCATGACTTACTTCTGCTCCCCCATCTTACAGTCTACCTGTACCCTCAGTTATCTGCCTTAGCATTCAGGGGTAGGTGAGGCAAGTAAGCAGATCAGTCACCATCTTATTGAATAGACCAGGAGTCTGAATGTCCATTTCCTGCTTCGAACTCAAACATTTGCATATCATTACACAATATCAAACTCCTTTGTTGTTTACTTTCTAGCCTTTGTTTTCTATCAAATTCACTGAATATTTTCTGCCTTCAATTTCCAGCTTTGGTTTTCTCCCTTCTGAACTTCCAGCCAGGTTCCCATCCCCTGCCAAGCCGGTTTAAGCCCTCTTGAAAAAGCAACAGCAATCCATTCCCTTGACAACACTGCTCCTGGCTCCTTTGAAGTGTAAGACATCTGGATTGTTCAGATCCCATCTCTCCAGAACCAATCCCACAGCTTCAGCGATCTGACATTCTTCGTCATATACCTTCTCTCCAGCCACAGATTTACCTGCACTGTCATATTTCTGTCAAAGAGATAGTAATCTTGACATTACTAGTTTTGAGACCATTTCATTACTTTCATTCCTAGATTCTTACAACCATCATAATGTGGAAGTTGGAAGGACGCGTCACGATTTGACCCTGGACTCACTGAGAGAACACTAGGATCCTGGAATGAGAGCTCAGTAAGGCTCAGGTACACAACGTTGTTGCCTGTCCCTTACAAACATTGTGACTGCATTACATACAAAAGACCAGGTTGCTGAAATTATAACCACTGGGTGATAAAACAACAGTGAGACTTTAAATATTTAGAATACCACCATGAAGTCATGGTGAGTAACAGACTGCACTGCACAATCTACCATCTATATTGCTTCTTCCTAATTTCGTACATGTTTACCACCAGTTTATCGTTTGAGTCTTAGTTATTTATCGCAACCTATTAGAATTCTTACTGATGAGGAGGAGTAGGTAGTGGGAAGTGGTTACCCTGTAACATATCACTTGCAACACCATTATAACCTGAAAACACCCTGACGTCGGCATGTTCCTGTTACGTCTTGATGTTGGCGTGCTCCCACTACACCACGACGGTGGCACGATCCCGTTACAGCCCAACTGCGGTGCATTCCCGTTACAGCCCAACGTCAGTGTCTCTCTCTTATGATAAATGCCTTGAACATCCCACATGCTCTAGCCCAAGCTTTGATCAAAGCAAATAACCTGCTACATAGTAACAGTGCACTAGATTTTACCCATCGATGTTTAATTCCAATGGGGATGTACCAGTTTAATATCAGTCAATACTTTCATTGACTTAATGTTTAAATGACAAAAGCTAACAATTACTGAAGGAAGCAGAGTGGCAAGGGAGTTGGTTGAGGCATAGTGTGAATGATAGCATTTAATTAGAGAAAAACACAATTGGCTGGCTGAATGTTATGGGCTGTTGCACAATCTTAGGATCGGATGATTGTACAAATTGCTTGACTTTCGTTCCTGTGGTTGGTCATTTTTTTTCTGCAATGCACTTCCACCCAAGTTGCTAATCTGGATTTATTTTGATGTCTTGAACTCTCACATCACTGGGGAGTGATATTATCAACAATGACCGGGGATTTGAGTTCGTTTTGTTTCTGAAGGCTTTTTCTCACATTCCTAGCAGTTTACTATGACACACACTTTAAAGGAGACCCTTAAGAAAAAGAAAACACCAGATGTAACCTGGTGCAACCACTCAAATAAAGGCATCTCATCAATTTACTGCACTCAGTCTTGTTGCCAGACCACACACAGACAATATTCATCTCGGACAAGAGGGTAGTGGAGGAGATGTTTACCAATAAGTGGGACCACGATGATGTACAGCTTACAGTCCAACAGTCTGACCAAGCTGGGGAGATGATCAATAAATCCATTCGTGTCTGGCACTAGAAAGACAGGTGTTATCTCAATCTCGATCTGTCTCTTGAATGTCTGATCTTCTAATACTGCCTGAGAAGAAAAATAAAAATAAACGTTACATCAAAATAAACGTCCTTCCAAAACCAACTATCACGCAAGATAATGTGAAGAATCCAAAAAGGGTAACACTTAACAAGGGTTAGTGCTCTGTAGAGCTGGAGTAAGACTTCTTTGCTCCTGTACTCAAATGCTCTTCCAATAAAGGCTAGCATATTGTTTGCTTTTTGAATTGCTCACTACACCTGCATGCTTAGCTTTCAGTGATTTATGGACAAGGCCACCTAGGTCTCTTTGGACATCAGCAGTTTCCAGCCTCACCATGTAAGAAACACTCTGCATCTCTGGCCCTCCTACCAGATTGGATAACACATTACCATGTTAGACGGTAAAGGAAAGATCATGCGCACTAAATTACTTTTCACAAGGCAGAGGCAACTTATTCTCTAACATAAAACAAAAAAACTGTGGTTGCTGGAGATATGAAACAAAACCAGAAATTGCTGGCAAAACTCAACAGATCTAGCAGCATCTGTGGAGAGAAAACAGAGTTAATGTTGAGTCTGACGACTTCATCAGAACTGCTTCCTTGTTCCCTAAACCCTGTTATGCCTGAACTGGAGGACTATACAATTATGGTCTGAAAAACACAATAATTGGGTAGTAACTCAAGATCAGAAAAGGAAAAGTGAACAGTAGGTATTGGGTTTGAGAACTGGCCCCTAGTGAGAGTCAGCCCCTTCAGGAACTGTATCCCAGTGAGAGTCAGCATGTTCAGAAAAAGAGGACATTAAGCTATTTATTTAATAACAAGTTAACCTTTGGCTGGCAGCCTGGTAAGGCATGGGTTCTGCTGAAGTATCTTAAGAAGAAGCCATCTGTGACACGAGAATACTGTCTCCAAGTACAATCACTGTCTTCAGCTTTAAGTCACGATTGTAACCTTGTGACTGCCTGCAGCTATTAATGTCAGATTAGCGTTATTCCTCTAATCTAATTTTTGTCATCATTCTGTGGTAGGAGACTAGGAATGGAAGTTTCGGTCAATTTATTTCACTGCTGCTTGGCACTAAGAATCCTGGTTATACTTCAGCAGACGTAGTGGACTCTTTAAAAGGGAAGTGTCCTTTGAAATGCTGCTCAGTTCTCAATGTTGCAGTGTTTGAAATTCACTCCACTGTCCATTGACACTCCACTGTATCCATTCACTTTGTGGTCTCCTTTGGCCCGCTGTTGTTTGCAGTTTCAATGTTTTGAAATGTTGTTCAAGTTTGCTTGTCCTAATGTGTTCAAAATAATAAAGTATCTAATTCCCTTGTCAATAATTCAATGCAGGTGCTGCACTAGAGCATTTTCAAAGGTGCTGCCCATTCCGAAGATACTATGGTGCAACATTATTTAGTTAGACAGGAGTCACTATAATTAGCAACAGCAGGATTTGGCCATTCAACTTACCTAGCCAATTTTGCTATTTTGTCAGCCAAGACAGCACTACCTTTTCAGTCTGTTGTCGTTCTTCAATTAGTGGGTAGCACTTTCATCTGAGATAGCAGTATGTGGGTTCATGCCCCATTTCAGAGACTTGAACCCAAAATCCCAGCTGGCATTCCCATTATTGAGGGAGTGCCACACTGTCAGAGGTACCTTCTTCCAGATGAAGGCCTTAAGAAAGTCTCATATGCCTTTTCAGCTACAAGATGCCAAGGCAATATTTAAACAAATAGTAAATATCCTGGTCAATCTACTCCACTCTTAGATGCTGTATTGGGCATCTGATCTCACTGTGGCTGTCAGACCTGGCTATTCACAAACAGATTTTCACAATACCCTACATTCCAGCACAGTGAATACACCGACTGTAAATCATCTTGGAACATCCTGAGGTCATGAAAGGACCGCTTTTCATCCTACCTCACTACCCTTGCTTAACTTCCCTCAAAATACTGTTTCTCATCCGATTGTGAATTTTGGCTGATTAATCTCTGGTGTGTCTGAGACCGCATGACTCAATTCTCACAAACCTTTAGTGAGAAGGTTGTATTTGATTGACTCAGATTTTAAGATGACACGGCCAGTTAAAAACCTATAAATTCACACCAAAATTCACCAGCAATAGTCACTCTGGTTTCAGTGCTTATTCTTCAAATGAATAACCATAACTGCTTATATAAAGAGTTTCACATTTTATAAAATAACAGGAGTGGATAGTCAGAATCTTTCTCTCTCCACAGATGTGCCAGCATTTTGTTTACGTTTCATTTTTCAATTATTTGCAGCATTTTGGTCTTTAAGTTATTTCATGTTCGCACTAGTAAGCTTCAAGTGGTTGACAGTAACTGCTTTAAAATATTATTACAAGGCTATGTTACTCCTTATCTCTGCAGCCAGTACAACCTCACAACCAAACAGCCCCCTCAAAATATAGCTCTTTGATTTGTTTTTAGTCATCTGACCTAAAATTGTGGCTTGAATCAAATTTTATTTGATAATGTTCTGTGAAACAATTTAGGCCATTTCACAATATGAGAGGCATTGTTCTGGTTACTCTCGATGAGAGTACGGGTATTAACTTCACAGAATGGTTTGGACATAGCAGAAACTGCATCCCAGTGAGAGTCAGCCCCTTTAGGAACTGTATCCCAGTGACAGTCAGCCGGAACTGTATCCCAGTGAGAGTCAGCTCCTTCAGGAACTGTATCCCAGTGAGAGTCAGCTCCTTCAGGAACTGTATCCCAGTGACAGTCAGCTCCTTCAGGAACTGTATCCCAGTGACAGTCAGCCCCTTCAGGAACTGTATCCCAGTGACAGTCAGCCCCTTCAGGAACTGTATCCCAGTGACAGTCAGCCCCTTCAGGAACTGTATCCCAGTGAGAGTCAGCCCCTTCAGGAACTGTATCCCAGTGAGAGTCAGCCCCTTCAGGAACTGTATCCCAGTGAGAGTCAGCATGTTCAGAAACTGTATCCCAGTGACAGTCAGCCCCTTCAGGAACTGTATCCCAGTGAGAGTCAGCATCTTCAGAAACTGTATCCCAGTGAGAGTCAGCCCCTTCAGGAACTGTATCCCAGTGGGAGTATCACCTTATATAGATGAGGGATGCAATTTGAATGGAAAACATTAGCCTTTAGTGCAGAATGTGAACCTTAATGGAGACTGTGAAGTTGAAGTAAGATCATGCATTTAAACTAAACACATTGGGAAGGAGAGATAGTTAGAAAGTGCTTGAGGTTCACATCCAGATTATGTCAGGCTGTGCATTTTAATACAAGTGACACCTGTCATGATTTAGGGTAAACCATCAGTTCTCATCTCAGCCACTAGATGGAGTGCTGTGTTGAAGTAAGGGGTTCCCTTTTTGGGAAGCGTGGTTATTTTTGGGGTGGGGGGGTAGGGAGGAGAGAGGGAGACAGATTCATACATCTGGCTAGCATCACTCAATTCACACTTCCTGCCAAATAGTCATGGAAACAGTCACTGATGAGAAGTGGAAAAATGTGTAACCCAGGCCTGCCACAGCTGGAGCAGGGGGAGGACGAGGAAAAGATGTGATCAATGGGGAAAACGTTAGAAACTACGTGTGGAGATTTTCATCAATCCAGAATTGAGTTTTATTTTAAATGTACTGATTACAAGTGAACAACAGAACCCTTAGTCTGAACTGTAGCTGAATTTGCAGCAAGCCAACACAATCTACGTGTGCATCCTCAAACCAGCTGTAGGATCCTGCACACATGGTTAGAGTTAGGAATTATTCATCACTAGTTAAATGCTCTTTGCTCAGGCAGCACTGTGCCCTGGCATTATGCCAGAATACTGCTTTTTGTCACATTTCCTGATCTAGGCTCTGCCAGGTGAAGGGAGGAAAAGGCCCACGAGCAAAAATGGCTAACCGGGTGAAAAGGAATAATTCCCACTGCCCTCCTGATACTGTCCACTCTGACACTGCCAGCACCAGAGACTAAAAACAATGTTACTCATTCAGTGGTGAGTGGGCACAAGTTTAGCCATGGTTGCATGGAATACCAGAACAGGCTCATAGGGCCCTCTAGTCTACTACCCACTCTTTCCAATGTTGACCCGTCTTCTCCACTGGAAAACATCTAAGCATTCAACTTCTACAGAAAAATAACTTGAAAAAGGCATCTACAGAAATAATACTCTAGAAACCCCTTGGCTACTCATTCCTTATAGTTTATTGGGAGCACACAGTGATCACACCAGAAATCCTCTCCACTATCTATGGCCTAGGTCATCGATTGCAATTTGTGTAGCACAAAGATACATGGGGCCTGAGAATTCCAGTTTACCACAGATGATTTCAACTGTTTCAGGCACTAACATTAGCCAGTCTCCCTGTGTTAGGGAGGAACAAATCAATTTCCCCATTCAAATCACTTTCCAGAATTTTTTACTGAAACTGTATTTGTTTTGACCAGGGGTAGAGTTCTCAATTGTGATAAACCTGAATTTGAACTTGAATCTGAAGCAGCTATGCTGACACTCAGTTCCCAGGCTCCCAATGAGCCTTCCAAGTGTCAGTGTCATCATGGAGCAATGGGTGCTGAGGGAATCTCTGTTTCTGGGCAGGGCTGCAAATATACAACTTTAAAAATAATACATGGCCCTCCAAGGGAGAGAGGCATTTCTGGCTCTGGGTCTGCAGAATGAAGTAGGACAAGCTGACCACTGTCAGTGGGGGAACATTGAGGCAACAGTGACAGTGTCTTTTACAGTTTAAAAGTCAAGGGTTGCTCATTTATCACAGAGCTGAGGTGAGTTTCTGTCTCTCTGAGGGTCACGAGTCTTTGCAGCAATTTCTGCAGAGGTGATGGGAGCACAGTCCTTAAATATTTTTAAAGCAGAGCTTTTGGTATAGCAATGGAGTGAAAGGTTATGACAGGTAAGTGGGAGTGTTGATTTGAGGATATAATCAGATCTGCCAAGACCTTATTCAAGAGCTTCTTGCGTTCCTGCTCCTAGCTCATATATTTGTACAGTATAAGGTTTATATTAGCAATGAAAAAAAGAGATGGAGCAAAGTATTTCATAGGGGAAGGGTTCATTTTCGTAGAATTAGAACAGATCTCTCCCAGTGAAACTGGAATCAAAGACTGGCAGGTGAAACAATGGCTGTCCTTAAAAATGGGACAGCTTGGGTGTGGTGGAGATACATCCCCAAGAGGTGAAAGGTAGGATAGACAAAATTACAGCTTCCTGGATGATGAAAGACAGAGGCAGCACGGTGAAACAGAACAGAAGTTGCATATGTGAGTTGAAAAAGAAGTTGTTCAGGCACTTTTTGGGATATAATTTAATAAAGAGAAGATATTAGAAAATGTGGTTTTATAGCCTAGTTAGTTTGGTTTCAGTGATGGAAAAATGTTTAGAAATAATAATCCAGCAAAACGTTAAATTAGTTGAACAAGTAAGGGATAATTAAGGAAAGGCAGCATAGATTTATTAAAGCCTAACTATGTTAACTGAATTCATGAAGCTTTTTGAGTAAAGTTACAGAGAGGATGATGAGGGCAACATGGTTGATACGGTGTATTTGAATCTCCAAAGGCCATTTGATAAAGTGTCATATAACAGATTTGTCAGCAAAGTGGTGGAAGTTTGTGATAAACTTCAAGAGGAAATATACAGGCTGGTAAAATGGATGGACACATGGCAGATGAAATTTAATGCAGAAAATGCAAAACAAAACAAATTTTGATAGGGAGATCAAGGAGAGACATAAACTAAAGGGAACAACTGTAAAAGGGGTGCAGGAAAATAAAAACTTTGGTGGAATGTGTACACAAATAACTAAGGTCAGCAAAGCAGGTTGAGATAGTGGTTAAATAAGCATATGGGATCCTGGGGTTTATAAATAGGTGTACAAAAACAAGGAAGCTTTGGTGACTCTATATAAAAGAACTAGCTTGACCTCAACTGAAGTGCTGTGCCTGATTCTGGGCATCACACTTTAGGAAGGATGGGAAAACAGTAGAGAAGTAGAACAGATTTATGAGAATGGCTCCAGGGACGAGGAACTTCACTTACATGGATAGCTTGGGTCATTCTCCTTGAAGAAAATAACGTTGTGGGGAGATTTGATAGAGATATTCAAAATCATGTTTCCAATTGCACTGTGATCGAGCTGCACCAAATAGAAGTCAATGAAAAAAGAACCAGTGGCAGCATTAAGACTTTTAGTTTTAAACTCAGCTGCTGGTTAAGAGCCAGAACTCACGAACTGAGACAGCAGAGGAGTCATAGTCAACTGTGGCTTTCAAAGGGGAATGGAATGCGTCGAGGAGAAAAGACTTGCAGGGCTATAGGGTAAGGACAGGGAAAAGGACTAATTGCTTTGTTCCTGCAGAGCATTCCAACTTTTTAAACTATTTACCATATTAAACGCACACAGTTTCATTGAAAAGGTTCAGAAAATAAATTTCACAATAATAATTAATTAAGGATGCCAGAATATTTGTCGTGTAATTGGCTGGACACTGTTGTGGATCTGTTCTTCCTACTATACGTGGACAATCCCAAGATAAATTGTCCCTCAGAGTTTCTCTCTCATGTTAAGATTGGAGCAGGTTGGGTATTTAAAAATTTTGAACAATGATCACTGGTACCTTTTATCTCGAGGGAATGATGTATCCTGCCTTCTCCTCAAAGGTTTCTCCTCTCTTGATTTTTGCAAAAAATAACCTCAACTCACATAAAAGGTGTTGCCAGTCATGCATTTTTAAAACAAGTTTGCTTTTCCTCAATTGCTACCTGCTTTTCAGGTCAGAGGTTAACTCAAGGTCTCACATGCAAGTCAGTCAGTTAAATACCTCTTGGCAGAATTCAAAGAACCACAAATAATTCTTAAACTTGTTGAGAATCTCAGTTATGAGTGTTGTTAACTACTCTACCATGCCACTATAGGATTGTTATAAAAGTAATGGAGAAAGATGGCAGAGATTCTCAAATCAGGAAAAGAGAAATGAGAATACTTTTACACTGGAATTGATGGGAGTGAACTGAGAAGTTCTTCAAAGAAATGACAAAGGAAATGATGATTTCTACCAGTTGGTGAGATGGCACAAATTCCAAGAAAACTGCAGTAGAGCTCAGAAAAAATGACTGCACAGAGGGTGGTCAGAATGTGTAAATCTCTCTCAAAATCTAGGAGCTTATATCAAACAGGAAGTCAGGAATGATTTGGGAACATCCAGTTTTCAAATTTGAGAGGGCAGGACTCTTCCAAGGAGGCAGAATTCACAAATCATTTTAGACATAAATCAGTTGCTAGAAAATGGGAATATAGAGTGAACAGAAGACTGTAATTAGACCAGGAGAAAAATCATTGATGCAGAATTGATTGGCCAAATGGTCTCTCTCTTTCAGAGCTACAGCCAACATTGTTAGAGTCATCGAATCATGCAGCATGGAAACAGACCATTCGGTCCAACTAGTCCACACTGACCATGTTCTCAAATTAAACTAGTCCCAGCTGCCTGTGCTTTGTCCACATCCCTCCAAACATTTCCTATTCACAAACTTATCCAAATGTCTTTTAAATGTGGTAACTGCACCTGCATCCATCACTTTCTCTGGCGGATCAGTCGAGACACAAACCACTGTGTGTAAAAAAAGTTATCCCTCATGTCTTTTTTATATCTCTCTCCTCTCACTTTAAAAATATACCGCCTAGTTTTGAACTCCCCAAATGAGGGAAAAGACTTTTGTCATTCGCCTTATCTGTGCGCCTCATGATTTTTTAAACCTCAATAAGGTCACTCCTCAATCTCCTTTGCTTCAGTGAAAAATGTCCAAGGCTTTCCAGTCTATTTTTATAATTCAAACCTTCCATTCCTGGCAACATCCTGGTAAATCTTTTCTGAAACTTCTCCAATTTAAAAATATCCTTCCTATAAACAGAGTGACCAGAACTGCACACAGTACTCCAGGAGAGGCCTCACCAACATCCTGTACAACCTCAACATGACTTCCCAGCTCCTACAGACTACACAATTTAATCCACCATTCATTTCATGTTGCTGTTATAGAATGGCTGCTGTGCTTAACTTCATAATAGTAATCACTGTGCTTAATATACTTTCTGGGATATATATAGCATTGTCCCCTCTATCTACAAGAAAAACTGATGAAGGGTGGGAGGTACCATGTAACAAACATGACAGACCTCTCCTCTCACTCAGCTGCAGCACATCACTGATAGCATCGTGTGAAGAACAATCCTGGGAAAAGTCAGAGGGAGAAAGCAAAACAGTGTGGAGGCTGGAGATTTCAGACAAAGACTGCAGGTGCAGATTCAGCTGATCAGGTAGCAATTGTGGAAAGAAAATGAATATTTAAGGTGAATGACCTGTCACTGTGCCCAGGAATTCTAATGAAAGGCCATCAACCTGAAATATTATTCCTATTTCTCTAACCACATGCTCCTTGACCTGCATTTCCAGCATTTTCTATTTTTAGCTGTAGATGGAGTAAGGAACGAAAAGAGCTTTTCCCTGAAAAAGCAACAGGGTTTGTATCCTTAACTGGAACATTCTTCCCAGCACAGCGTCTGTACCTTCTAAGAAAAACAGCATTCTTCTATTACACCCATAGAAAACAGTGGCTGTGGTTTTAGATTTGTCTCTCTCCATCTAAGGACTGACTAGATAAATGTGAGGTGGTAAGACAGGACTTATACACTTAATGGTAGGGTCCTGAGGAGCGTTGCCAAACAGAGACCTCGGAGTGCAGGTTCATAGTTCCTTGAAAGTGGGATTGCAAGTTGACAGGGTAGTGAAGGCGGCTTTGGTATGCTTGGTTAGAGACAAAAAAAAACTGTAGATGCTGGAATCCAAGGAAGACAAGCAGGAGGCTAGAAGAACACAGCAATCCATGCAGCATCTGGAGGAAAGGAGAAGTCAACGTTTTGGGTATTACCGTTCTTCAGGGCTGGATATAGGGTTAGTGGGAGCTGCAGATAAAGGGGGAGGGTGGTAGCAGAACGGTGGTGATAGGTGGGCAAAAGTAGTAGGTACGATCTGGTTGGTTGAAGGGAGGGGTGAATCCAGTTGGTAGCTGGAAGGAAGGATCAGTAGGTGGTTTGGCATGCTTGCCTTTATTGGTCAGTGCATTAAGTATAGAAACACAGAAAACAGGTGCAAGAGTAGGCCATTCGGCCCTTTGAACCTGCACCACCATTCAATATGATCATGGCTGATAATGCAATCTCAGGATCCCACTCCCGCTTTCTCTCCGTACCCCTTGATCCCTTTAGCCGCAAGGGCCACATCCAGCCCCCTCTCAAATATATCTAATGAACTGGGCCCAACAGTTTTCTGTGGGAGTGAATTCCACAGCTTCACAACTCTCAGTGAAGGAAGTCTTCCTCATCACAGCCCTGAATTGCTTACCCCTCACATTCTTAGACTGTGAACCCTAGTTCTGGACTTACCCAACATTGGGAACATTCTTCCCGGATCTAGTCTGCTGAGTCTCATCAGGATTTTATGTGTTTCTGAGATTCCCCCGCCACCGCTTCATTCTTCTAAATTCCAGTGAGTGTAAGCCCAGTCAATCCAGTCTTTCCCCACGTCAGTCCTGCCATCCCAGGAATCAGTCCGGTGAACCTTCACTGGATTCCCTCAGTAGCAAGAATGTCCTTCCTCAGACCAGGAGACCAAAACTGCACATAATACGCAAGGTGTGGCCTCACCAAGGCTCTGTATAACTGCGGCAAGACATCCCTACACCTACACTCAAATGGTCTCACTATGAAGGCCAGCATGCCATTAGCTTTCCTCATCATCTGCTGCACGTGCAAGCCAACCTTCAGCAACTGTTCCACCACAAAACCCAGGTCTCATTGCACCTCGCCTTTTCCTAAACTGCCACCTTTCAGATAATAATCTGCCTTTCTGTTTTTGTGACCAAAGTGGACAACCTCACATTTATTCACATTATACTGCATTTGCCAAATATTTGCCACTCAGGCAGTCTCCAAGTCACCCTGCAGCCTCTTAGCATTCTCCTCACAGCACATACTGCCACCCGGCTTAGTGTCATCTGCAAATTTGCAGATTGTGCATTCAACTCATTCATTCAAATCGTTAATGTATATTGTGAACAGCAGAGGTCCCAGCACTGAACCCTGCAGCACCCCACTTGTCACTGCCTGTTGCTCTAAAAAGGACCCATTTATTCCAACTCTCTGCTTCCTGTCTGCCAACCAGTTCTCTATCTGTGTCAATATATTACCTCCAATACTATAAGCTTTAATTTTCTTTACTAATCTCGTGTGGAACCTTCTCAAAAACCTTTTGAAAGTTCAGATACACAACATTCACGGATTCATCCTTGTCCACTCTACCGGTCACATCCTCAAAAAATTCCAGAAGATTTACTAAGCATAATTTCTCTTTAGTGAATTCATGCTGACTTAGACCAATTCTGTCACCGCTTTCCAAATGCTCAGTTATTACATCCTTCATAATTGATTCCAGCATTTTCCCCAACACCTATGTCAGGCTAACCGGCCTATAATTCCCCTTTTTCTCTCTCCCTTTTTTTTTTTTAAGAAAAGAGGGGTTACATTAGTTACCCTCCAGTCCATTGGAACTTTTCCAGACTCTACAGAATGCTACAAAATGATCACCAATGCATCCACCATTTCTAGGGCCACTTCCTTAAGTACTCTGGGATGCAGAGCATCAGGCCCTGGGGACTTATTGGGTTTTAATCCTATCAATTTCCCTAATACCATTTCCTGATTAATAAGGAGTTCCTTCAGTTTCTCCTTCATGCTTGACCCTCTGACCTATAGCATTTCTGGGGGGTTATTCATGTCTTCCTTCGTGAAGACAGACCCAAAGTCTTTGTTCAACTGGTCTGTCATCCCTTTGTTGTCCATGATGAATTCACCTCATACCAACTATAAAGGACCTACATTTGTCTTCACCAGTCTTTTTCTTTTCACGCATCTATAGAAGCTTTTGCAGTCTGTTTTTATGTTTTCTGCAAACTTACATATTCTATTTTACCTTTCTGAATTAAACCCTTTGCCGTCCTCTGCTGAATTTTAAATTTCTCCCAGTCCTCAAGTTTGCTGCTTTTTCTGGCCAATTTATACGCCCCCTCTTTGGCTTTAACACTATCCCTGATTTCCCTTGTTAGCCATCACAATCTCTGTTTCACTCTTACACCAGACAGGGATGTACAATTGTTGAAGTTCATCCATGGGTTCTTTAAATGTCTGACATTGCCTGTCCACCGTCAAAACCTTAAGCATCCTGGGCCAGCTTATCCTAGCCAATGCATGCCTCATACCAAAGTTAGCTTTCTTTAAGTTCAGGTCCCTAGTGTCAGATTTAGCTGTGTGTCACTCTCCACCTTAATGAAGAATTTTACCATATTATGGCCACCCTTCCCTCAAAGGATCTTGCACCACAAGGCTGTTAATTATTCCTCTCTGATTACACAGTACCCAGTCTAGGAGGACCTGCTCTCTAGTTGGCTCCTCAACATATACCAGGGCATATGTTCCAGGAGACAGTAGGAACTGCAGATGCTGGATACCTCTCTCCTTCCTGGACCTCTCTGTTTCCATCTCTGGTGACCGATATCCATTTCAAGCCCACCGACTCCCACAGCTACCGAGAATACACCTCCTCCCACCCACCTTCCTGCAAAAAGGCTATCCCCTATTCCCAATTCCTTTGCCTCTGCCCCCAGGATGAGGCATTCCACCCCCAAACATTTCAGATGTCCTCGTTTTTCAAGGACCGCAACATCTCCCCCTCAGTGGTCGAGAACGCCCTTGACTGTGTCTCCCGCATTTCCCGCAACTCATCCCTCACACCTCCTCCCCACAATAACAACCAAAAAAGAATCCCCCTTGTCCTCATGTACCACCCCACCAACCTCTGGATCCAACGCCTCATCCTCTGACACTTCTGCCATCTGCAATCCGACCCCACCACCAAAGACATTTTTTCCTCCCCACCCTTATCTGCTTTCTGGAGGGGCTACTCTCTCCGTGACTCCCTTGTCTGCTCCACACTCCCCTCCAGCCCTACCACACCCGGCACTGTTCCCTGCAACTGCAGGAAGTGCTACACCTGCCCCTACACCTCCCCCCTCAGCCCCATCCCAGGCCCCAAGAAGACTTTCCACATCAAGCAGATGTTCACCTGCACATCCGCTAATGTGGTATACTGTATCTGCCGCACCTCCCATTCCGAACCATTTCAACTCCCCCGCCCATTCCGCAGACGACATGTCCATCCTGGGTTTCCTGCAGAGCCACAACGATGCCACCCAAAGGTTGCAGGAACAGCACCTCATATTCCGCTTGGGAACCCTGCAGCCATGGTATCAATGTGGACTTCACAAGCTTCCAAATCTCCCCTCCCCCAACCGCATCCCAAAACCAGCCCAGCTTGTCCCCACCTCCCTAACCTGTCCTTCCTCCCACCTATCCCCTCCTCCCACCTCAAGCTCCACCCCCATCTCTTACCTACTAACCTCATCCCGCCCCCTCGACCTGTCCATCCTCCCTGGACTGACCTATCTCCTCCCTACCTACACTCACCTCTACTGGCTCCATTCCTGCCTCTTTGACCTGTCTGTCTCCTCTCCACCTATCTTCTCCTCTATCCATCTTCTATCCGCCTCCCCCTCTCTTCCTATTTATTTCAGAACCCCCTTCCCCTCCCCCATTTCTGAAGAAGGTTCTAGGCCCGAAATGTCAGCCTTCCTGCTCCTCTGATGCTGCTTGGCCTGCTGTGTTCATCCAGCTCTACACCTTGTTATTTCATACGTCCCAGGAAATATGTTTCACAAAATCCTCCTGCATTGCACTGCTACCAGTTGGTTAGTCCAATCAATATGCAGATTTAGGTCACCCATAATAACTGTTGGACCCTTACAGCACGCATCTCTAATTTCCTGTTTGATGCAATCCTCAACTACTGTTTGGTGGTTTGTACACAACTCCCACTAACGTTTTTCCCCCTCTGGTGTTCCACAGCTCCACCCAAACAGATCCCACATCGTCGAGTCTGATGTCCTCTTTTACTATCGTGTTAAACTCCTCCTTAACCAGCAACACTATCCCACCTCCCTTTCCGTTCCATCTATCTTTTCAGAAAATTGAATACGGCTGAATGTCAAGTTCCCATCCTTGGTCACTCTGGAGTCAGGTCTCAATTATATCATATCCACTAATAACTGTCTGTGCAGTTAATTCAATACACCTTATTACAAATGCTTCTCCCACTGAGACACAGAGCCTTGAGGCTCGTTTTCTTTTTGACATTTATTGCCTTTTTATAATCATGGTGTAATGCGACCCTCGATTTTTATCTTTACTTTCTCTGCCTTCCACTTTCACTTTTTCCTTTACTACCTTTTGTTTCTGTCCACTTTACTTCCCTCTGATTTTCTACATTCGTTCCCCTTCTCCTGCCATATTGGTTTAAACTCTCCCCAAACAGTACAAACAAACACTCCCTCTAGGACATTGGTTCTGGTCCTACCCGGGTACACACTGTCCGATTTGTACTGCTCCCATCTCCCCCAAAACCGGTTCCAATCTCCCAGGAATTTGAATCCTGCCCACCTGCACCATCCCTCAAGGCACATATTCATTTAGCTATCCCGCCATTCCTACTCTGACTAGCACGTGGCACTCGTAGCAATCCTGAGAATACTACCTTTCAGGTTCTACTTTCTAACTTAACTCTTAACTCCTTAATTTCAGCTTGTAGGACCTCATTCTGTTTTTAACCCATCTCACTGGTGCCTATATGCACCATGACTGCTGGCTGTTCAACTTCCCTCTCCAGAAAGTCCTACAGCTGCTCCGAGACAATCTGGACCCTCGTATCAGGGAGGCAACATACCATCCTGAGGTAGGGGAGTCCAAAACTAAAGGGCAAAGATTTAAAGCGAGAGGGGAAAAGATTTAAAATGGACCTGAGGGGCAACTTTTTCACACAGAGGGTGGTGCGTGTATGCAATGAGCTGCCAGAGGAAGTGGAGGAGGCTGGTACAATTACAACATTTAAAAGGCATCTGGATGGGGACATGGATAGGAAGGGTTTAGAGGTACACAGGCCAAATGCTGGCAAATGGGGCTAGATTAATTTAGAATATCTGGTCGGCATGGACGAGTTGGACTGAAGGGTCTGTTTGCGTGTTGTACAACACCATGACTCTATAACGCACTTACAGCCCACACAACGGTGGCTTCATGCTCCAGTTGACACTGCCTAGATTACATTAACAATTGCTTGTATTTAATTTCATAAAGAAGTCCAAAGGCACTTTACAAGAGACTTCTAAAACAAAATGTGACACCAAGCAACGTAAGTCAATATTAAGGTTAATAATCAACAGCCTGGATTCAAAAGGAAGCTTGAAGGAGGAAAGAGCTGGAGGTGTTCAGAGAGGGAAATCCAGAGGTCAGCGCCCAGGCAGCTGACCACATGTCTACCAATGATGGACATCTTTTTTCATAGAACATAGAACGTAGAACATTACAGCGCAGTACAAGCCCTTTGGCCCTCGATGTTGCGTCGACCTGTGAAACCAATCTGAAGCCCATCTAACCTGCACTATTCCATTATCATCCATATGTTTATCCAACGACCATTTAAATGCCCTTAAAGTTGGCAAGTCTACTACTGCTGCAGGCAAGGCATTCCATGCCCTTACTACTCTCTGATATCTGTCCTATATCTATCACCCCTCAATTTAAAGCTATGTCCCCTTGTGCTAGCCGTCACCATCCGAGGAAAAGGGCTCTCCCTGTCCACCCTATCCAATCCTCTGATCATCTTGTATGTCTCTGTTAAGTCACCTCTTAACCTTCTTCTCTCTAACGAAAACAGCCTCAAGTCCCTCAGCCTTTCCTCATAAGATCTTCCCTCCATACCAGGCAACATCCTGGTAAATCTCCTCTGCACCCTTTCCAATGCTTCCACATCCTTCCTATAATGCGGTGACCAGAACTGTACGCAATACTCCAAGTGCGGCCACACCAGAGTTTTGTACAGCTGCAACATGACCTCACGGGTCCGAAACTCAATCCCTCTACCAATAAAACCTAACACACCGTACGCCTTCTTAACAACCCTATCAACCTGGGTGGCAACTTTCAGGGTTTTTTCAAAGCTTTTCATCTTGGAGTCATCAAGATAATTCACACAGAAAAATACCAAAGTTAAAGGGAAATCACAAATAGAAGAGGACCCAGAACAGATCCTTGTGGTACACCACTCGTAACTGAGCACCATGTTGAATATTTTCTATCCACTACCACCCTTTGTCTTCTAAGGGTCAGCCAATTCTGAATCCAATCTGCCACATTTCCCTCTATCCCATGCCTCCTTACCTTCTGCATGAGTCTACCATGGGGAACCTTATCAAATGCCTTACTTAAATCCATGTATACCAGATCCACTGCTCCACCTTCATCCACATGTTTGGTCACCTCTTCGAATAGCATTTACCTTTGGATGCTTGAAATAAACAAGGTACTATCCATACCTAACCAACCTAAACTTGCAAAACTCACAACAGCGTAAAATATTAGATGTGACTTTGTGATGTGCTAAATAACCCTGAGTGCGCAAAGAACTACACTGACAACTATTTTTGAATTGACAGTCAGGTTTGTACTGTGGCACACTTGCACACACTCGAAGCTACTCACATTAACATACAGGGCCCCACACTTTGCAGGAAGAACATGTACAAACACTGCGCCTGTCTCAACTGAACAAAATAGGTGACAGCCATTCTCTGAGTTATTGCTCAGACAATGCCTTGACCAATCAGAGTCACAGAAATACAGAAAACAGGAGGACTAGACCATTCAAACTTTCCAGCCTGCTCTACCATTCAATGTGATCACAGCTGATCATCCATCTCAGTCCCCTGCTCCTGGTTTCACCCCATAAACTTTGATCCCATATGCCCAAAGAACACTATTTATATCTTTCTTGAAAGTCTTCAATGTTTTAACCTCAACAGAAGCCTGTGGCAGAGAATTTCATAGGCTCACCACTTTTTGGTGAGGAAGACAATTTGGTTTAAAATGTGAACAACGCTTGGTGGTTAACTGCCAGTCTTCATGGTACATTCTCCATGACAATGTCTGTACCAACTAGAGTCCACTGACCATTCAATCCTCTCCTTTCAAACAGTATAATACTGTGGTATTTCTTGTGAATTGTTTGGATAAGTGCAACAGGAAAAGCTTGGATAAAATGCATCTTTTCTTCAGCAATGCTCAAGCTCTCTACTACAAATGACAAATGAAGAGCGATTAAAATTAGGATGCTCAAGAGACCAGAACTAAATGAGCACCAATATTTTGGAAAGTTGTGGGTGCTGCAGGTAACTACAGAGACAGAAATGGCAATTTTGAAAACTGTTTCTATACTGTATGACTCTGTAACAGTTAACCCTAGAGCTAACAAAGGCATGGGTGGCATGATGAGTGGCAGATGAGCTGATGCAGAGGTGCAATCATTGATACTATGGAGGTTAAAACCAGCAGATGTAGCAATGATGCAGTTCTGTGGGCAGGCGCTCAACGCACAGTCAAGTACGATACCAAGATTGCAAAACAGTCTGGTTCAGCTTGAGATGGCCACCTGGAGCAGGAGTCACGTCAATGGACTGGCAGGGCAGAGGAAAAGATGAAATCAAAGACCATGGCTTTGGTGTTCATGATACTTATTTGGAAGAAATGTCTGGTCACCCAACATTGAATGGTTGGGAAGCAGTCTGACAACTGAGATAGTGAAGAGATTAAGAGAAGTGATGGTGAAGTAGGATAGGTATCCTCAGTGTATCAGTGAAAAGTAACAGCTGTTCTTTCTTTGGTCATTCACAGGATGTGGGTGCCGCTGGCTGGTCCAGCATTTATTGCCTGTCCCTGGCTGCTCTTGAGAAGATGGTGGTGAGCAGTCTTCACGAACCACTGCAGTCCATTAACTTTAGATAGAGACACAGTTTCGTTAGGAAGGAATTCCAGGATTTTGACCCAGCGAAACAGGAGGATCGGCTATATATTTCCAAGCCAGGATGGTAACTGGCTTGGAGCTGCACTCATCCAGGCAAGTGGGGAGTATTCCATCACGTTCCTGACTTGGGACTTGCAGATAGTGGACAGGCTTCAGGGAGTCAGGTGGTGAGTTACTCACTGAAGGATTCCCAGCCTTTGACCCGCTGTTGTGGTCACAGTATTTATTTGGCAAGTCCAGTATCGTTTTATGTTAATAACGCACAGGGGACTTCAGCTTTGAAGGATTGTGGACAAAATAATTTATTTCAAATTTTGAGAATGCAGACAGAATGGATTTTTTTTAAAGAGGTCATTAAAAGTTCCCTGTGGACACTGGAGACTTTTTAAACAAGGCTTTCCCACAAAAAATATAACTGGTGATAACTGCTCACTTTGCTGGCGACTCTGCTACAGCTGTTTTTGAACAAAGGCATTTTTATTTTATCTGGTTTAGTTAGAGCAAAACCTAGTAACAACCCAGTTGGATAGAAGCCTACTA
>JAHRHZ010000067.1:17903519-17949962 GCA_024137785.1 Ginglymostoma cirratum | reverse complement strand
TTTCCTGCTCCTATGAGGTTGCTTGGCCTGCTGTGTTCATCCAGCTCTACACCTTGTTATCGCGGATTCTCCAGCCTCTGCAGTTCCTATTATCTCTGCCAAGCTAATCTCTCCCATTAAACCTTCTACTCACAGTATTCATTCACATTTGGAAGCAAATGGATTTGTTAGTGACAGCCAGCATGGGTTTGTGCAGGGAAGGTCATGTTTCATCAGTTTTTTGAGGTGGCGACAAGAATGATTGATGAGGGGAAGGCAGTCGATGTTGTCTACATGGGCTTTAGTAAGGCTTTTGATAAGCTAACTCATGGCAAGCGGGTACCGAAGGTAGAGTCTCATGGGATCCAGGGTGAGCTGGTTAGATGTGTATAAAACTGGCTTGGTCGTAGAAGATAGTGTAGCGATGGAAGGGTGCTTTTCTGAATGGAGATCAGTAACTATTGGTGTTTCACAGGGATCAGTGCTGGGACCTTTGTTGTTAGTAATATATATATAAATGATCTGGATGAAAACGTAGGTGGTTTGATTAGTAAGTTGGTGGTTCTGCAGATAGTGAAGAGGACTGTCAAAGGATGCAACAGGATATAGATAAATTGTAGATTTGAGCAGAGAAATGGCAGATGGGAGTTTAATTCAGACAAATGCGAGGTGAGGCATTTAGGAAGATCAAATTCAGGTGTGAACTGTACAATAAATGACAGAACATTTAGCAGCTTTGACATACAGAGAGATCTGGGTGTACAGGTCACCAGATCCCTGAAACGTGCAACACAGGAGGATAAGGTGGTCAAGAAGGCATACAGCTCACTTGCCTTTGTTAACTGAGGCATCGAATATAAAAGTTGGCAAGTCATGTCACAGCTGTACTTTAGTTAGGCCACATTTGGAACATTGCGTATAGTTCTGGTCACCACACTACCAAAAGGATGTGGATGCTTTGGAGAAGGTGCAGAGAAGGTTTACCAGGATGCTGCCTGGTCTGGAGGGTTTTAGTTATGAGGAGAGGTTGGATGAACTCAGATTGTTTTCACTGCAAAGACAGAGGCTGAGGGACAACCTGATAGAGGTCTACAACATTATGAGAGGCATAGACAAGGTGGATAGTCAAAGGCTTTATCCCAGGGTAGAAAGGTCAACTACAAGGCGGCACAGGTTCAAGGTGAGGAGGAAAGTTTAGTAGAGAAGTGGAGGGAAACCTTTTCACCCACAGAGGGTGGTGGGTGTCTGGAATGCACGGCCAGTGGAGGTGGAGGATGCGGGTACATTAGCAATGTTTAAGACGCATCTTGATAGATGCATGAATGTGAGGTGAACAGAGGAATAGAAACCACACTTGGGCAATCAGTAGGGGGTCTACATATGGAATAGGAATCGGCGCAGGCTTGGTGGGCCAAAGGGCTTGTTCCTGTGCTGAATTGAATTGAAAAAAAATTGAATAGAACACATCAGTTCAGGGTGAAATTACTTTTGACAGAACAACTGAAAGAACTTCTCTAGACCGTATATCCCGAGCAAGCCATGTTTGCAAGACTTCAGAAATAACTGTGTGTGGATTAGTGAGTTGGCCTCACATGCCAGGATATCAAAGCAACAGACTCTGGAACTTTAGAACATAGAACTATGCAACACAGGATTGGCCCTTCAGTCCATGACATTGTGCCGAACATGACGCGGAATTAAAAAAAAGCCGTTCTACCTGTCCTTGGCACGTATCCCTCCATTCTTTGCATATTCATGTGCTTATCTAAAAGTCCCTTAAATGCCCCTAACTGTATCTGCCTCCACCCCAGGCAGTGTGTTCCTGACTCCTACCACACTCTGTAGGAAATGTGCCCCTCACATCTCCTTTGAACTTCCCCCTCTCACCTTAAATGCACGCCCCCTAGTTTTAGGCATTACAGCTCTGGGATAAAGATTCTGACCATCAATCCTATCAATACATCTCATAATTTTATACACTTCTAATAAATCTCCCCGCAGCCTCTGCTGCTCCAAGGAAAACAACTTCAGTGTTTCTAGCCTCTCCTTATAGCTCATACCCTCTAATCCAGGCAGCATCCTGGTAACTCTCTTCTGCATCCTCTCCAAAGTCTCCACATCCTTCCTGAAACATGGCGACCAGAATGGAACACAATGCTCTAAGTGTGGCCTGACCAAACTCTTGTAAAGCTGCAACATGACATCCTGACTCTTGTACTCAATTCCCTGACTAATAAAGGCGAGCGTGCCATACACCTTCTTTATCACCCTATCTACTTGCGTGGCCACTTTCAGAGAGCTATGGACGTGAACCCCAAGATCCCTCAATGCTGTTCAGGGTCCTGCCATTAACTGTATACTTTTCCATAACATTAACAGGAGGCGACACGGTGGCTCAGTGGTTAGCGCTGTTTCCTCACAGCACCAGGAACCCGGGTTCAACTCCACCCTCAGGTGACTGCCTGTGTGGAGTTTGCACATTCTCCCTGTGTCTGCATGGGTTTTCTCCGGGTGCTCCGGTTTCCTCCCACAATCCAAAGATATGCAGGCTAGGTGGACTGGCCGTGGGAAATTGCCCATAGCGTTAAGGGATGTATAGATTAGGTGGGTTATAGGGAGATGGGTCTGGGTGGGATGCTCTGAGGGTCGGTGTGGACTTGTTGGCCGAAGGGCCTGTTTCCACACTGTAGGGATTCTTTGAAAATTATCTGTGAAATTTGATCTTCCATACTGCAGCACCTCATACTTACCTGGATTAAACTCCATCTGCCATTTCTCCAACCATATCTACAACTGATCTATATCCCACTGTATCCTTTGACAACCTTCTTTGACAACATTATCTACAACTCAACCAATCTCTGTATTGTCTGCAAAGGTACTAACCCACCCATCGACATTTTCATCCAAGTCATTTATATACATCACAAACAGCAAATGTCCCAGTACGGATCACTGCAGAACACCGTTAGTCATGGACCTCCAGCCTGAAAAGCACCCTACCACCACTACCCTGTGCCTTCTATGGGCAGGCCAATTCTGAATCCAAACAGCCAAGTCTCCATGGATCCCATGTATCTTAATCTTCTGGATGACCCTACCATGAAGGACCTTGTCAAACGCCTTACTAAAATCCATGTAAACAACCCTCATCCACCACCTTTCTCACCTCCTTGAAAAATTTACTCAAGTTAGTAAGACATAACCTGCCTTGCACAAAGCCATGCTGACTGTCTCTAATTAGGCTATGCTTTTCCAAATGCGTGTAAATCCTATCTCTAAGAATACTCTCCAATAGCTTCCCAACCACCGATGAGAGACTCACCGGTCTGTAGTTTCCTGGATTATTCCTATTTCCCTTCTTGAGCAGACGAACAGCATTAGCTACTCACCAGTCCTCTGGGACCTCTCAAGTGGCTAGCGAGGATACAAAGATCTTGGTCAAGGCCCCAGCAATCTCCCCTCTTGTCCTTCTCATTAACCTGGGGGTAGATACCTTCGATCCCTGGGGTCTTATCTCCCTTAATGCTCTTCAAAAGACCCACTACCACTTCTTGCTTGATCTCAAAATGCTGTAACATATTTGCATGCTCCACAAATCTCACTATCCTCCATATCCTTCTCTTGGGTGAATATTGACACATTTAAGATTTTGCCCACATCCTCTGCCACCAAGCACAAGCTCCTTCTGTTATCCTTGAGTGGTCCTACCTTCTCCCCGGTTATCCTCTTGTTTTAATGTGTGTTTGGAATGCTGTGGGATTCTCTTTAACCCTACTTGCCAAGATCATTTCGTGGCCCCTTCTTGCTGTCCTAATTTCCCTGCTTGAGTACTTTCTGTTGCTTTATATTTCTCAGGGGCCCTGTCCAATTTTAGCTTCCTAAACCGTGCATATGCTTGCTTTTTCCTTTTTACTGAATTCACACCCTCCCTTGTTATCCAAGGGTCCCTTTCCTTGCCATCCTTGTCCTTCCTCCTTGCTGGAATGTGCTGGTCCTGACCTCTCAACAGCAGGTCTTTAAACAATTCCCACATGTCAAATGTGGACTTGCCTGATTAATTGCCTCCCAATTAACACTCCCTAGGTCCCACCTAATACTGATGTAATTTTTGGCCCATTTAGTACCTTGCCACAAAGACTTAACTTCTCTGCGTTCATAGCTACCTTAAAAGTTAAGGAGTTGCGATCACTGTTTCCAAAACGCTCTCTCTAAAAGGTCAGTCACCTGTCAGGTTCATTAGGCAGTACAAAGTCCAGTAAGGCCCCTCCTCTAGTTGGACTGTCCATGTACTGTTGCAAGAAACCTTCTTGGCTGCACTTAACAAATTCTGCCTCACCTGAGCCTCTTGCTCTAAGGAAGTCCCAGGCAATATTGGGGAAGTTAAAGTTACCCACTATGCAACTCTGCCTTTACTGCATTCTATGCTATACCCTATTGCCTTTGGCCACAGTGATTTTCTGAGAAAGAGAGAGAGAGGGGGAGGGAGGGAGAGAGAGAGAGAGAGAGAGAGAGAGAGAGAGAGGGAGAGTGAGTGAGTGAATGTGTGTGTGTGTCTTTCGGGAATATTTCATAGATTCATATAACACAGAAAAGCCCTTCGTCCCATTGAGTCTGCACTGACATAACTACCACTAAGAATGCACTAATTCCAATCTCCTGCACTTGTTCCATATCCTTGAATGTTATGATATTTGAAGTGCTCATCCAAATATTTTTTAAAGGTTTAACATTTCCAGCCTCCACTACCTTCCCAGGCAGTGCATTCCAGATTCCCAGCACTGCTGAGTGAAAAAGGTTTTTCCCTAAATCCCCTCTGAATCACCTGCCCCTTACCCTAAAACTATGCCCTCATGATTGATCTCTCAACCAAGGGGTATAGCTGCTCTCTGTTCACCTTGTGCATACCTCTCAATCTTATACACGTCAATCATGCCTCTCTCAGCCTTCTCTGCTCTAAAGAAAATAATCTAAGCCTATCTAGTCTCTCCTTACAGCTCAACTTCTCTATCCCAGGCAACATCCTGGTGAACCTCCTCTGTACCCACTCTAGTGCTATCACATCCTTCCTGTAGTGAGGTGACCGGAACTGCACACAGTACTCAAGCTGCACCTTGACCAACTCTCTGTACAACTCCAACATTACCTCCCTGATCTTATACTCTGTGCCATGACTGATGAAAGCGTGTCCCCAAATGCCTTCTTAACTATCCTATTCACGGCGGGCCTCCTGCATTGCCACAATGATGCCACCCAAGAGATGCTGTTCCTGCAGCTTATATTTCGCTTGGGAACCCTGCAGCCCAAGGGTGTCAATGTGGACTTCACAAGCTTCAAAATCTTCCCTCCCCCAACCGCATCCCAAAACCAGCCCAGCTCATCCCCGCCTCCCTAACCTGTCCTTCCTCCCACCTCAAGCCCCACCCCCATCTCCTACCCACCAACTTCATCCCACCTCCTTGACCTGTCCATCCTCCCTGGACCGACCTATCCCCTCCCTAACTCCCCACCTACATTCACCTTTACTGGCTCCAACCCCGCCTCTTTGACTTGTCTGTCTCTTCTCCACCTATCTTCTCCTTTATCCATCTTCTATCCGCCTCCCCCTCTCTCCCTATTTATTTCAGAATCCCCTTCCCCTCCCCCATTTCTGAAGAAGGGTCTCGACCCGAAACATGCTCTTCTGCTCCTCTGATGCTGCTTGGCCTGCTGCGTTCATCCAACTTTACACCTTGTTATCCTATTCACATGCTCCGTCAACTTCAGGGATCTGTGAATAATGTTACAAAGTTGTGTAGGGTGTGTAGTTCCTTTAAGTGATAAAGTGCTTTTCTAAGCTTAGAGACTTATAAAAAAGCAGTATCTGCTTGCAGCTGAAGGTCTACAGCTGGTTCTGAAATGGAAACATGCATCAATTGGCTGTGTGGCTAGAAACCTTAGGCTTGATTTGATATTTTGGCAACTAGCTGGAATCAGCCAATTAATTTAAACCAAGCACTTAGCAATTGAAAGCCAACTGAGTTTAAATCTGATGGTTTTGACAACCTCGGACCAATGCTAATGTAAGAAAATTGACATGTCATGCAAATTATACAAGGAGAGGGTTTTTGGAAATTGGTGTGAGCGCGAGCTGCCATCTGAGAAATAAGCACCTAGCTCTCACAAGAAATCGTTAAGCTCTCTAAGAAAGCGCCATCTATCCATAAAAGCTATCATGGCAGTTCTAACTCAGAGTCTTCACACACACAACATCCCTGACAGCAGGATCAGTGGAAGAAAGGCATTTATGACTTCAGAGACAGTGGAGAAGGCAGAGCATTCCAGAAGACACATTCAGTGTGGACTTTGAGAGACTAAGTTTGAATTTTTTTTCTTACAATTTGGGTTATATAAGTGGAACATGTGTTTATTGTACTAGCATACCAGTAGAATTTGATCAGTTAGGGAATAGGTAGGAATTAGGGGATTTGTTAATAATTCTGCTAATTTGTTCACTGTTAAGGTTAAATAAATAAATTGTTATTTGTTATTTATAAAGTGAACATCAGGGATTTTCTTTCATTTAACTTCCCCTTCTCCGTAACAATAATTACTACAAGATCCCTCTGTTGCCCTAAACTACCCAGTTCCTGCCATTCATTAAAATTAAATACTCCCTCATTTTGTTTCTTCTTCCAAAGTGCATCACTTTGCACTTCTCAGGGTTCAATACCATCTGCCACTGGTTAGCTCATATGACCAACCCATCTATGTCTTCCTGTAACCTACAACGATTTTCTTTATTACTAGCCACTCTACCAAACTTGGTGTTGTCTGTAAATTTGCTTAATATTCCCCTGACATTTTCATCTATATCATTTATGTATATAACAAACAATATTGATCCGAGCACTGGTCCTTGTAGTATACTGCTGGGCTCCAGTCTCCAGTCACTCAAACAGTCTTCTACCACTACCCTTTGTGTCCTATTACTAAGCGAGTTGCTGATCAATCTCACCAGGTTTCCCTAAATTCCATGTGCTTTAATCTTCTCAGTCTCCCATGAGGGACCTTGTCAAAAGCTTTGCTAAAATCCAGATAAACTATATCAATTGAACTTCCCTCAGCCACACACTTGATCACATTTTTTAAAAATTCTAACAAATTTCTTATGCATGACCTCCCTCTGATACAGCTATGTTGACTATCCCTAATTAACTTTTGCCTTTCCAAGTGGGTATTAATTCACTCATTCAGAATTTTCTCAATAGCTTCCCATCCAATGACATGGGACTCACTGGTCTGTAATTTCTTGGTTCATATTTACCACCCCTCTTAACTATTGGAACCAAATTAGCCATCCTCCACTGGCCAGAGAGGAATTAAAAATGTGTTAAAGCCCCTGTAATTTCCAGCCTCGCCTCTCACAGCAGCCTGGGATGCAATTCGTCTGGGCCAGGGGATTTGTCTGTTTTTAAGCCCGACAGAGCTTCCAATACCTCCCCATTTCGTATGTCAAACTGTGCAAGTTCCTCTCAGTCCCTTTTCCTGAATTCCATACCTACATTCTTATCTACTGTGAAGGCCAAAGAGAAGAAGTATTCATTCAATACCCTTCCAATATCCTGCACCTTCACACACAGGTTGCCCCCTTGGTCCCTAATGAGCCCTACACTTTCCCTGGTTAACCTCTTCCCTTCAATGTGTTTGTAAAATATCTTAGGATTCTCCCAAATCCGGTTCACAAGCCCCTTTTCGTGCCCCATTTTGTCCTTGTAATTGCTTTCTTATGTTCCCTCCTGTACTTCCTGCGTTCCTCTTGGGCTGCAGCTAAATTGCTCCCCTTGGACTTGCTAAAAACCCTATTCTTCTTCCTTATCCAGTACTGAATTGTCCTAGACATCCAGGGTTCTCTGAACTTACTGCTCCTACATTTCCCTCTGACTGGTACATGTCAGACCTGTACTGTCCCCAGCATCTTTCTGAATACACTCCATTGCTCCACTGTAGATCCTGTTTTATTTTAATGACATCTGCCTTCCCCCAATCCAAAGCCACCTTTTTCCTTGCCCAGAACAAATTTGAACCGTACTGTGTTGTGGTCATCATTGTCTAAATGTTCCCACACTGTCAATGTATTTAGAAGGATGAGTATTAATACTTCTAGATTACTGGCTGTGCATGTTAACCAATGACTGCATCTTCACTGAGTAAATTTCATGGGATCACAGTGACAGTGCATTCGTCCAGCTTCAGTTGGAACGCAGTGTTTTGGATAACATTTCTCAAGGACAGCCTATAGAGTAGAAATACCAGGCGACCAGGTTAGACTTTTGGGGTACATGAAAGGCAATGGTAAAGCAGCAGAAAGAACAGACAATGTAAGTGATTTTCTGATATCATGAGACAGATGAAAATAGCACCAAGTAAATGCAGTCACACATAACAGGACTAAAGCACAGAGGCAGTGGAGGAGCTTTGTAAGAAATGACTGCCTTGTGAAACACTTCCACCTCAAACTTTACAATCCAAATAATGGTAAAACTACTAGGTTTTCAATAGAGTTGTTACTCAAATAGTAAACTTTATATTCACAGCATGTTAGTGAAAGCAGCCAATGTTCCTTCACAGATGCTGACTAACTTGCTGTGTATTCCTGATGCTTTATCTTCCATTATGGCGTTGCTTGCTGCCAGATAATGAGGTGGGGGTGCTGGTGTTGGACAAAGTCAGAAATCTCATGACATCAGATTATAGTCTAACAGCTTTATTTGAAAGCACAAGCTTTCAGAGCACTGCTCACCTGACAAAAAAGCAGCACTCTAAAAGCTTATGATTTCAAATAAACCTGTTGGACTAAAAGCTAGTGTTGTGTGACTTCCGACAGATAATGAGGGGTTAATTCCTATTACTTCCACCAAGCTTATTTGCTAAGAAACAAGAAGTGCCTTACACCATTTGACATTTTCTTCTGAAACCCTACAGTCACCCTACTCAGCATCCAAGTCCAAAACCAGACAGAGTTTGAGCAGTGGAAAATGTTCAAAGTTATACAGTCAATTGTGAACGAAGTGTAGGCAGATACACTGCAGTTGTGAAAGGGTTAAATGGCAGGGCAGGAGTGGAAATGTTATAAATGAACGAGCCTGCAGAGTTGCTGCCTACCCATTTTCTCAGCTTCACCCCATCGCAATCTGGCAGCCAAGAGGCTGTTGTGCAGCTTGTCACGTCCCATTAGCAGTCTGCGCCGTGTGGTGCGCAGGACACAGGATGCACACAGCAAGGCCAAGGGGAAGGTGTGCCAAGTCCCATACAACGGCTGGTGGAAGTGAACTCCAGCTTTCGACTGATTTATATAGAGTTGCAGGGTTCACAAGCCAGGAAGATTTATCTGTGTTTGTGTATCAAGAGTCTGTGGAAGCTCCTCTTGGGGTTGTTCTGTGCTTCACAAAGCTTTCCTGGCAGGCTGCCCGTATAGAAACCCTCCAGAGGTTATGAAGGGTGACAACTAAACTTCAAACTTTTCTCTTTCTCTCTCTCACTGGAGTTGTGACCACCTGTTTCTGATGCTATCAGTCTGAGTCTCCAGGCCAGATGCAGGTCACAATTGCCACAGGAAAGGAAATGCTGATGAGGAAAAGGGGGGAAGCTTGCAACTACCACCCATTATTCAGAGCCTGGCCTCCCTGCCCCATCCTCTGAGCTGTTTTATTAACGGTTTGGCTTACTCACATCCTAAAAGCCTGAATCTGACCCTCTAATTGAATCTAAAACTCAATGAACTGCCTTTGTATTTCCCATATAATCCTAGTTTCAGTCATCTCTTCCTCTGCTGTGTATTTTTAGCAAAAGACTTCAAAACGCAAGAATTTAATTATAAATAACTTTACCAGTCAAAAAACATCAATGCTACAGCCTGGGACCAAGGTTTCCTACATCAGGTGAAGGCTCCAAAATAGCATCCTCACATTGTTGAACCTGATTTTATAATCCAAGAATGTATTGTGCATAGAGCATTCTAGTGTTCTCGATATTGGTTGAGAAAATGTTCTGGTCACTGTTCAAACCAGTTTCTCTAACAATGAATCACAGTTTATTTAAAATCTCTATTCTGAGCAAACAACATGGATAACTGCTTTCAATGGGATCATTCCTCAAAACCCAACCCTGCCCAACACTGTTGACACAAAGTCAACATGGCCCTCCCTCTGGTTGGAAATGCTTCTCTCCCACAAGCACCATTACCTGTTCTTAGAGTCGCAGTCATTACTGTAGGAAGCGGGACACAGTCAGAAGATTATGATGGGATGTCAATGAATTGTCATGTGAGCCTCATGGGCAACAGTCTTCCACACTGACTTTTTATACCAATTCCTCCTCTCCATCCTCACCCACTGAACTGCCACTTCCCTATACCTGTACTGCCAAACCACTCATCAATCCACCTACGCCCATCACAAGAACTGTCCCATCCACATCTCCACCCCTCAGTATTCCTGTTCTGCCTCAGCTCACCAATCCCTCCTCCTCTGCCTCCCTGACTCTGCGTCACAAGCTCCTTCTCCACCCTCCAGTGCTTGCTGCCTTCTCTGCCACTTTCCATTTATCTAATTAGCGGCTTAGTTCCCAGTGTGGCATGTGTCTGGACCCGCTCTCAAGTCACCGCTATTTCTGAAACCAGCTTTCTCTCACTGTTGCAAGAACAGTGTGGTCCATGGGTCAGATTGAAGAAACCGTAATATTTTAAAAGAACTTCCTTAATATTTGTTGACTAAACCTAACTTGTTCTGAACAAGTACACTCGCACTTCACCTGCATCGTCCTTTCTAACGCAGCCCCGTATTGGTTGTGCGAACTTGCACAGAGGCCTGTAGAAGGTGCCTGATCAGGAAGGAGAAATCACACTTGGACTGAGACACAGCCCTAGTGAGTATTTTGTTCATGGAATATGGCACAGAGGGGAAGAGGTGCTTTTTGCTTGCTTTTTTGACTTACAGTTTGTAAGGTTTTTTCCACAGAATAAATTGAAGCCCAGGATCAGGGACCCAGCACAAAAGAGTGACATCACAGGTAAACTGTAAGTTCAATGGTTGGTGATAGCTACCAATTATAGGTTACTTTCAGATTGAAGGTAAATAAGGAAATATTTAGAGGTGACAAGTTAAAAGACCAGTATGAATTTATTTTTAAAAGACATATTAAGAACTAAGTAATTAAAATAGCAATGCAGAGCCAGATGATGTGTTGTATGTGCATGATGTGGGAGCTGGCGGACCCCAGTGCGGTCTGTATCTGTAGCAAGTGTTGGTTGCTTGAGGAATTCCGGCTCAGAGTTAATAAGCTGGAGTCTGAGCTTCAAACACTGCAACACATCAGGGAAGGGGACAGTTACCTGGACATTATGTTTCAGGAGACAGTCATCTCTCTCAGACTAACCACCTCAGATTTGGTCAGTGGTCAGGAATAGCTGGGTGTGATTACAAGTGAGGCAGGTAGAGGGATCCAGGAGGTAGCGCTGAAGGAGCCTCAGCCCTTGAGCTTGTCTAACAGGTTTGAGATTCTTGGTCCCTGTGTGGATGAGAGTGGGGCCGTAGGGAGGGTGAGCAAACTGACCATAGCACTGTGGTATGAGGAGCTATTCAAGAGAAGCGGGAGAAAGAAATGTAGTTGTAATCAGGGATAGTATAGCTGGGGAATAGACATTATTTTCTGTGGCCAGGATTGAAAATTCTGAAGGCTCTGTTGCCTGCTGGTGCCCTGGTTCAGGGTCTCTCATCTGGGCTGCAGAGGAACTTGGAGTGGGAGGGGAAAGATCCAGTTGTCGTGGTCCATATACATATCTGCAATATAGGTTGAAAGAGGTTCTGCTGAAGGAAAATGAGCAGTTAAAGGCTAAATTTAAAAGCAGAACCAAAACGGTAATAAACTCCAGTTACTACCTGAGCAATGGGCAAATTGGCATAGGGTCAACAAGATTAAAGAGGGAAACACATGGCTCAAAGCTTGGTGTAGGAGAAATGCGTTTAAATTCATGGGACATTGGCGCCAGTACTGGGAAAAGAGGTAACTGAGGAAGGATGGGATGGGATGGGCTCCACCTGAATCATGCTGGAACCAGTGTTCTGGTGAATTGCATAACTAGGGGTATGGATACGGCTTTAAACAAAATAGTGTGGGGATTCAGTTGCATGGAAAATTATGGAAAAATCAAAGGTGGGAGAGGCCTCAGCAGAGGTTACTGAAGCTTCCAGGTCATTTAAAAGGACAGAGAGAATGGAAAGGGTCAGAAATCTAACTTCAAGCACAGCAGCTAAGGACAGCAATTAACACAGGACTGAAGGTGTTGTACTGAAATGTATGCTGTATACGAAACAAAGTAAATGAGCTTGCTGCTTGGATTGAAGTTGGCAGGTACAATGTTGTGAGTATCACAGAGATGTAGTGGCAAGAGGTTCAGGACTGGGAACTAAATATCCAAAGATACACTTCCTATCGAAAGGACAGGCAGATAGACAGAGGGGATGGGGTTCCGTTGTTATTAAGAAATGAAATTAAATCGATACCAGGAAGTGATACAGAGTCAGAAGGCATGGAATTTGTGTGAGTAAAGTTAAGGAACTGCAAAGGGGAAAACAAAACTGTGGTGAGTTATGTACAGGCCTCCTGGCAGTAGACAGGATGTGGGGAAGATAAATCAGGAAATTGAAAAAGTATGTAAAATAGGCACTATTACAATAATCATGGTGACTTCAATACGTAGGTGGATTGGGAAAATCAGGGTTGGTAGTGGATCTCAAGAAAAGGAATTTGTGGAATGTCTATGCATTGTTTTTTGGAGTAGCTTGTGGTACAGCCCACTAGGAAACAGGCAAATTCTGGATTTGTTGATAATAGTGTGGAGCTGGAGGAACACAGCAGGCCTGGCAGCAGAGGAGCAGGTCAGTTGGCTTCAGAAATTTTCTGAAGAAGGGTCCCGACCCGAAACATCTGATGCTGTCTGGCCTGCTGTGTTCCTCCAGCTCCACACTTGCGTTATCTCTGACTCCAGCATCTGCAGTTCTTACTATCTCCCAATTCTGGATTTGGTGATGTTTAAAGAGGCAGACTGGATTAGGAAGCGTAAACCGAAGGTACCCCGAGGAGGCTGCGACCATAATATAGAATTCACCCCGCAGTTTGAGAGGGAAAAGCTAGAATCAGATGCAACAGTATTACAGTTGAATAAAGACAAGGTAAAGGTAACATCTAGGGAAGGCAATGGCCTGGTGGTATTATCGCTGGGCTGTTAATCCAGAGATCCAGGTCATGTTCTGGGGACATGGGTTCGAATCCTGCCATGGCAGATGGTGGAATTTGAATTCAATAAATATTTGGAATTAAAGGGTCTAATGATGACCATGAATCTACTGTCGATTGTTGGAAAAACACATCTGGTTCAGTAATGTCCTTTAATTAAAGGAAACTACCATCCTTACCTCATCATTAGACTCTCAATTCCAGATTTTTAAAAATTGAATTCAAATTCCACTATCTGCCATGGCAGGATTCAAATCCGAGTCCCCAAACATTATCTGGGTCTCGGGATTAACAGTGCAGCAATAATACCACTTGTTTCCCCTTGCGAGAGCGTTGCAGCAGTAGGCATAATCTCGGAGTAAAGAGTCACGCAGTAAGGACAGTGATGAGGAGAAATTTCCATTCCTAGAGGGTAGTGAATCTGTGGAATTCTTTACTGCGGAAGGCTGTCAAGGCTAGGACATTAAGTATATTCAATGCTCAGACAGACAGGTTTTTAAATCAGTGAAGGAATCAAGGGTTTTTGGGAAAAGACAGGAGTGAAATTGTAGATTATCTAGATGGTCTAACTGCTCCCACATCTTACGGTCTATCTATTCCTTGGGAAAGCCTCTTGATGTTGAAACTATTTATTCCATCTTCATTTCTCTAAGGCATCTTTCCAATGCCTGACTGAACTAAACTTTTAAATCATCAAAAATCTGTTACTTCATTTTTTAGGAGATGTCAGGCATTTAATAAATTATTTTCACTATCTGAGGTACCTGTTTCTTCATCTTTGCCATCCTCTTTTATGTTAAAATGCAGTGTTTTACCAAAGGCTGGAACATATCAGAATTATGTTCATCCCAAAGCTGTTACGCACAAACCACTTAAAAAGAAATTCATTGCACCAACTGCCCATAATCTTTTAAGGTTACAGGTCACAAGTCTCCATTACTGGAATTCTACAGCAGAATTCAGGCTGCTGTGACAGTGTATGTCAGGAATGACACATATTTTCAGCTCAACAATTGCCAGAATTTCAGCTGTTCTGGCCAACATATGACTTCAGATTCACAGCAACATGGTTGACTCTTAAAAGCCCTCTTAATTGGCTTCACAAACCACTCTATTGTATCGAACCACTACTTTCTGATCAAAGGAATGAAATGGGATGAACCACCTGATACTGGTCACCTCATCAGACCACCAACTGCACATACAGCCCTGTCGACCCTGCAATGTCCTCCTTAACAACATTTGGGGGCTAGTGCCAACACTGGGCAAGGTGTCCCACAGACCACTCAAGCAACAGCCTGACACAGTCATACTCATTGAGTTATACATTACAATGTCCCAGACACCACCATCACTTTCCCTGGATATATCCAGTGCCACTAACATAACAGACCCAGAAGAGGTGGTAGCACAATAGTGTACATCAGGTAGGCGTTGCCCTGGGAGTCTCTGACTCTGGACACCATGAAGTCACAGGGCATCAGGTGATACATGGGCAAGAAAACATCCTGTGGTTGTACCTCGTTAGCTAATGAATCAGGGCTCCTCCATGGTGAATACCGTTTGGTGAATGCACTGATGGTGGCAACAATGCAGAATGTACTCTGAGTTGGTGCTTCAATGCCTATTACCAAGAGTGGCTCGGAAGAACCATCACTTATCAAGCCCGAATGGACATAGTTGCTCAACTGCACTTGCAGCAGGTGGTGAAGGAACCACAAACAGGGAAAAACATTGAGACCTTCATCTCACCAATCTGTTTGCAGCAGAAGCATCTGCTCATGATAGATGAAGTCCCACCTTCACACAGAGAATACTACCCTGGTGGTGCTACTACCCTGCTGAGTGGAAATTCCATCAGGAGCTATGGGTCATCACGAGTAGTAGAACTGGTTTAATCATATCCATTAATCTCATGGCCTGGCATGTCCCTTACTGGACTGTAAGACCATAAGATGCAGGAGTAAAAGTAGGCCATTCAGCCCAACATGTCTGATCCACCATTCAATGATATCATGGCTGATCTAATAATCCCCAACTCCACTCTCCTGCCTGTTCCCTAATACCCTGGATTCCCTTACCGATTAAAAATTTACTTATAAAATTGACCTTGAATACACTTACCAACTCAGCTTTGACAGCCCTCTATGGTACAGAATTCCACAGCCACACCACCCTCTTACAGAAGTGCAACCTCTTCTTCTGAGACAATGTCGTCGGCTCCTAGGCTCTTGCACAAGGGGAAACCACCTCTCCGCATCTACCTGTCAAGGCCCCTAAGCATCCTGTATATTTCACTAAGGTCACCTCTCATTCCAATGAGTACAGACCAAATCTACTTAACCTCTCCTCATAAGACAGTCCCTCCAATGATGGGATCAGCCTAGTGAAGCTTCTCCGAACTGCCTCCAATGGCAGTGCATCTTTCCTTGGATAAAGGGCCCAAAATTGAACACCGTGCAGTCATCAGCAAACATCCCCAATCCTGACCTTATTATGAGGGAACATCACTGATGAAGTAGCTGAAGAAAGCTGGGCCTAGGACACTACCTCAAGGAACTCCTGGAGGTTTCATTTCTATGATCAGAATGTTGCCCACAACCTTTCCAGTATCCAGTGACTCCAGCTGTTTTTTGGTCTTATGAAGTGGTTGAAATGACTGACCTCCAATACCTCCAACTATCTTCCTTTATGTCTCCAACCAGAAGAGGGATTTTCTGCTGATTTCCATTGACTCCAGGTTTGCGCGGAATCTCTGATGCCATAGTCAGCCCAAATCTATTTCAGTTGTGGTCATGCATACATTTACAATGAAGAGTTAACAATGGCAGTCCAGGATCAGCACCTGACATACCTTAAAATCAGGCATCATGTTGGTGAAGCTACAACTTCAACATAGGACCAAGGTTTTTTTCCAAGGGTAGGGGAGTCCAAAACTAGAAGGCACAGATTTACAGTGAGATGGTAGTAATATAAAAGGGACCTATGCAGAGAGTGGTGCATGTATGGAATGAGCTGCCAGAGGAAGCGTTGGAGGTTGGTACACTTATAATATTTAAAAGGCATCTGGATGGGTGCATGAATATGAAGGGTTTAGAAGTATATGGATCGAATGTTTTCAAATGGAACTAGATTAATTTAAGGTATCTGGTCAGCATGGATGAATTTGACCAAAAGGGTCTGTTTCCGCGCTGTACTTGCTTGTCAAACAGCAGTAACAGCAAACGACACAGAGCAAAGCAATCTCACAAGTAATGGATCAGATCTAAGTTCTGCAGTCCTGCCACATTCAGTCATGAATGGTAGCAGACAACTAAACAACTCACTGGAAGAGGAGGAGGCTCCTCAAATATCTCCATTCTCAATGATCGAAGTGCATCAGTGTGAAACAAAAGCACGTGCAATGATCTTCAGCCTTCTCCAGAGGTCCCCACCATGGCAGATACCAGACATCAGCCAATTAAGTCACTCCATGTCATGTCAAGAAACAGTTTGAGGCATTGGATACTGCAAAGGCTGTGGGCCCTGACAGCATTCTAGTAATAGTACTCATGATTTGTGCTCCAGAACATGCCTCTCCCCTAGCCAAGCTGTTCCAGTACAGTTACAACACTGGCATCTACCTGCCAATTAGAAAATTGCCCAGGTATGTCCTGTACACAAAATGAATGACAAACCCAACTCGGCCAATTACTGCCCCATCAGCCTACTCATGATCATCTGTAGAGTGCTGAAAGACGTTGACAAGAGGCTCTTACTGAGCAATAACCTGTTCACCGATGCTCCTGACCTCATGGCAGCCTTTCTCCTAACATGGACAAATGAGCTGAACTCAAGAAGGGAAGTGAGGGCAACTGCCACAAAGGCAGCATTTCACTGACTATGGCTTCAAAGAGCCCACTCAAACCTGGAGTCAATGGAAATCAGCAGAAAATCTCTCTTCTGGTTGGAGACATAAAGGAAGATAGTTGGAGGTGTTGGAGGTCTGTCGTTTCAAGCATTTCACAAGACCAAGAAACAGCTGGAGTCACTGGATACTGGAAAGGCTGTGGACAACATTCTGATCATAGAAGTGAAACCTCCAGGAGTTCCTCGAGGTAGTGTCCTAGACCCAACTTTCTTCAGCTGCTTCATCAGTGATGTTCCCTCATAATAAGGTCAGGATTGGGGATGTTTGCTGATGACTGCACAGTGTTCAGCACCACTTTTATCCTTAGATACTGAAGCAGTCTGTGTCCAAATGCAGTGAGACCTGGACAACATTCAGACTTTGGTTAATCAGTGGCAAATAATACTCAGGCCTCGCAAGTACCAATCTTCAACAAGAGAGAATCCACCCATTGCCCCTCGACGTTCAATTGCATTACCATCACTTAATCCCCTAGTAACAACATCCTGGGTTACTGCTGTCAAGAAACTGAACTGGACTAGCCATATCAATACAGTCATGACAAGAGCAGGTCAGAGGCTAGGAATTGTGCAGTAACTTATCTCTAGACTCACAAAGGCCTGTAAATCATTTAAGAAACACAAGTCAGGAGTGTGATGGAATACTCCCCACTTGCCTGAATGAGCGCAGCTTCGACAGCACTCAAGAAGCTTGGCACCATCCACGACAAAGCAGTCCATCTAACATCTTCAACATTCACTGCCTCTACCACTGAAGCTCAGTAGCAGCAGTGTCTACCACCTACAAGATGCACTGCAGAAATACACCAAGACCCTGTAGACAACACTTTCCAAACACCAGACCATGATGATCTAGAAGGACAAGGGCAGCAGATATATGGGAATACTACCACCTACAATTTCCCCTCCGAGCCATTCACCATCCTGACATAGAAATATATTGTGCTCCTTCAGTGTTGCTGAATCAAAATCCTGGAATTCCCTTCCTAACAACACTATGAGACTCCCTACATTCCAAGGACTGCAGCAGTTCAAGAGGCAGCTCTCCCCGCTCTGATCCCGAGGACAATTCTGGTGGGCAATAAATGTTGGCAAATCCACATCCCCTGAATAATTAAGAAAAAAACCGCAGTCATACTAAAGTTTTTTTATATTCAACATTGTATTTCCACTTTAATATTTCATATATCTTACAATCCAACCCGGAACAATTAGTAATTTGGATAGTTGACACATAAACATTTAAACATTTGTTAAACATTTGCAGAGTCACGGCTGTACTAAGTTGCCTTTTTTAACCAAAGTGTTTTTACTAGACTCCAGACAGGGATATTTCAATTAGTTTGGGACATTCCCATACTCTACAATTGAAACACTAAAAACGTTTCAATTGGTTGTCAAAATACAGGATCCCAGTGCAGGTCTCAATGAAATAAGCCTCAGCAATACGCTACAAATAATCCTGCAGATTGGTCACAGAGAAAGCAAACGCGACTGTCAGCTGTAACACTGACTAAATCCTCATTAAAACCCACACAGACAGCTAGACTCCAAGGCACTTGGAGCCCAATGCAGCAATGACTGCCTTCCTCAAATGGAAGTCAACAACAGATACGTTGGAGTGTAGTTTTGTCCGTTAAGATCCCAGGTAGCTGGACTTTTTCAACTCCATCTGCTTCAAAGATATGGATAAGGATCTGGAAGCTCAGGAATGTAATGATCCCATGAGGTCTTCATTCCAGATGGGGAGGGGGAGATCAGGCACTAAAGTCCAAATGCTGAGACTCACTGTCATGGAAATGAAATAACGCTCCTACTCAAACTGGTTGAACTATACCAAGCTCAGCAGGAACAAAGTGTTGTAAGCTAGAGGTTGCCAAACACTTTTTTTTGCTAAGCTCCTCTTTGCAGAGATTTAAGTCTAATAATGCAGAATCTTGCAAAGACGACAATTACATTTTTTTGATTTATAACAGAACGTTATTTGAAAAGTTCAGTCCTAATAATCACTTGCCTTTAATAGAGTAAATTGTTTTTACATTCTGTGAATGAATAAAAAGTTCCAAAGCTCAAAGCTATCAGAACCATACTACTGAGCGAATGTAAGAGAACATTTGATGACTCCCCCTTATCTCAATGACTAGGATCAGCTTGTTTCCTGCTTATATATGTTGTAGAATCACATTTTGAGTTCTTGGAGTTATACTCTCCAATCAATCTCTGCACTTGATTGGCTTTTTAGGCTCCATTTGAGTTTTCAGACCTCCACAAATGTACAATTAAGCGAATATCATTAAAATAGTATCAAAATTAGTTGCGGAAGAACACTGAGCATTCTACACACATAAAATCAGGCTGTCAGTAATATTTCACTGTCCTGGAAATAAGAAAACCTGATAGAAATGTTCACTACTTTCTATTGCATTTTGCATTCACAAAAGAGCTTACCATAGCAAAATATGATTATACCTGCGTAGGTCTAAAAGATGTTTATGGATTGAGAATGAACATCAAAAAGATAAAAATAATGGGAGTTAGGAATACATTACAAGAAATAACAGTGCAGACTGAAGTAGATGAAGCCACACTGAAATAAGTTAGTTTAATTAGGTTAATAGATGATGGCAAATGTGAGAAGGAGTTAGAGAGAGGGCCAGAAGTAACTTTGTCAAGATGAAGGGGGTGTTAACAACCAGAGAACCCAAGCTTGTAACAAGGAGAAACCTCACAAGATGCAATATTCTATTCACTTTCCTGTCTGCCTCAGGAACTTGAGCACTAAATAAAGATTGGTGAAAGAAAACAGAGACCTCTGAAAGGTGGATGCTATGATATCTGCTAAAAATTCTACAAACAGACCATGAGACAATAAAGAGCTGTTCGAAACTGCAACATCAAAATGTGACATCCAGGAAAGAGCAAGTCAATCTTTTGGCCACCTGATCAGAGCTACAGTGATCTCTTCCAGTGGGCAAAAAGCAGCAGGGGGTCAATCTTGATGTATTTGGATGACAGGCGTCACAAGGCGGTTACAGATGATCTCCAATGGATGAGAGAGAGGATGGCACAGACAGACAAGCGGGACATACCATGACAGTAGATCTCCTGGCAAGAGGAACAAGAGCAGATCTACTAACAATATAATCTCCGGTTTCACTTCATGCTGTTGGTTCTGCTATAACACAATAGTTGTGTTCCTGGGCAACATCGTATTATGGAAATAATGGGGCCTATGGGAAAAGCAGGGTGAGGGGCAGACCACCAAAAAAAAAAATCACTCAAAATCGCTCAAAAATCAGTCAAAAGTCTAACACAAAGGATAGCACAATTTAAATAAATGTTAGCTCATAGCTAATAATGAAATAGAAGTAAATTTAACACTTTACCTTGAAAAAATGTCAAGGTGACTTGATGGGGGGAAGGAGGTTGTACTGTACCTCTCACAGAAAGTACTGCACATGAAAGCCCGTGAAATGATCACGTGATGCCAGTGCGGAGACTCTTTCGGGGCTAACACTGTACATACTCACAACAAAGCCCGTGAAACAATCATGTGATGTTGACACATACTCCTCTGTGTACCGAGGGAATCATGTTATAGCCAACACAAGTTTGCATTTTAGAAATAGCGTTCCCCTATTCATCAATTGCTTTACAGCCAATTCACATTGTCAGAACATGAGGTATAGCAGAACTGACTGTACTTAAATGTCTGTTCTGATTCTAACTTCTACTGCACTTCATTTAGCTTATAGAATTGAAGGAGGCTATTCTGCCCATCATGTTTGTGGATAACTCATTCAAAGCCAGCAATCAGCCCTGCACTTCAATCAGCCAGATGAGCTAACTAGACTACATACATCTACAGGGACCTGCCTGTCCACGGCATGCTACAGTGCTCAAGGAAAGCTCAATGCACGCTCAAAGAACAACATTTATCATCTGACTTGTCACTCCACAGCCTTCTGGACTCAACAACAACTTTAGATAATAACCTTTGCCTCCATCTTGTTAAAGGTATTTTTATTCTTTGCCATTTTTGTACTTTGTCTCGGTTCTTCTTTTATCCCTTTATGTTGCATAACTGTTCTTGTGCAGCTAATCACATCTCTCTTCAGTTCTGACAAAAGGTCATTAACGGACAAACAAGGAACAAGCATAGGCCACTTGGCTGTCTGAGCCTGTTCCCTCATTCAATAAGAACATGGCTGATCAGATCTTAACCTCAACTCGACACTCCTGCATATCCCTGACAATCTTTCATCTGCTTGGTAATTGAGAATCTATCATCTCTGCCTGCAAAATATTTAAAGATTCTGTATCCACTGCCTTTTGAGGAAGTCTGAAGAATCACAATCCTCTGGAAGAAAAACTGTTACTTCAGGTGTTTTAAATGGGCACCCCTTCTTTTTAAACTATAACCACTAGTTCTAGATTCTCCAGAACTGCAGAACTGAAACATTAACAATCCCTCCACATACGCTATCTGGCCTACTGAGATTTTCCAGTTTTGTTGTGCCAGTCCCGCACTATTTGCTTTGTTCATCCCAAAGAAAAGAAAGATTATCCGGGGGAGGATTAGACAGCCATGGCTGACAAAGGAAGTCAGGAAATGTATCAAAGAAAAAGAGACAGCCTATATAGCGGCCAAGAGCACTGGGAAATCAGAAGATTGGGAAGGGTACAAGAACAAACAGAGGATAACAAAGAGAGAAATAAGGAAGGAGAGGATCAAATACGAAGGTAGGCTAGCCAGTAATATTAGAAATGATAGTAAAAGTTTCTTTCAATACATAAGAAACAAACGAGAGGCAAAAGTAGACATTGGGCCGCTCCAAACTGATGCTGGAAGGCTAGTGAAGGGAGATAAGGAAATAGCTGAAGAACTTAATAAGTATTTTGCATCAGTCTTCACAGTGGAAGACATGAGTAATATCCCAACAATTAAGGAGAGTCAGGAGGCAGAGTCGAGTATGGTAGGCATTACAAAAGAGAAAGTGCTAGAAAAGCTAAAAGGTCTAAAAATTGATAAATCTCCTGGCCCCGATGGGCTGCATCCTGGAGTTCTGAGGGAGGTGGCTGAGGAAATAGCAGAGGCATTGGTTGTGATCTTTCAAAAGTCACTGGAGTCAGGGGAAGTCCCAAAAGATTGGAAAATTGCTGTTGTAACCCCCTTGTTTAAGAAAGGATCAAGGCAAAAGATGGAAAATTATAGGCCGATTAGCCTAACCTCGGTTGTTGGTAAAATTCTAGAATCTATCGTTAAGGATGAGATTTCTAAATTCTTGGAAGTGCAGGGTCGGATTAGAACAAGTCAGCGTGGATTTAGTAAGGGGAGGTCATGTCTGACAAACCTGTTAGAATTCTTTGAGGAGGGAACAAGTAGGTTAGACCGGGGAAACCCAGTGGATGTTATCTATCTAGACCTCCAAAAGGCCTTTGATAAGGTGCCTCATGGGAGGCTGCTGAGTAAGGTGAGGGCCCATGGTGTTCGAGGTGAGTTACTGGCATGGATTGAGGATTGGCTGTCTGACAGAAGGCAGAGAGTTGGGATAAAAGGCTCTTTTTCGGAATGGCAACCGGTGACAAGTGGTGTCCCGCAGGGTTCAGTGTTGGGGCCGCAGCTGTTCACTTTATATATTAATGATCTGGATGAAGGGACTGGGGGCATTCTGGCGAAGTCTGCCGATGATACGAAGTTGGGTGGACAGGCAGGTAGTGCGGAGGTGGTGGGGAGGCTGCAGAATGATTTAGACAGTTTAGGAGAGTGGTCCAGGAAATGGCTGCTGAAATTCAACGTGAGCAAGTGTGAGGTCTTGCACCTTGGAAAAAAGAATACAGGCATGGACTATTTTCTGAACGGTGAGAAAATTCATAAAGCTGAAGTACAAAGGGATCTGGGAGTGCTCGTACAGGATTCTCTGAAGGTTAACTTGCAGGTTGAGTCTGTGATTAAGAAAGCGAATGGAATGTTGTCATTTATCTCAAGAGGGTTGGAATATAAAAGCAGTGACGTGCTTCTGAGACTTTATAAAGCTCTAGTTAGGCCCCATTTAGAACACTGTGTCCAATTTTGGGCCCCACACCTCAGGAAGGACATACTGGCACTGGAGCGTGTCCAGCAGAGATTCACACGGATGATCCCTGGAATGGTAGGCCTAACATACGATGAACGGCTGAGGATCCTGGGATTGTATTCATTAGAGTTTAGAAGGTTGAGGGGAGATCTAATAGAAACTTACAAGATAATGCATGGCTTAGAAAGGGTGGACGCTGGGAAGTTGTTTCCGTTAGGTGGGGATACTAGGACCCATGGGCACAGCCTTAGAATTAGAGGGGGTCAATTTAGAACGGAAATGAGATGACATTTCTTCAGCCAGAGAGTGGTAGGCCTGTGGAATTCATTGCCACGGAGCGCAGTGGAGGCCGGGACATTAAATGCCTTCAAGGCAGAGATTGATAAGTTCTTGATCTCGCAAGGAATCAAGGGCTATGGGGGGAGTGCGGGTAAGTGGAGTTGAAATGCCCATCAGCCATGATTAAATGGCGGAGTGGACTCGATGGGCCGAATGGCCTTACTTCCACTCCTGTGTCTTATGGTCTTACGGTTCCCATATCGCTGCAAATACTCCCTCCACAAGGATTTATCAATTCCATTTTGAAAGTCCCTACTGAATCTACTTCCATCGTCTTTTTAGGCAGTGTATTCCAGATTACAATAAAACATTGTAAAAGAATTGGTCCTTATCCTGCCTCAAGTTCAACATAGAGAAAACAAGATGTAGAGCTGGATGAACACAGCAGGCCAAGCAGCATCAGATTCTCCAGCATCTGCAGTTCCTACTATCTCTGAATCAAGTTCAACATATCTGTGTTCCCAGTTGTAATGGTGCAAGTTGCTAAATACAGAATGTTAAAACAAATTACACTGCAAAACACAAGCAAAGTGATGATCAAACTGAAAGAGCATGGATGAGGTCTATGACATGAGAATGGTTTGTTAAATCATTTGCTGACTGCGATAGAAGCCAAGGAAAGAGTAATATTGTGCACAATGCATAACAGCTCTGAATCCAATTCTGCAGGTTTTATGCTGGGAAGCTGGATTAACATTACCCCAGAAAAGTGACTCCAATCTTCAGTACTGTTCAAATGCTATAGTTGTCCCAGGATCACACTAGAAAATAACTCAGCCTCATTTACAGGTGGTGGTTCAGGACTATAAAAGATAATAGTAAACAAATCAAAGGAGTCAGCCTTCATAAGAACCAGAACTTTGAAGATGCAACAGCAAGGGTTAAGATATGCTGGAATTGCTACTGGCTATTGTAGACATACATTCTCAGAAATCTTTTGCGGAGACATGACAAAAAACTTAAGACAATAGTAAAAATTCATGGGATGAAGGAGATCTTTGTAAACCGGATTATTGCTTGCCTAGATAATAGGATACAATATTTCAGTTAGAAGGCGTTAGCAGACAAACCAATGCAGACTCAGGGAAAGCAATGAATCTTAAAACGTGGTTATTGTTCTGTAAAACGAATGTTTCATTCTACTTCAAGAGCACATTCTAATGGATATGCTTCTTTAAATCTCAATAGTATGTCAACATTTCTCATCCTATTCTTTATTTAACCACACCAGGGAAGCTAAGGATAGTATTAACAGGGAGCTCAGGCTCATTGCACCAGTGTGTTCTCTGTCCATCTCTGTCTTGGGCTCGCTGCAGTGCTCTAGGGAGGCACAAGCTGGAGGAACAGCATTTCATTTTCCACCTGGGGTCCCTCCAGTCTCCGGGACTCGATACAGAGTTCAATCATTTTCGGGCCTGAACACCTTCTTCCATGTCCTTAGCCCAACCCACAGTCATCAAGCCCTGTTGTCACATAAGCTGCTACCACTACCAACCCATGGTCCTCATTAGCAGCTATCGATTCCCCTGGGCTGACCTTTACCCATTCCTTTGTTTGTTCAACTGCCATTCTCTGTGTCTGGGCTCCACCTCCACCTATTGTTTACCTTTCTCCTCTCCCCTGTCCCATCTTCAGCATATCAACCATTTCCTATATCAACTACATCAGCTCTGAAGATGGGTCACCGGACCCGTAATGTTAACCCTGCCTCCTCTCCACGGATACAGCCAGGCCTGCTGAGTTTTTCAGCAATTTATGTTTTTGTTTCTGATTTCCAGCATCCGCAGTTCTTTGGTCTTTTATTCAACATCCTGTTAAACCCTTTCTGTACCCTCTCCACAGCTTCCACATCCATTCGTTAGCGTAGCGACTAGAACTATGTGCAAGGTTACAAATGTGGCCGAGCTAAAATTTTATACTGCTGTAATGTCCTGGCAATTTGTATACTCTATGCCCTGACCAATGAAGGCAAACATGCCACATGCCTTCTTGACCAGCTTATCCACAGTGTCGCCACTTTCAAGGAACTGTGGACCTTTACGCTTAGATCCTTCTGTTCGTTAATGCTTCTTGGGGTTCTGCTATTTACTGTATACTTTGGTCCTGCAACAGACCTTCTAAAATGCATCACCTCACATTAAAATCCATCTGCCATTTCTTCACCTAAGTCTCCAGTGTATCTATATCCTGCTGTGTCCTCTGGTAATTCTCCTCACTATTGACAGCTTGCCCAATCATTGCATCAGCCACAAACTCATCAATCTGACTACCTACATTCTTCTCCAAATCATTTACGTATATTACAAACAACAGGTGTCCCAGCATTGTGAATTAGATTTAATGGCACATGAGCACAGTGAAAAGTTGACAAGTCGCCACTTACGGCACCATCTTAAGTACGCCACACAGAGGTCCGTGCGGAACACCAGTGGTCACAAATCTCTGGGCAGAAAAACACCCTTCCACTGATTCCCTTGTCTTTTATGACTGTGCCAAGTATGTGAATCGTTCTTACCAGCTCACTGTGGATCCCATCTAACTTCACCTTCTGTAACAGCCTGCCATGAGGGACGTTGTCAAAGGCCTTGCTAAAGTCCATGCAGACAACATTCATTGCACGGCTCTCATCAATCATCTTTGTCACTTCCTCAAAAAACTAAATCAAGTTTCTGAGACATGACCTTTTTCACACAAAGCCATGCTGCCTATCGCTAATAAGTTCATATATACCAAATAAGTGTAAATCCTGTCCCTAAGAATCTTCTCCAATAATTTCCCTACCACTGACACAAGAGTTATCAGCCTGTAATTTCCCGGATTATCCCTGTTGCCCTTCTTAAACAAAGGAACAACATTGGTAATTCCCCAGTCCTCTGGGACCTTTCCTGTGACGAAAGAGGATGCAAAGATTTCATACAAGACCCCAGCAATTTCCTCCCTCAGTATTCTGGGATAGATCCCAATAGGTCCTTGGGATTTGTCCGCTTTAATGCTTCTTAAAACACCCAAAATCCCCTCCTTTTTCACACTGACATCCCTCAGAATATCAATATACCCCGCCCAAGACTCACCATCCACCATTGCCTTCTCCTTTGAGAATACCAATGCAAAGTATTCGCTAATTAAGTCATCCACTTCCTCTGGCTCCATGCATAAACTTCCTCATTTGACTTCACCACTAGCGTCCCCACTGAGTTCATCTGCGGGAAGTGCACCCAACTCCAGCTCCTTGGAAACCGTGTCAGGGAACTGGAGCTGGAGCTGGAGCTGGATGAACTTCAGATCATTCGGGATGCTGAGGGGGTAACTGAGAGGAGTTACAGAGAGGTAGTCACACCTCGAGTACAGGAAAAAGGTAGATGGGTTACAGTCAGGGGACGGAAAGGGAACAGGCAGACAGTGCAGGGATCCCCTGTTATTGAGGGGAATGGCCACAAGTATACCGTTTTGGATACCATTGGGGGGGACGACTTACCAGGGGTAAGCCATGGGGTACAGGTCTCTGGTGCAGAGTCTGTCCCTGTTGCTCAGAAGTGAAGGGGGGAGAGGAGGTGAGCATTAGTCACTGGGGACTCCATAGTTAGGGGGACAGATAGGAGATTCTGTGGGAATGAGAGAGACGCGCAGTTGGTGTGTTGCCTCCCAGGTGCCAGGGTCCATGATGTCTCGGATCATGTTTTCGTGATCCTTAAGGGGGATGAGGAGCAACCCCAAGTCATGGTCCACATAAGCACCAATGACATAGGTAGGGAAAGGGATGGGGATGGAAGGCAGAAATGCAAAGAGCTAGGGTGGAAGCTCAGAGCTAGAACAAGCAGAGTTGTTATCTCTGGTTTGTTACCCGTGCCACGTGGTAGCGAGGCGAGGAATAGGGAGAGAGAGCAGTTGAACACGTGGCTACAGGGATGGTGCAGGAGGGAGGGATTCAGATACCTGGATAATTGGGGCTCATTCTGGGATAGGTGGGACCTCTACAATCGGGATGGTCTACACCTGAACCAGAGGGGTACCAATATCCTGGGGGCGAAATTTGCTAATGCTCTTCGGGAGAGTTTAAACTAATTCAGCAGGGGGGTGGGAACCTGAATTGTAGCTCCAGTGAACAGGAAGTTGAGAGTAGTGAGGTCATGAATAAGGTTTCAAGGTCGCAGGAGTGTATCGGCAGGCAGGAAGGTGGTTTGAAGTGAGTCTACTTCAACACCAGGAGCATCCGGAATAAGGCGGGTGAACTTGCAGCACGGGTTGGTACCTGGGACTTCGATGTTGTGGCCATTTCGGAGACATGGATAGAGCAGGGACAGGAATGGTTGTTGCAGGTTCCCGGGTTTAGATGTTTCAATAAGTTCAGGGAAGGTGGTAAAAGAGGGGGAGGTGTGGCATTGTTAGTCAAGGACAGTATTACGGTGGCAGAAAGGGCATTTGATGAGGACTCGTCTACTGAGGTAGTATGGGCTGAGGTTAGAAACAGGAAAGGAGAGGTCACCCTGTTGGGAGTTTTCTATAGGCCTCCGAATAGTTCCAGAGATGTAGAGGAAAGGAAAGCAAAGATGATTCTGGATAGGAGCGAAAGTAACAGGGTAGTTGTTATGGGGGACTTTAACTTTCCAAATATTGACTAGAAACGCTATAGTTCGAGTACTTTAGATGGGTCAGTTTTTGTCCAATGTGTGCAGACGGGTTTCCGGACACAACATGTAGATAGGCCAACAAGAGGCGATGCCACATTGGATTTGGTACTGGGTAATGAACCAGGCCAGGTGTTAGATTTGGAGGTAGGTGAGCACTTTGCTGATAGTGACCACAATTCGGTTACGTTTACTTTAGCGATGGAAAGGGATAGGTATATACTGCAGGGCAAGAGTTATAGCTGGGGGAAAGGCAATTATGAGGCCATTAGGCAAGATTTAGGATGCATAGGATGGGGAAGGAAACTGCAAGGGCTGGGCACAATTGAAATGTGGAGCTTGTTCAAGGAACAGCTACTGCGTGTCCTTGATAAATATGTACCTGTCAGGCAGGGAGAAAGTGATTGAACGAGGGAACCGTGGTTTACTAAAGAAGTTGAATCTCTTGTCAAGAGGAAGGAGGAGGCTTATGTAAAGATGAGGCGTGAAGGCTCAGTTCAGGTGCTTGAGAGTTACAAGTTAGCCAGGAAGGACCTAAAGAGAGAGCTAAGAAGAGCCAGGAGAGGACATGAGAAGTCTTTGGCAGGTAGGATCAAACAAAACCCTCAAGCTTTCCATAGGTATGTCAGGAATAAAAGAACAACTAGAGTAACATTAGGGCCAGTCAAGGACAGTAGTGGGAAGGTGTGCGTGGAGTCCGAAGAGATAGAAGAGGCGCTAAATGAATAATTTTTGTCAGTATTCACAAAGGAAAAAGACGATGTTGTCGAGGAGAATACTGAGATACAGGCTATTAGACTAGACCGGATTGAGGTTCATAAGGAGGAAGTGTTAGCAAATCTGGAAAGTGTGCAAATAGATAAGTCCCCTGGGACGGATGGGATTTATCCTAGGATTCTCTGGGAAGCTAGAGAGGAGATTGCAGAGCCTTTGGCTTTGATCTTTATGTCATCATTGTCTACAGGAATAGTGCCAGAAGACTGGAGGATAGCAAATGTTGTCCCCTTGTTCAAGAAGGGGAGTCGAGACAACCCTGGTAATTATAGGCCAGTGAGCCTTACTTCTGTTGTGGGTAAAGTGTTGGAAAGGATTATAAGAGATAGGATTTATAATCATCTAGAAAGGAATAATTTGATTAGGGATGGTCAACACGGTTTTGTGAAGGGTAGGTCGTGCCTCACAAATCTTATTGAGTCCTTTGAGAAGGTGACCAAACAGGTGGATGAGGGTAAAGCGGATGATGTGGTGTATATGGATTTCAGTAAAGCATTTGATAAGGTTCCCCACGGTAGGCAATTCAGAAAATTCGGAGGCATGGGATTGAGGGTGATTTAGCAGTTTGGATCAGAAATTGGCTAGCTGTAAGAAGACAGAGGGTGGTGGTTGATGGGAAATGTTCATCCTGGAGTTCAGTTACTAGTGGTGTACCGCAAGGATCTGTTTTGGGGCCACTGCTGTTTGTCATTTTTAGAAATGACCTGGATGAGGGCGTAGAAGGATGGATTAGTAAATTTGCGGACGACACTAAAGTCGGTGGAGTCGTGGATAGTGCGGAAGGATGTTGCAGGTTACAGAGGGACATAGATAAGCTGCAGAGCAGGGCTGAGAGGTGGCAAATGGAGTTTAATGCGGAAAAGTGTGAGGTGATTCACTTTGGAAGGAGTAACAGGAATACAGAGTACCGGGCTAATGGTAAGATTCTTGGTAGTATGCATGAGCAGAGAGATCTCGGTGTCCATGTGCATAGATCCCTGAAAGTTGCCACCCAGGTTGATAGGGTTGTTAAGAAGGCATACAGTGTGTTAAGTTTTCTTGGTAGAGGGATTGAGTTTCAGAACCATGAGGTCATGTTGCAGCTGTACAAAACTCTGGTGCGGCCGCACTTGGAGTATTGCGTACAGTTCTGGTCGCTGCATTATAGGAAGGATGTGGAAGCATTGGAAAGGGTGCAGAGGAGATTTACCAGGATGTTGCCTGGTACGGAGGGAAGATCTTATGAGGAAAGGCTGAGGGACTTGAGGCTGTTTTCATTAGCGAGAAGAAGGTTAAGAGGTGACTTAATAGAGACATGCAAGATGATCAAAGGATTAGATAGGGTGGACAGTGAGAGCCTTTTCCCTCAGATTGTGACGGCTAGCTCGAGGGGACATAGCTTTAAATTGAGGGGTGATAGATATAGGACAGATGTCAGAGGTAGGTTCTTTACTCAGAGAGTGGTAAGGGCGGGGAATGCCCTGCCTGCAGCAGTAGTAGACTCGCCAACTTTAAGGGCATTTAAATGGTCATTGGATAAACATATGGATGATAATGGAATAGTGTAGGTTAGACGAGCTTCAGATTGGTTTCACAGGTCGGCGCAACATCGAGGGCCGAAGGGCCTGTACTGCGCTGCAAATGTTCTATGTTCTCCCCTCTACCCTCTTGCTCCTTCTCGACATATAAAATGCCTTTGGATTTTCCTTAATCCTCTTTGCCAATGACATCTCATGATCCCCTTTAAGCCCTCCTAACTTCTTGTTTAATTTCTTCCCTAGTTTCTTGAAATTCTTCAAGGACTCTGGCTGTCTTCACCTTCCTGAATCTTAACTTTGTCTCCTTTCCCTTTTTGACTAAGCTTGACAGGAACATACTGGTCCTGAACTCTAATTAATTGGCTGTGAAAGGATTCCCAAATGACAAATGTGGATCTATTCTCAAACAGCTAGCTCCAATCTACATTCCCCGGTTCCTGCCTAATATCGTGACGGTTAGCATTTCACTAATATAGTACCTTTTACTCAAAGGACTATTCTTATCCTTATCCATACAACAGCTTTAAACTTACAGAATTATAGTCACTGTTCCTGAAATGCTCCCCTACTGAAACTTTGATCACCTGGCTGCCCTCATTCCCCAATACGGGGTCGAGTACGGCCCCCTCTCTAGTTAGACTATTTAAATATTGCTTCAAAAAACCCTCCTGGAAGCACCTAACAAATTCCCTCCATTCATGCCCTTCGGATTAAGTCGTCCTAGTTAATATAAGGGGAGTTAAAATCACCCACCACAACAACCCTGTTGCATTTGCACCTTTCCATAATTTGTCCATGTTTCTGTTCCTCTATCTCCTGCTGGTTGTTTGGAGGCCTACAGTACAACCCCAAAGTGATTATACATTTCCTATTCCTGAGCTCTACTCGTACTGGCCATGCTGGATGAGCTTTCCAAGGTGCCCTCCATCAGTACAGCTGTGAAATTCTCCTGTATCAGTAACTCCCCCAACTCTCTGACATTCCCTGCCATCCTGCCTAAAATATATAAATTCCAGAAGATTAAGCTGCCAGTCTTGTCCCTCTCTCAACCAAGTCTTTGTAACAGCTACAACATCATAGTTATATGTACTAATCCAAGTTCATCTGACTTACCTGTCATACTCCTCATGTTAAAACAAATATACTTCAGACTGCCAGCCCTGCCATGTTCAGTAATCTTTCCATCAGTTCTTCCTCTTAGCCTTGATGGCCTTTGTCTAAATCCTCCTCAGTGATCTTACTTGCTGACCCACTGTTCTGCTTCCTGCTGCTGCTGCTGCCGCCGCCGCCACCACCCCCCACCCCCGACACTTGTATAAATCCTTCCGAGTGGCACTAGCAAATCTCCCTACAAGGAAATTGATGCCCCTCCAGTTTAGGCGCAACCTGCCCTTCTTGGGCAGGTCCCACCTAACCTGAAAGACATCCCAATGATCCATATATCTGAAGCCCTTCCTCCTATGCTAGTTCTTTAGCCATGTATTTAACTATTCTATCTTCCTATTCCTAGCCTCACTGGCATGTGGCACACACAGTAAACCCAAGATTACAACCTTGGAGGTTCTGCTTTTCAATTTACTAACTAACTTCCTTTGCAGGACCTCATCACTATTCCTGCCTATGTCATTAGTACTAATGTATACCTCTAGCTGCTCATCCTCCCTTTTGAGAATGCTCTGCACACCTTCCCCTGAAATCGCAGAAGGTGTAATACATGCCTATTTACATCCTCCCACCTCCCTATCCAAGGCTCCAGACATACCTTTCAGGTGAAGCAGCGATTTACCTGTACTTCATTCCATCTACTCGAACACTCACAATGTGGTCTCCTCTACATTGGGGAGTCTAAATGCAGACTTAGTGGCTGCTTTGCAGAACGCCTACTTTCCCTTTGTAAAAATGGCCCAGAGCTTCCAGTTGCCTGTCACTTCAACATAGCACCATGTTCCCATGCTGACATTGCTGTCGCAGGCCTCTTGCAGTGTTCCAGCAAGGCTCAGCACTAGTTTGAAGAACAGCATCTCATTTTCCACCTGCAGGCCCTGTAGCCTCCGAGACTCAACACGAGGTTCAATAACTTTAGAGCCTGATTCTATCCTTCTATGTTTTTTACCACCCACTGCTCCCCTCCACACGCAACAGTGTTTTGACAGTGGGTTGCTTTGAACACAGCTAACCCATTTGCAACCACTCTCAGACTGTTGTTATCACATTGTATGGTTTGCTTTCAGCACAGATTACTCAACCGCTGCTACCCTCAGCTCTTGTTATCACTTAGTCAGTTTCTCTTCTGTCCTGACCTGCCATCCATAATTCCCTTGTTTACCTTCCCCTTTCATCTCTCTCTCTCTCTCTCTGGAGGCCATCTCCACCTACTTGCTCATCTCTCCCTCAACCGTGTCTTCAACACAATTAACAAGTTTTCCTACCTGCTATCAGTTCTGATGAAGAGTCACCAGACTTGAAACATTAACTCGGTTTTCCTCCCCCAGATGCTGCCAGACCTGCTGAGTTTCGCCAGCAATTTCCGTTTTTGTTCCTTATAGCAGACACTTGATTAACTTGGCACAAAGCTTCATTGAAGCTTGCTGCATCCACTTCTATAATTATTACTACTCTGATGTGTTTGGTAAACAAAAACCAAAAGAACTGCGGTCGCCGGACCTGAAACATTAACCCTGATTTTTTCTTCACAGATGCTGCCAGACCTGCTGAGCTTTTTCAGCAACTTTGTTTTTGTTCCTGACGTGTTTGGTATCTGGGTCAGGAACACATGATGGCACACGAGGCGGGCTTACATTAAGATAATACTTGGCTAGCTTACAGAAAGCTGTGACATTAACAAAGCTGAGAAATGCAGCTGTTTTCCAGAAGCATGGAAGATTCGCATATTATGAAGGGGTTAGCTTGGAAGCAGAATTACAACGTTATGAACAACACAGAATGGACTGTCACATTAAATCAACTTATGGGAAAGATCAATCCTTTTTGTGATCAGTTGAGTGTCTGATTCACAAAGAACTGGATTCCCACATTTGTTAACATCTGCACCAAATCACTGGGAATCCCACACAAGGAGATTTAACACAAATTCATTCATGGATGTGTGCTGGCAAGGCCAACGTTTGTTGCCCACCCCTAATTGCTCTTGAGCAGGTGGCACTGGGCCTAATATACAATTGACATATTCTGCCCATGTGGACAAATCACATTAACAGAAATGTAGAATACTTTGCCATACATCAGCAATAGCTAGTCAATACACTGAAACTAACTACACGTGTGGGACTTTGAGCAGCTTCTGATGACAGACCTGCACCTCCAGGTATCAGAGATGAGTTGAGCAGGTTGGTCAATGACTTCAGTAGTCCAAAATACTCTCACCCTGCCTCGTTTGGCTATCAGATCAACAAATCTGTTTTGGAGGCTTAGCACAGCTCAAATCTTATATCGTCTCTTGATTGTGGTGGTAGTCTGGGGGAGGGGAAGGGGTTGTGGTAGGAAAGGTGAGGTTAGGGGAAGAAAGGAGAGTAAAATAATCACATGACAAAAAGCCAAGCGAAATATAAAATGAAGGCTGAACACAGCAAAAATGAATAATCACTTGAGGAACAGTTCGAGGTAGGAGAAGAGATCTTCAACATGAAAACTGGAACAGGACTTGGAACTGCAGAACTGATTAAATGAAAACAAAGAGAAAAAGACTTATCAGTAAATCTCACTTGTGCTACAGCTTGGGTTTAAACCTGTTTGGGCTGCGTATATTCCTCTACTCCCCCTTCAAATTAAGAACCTATCCATTTCCTGTTTGATGGAAACACAGGAGCAGGAGTAGAATCATTCAGGCACTTGAGTTTCTTTCCCCACTCTAAATTGGTATAGCATTGATCATTGATCTAGATTACCGATAGTTTTAACTGGAATTGTCACTCACTGGGCTGGCAACAGTTTATTCTGAACTCAAATCTGAAGTGTGAAATATCTACTCTTCTAGTGACACTTACAGCTTTATTTAATAACTATACCCTATATTAAAGTCACTTCTAGATAAACTTGTAATGTCCTTTTGAGATTTGCAGAAACAGGACTTGAAAGAAAAACACTCTGATTAAACTGTAATTGAGCACTTCTCTGCTGTCAAGGTATCCCTGGAAAGGACAAAATACAATGCGTGGGAGCTTATTCTGTGAAAATTGCTGCTGACTCCTGCATTTGCAAAGATTAAAGGTCAAAAATACATCATTGACTGCAAAGCACCTCTGGGACATCCTCAGAATTTGAAAGGCACTACACAAACGTGCATCCTTTGGCTCTTGTTTTCCATGAATTGCTATCCTTCTCCCCGTTGCTCCAGACTCTTACCTGAGACCTCTAGGGGCCATGGTCTTGACGTTAAGATCTGTGCATAATGAATTAAGTATAGGAAACACCGCAGAGAGCTTGGTTGTAATGCGATGCAAGAGACGTTTCAGTGGTTAAAGAGTTAATGGAACTAAAGCTGGAACTAATCCTTTCAAAAATAAGAAATCAGTTCTAACTGGTGCACAGGTTAACAAAGTCAGTGATTGATTTTAATGATTTTAATACGAGACGCCAGGACCTGAACAGAGAGTTAGAAATGCGAAAACACATAACTAACTTGAATAAACGAATCTTTGGGAGAAGCCGTCTGAAAACATGTTTTTTTTCTGAATGGATAAATCCAGGAGAAAGCATCTGAGGCTGTTGATATTAACATTTTAAAACATTTATCTTACTTTTAAAAGGTTAAGCTGAGTTTGGAAAAATAACTTGAGTCTGTTCAGGACCAAAGCCAAAGCCTCGAGGGCACACATGTGCATTTTCCCAAAAGGGTCTTTGGTTTGCCTATTTTATAACCAGCCCTGCATAGCACAAGAGTTTGAAGCATATGGCTAGACAGATGCTTCTGGCTCCTATTCAAGGCTGACAGAAATGAAAGGAAAAAAAGTGGAAAGTTTTTTTTTCCCCAGTGAAGAGTCTTGGGTACCTGGATTTTTTCCTGTCTGCGTTGCTGCTCCGCAAATCTTTTAGTTAGCGCTTGCTTTTTTGCCCTTAATTCCTTTATATCATCTTCCCCTCCGCTGCCATCGGGCTCAGAGCTTTGTCCCTCGTATTCTTCAATGATGACATCTTCTTCCTGTACATAAATGGTTGGCAACAGAACTGAAGTGAGGAACAATGAAAAATGAGACTGCTACTAACAAGATACAGCAAGGCCCTGCCATCTTCAATATTCAGCTCTATACATTAAACAAAAGCACAGGAACACAGAACCAGGCCATGTCTCATTCGTGCCTCGCTGATTAACAGTGCCTTGATAAGAATATAAGCCGCCAGAAACTCCAAACCTAGCAGATTCCTAAATTCAAATTCTAATAATGACTGATATTTGAACATGCCTTGCCTAATGGATAAATTCCATCAGTTCTATATCAGAATGTTTAGACAGACCAGATACAGCTTTGTGCCATCATAATGCACTGCTGGTCAGGGAGGCAAAGCTATAGAATTGGGTATCTAACCACAGATGGCAAGCACAATCCGCACAAGGCAAGGACCTATTATGCGGTCACCCCAGGCAGCCTTAAGGATCTGCTTCCAAATACCTCACCTGGCTCTGTGCAAAGGGTTAGGACCTGATCATCTCATCCGTCACTTCTTAAGTGGGAAAACATTTTTAAAACATATTCCACAGCACAGCACAGCTGAGTCACTCACTCACGAGAATTCACTGTGTAGGTTGAGTTGCTGGACATCACTCCAGCCAGAGCAATACATCTCTGGGTCTTAAGTACCACAGCACATTACAATGAGAGAAATAACTGATGGAATGTTCATTGTACTGCTAAGTGTTGAGAGTGTATTCAGCAAGCATTGTCATCAAAAAGGTCACTGCCAGTAAGAAATAAAATCAAAGGCTTTTATATAAAGTACAAAGAAAACCCAGGCGGCTGCATACAGCTTCTCGCCCTAACCTTCTCCCTATTTGTAAGTGGTGATTCATGTCAGAGTACAACTGCACAGACCTTTTCAGCCCAAGTAGCTCTTTTGCTGGTGTGACACACAGAAACAGAAGAAGTTGACAATCTGTCTCTGGCCAGTATGGGCTGATGGTGCTCTCAGGAGTGTGAAGGCCAATCTCTGCCTGTACAGTTGCTTCTTGAGATTTGCTAACTCAGCAGATACCAGGTTTTGGGTCTTAGACCTTCCTAGTCAGCACTATTCAGTACCAAGACCACATGTTAATATTTCAGTGACTTTAGCAATCACCAGGAGGTGGTAACATTTCAAAAATAAACAGCATAAAATTCTCACCACCAAGGAATACCACATTAAAACCTAATGTTAAGAATCAAAGCCCAGCGTCTCCAAATTATACAGAAATGCCCCAATCTGGAGTGCTCCTCAGCAATGCACTGTATGCTGTCCAGATAATGCATGGACCTTATGATATCAGCAGTCCACAGAAAGCCAGCCAGGGGAAGAGAAACAGTGTAACTTTGCAAAAAAAAAAACTTAGATAATCAGGCATTTAAAAATCCTGACCATTATAATTTTAAGCAGGGTCCAATACTGAGCAGATTTTTAAAGAAATTGTCAGGAGTGATTTAAGTTTGGGGGTTTATTATAGCATTCCACTGTGAAGACATTGTGGTATGGAAAGAAGTTTGAACTTAAATAACTGAATGGTAGACTTGTTGGTGTCTGCCCGAGGCTACATTAATACACTGTTGATATTGGATTCAGAAGGTATAAACCCTTGGTTGGAGAGGCACCAGCAGGCTCACAGCACTGAGCTTACTCTCTAAGTTTCAGATCAAATGTGTTCGGGACATATACAGCATTGACAGCTTCTGAATCACAATGCAGTGAAATACGGGCTCCACCAGCCATGTATGCACTCTGGATAACACTGGCATCTGGCTCATACTGCGACCTATCAGATATACCATTTAGTTTAAAGTGGAGAGGGAAAACAACCATTTAGCACTGGTGTGACTTCTGCCTGCTTCATAGATAGTAACTTTGTATCAAAAGCCCCCATTTTCTGTCTGCTTCAGAACACTAGGTTACAAGCAAATCTCCATGACTGTAAAATGAACCAGAAAGATAAGGCAAGGATTATGGTGAAAAACTTACTGACTTGGTAACACACAATACTATGTGGATTGAACAGCTTCTCGGCCTATCTGGCTCAGACCAAGTGTTGTCCTTAGCCTTTTGGCTAAGGCCACTTGGCTGCGATCACGTGCTGGGGCTTTTGCCTTAGTGACGAGACTGTGTGTGTGGGAGTAACAACTTAAATACCCCCCCCGCCATGGTTCTGAGTGGGCTATAACAGTGGCAGGAATACAATAATTGGTTTCTCTACCCAGGAAAGAATGCCTACTCCCAGCTGCTATCCGTAGATAAAAATAAATAGCAGATAAGAACAGTTAAGGCTCAGATGTAACATTTTTAGCAGTTAGAAAACTACCAATTCTTACAGTAAAGGCTCACACAGGAATGGTCTGATGGGGCCTGTGAACCTCAACACAATACAGCAATTCCAAGACTGGGCTGATTTTAAAACAACTGTCGTTAGAAATTTAAGTCATTATTAAAAGCATCAAAGAATAAAAACTGGCAAGGTGAGGCTGACTGTAAAATGTGACCCCAACACAATGAGGTGAAACAGATACCTTTGGCAGCTCAAATGTCTGTGAGATGCTCCAAAATGATGTTTTAAAGATTTATTCTCATTGCCCTGCATAAATGTGCTCAGCCCTTACAGAAGGCCAGCTGTCGCTTGTTTAAAATTATAAAACAAAAACTGAAAGATTCAGAATAAATGGGTTTTCGTTCTGACAGTGACATCTCCAGAAAGTTGAGAGATGTTGGCTCCTTGCATTATTTTCTGGCAGCACATGAAGATCCTTGCCTCAGTGACAGCAGCTTTGAGACCTTCTGTACTGTAGATCTGAGAGTCATTAGCCAAGTAAACTGGATTGTGGCAAAGGTCAAGCACTGTCACTGCACCTTTCTGCCAACTACAAATTGCACCATCTTACCTTGGTTCTGTTAAAATATTATTTAACTTGTCAAAATCCTCTCAGGACTTAAATCAGATGCTAAGTATTTGCTGGCAACAATCACTAAACAAAGGAATGTTCCCTTGGTAATGTGGTACTTTCCACTCTCCTTTTTGCCAACCAATCATCAAATATTTGGAACAAGTACCCTTCCCATCCCAACAACCCCCTACCCCACTCCCCCATTTTATCTTTAAGGGAGTGACTGGGGAAGTTTGAACGATATCTATTCGTGTCTGATACATTACCTACATGGCCATTCTTCACATCAGCCTCAACAGTAAGAGTGGCAGACCACTCAATCATAAGGTATCTCAAAGGCCAGCACCTACAGGGCTTGAATGACACACATACCCACACACAAAGCATGGCTTCATATGGTTGAACATACAATAATATACTGAATATTGCACAGAGATTAAGTCATGATGTAACAGATATAATTTGCATTTATAGTGCATCTTTATTGCATCAAAACATCCCAAAATCTTTGCAGGAGCATTATCATGTGGACCTGACACAGCTCCATAAAGATATATTATAGGAAATGATAGAAAGCTTGGCAAATAAATAACTTTTGAGCAGTTTCATAGGATCACACAGGCTTAGGGGTAATATATTAGCTTGGATAGAGGATTGGCTAACCAACAAAAAGCAGAGAGTCAAGATAAATGGGTTTTTTTTCTGGTTAGCAGCTGAAACTAGCGGGTGTCACAGGGTTTGGTCTTTGAGCCCAAATACTTACAATCAATATAAATGACTTGGATTTGGGAACATAAAGTACATTAGCCAAATTTGCAGATGACACTAAAACAGGCGGAAAATCATCTGCGATGAAAGAATAGTGAATTTACAAATGGATATGGATAGATTAGGGAACTAGGCTAAAATTTGGCAGATGAAGCTTAATGTGGATAAATATGAGGTTACCGATTTTAGTCAGAGGAATAGAAAGGCAACTTATTATCTAAGTGAAAAGAAACTTCAGAGTGCTTTGGTGCAGTGTGATCTGGGCGCCCTCATGCATGAATCATTGAAAACTAGTAAGCAGGTACAGCAGGAAAATGGAATTTTGGCATTTATTTCTAAAGAAATAGAGTATCAAAGTAGGGAAGTGTTTGCTTCAACTGTACAGGCATTAATGAGACAGCACCTGGAGTACGGCGTACAGATTTGGTCCCCTGACTTGAGGAGAGATGTGGTTGCATTGGAGGCAGTTCAGAGGAGGGTCACAAGATTGATGCCAGATCTGAAGGGTTTGTCTTATGAAGAGAGATTGAGCAGTTTAGGCTTATACTCTCTAGAGTTTAGAAGAATGACAGGAGATTTAATTGAAATACATAGGGTGCTAAGGGGATTGACAAACTAGAGACAGAATGTTTCCTCATGTGTGGCAATCTAGAAAGAGAGATCATAGGTTCATCAGATTTAAAAAACAGATTGAGGAGGCATTACTTCTCCCAAAGGATCATGACTCTGTGGAAATCACAATCCAGAGTGCAGTGGATGCTGGGCCATGGCGTAAATTTAAGGAGGAGCTAGACAGAAGTTTAATTAATGATGGGTTGAATGGTTATGAAGAGTCAGCAGGAAAGTAGAACGAGGCCAGGATGAGATCAGCCAAAATCATATTAAATGGCATAGCAGGCTCAAGGGGCTGAATTTCCCACTTTTGCTTCTGGTTCTTATGATCTTATAAAGGAGGAAAGAGAGGTGGAGAGGTTTAGGGAGGGAAAGCACTGCCATCAACAGGAGACCAATTGAAACGGTGAAGATGTAATTGGAACAGGACAGATATTAGAAGTTTGTGGGGCTGGAGGAGATTACAGAAATAAGAAAAGGCCAAAGAGAGATTTGTAAACAGAACATGAATTTCAAAACCAAGACAGTTAACTGGGTCAGTGACCACAGGGTGGCCATTAGGGCACAGGCAGAAGAGCTCTGAATCACTTCAAATTTAGAAGGCAGAATATGTAGGAGGCCAGGAGGGATGTGTTGGAATCATAAATCCTGAGGTAAAAGGCACAAATGAGGGATTCAGCAAGAGATGAGCAGAGGCAGAGCAGAGTCAGATGATGTTACAGAGGTGGAATTAGGCATGGATGTGTGTTGGAAGTTCATCAAGAAGCAAATGTAATACGAAAGCTATAAGACTGAGACAGATAACAGGGACAGGGGTGGAAACAGTAGCTAAGGAATGGACTTTGTGGTTGCAACCAAAGTCAACATTTCGGTATTGCAAACATTTAGTGGGAGAAAATAGTTGCTCAATCGATGCTGGATGTCAGACAAGCAGGCTGATAATTATAGACAATGGGGAGAGATTGAGAGAAGTGATGATGAAGTGGAGCTGTTGGTTTGCTAGATATCAGACATGGAGGGCCAGATTGAGATCTGAAGATTTTCTTTTGGTAAGAAAACCATGTGATAATGGAAAAAAGGCTAGTAAATGGAGCCATGGTACATACGTGCCAGGATCAAATCACCCGATAGAACAGGCTACTCACGTACAAACATGTCCTTAAATTACCAGCTCCAAACAGTACTTTTTTTTTATCTCTGTGCAAGACCTCTTACTTATGTGGACAAGGTGGTAAGGGAAAAAGGTGGTGCCTTCCTGGTTTCATTTGTAGATACAGCAGTGCCGACGGCTGTCATTAGCACTGATAGCCAACATGGCAGTCCATCAACCAGAGATGTCATCAAAAACAGAAACACACAAAGGCTGTCAGGAATTTGTTTATATAGACTATTCAATCCATTAATAAACAGAGCCGAAGCAGGAAGCAGCTGATTCAGCTCCGCATTGTCTAATCTACGTGAGGGATGCACAAATACATGCATCCACGTGATGAATCGATTCCGAGGGAGAAGAGAATTTAGTGAATAAAGGACTGGGGATAGTGCAGCTTTAAGGGAGTATATGAAAAAGCAGGAACCAGCAAAATCCCTAATCATATCAGGATGTGGGCTGCTGCTCAATTTTCCACACAAACCAATGAGTTTGTCTCTTCCTGTATCAGTGCTCCAAGCGGGGCCCCCTGTGAAATCAGTGCCACAGCTATAAACTTTATCCTACTCCTGAACCTTGACCTTTCTGAGGTTAGCTCCATTAAATCATCCATTAAAAAGTGAAATAGAAAACAGCATGTGGATCTCATAGCAGCAGTGGAATTTCAGGAAATGGAATAAAAAAAAAACCCTCTGGTGTACTGTACCTGATCCTCCAGTTGTTTTCCCTGCTGGCTTCCATCTTCCTTTCCCAGGCTGTCTGGGATGGGTGCCATTGACACATACTTTCCACCCTTGAATGCCAACAGAGGTTCTTCTTGGCCGCACAGAGCTTCCAGGAAGTACTTTAGCACTGTGACCCTCTTGCAGTCAGCCGCTATTACCTAGTGTTTTGGGGAGGAAACCAGAACATTAAGCAGGGGGTAAAAACCACATTGTTGGTCAAATGCCAAAAGTCTGATGAAAAATGTGTCAAACAGGACTTAGACTACCGGGGGAAGGGGGAGGGGCACAGCTGAGACTGGGCTGGGGAAGGCATCAGAAGCCACAAGAATGGTCACAAGGTGGTTCACATGCACGCACCAGTAGTTGCTACGTGCAACCAAGTTCAAGAGCAAGGAACAGTATAAGGACGCAGCAGCAAATTTCAAAAGTTTAAGTCACTGAAAGGAAACTGAAAAGTATTTCCACAATAGCATTAACTTCCTCCTTTCTCTAATTTTAGCCACCTATTATCATACTGCTCGTCAGCCACTTGACATGAGCATGATCCGTGACCACAAAACCAAAATCTTAGGCTTGACCTTAAGCCAAGGGGCACAGACGTGAAGTCATTTCTATATGTTTTCCCCTGGTCAGGAGGTTCACTGACACTCCTCCAAAGTGCTGACTACACACAGCACTAATTCTGAAACCATAATGCTTGTTCTTCATTACAAATAATTGTACAGAAATTGAGAGCATATTTTGACAAGAGTGTAAAACATTGCATTTTTACATTTAACAAATGTAAAGGCATTTCAGTCCAAATGTATTTTTCACAACATGGAATATTGCACTGGCAACAACTACAGACACAGGCAACAGGTAGTTAATTTAATTCACTCAAGAAATTCAATTTCCCACAGCTAAATAAAAGACTATCCTGCAAACTTTAAAGTAGCTTTACAAACAGCCACCCAATTACAGGAAGATTACAGTCACAGGCAAAGCCTAGTTACATTTTGCTACAGGCAAAACTTCATTCCCTACAATCCAAAATCTATTATTCACTAAGTCACTTGGGATAGCATGTCCTGAGAATAAATTGAACCCCTGTATTGCTAGTAAATGGCACACTGGACTCCAGCACACATCACTTCCTGTTGGAAGACCCAAGATGCAGATACTCTGTGTGCGACAGTGAAGTATTAAATAGGTTTATTCACAAGTAAACCTATTTTCAGAAACAGAACATGGTGATTGTGTTTAAAAATGGCAGCTTGAAACCAGAGCATAGAGTGCTAAAAGAACAAACCTGTAAAACCAACACTGGATTGTTCTTTTGAGTCCGTAGTGAAGGCACTTCTAGGTAGCAATCATCAAAGTAGGACAGACTTTTACATTCAGTTTAAGGGATAGAAGAGATGGACCAGGGCTTGTATTCTAAACTTAAAATAGTACAATAGAGGGCATGAGGAACTAGCTGAAGTGAACTAGCAAATTAAAGAGGAGGTCAGTAGAGAAGCAAGAGCAGACATTTAAGGGAATACTTCAGAATTTACAGGATACATTCCAATCAGAACGAAAAATTCCAAGAAACATCATCTGTGTAATTGAAAAGTTAAAGAAAAAGCATATAAGTGCACAAATCAGGTGGGTCAGAAGACTGGACAGAATATTTTCTCTAAAAGCAAAGAACAATCAAAATAATGAGGAGGTTCAAAATCAGAGTCTGACAGAAGGGTAGCTAGAAATATTAAAACAATAAGGGTTTCTATAGATACTTATAAAAAAAACTTAACGAAGTACGTCTGGAGAATTAACTATCGGAAAAAAGATGACTGTTCAATCAAACAGGTATTTTGCATGATCTTCACTGTAAAACATCCCAGAAATGTTTTTAAATCAGGAAATGCAAGGGAGAGAGGTAATCAAGAAAATTACAGTCATTGGGGAAACGGCACTGAGAAAATTGTTGGAAATATGAATTGACACTGCCCTTAGGTCTCAAAAGAAGTGGCTAATGAGACAGCCACTGACACAGAGGGAGGCAGTGGGCTGGACTGTCAATCCAGAGACCCAGGTAATGTTCTGGGAACCTGGGCTCGAATCTCACCTGGTGGATGTGGAATTTGAATTTAACAAAAAAATATGGAATTAAAAGTCTAATGATGGCCATGAATTGATTGTCAAAAAAGCCCATCTGGTTCACTAGTGCCCTTTAGGGAGATAAAAGGGCTTACATTACAACTATGTGTTTGACTCTTAACCGTCCCCATTCTCCCCCTCCCCCCAGGCAATTAGGGAGGGTAACAAATGTTGACCTAGCCAGTGATGCCCACATCCCACGAATGAACAAAAAAAAAAGTTTGTGTGTTGGTTTCAATTTTTTTATTGACTTGAGAGATGTAGGTTCTCTGGCTACAGCAGCAATTTTTGCAAATCTGCATTATGGGTAGACCCATAGGGACAGTATTCCTGGATTTTGATCCAGTGACACTGTAGGAATGGCAACTTATTTCTGAGTTAGGATGGCGAGTGTGGCGGGGGCTCTAATTTGGAAAACAACTGCTTAAAGAAGATAACTTAAAGAAGACACTCAAAGAAGGAGGGAAGCAGAAAGCAGGGAGCAATAGGCCAGTATCTGTCATGGGGAAAATGCTAGCAGCTATTATTAAAGATATTATGACAGGGCGTTCAGATAAATTCAAAGTAGTCAGGCAGAGTCAACGCTGTTTTGAGAAAGGAAATTATATTTAACTAACTTATTTGAGTTCTTTGAATAGGTAACATGTACTGTGGATAAGGCGAACTCGTGGATGTTTTGACTAACATCTCCAAAAGGCATCTGGTAAGGTAGAACATCAAAAGTTATTGAAGAAAATAAAAACTTATGGTATAGAGTGTAGTCAGATTGCCTGGATAGAAGATTGGCTGGTTAACAGGAAGCAGAGAGCACAAATAAATGGGTTCACTTCTTGGGCATTCCACACGGATCTGTGCTGGGGCTTCAACATTTTACAAGTGAAATAAATGGCTCAGATGAAAGGACAGAAGGTACCGAGCTAAATTTGGTGATGACACCATGACAGGAATAAAAGTAAGTTGTGAAGAGGACGTAATAACCTATCTGCATCCTTTTGTAGCATTAAGTGAAAATGCAAAGATCTGGTAAATGGAATATAATGTAGGCAAATATTAATATTTTTCATTTGGGCAGGAGGAATAAAAAAGGATCCTATTACCTAAATGGGAAAAAAATTGCAGAGCCTTGAAATGCAGAGGTGCCTGGGTGACCTAGTGCACAAGTTGCAGAAGGTCAGGTATGTACAGAAAACAATTAGAAAAGCTAACAGAACCTTGTTGAATACCGCAAGGGAAATTGAGTACAAGATAGCGAACAATGATAGATCCCTTCCAGACATGCGCAAAGCTTTCTATGCTCAGTTTGATCAGAATACCACCAGCATGGTGACACCTGCCTCGAAAGCCCCAGACACACCTGTTCCCCGTGTCACTGCTTCAGACACCAGATCAGTCTTCCTGGGAGTCAACGCAAGGAAAGTGACAGGCCTGGACGGTGTCCCCAGCCGAGCTCTCAGATGCTGTGTGGACCAGCTGGCGGAGATATTCACCGACATCTTCTACCTCTCCCCTCCTACAAACCAAAGTACCCACCAGCTTCAAGAAGACCATCATCCCCATACCCAAGAAAACACAATGTGCCTTAATGACTACCGCCTAATAGCTCTGACTTCAATAATCACAAAGTGCTTCAAGATGCTGGTCACGGCCCACATCAACTCCAGTCTCCCAGCTTGCCTCGCTCCCCTACAGTTTGCCAACCGACATAACAGATCCACAGAGGATGCCATATCCCAAGCCCTGCACTCATCTCTGGAACATCTGGACAACAAAGATACCTACGTCAGACACCAGCTCCGCCTTCAACTCCATTGTTCCATCCAGACTGATCACAAAACTAAAGATAACAAGCATGGGGCTGGATGAACACAGCAGGTCAAGCAGCATCATAGGAGCAGGAAAACTTGACGTTTCGGGCCTAAACCCTTCATCAGAAATGGGGGAGGGGAAGAGGGGTCTGAAATAAATAGGGAGAGACGGGGAGGCGGATAGAGGATGGATAGAGGAGAGGATAGGTGGAGAGGAGGCAGACAAGTCGAAGAGGCGGGGATGGAGCCAGTAAAGGTGAGTGTAGGTGGGGGGGTAGGGAGGAGATAGGTCAGTCCAGGGAGGACGGACAGGTCAAGGGGGCGGGATGATGTTATTAGATAGGAGATGGGGGTGTGGCTTGGGGTGAGAGGAAAAACAGGTTAGGGAGGTGGAGATGAGCTGGGCTGGTTTTGGGATGCGGTTGGGGGAGGGGAGATTTTGAAGCTTGTGAAATCCACATTGATGCCATTGGGCTGCAGGGTTCCCAGGCTGAATATGATTTGCTGTTCCTGCAGCCTTCGGGTGGCATCACTGTGGCATTGCAGGAGGCCAAGGATGGACATGTCATCTGAGGAATAGGAGGGGGAGTTGAAATGGTTCGCGACTGGGAGGTGCAGCTGTTTGTTGCGAACTGAGCGCAGGTGTTCTGCAAAGCGGTCCCCAAGCGGAGGCTTGGGGACCGCTTTGC
>JAHRHZ010000067.1:17886729-17898519 GCA_024137785.1 Ginglymostoma cirratum | reverse complement strand
TCATAGGAGCAGGAAAACAAGTTTTCCTGCTCCTATGATGCTGCTTGACCTGCTGTGTTCATCCAGCCCCATGCTTGTTATCTCTTCATTCAGCAAATGATGGTTTTTCTCTGTGGAATTAGCTGTTCAGGACTCGCAATGATACAGGGGCAGCTGCGATGACACATAATAAGTCTACATGTTGAGCTTCTTTGTATGTCTGACTGCAGCGTTCATGTCTGATGTTGTTGCTAGTCATGTGATTATATTCAGTTAGATTAACAGGGACCGAAAAAGATCCAAGAATCATATTTCAAAACAGTGGGCAGCTTTCAAAGAACAATAAAAAGTTACAGTGCAGAAAGAGGCCATTCAGCCCATCATGCCAGCAGTAGAAATTTTAACAAGTTAACTGATTAGTTTCAATCCCCTTCAATGGCTGTCCCTTAAAATAGTTACCCAATTCTCTTCAAAAGTTACTATTGAATCTATTTCCATTATCCTTTCAGTCAGCATATTCCAGAGCATTTGGCAATTTGATGTTTGCCAATCACCAAAAACCTATGCCCTTTGGTTCCTTACCCTCTCGTGACTGTAAACAAACTTCACGTTAGTAACCAGTTTTACTGAAATTGTAACAGAGATGTTTGATGCAAGATAGAATTCCAAAAGGTATTTTTTCAAGTAGCACATAAGAAGCTTGTTAGCATGAGGCCCATGGTACACAAGGAGCAGTGACAGCATGGGTAAGTTAGTTGAGTGACTGGAAAAACAGTGGCACTAAACAGTTCTTTTTCAGGCTAGAGGAAGGTATAAATAGGAATCTCTGGGGTCGGTACTAAAACCACTGTCTTTTCATTGATATTGTTGCTTTAAAGATTTGCTACTGTGCATAAATTCAAAATTCGGAGAGGATGCAAAATGTTGAAATATGCAAACTGTGAGGAGCATAGTTATTCACCTCAAGGCAGCAAGAATGTAGACAAGCAAAATGGACAAGCAACAATCAACATTTAACAAAGAAAAATGTGAAGTGATTCAATTATGTAGGAAGAATGAGGAGAAAAGATGCAAGATAAAGGGTGCAATTCAAACGGAGTATGAGCTTAGAAGAACAGGGGTTATATATGCATTTGAAGATGACATGGGCTGGTTAAAATAGTGACTAAAAGGACATAACAGGCTTAACTTTCTGCCGTTTCAGCCCATCCATTATCTCTAGACTTCTCCGGGTTTTCTTTTGGTTCACTTGCGGGACATGGGTGTTGCTGTAGGCCAGCGCTTTTATTGCCTGGTTCTAGTTGCATTTCAGGTCGTGGGGGTGAGCTGCATTCTTGAACTGCTGCGCTCCACTGCTGTGGGTTGACTCACAATGCTGTTAGGGAGGGAATTCCAGGATTTTGACCCAGCAACACTGAAGGAATGGTGATATATTTCCAAGTGAGGATGGTGTGTGGCTTGTTGGGGATCTTGCAGGGGGTGGTGTGCCCATATATCTGGTACCCTTGTCCTTCTAGTTGGTAGTGGTCGTGGGTTTGACAGATGCTGACTGAGGATCTTTGGTGAATTTCTGCAGTGCATCATGTAGATAGTAAACACTGCTGCTACTGAGCATGAGTGGTGGAGCGAGTTGGTGTTTCTGAATGTGGTGCCAACCAAGCAGGTTGCTTTATCCTGGATGGTGTCAAGCTGCTTGAGTGTTCCTGGAAAGTGTTGTTTCCTCATCCAGGAAGGTGGGGAGTATTCCATCACACTCCTAAGTTGTGCTTTGTAGGTGAACAGGTTTTGGGGAGTCGGGAGGTGAATTACTCACTGCAGTATTCCTAGCTTCTGATCTGGTTTTAAAGGTGTGTTTATGTGGTGAGTCCAGTTGAGTTTCTGGTAAATGGTAACCCCCACAGAGTTGACAGTGGGGGATTCAATGATGGTAACAAAATCATTAAATGTCAAAGGGGTGATGGTTAGATTGTGTCTTATTGGAGATGGTCTTTGCCTGATATTCGTGTGGTGCGAATGTCACTTGCCACTTGTCAGCCCAAGCCTGGATATTGTCCAGATCTTGCTGCATTTGAACATGCACGATGTTCAGTACCACTGCTGAACATTGCACAATCAATCATCGGCAAACATCTCCACTTCTGACCTGCTGAAGGAGGGTTGATTAGCTCAGTTGGTTTGTGATACAAAGCGATGCCAACAGCATGAATTCAATTCTTGTACTGGCTGAAATTCCCATGAAGGCCCTGTCTTTCCAACCTCATCCCTTGCCTGAGGCATGGTGACCCTCAGGTTAAACTCACCACTAGTTGACTCTCTCTCTGAGAAAGCAACCCATTGGTCCTCTGGGTCTACAGCAATTTTATTCACACTTTCTGCTTAGAGCAAAATTTTTCAGTATCTAGAAGATAGCAAGAGCTGCTAATGCTGGAGTCAGAGACAACAGTGTGGAGCTGGAGGAACACAGCAGGTCAGGCAACATCAGAGGAGCCGGAAAGAAGAAGGGTCCCAACCCATAACGACAACTTTCCTGCTCCTCTGATGCTGCCTGACCTGCTGTATTCCTTCAGCTCCACAGTGTTATCTCTGACTCCAGCATCTGCAGTTCTTGCTATCTGAGTGATTTATAACCCACTGCGAAGTCTCTTCCAAAGGTGCCCACCTTGAAGAAGTTGTCCTCCTCCCTCCGGAAAGACCCCCATTTCTGAAGGGTCCCAACCCAAAACATCAACGTTCCTGCTCCTCAGAAGCTGCCTGACCTGCTATGTTCCTATAGCACACTGTGTTGTTTCTTTTTCAATACCTACTTGCTCAGAATCACAGAATTCCTACAGTGCGCAAAAAAGCCATTCATCCCATCGAGTCTGCACTGTGGGAAGAGCGTCCCCTATCCTATCCCTGTAACCCCACATTTCCCATGGCTAATCCACTTAATTTGCACTTCCCTAGGCATTATGGGCAATTTAGCATAGCCAATCCACTTAACCTGCACATCTTTGGACTGTGGAAGGAAACCGATGCAACTAGAGGAAACCCACACAGACAGGGGGAGAATGTCACACAAGGGTAGAATCGAACCAGGTCCCTGCAGCTCAGCAAAGACAGATACAAAGAACTCACTAAATAATTTAGCTCTGCCTTGAGCATCTAAAAGAATATTACTCCCTTGAGGGGTTACAGAGAGACAGCAGCGATATTCCAAGTATTGAAACAGAAATGTTTAAGGAAGTTAGATGTATTTAGAATTCCGCAGTGCGTATGAAAAAAGTGACTTGCAGGTGACTTAATTGTAAATCAATTGAGAAAGTCAATTCAGGAAAATTGCTTATCAAAGCAGATTATTTCAGTATGATTGGCTGGAGTTTAAAGAGGTAGTCGCTTATCCGTGTTCTTGAATATCACAAGGCCTACATTTAGGTTTGCCAACACTTGGAGAATGAATTTCTGAAGGTTTCACACCTCATTGCTTCCCACTGCTGGATGCCTAGCATGTCCATTCTCACAGAGTCTTGTCTTCACAAAAAAAATGAGTGGTGTTAGCTGACCAAATGATTGAAGAATGCCAGTCAAACTCCCTTTTTCCTCACCACAAACATTTTCAGAACACATGAAAATGTTCAAAGGAAATTAAATACACACAAGGTTCAATTCCACCCTCTAGCGACTGTCTGTGTGGAGTCTGCACATTCTCCCTCTGTCTGCATGGGACTCCTCTGGGTGCTCCTGTTTCCTCCCACAGTCCAAAGATGTGCAGGTTAGGGTGGATTGGCCATGCTGAATTGCCCAAAGTGTCCAGGGATGTTTATGTCAGGTGGCTTAGACATGGGGAAATGCAGGGGTAGGGGAATGAGTCAGGGTGGGATGCTCTTCAGAGGGGCAATGTGGACTTGTTGGGCCGAATGGCCTGTTTCCACATTGTAGGGATTTTATGATTAATAATGTTGCAATGATTTCTCCCATGTAACAGTCTCCTGGGGGCTTATTTTTCAATTCCCCTGTAGAATCCAGCTAAGTTGAGAGAGCTGACAGTCCAAGTCTCCACTGGAGTCTGTAACAACAACCATTCCACAAGCTTCTTAGTTTATTTTGTCACTTCTGACTCAACATCTGGAAGGGATGCATCTGTGCAATTAAGTCTGGAAGTGAAATATATTGTGCACATGGCATAGTAGGCTGAAAACATAGATGTGTATATAAGTTGAGGAAAAAAGAATACCAAAAGCTGAGAAAATTAATACAACAGGACACGCTACAAACTATGTACCATTAACCGCACATAATTTGATGTTCATGTGAAAAAGATTCAAAATTTTCATAAACTGTACACTGCAGTGATGTGGGTTTGAATGTATTACAGTTAATACAGTGTGAAGCTGGAGGAACGTAACATGTCTGGCAGCATTAAAAAAGCAGCAAAGTCAATATTTCGGGTTTACACCCTTCATCAGGTGTAAACCTGAAACATTAACTTTCCTGCTCCTCTGATGCTGCCTGACCTGCTGCGTTCCTCCAGCACCACACCATATTGACCCTGACTCCAGCATCTGCAGTTCTTGCTATCTTGAATGTATTACAGCTTAGACAACTGATATGTTGCTGGAGTGTGACAGGGTTAAGAGATATGGGAGAAAGCAAGTAGAATGGGTCGAGATCAATTTAAAAAGAAAAGTGTTATTTGGGCCTAATGGCCTTTCCCACTCCTGTATCACTCCGTGGTGGGTCCTACAGCTTTCAAAGGTCAGCTAATTGTATCCCTGCTGAATGCGGAAAACCTAAATAGGGAGCTCCACAGGGGAGGGAAATAACCTAACGATTCAAATACCCCATACAAAGATTATTTTATTTAAAGAAGCAACCTGGATGATCAGAATAGTTTATACTGTAACACCTACACGTAGCATCTCCTTTAAAGGTCCAGAGTTCCTAAGAGGCAATCTCACCAACCGTGCATGGTATCAATTATTTAATATTGCTTTTGATCACAAAATTATAAACATTTGGGGAGCAAGGTGCAAACATAAACAAATTAATGAAATGAAATAGCCTCCACACTAATAACTGTTGCTGACAATTAATCAAATGACCACAGTCAGTGGAATCTTAACGAGGCTATTCATTCTACTGTGTCTGTGCAGATTCTTCAAACAGGCCATTCATCTTACTCCAGGGCCGTTGCCCATAGACTTGCAATATTTTCCTTTCTAAAGGAGCAATCATATCCCTTTTGGAGGTTACCATTGATTCATCTTTCAACACTGGCACAGGTGTGTGATCCAACCCAACAGAGGAACAACACCACAGCAAGATCAGTGAGTGTCACATGCCTGGGGGTGGAGGGGGTCAGAGCTGGCAGTTAGGGGGTTAGCAGAGAACTCTGAATAAACCATTTGATAACACAGAGCCTGAGTATTGCTGAGAAAGGAGACATGATGCTGAAGCTTTCCATCTTGCACTCATCAGGATCCAGAAACACAACAACACCAAATCTCAAATGACTCAAGTCAAATTAGAAATGTGGTCTGCAGCAGAGTTTAGGGAGTCACCAAAGAAACTAACAAGTGGGTCGTCAAAGATGGTAATCACTAGATTACTTCCAGTACCAAGTGTAAGTGAACTTAGAAATAGGGCAAAAGAGCAGATGAATATGACTGGAGAATGGTGCAGAAGGGAGAGCTGTAGATTTTTGTGACATTGAGATCTTGGGAGAACGTACAGGCTGTATGTGAATGGAAGTGGTCCTTGTGGAGTGATTTGCTGGTACTTTTGGGAAATGTTAAAGAAAGACAGCAGAGGTGTAGGAGCCAGGAGATAATATGAGACAGGAAAAGCAAGGTCTGAAGGGAGTAGATACAAGTTCCAAATAAGAACTTAAAGAACTGCAGGTGATATAAATCAAAAACAAAAACAGAAATTGCTAGAAAAACTCAGCAGATCTGGCTTCAGAGGAAGGGTCACTCGAACTGAAATGTTAACTCTGATTTCTGTCCACAGATGTGGACAGATCTGCTGAGTTTTTCCAGCAATTTGTGTTTTTGTTCTAAATATAAATTCTTTTTGGTGAAAGGGCTGACAACCAAATGATACCAATATAAGGTGATTGGCAAATAAAGTAACAACCAAATGAGGGGAAACTCTTTCACTGCAAGCAAATAGGATTTGAAAAGCACTGCCAGATGATGATTTTTTAAAAAATTGTTCAGGGGTGAAGGTGTTGTTGCCTAGGCCAGCATATATTGCTCATCTCTAATTGTCCAAAGAGCAGTTAAGAATTACCTACATTGCTGTGTGTCAGGAGTCACATGAAGACCAGACTGGATAAGGACAGCAGATTTCTCTCCCTAAAGGACACTAGTAACCCAGATGACAATGGAATGGTCTTTAGGCCAGATTTGCAATTCCAGATTTTTAAAATGCAAATCTTACCATCTGCCACAATGAGATTTATATTCACATTCCCAGAACATTAGCTTGGGGTTCTGGATTGCTAGTGCAGGGACATTACCACTACACCATTGTCTCCTCCAGAGTTTGAATCAAGTCACTCAAAATTGAACTAGATGAGTATTTAGAGAGAAAATAATTCAGGCCAAGGGGAAAGGCCAGGAAGTGAGATAAGGTGAATTGCAGAGAACCAGCAAGGCTACATGGTCTCTTTCTGTGCCTGTATGATTATAAATAATACTGAAAAATGGAATTTAAAGCATTCCAAGAATTGAGATGCTGTCCGACCCATCCTTGATACTTGCTTTAGTCATAAAATTGACAAATTATTACCTCATCAAACTGCACATTACAATCCAGACAAAACCCCACTCAAGTATTATGCTGGATAACAAGCATGGGGCTGGATGAACACAGCAGGTCAAGCAGCATCATAGGAGCAGGAAAACTTGACGTTTCGGGCCTAAACTCTTCATCAGAAATGGGGGAGGGGAAGAGGGTTCTGAAATAAATAGGGAGAGAGGGGGAGGCGGATAGAGGATGGATAGAGGAGAGGATAGGTGGAGAGGAGGCAGACAAGTCGAAGAGGCGGGGATGGAGCCAGTAAAGGTGAGTGTAGGTAGGGGGGTAGGGAGGAGATAGGCCAGCCCGGGGAGGACGGACAGGTCAAGGGGACGGGATGATGTTAGTAGATAGGAGATGGGGGTGTGGCTTGGGGTGAGAGGTAAAACAGGTTAGGGAGGTGGAGATGAGCTGGGCTGGTTTTGGGATGCGGTTGGGGGAGGGGAGATTTTGAAGCTTGTGAAATCCACATTGATGCCATTGGGCTGCAGGGTTCCCAGGCTGAATATGATTTGTTGTTCCTGCAGCCTTCGGGTGGCATCACTGTGGCATTGCAGGAGGCCAAGGATGGACATGTCATCTGAGGAATGGGAGGGGGAGTTGAAATGGTTCACGACTGGGAGGTGCAGCTGTTTGTTGCGAACTGAGCGCAGGTGTTCTGCAAAGCGGTCCCCAAGCCTCCGCTTGGTTTCCCCGATGTAGAGGAAGCCACAACGGGTACAGCGGATGCAGTATACCACATTGGCAGATGTGCAGGTGAACATCTGCCTGATGTGGAAAGTCTTCTTGGGGCCTGGGATTGGGGTGAGGGAGGAGGTGTGGGGGCAGGTGTAGCACTTCCTGCAGTTACAGGGAAAAGTGCCGGGTGTGGTGGGGCTGGAGGGGAGTGTGGAGCGGACAAGGGAGTCGCGGAGGGAGTGGTCTCTCCGGAAGGCAGATAAGGGTGGGGAGGGAAAAATGTCTTTGGTGGTGGGGTCGGATTGCAGATGGCGGAAGTGTCGGAGGATGATGCGTTGGATCCGGAGGTTGGTGGGGTGTTATGTGAGGACGAGGGGGATTCTTTTTTGGTTATTGTTGCGGGGACGGGGCGTGAGGGATGTGTTCCGGGAAATGCGGGAGACACGGTCGAGGGCGTTCTCGACCACTGTGGGGGGGAAGTTGCGGTCCTTGAAGAATGAGGACATTTGAGATGTGCGGGAGTGGAATGTCTCATCCTGGGAGCAGATGCGGTGGAGGCGAAGGAATTGGGAATAGGGGATGGCATTTTTGCAGGAGGGTGGGTGGGAGGAGGTGTATTCCAGGTAGCTGTGGGAGTCAGTGGGCTTGAAATGGACATCTGTCTCTAGGTGGTTGCCCGAGATGGAGACAGAGAGGTCCAGGAAGGAGAGAGAAGTGTTGGAGATGGTCCAGGTGAACTTCAGGTTGGGGTGGAAGGTGTTGGTGAAGTGGATGAATTGCTCGAGCTCCTCGTGGGAGCACGAGGCGGTGCCGATGCAGTCATCACTGTAACGGAGGAAGAGGTGGGGTTTAGGGCCAGTGTAGGTACGGAAGAGGGATTGTTCCACATAACCTACAAAGAGGCAGGCATAGCTTGGGCCCATGCGGGTACCCATGGCCACCCCCTTTGTCTGTAGGAAGTGGGAGGAATTGAAAGAAAAGTTGTTGAGGGTGAGGACGAGTTCGGCTAGGCGGATGAGGGTGTCGGTGGAGGGGGATTGGTCCGTTCTGCGGGACAGGAAGAAGCGGAGGGCCTTTAGGCCATCAGCATGGGGAATACAGGTGTATAGGGACTGGACGTCCATAGTAAAAAGTATTATGCTGTCATGATATGTGTGATTTATATACATTCACATTTTTATAGAACATTTGGATTTCAAACTAGTGGCAAATGGGTCTTGGCCTATTTTTGCGCAATGGTTTAAAAATTAACAAGGTCAGTTTTTCCAGAATCAGGATTTCAAACCAGTATATGTGCTGCTTGGATTGTTAATGGAAGCTTGCTTACATTGTGGGATTTAATCACAGGAATGGAAGAATAAATTGCTTTTGGGTTTGTAAGAATCAAGGATTAAGTTTGGCTTCGAAAGCTCAAAGACAGGAAAGCTTTTGGGGATGTTTAAGGGAACTAGCTGAAGGCAGATGCAAGTATAATCTGCCTGAGAAAAAGGAGACTGTTCAGGGCAGTGAAGGAATAAGTTACCTCAGTTAAAGAGTGTAGCTTGTCACTTCAAGGCCAGGAGCTTTTGATAGAATTCAGCATATTATTAAAAGACTGAGAAAATTTAAGATCTCAGTTAAGTGAGTGGTCAAGAGAAAAGGATTCATAGCTCATAGGACTGGAACTGGGAAGGAGTAGTTACATCAAACCTACAGATTTGATAATGCAGGAATTTCTCTGGATTTTGATAAAGTGATGGTATTGAGAATTAATAGGATTTTGTTTTGTCATGTGTTACAATCTTTCAAATGGTGTTGCAAAAAGATAGACAGAGGTTGATTTCCTTTGTGTAATAAACTCTGTTTTACTGTTAAAATCAAACTACCAGCCTTATATTTCGGTAAAAGATGGCCATGTTAAATTTTTAAAAACTGATCTGTCAAGTCAGATTTCACCTGACATAGAAACATAGAAGATAGGAGCAGGAGGCGGCCATTTGGCCCTTTGAGCCTGCTACGCCATTCATCATGATCACGGCTGATTATCCAATTCAATAGCCTAATCCTGCTTTCTCCCCGCAACCTTTGATCCCGTTCGCCCCAAGCGCTATATCTAGTCGCCTCTTGAACACAGTGTTTTGGCATCAACTACTTCCTGTGGTGATGAATTCCACAGGCTCACCACTCTCTGGGTGAAGAAATGTCTCCTCATCTCCATCCTAAATGGTCTACCCCGAATCATCATACTGTGACCCCTGGTTCTGGACACACCCTCCATCAGGAAAACCCTCCATGCACCTACCCCGTGCAGTCCTGTTAGAATTTTACATTTAAAACATTCAGATGCCATACTTTATTACGTAGGTATTATCTTGAAGAGAATGGTATTTGACTCTTACAGTAAATCTGCATTATACAACAGTTATTACATTATCTCTATAATCAAAATTCAGGAAATAAACAAGGTTTTAGTTTTGTGATGTAGAAGTCTGATTTTCTTTTTTAAGAAAGGGTCAGAAAACCATTTGGAGCAGTGAGCTAAAGGCAACTTATACAAGAAATCTTGAGATTTAACTTAAACTAAATGACTCAACATACTACCTGGTGAGATGACAGCTACTTATTGTTGACTAGAGTTTTTATGATTCAGGGAAAAGAAAGATGGCGGGGGCCACAATGGGTAGAGTTCAGAAAAAAAAAACACCACTTGAAGGGTAACCAGACCCGAAAGTTAACTCTGATTTTTTTCCTCACAGATGCTGCCAGACATGCTGAACTTTTCCAGCAACTTCTGTTTTTGTTACTACTGAAGACAGATCAATTTTTGGCAGCCTTCCGACCAACAAAGTCAGAAAGAAGTCTTAACCCATTTAAGCAGCGTTAAAGTGGTCAAACTCAGAGAAAAAGTAATGAGCTAACCTGTATGACTCCGTAAGAAACAGAAAGAATCACATCTGGTGGATGCGCAGGAAATACCAAAAGGAAACACTTCCAGGTTTGTCGGCTGAGTTTGAAATTTTAAAGTGGAGGTTAAACAGATATTTCAGTGATGTTTAGTATAAAGGATATTGTTGGGAGAGAAAGGTTGAATTTCTGTTTTGCCATTTATGAGGAGATCCTTCAAAAAACCAAAGTTCTGAAAGATATTTATATTCTTGTTCTTGTTCAAAATACATTGGCAGCTTAGTGTGGATGAGTTTGGTGACTGGTTGGAAATAAATGAAATTTGTGATCTGTTAGGCTGGGTCTCATGGATCAGCCATGATCCTATCGAATGATGGAGCAGGCTCAAGGGGCTGAATAGCCTACGCCTGTTCCTATGTCTTATTCCTCATTCTACCCAACTTAAACATGAGGGTGACCAAAATCCTAATGACCATGTCCTCCTTCACACAAAGTCCGAATCACTTATCACTCCTGGGCTCTCTGACACAGTGACTCTCAGTTAAACAACACCTGGATTTTATAACTCCCACCTTTGTTTTTAAAACCCTTTCTACCTCAGCAATCTCCTCCAGCTCCCTATCTGTGATGGTCTAATTCTGGTATCCTGAGGATTCCTGATTCATTAGTCCACCATAGCCATCAGCTCATTAGGCTCTAAGATCCAAAATTCCATTCTCGCTTTTTAAAATGTCTTTCATGAGATGTGGGAATATCTGAGAAGGCCAGCACTAGTTGCCCAATCATAGTTTCCCTTGCATGATTGGCTTGTTTGATCAGTTCAGAGGGCAGTCAACCAAACTGCTGTGGATCTGGAGTCACATGTAGAACAAGTAAGGATTTGCCCCTTAGCAGAAGAGGTCAATAAACTTCATTTCTGAAGAAGGGTCTAGAACCAAAACATCAGCTTTCCTGCTCCTCTGATGCTGCTTGGCCTGCTGTGTTCATCTGGCTCTACACCTTGTTATCTCAATAAACTTGGAATATGGATTTAAGGAAGGGACAGGACATTTAAAGGAGATTTAATGAGGAACTGTTTCACCCAGACCGTGGTGAGTATTTGGAGCTTATTGCCTGAAAGGGCTGCACAGTCAGGAACCATCACAACATTTAAGTTGTACTTGGGATGATTACTTGAAGTGCCATTGCTACAGACCAACTGCTAGAAAATGGGACTAGCATAGCTGATGCTTGAAGACCAGCATGGATACAATGGGCCAAAGGGCCTCTTTCTGTGCTTTAACATTCAATGACTAGATGACTGTGAACCGAATGTGTTTTCATAACAATCTGTGTTAGTTTCATGGTGAGAATTTCTGAGATTAATTTTCAATTCTGGATTTTTTGAATTGAATTTAAATTTCACGAGCTGTTACCACACCCTCAAAGGATTAGCATGGGCCTCTGGGTTACTAGAGCAGTGATATTATC
>JAHRHZ010000067.1:17861212-17881729 GCA_024137785.1 Ginglymostoma cirratum | reverse complement strand
GAAGGGTTTAGGCCCGAAACGTCAAGTTTTCCTGCTCCTATGATGCTGCTTGACCTGCTGTGTTCATCCAGCCCCATGCTTGTTATCTCGGATTCTCCAGCATCTGCAGTACCTTTTATCTCTTCGACTTTACTGCCTTTTCCCCATGACCCTTGATGTCCTTACTGATTAAAACTCAAATTTATTCAACGTTGAATAAATTTAATGACCCAGTCTTGACAGCCCCCTGCGGTCAAGAATTCCACAGATTCACTGCCCTCTGAGAGACGAAATACCTCCTCACCTTTGTTTTAAACGTGTGACCACTTAACCTGAGTTCTAACCTCAGATCCTAGGCTTTCCTATCGGGGAAAACAACCTCTCCTCATCTACTCTGTCAAATTCCCTCAGAAACCTGTACGTTTTAATAAGGTCGCCTCTCACTTTTCAAATTCCAGTGAGTACAGGTCCAACCCACTCATCCTCTCCTCATAAGATTATCCCTTCATACCCGTGAACCTTCTCTGGACTGCCTCAATGCCAATATATCTTTCCTTAGATGAAGGGGCCAAAACTGTGGACAGTATATCAGCTGTTGTTTGACTACTGCCTTGTATAGTTTTAGAAAAATCTCTCCAATTTTATACTCCATTCTCTTTAAGGGCCAACACTCCATTTGCCTTCTTCATTGCCCACTGAAATTGGATGCCAGCATTCCGAGAGTCAGGGACGAATACTCTGAGAAGTAAGAGCTTGAGGGCAGGGTGAAGTGGGGACCACAGAATTCCACATCAGTGCTGCTCTCCTGGAACTACTGGCTATCATGAAAGCATTTGCAGAAGATCAAAAAGAGAAAACTAACTGGTAAGGTCCAGCAGCTCAGTCAGCATATTTAGAAAAGACAGCTTACTGGTTCAGTGAGGATCCCACTTAAATATTAAGCTGTTTCGCGCTACAGGTATGTATTTCCAGCATTTTCTGTTTTTTTTTTAATTGAAGTACACCGCACAGTGAACTACAGGCTCAAAAAGAGCATATCTGCACACGCACACAGACACAAGTTTGCACAAGCTGAAAGGGTAAACTGGAATGTGAAGTTATCTGGACTGTTGTTCTAATGCTGAACTTGAATGGGTGCAGATAAAGAGGTTTACCATACAGATACTGACATAAATGAATGCCAAACCTGTCCACCATGTGAATTGAAGGAAAACCTTTAACAGCTTCTTTCACATCTAAAGGCAGCTGCTGAGAAACACAAACTTACCTCGCTATTGATTTTGGCAGAATGCCCATTTTCCTGTTTGAGAGGTTCAGGCTGCTGAACTGTTGCCACTGCTGTATGTACGCCTTTTCATTTGATGCTATCACCATTCAGCAGCTAATTAGATTTATATGTCCCTGTTAGCGGAACTGGCTGGGGCCCTTTGTGGGTCGAGGACTGCCAGAAGCTGTCACTGCATGACGTCCATGCTGCAGCCCACTGCTTGCAGCTCAAAGCCGCACTAGACAGCTGGCTTCAGTCAGAGCTTTAGGGCCTAAGCAAAGAGATGCACCACAGCCTAACACAGGCATCAACATTATCTGCACTATTTTGCTAGCAGCAATTCAGAAAGGATTAAAGCTTTTGAAATAAGAATGAGACATTTGCTCGCAGCTAGGATCTTTATTCAAAATTTCACTACAACACCAGAGGTTCTTATCAGACAAAAGGATCCAAACTAAATACATGCCATTTTAAGGACTTGAGTACAGTTTTACAAACTGCTGCCAGGTGTAAACATGGTATTGCAGATAAGCAGCAAACAGCAGAGAGAACTGACTTCATACGCTCGAACGAGAAAGCTTGGAAATCCCTCTGTCGCCTGGGAGCAGCCAAGTAACAACCACCCTGGCAACTCAGTGTCAGAGTTAACAAAGATATAATGGCATCACTGCCCCTAATAAACAAAAATACAGGCCAGCAGGGAAGAGGATGTAAAAATAGCCTTGATCTAGCCTCTCAAGGTTGCCCCAGAGCAGACAGTAGATGAAGCTTTTACACACAAGAGGAAGTGGACAACACCCTGACAGTAACCAGGTCAGGCAAAGGAGTCCATGGGATACAGCCAAAATTCCTGAATAACATCAGAATAAAGGGAAGGATGTGACGAGCAAAGCTGTTCACCAACATCCACAGTACAAGCACCATTCTAAACAACTCGCTCCAATCCAAGGGACTAGCCAAGTCAGGGAAGCCACTCAATGACACACACAGCTATCACTGTTCTCAATAACATAAGATTCCTAAACATTGCCCCTTAAACTAGCTGAATCCCAGCCTAGAGGCAGCAATATCCACCCCTACCCAAACAGGCAAGTTTCTGTACAGGTCACAACTGCTTGCAGCAGGTCTTCACACTAACTTTGAGGGCTGGGACGAATACTCTGAGAAGTAAGAGCTTGAGGGCAGGCTGAAGTGGGGACCACAGAATTCCACATCAGTGCTGCTCTCCTGGAACTACTGGCTATCAGAACATAGAACATTACAGCGCAGTACAGGCCCTTCGGCCCTCGATGTTGCGTCGACCTGTGAAACCAATCTGAAGCCCATCTAACCTACACTATTCCATTATCATCCATATGTTTATCCAACGACCATTTAAATGCCCTTAAAGTTGGCGAGTCTACTACTGTTGCAGGCAAGGCACTCCACGCCCTTACTACTCTCCGAGTAAAGAATCTACTTCTGACATCTGTCCTATATCTATCACCCCTCAATTTAAAGCTATGTCCCCTCGTGCTAGCCGTCACCATCCGAGGAAAAAGGCTCTCACTCCACCCTATCCAATCCTCTGATCATCTTGTATGTCTCTGTTAAGTCACCTCTTAACCTTCTTCTCTCTAACGAAAACAGCCTCAGCCTTTCCTCATAAGACCTTCCCTCCACACCAGGCAACATTCTGGTAAATCTCCTCTGCACCCACATCCTTCCTATAATGCAGTGACCAGAACTGTACGCAATACTCCAAGTGCGGCCGCACCAGAGTTTTGTACAGCTGCAACATGACCTCACAGCTCCGAAACTCAATCCCTCTACCAATAAAACCTAACACACCGTACGCCTTTTAACAACCCTATCAACCTGAATCAGGAAAGCATTTGCAGAAGATCAAAAAGAGAAAACGAACTGGGAAGGTCCAGCAGCTCAGTCAGCATATTTAGAAAAGACAGCTTACTGGTTCAGTGAGGATCCACTTAAATATTTGAGATAACAAGGTGTAGAGCTGGATGAACACAGCAGGCCACAGAGGAGCAGGAAAGCTGATGTTTCGGGCCTAGACCCTTCTTCAGAAAACCCTTCTTCACACTGACTTTGTTTAGTGAAGCCAGAAAAGCCCGAGGACAGGAACTGCACTGTGGTGCATAAGCATGCTGACAAAGCTCTCCAAAATAATGTGCTGTTGAGAACCATACAACTAATCAACTCCCCTATCAGTAACCAACAGTGCCCTGTGTATTGTGGGGATTAAATAGCCTCTTAACAGCAATAACTTGTTATGACAGCCATAGGGATCAGTCCTGTACCAATTCTCTTTAAAGAAATACCAGTGATATCCCTCCTGCAAAAATCATAGCTCCTCCCATACCTTTGACCTTTATTTTTCAGGCTAAAGAATTTCAGGGACATTGAAAAAGCAGTCACTGAAGACCTTTGTTCTCGAAGTATACCTCAGAAAATGGCAACTTCAAATTGTTTCAGCCTTCCACCTGAACAACACTAAGGCCAGGGAGAAACCTCATATCCAGTTCAGTAGCCGGGCACTCAATCACAATGCCATGCGAAAATAGCATGGCGTCACTTAACGCATGACAGCTGACTGACATCTCCAGAACACCAGAGCCAATGTCAAGAGGAGATTGAATCAAGCATGAAAACTGGCAAATATCACCTGGGCCAACACAAAACACACTGTTTCTCTCACTCTGATCTACCTAATAGCAGACTATTGCTACTTAAGCTGGTTCAGAAGCTGCCACACAAATAGGGTCACAGAGATGTACAGCACAGAAACAGAACCATCTCGTCCATGCCAACCAGATATCCTAGATGAGTCTAATCCCATCTGCCAGCATTTGGCCCACATCCCTCTAAACCCTTCCTATTCATATACCCATCCAGATTCTTTATATATGTTCTAATTGTACCAGCCTCTACCACTTCCTCTGGCAGCTCATTCCATACACGCACCAACCTCTGCATTAAAAAGTTGCCCTATAGGTCCCTTTTATATCTTTTCCTTCTCACCTTAAACCTATGCCCTCTGGTTTTTGACTCCCCACCCCAGGGGAAAGACCCTATCTATTTACCCTATCAATGCCCCTCATGATCTTACAGACCTCTCTAAGGTCACTCCTCAGCCTCCGATGCTCCAGGGAAAATAGCTCCAGCCTATTCAGCCTCACCCTATAGCTTAAACCCTCCAAACCTGGCAACATCCTGGTAAATCTTTTCTAAACCCTTTCAAGTTTCACAACATTGTTCCTACAGCAGGGTGACCAGAATTGCACAAAGTATTCCAAAAGCGGCCTAACAAATGTCCTGTACAGTCGCAACATGACCCTCCCAACTCCTATTCTCAATGCGCTGTCCAATAAAGGCAAGCATTCCAAATGCCTTCTTCACTATCCTATCTAACTGTGACTCCATTTTCAAGGAACAATAAACCCGCACTCTGAGGTCTCTGTGCTCAGCAATACTCCCCAGGACCTTCCGATTAAGTGTCTAATTCCTGTCCTGATTTGCCTTTCCAAAATGCAGCACCTCACATTTTGTAGTATGTTACCTTTGGGAAGTGAGGACAGGTTATTTTTCTAAATTGGAAACCAAGATGGTGTAAATGATCTCATGTCTTCACGTGTATTGAACCTCCTGATGTCCACAGGGCAAACATCCTTCTCAAAGAACAGCACTGCGCAAGAGCTAACAAAACAGTCCTAATGACCTCAAAAGATCCCACGGACCAATGTGAAATCCCATCATGCACATTCCACACTCTGCAAACTGATAATAGGCCCACTCTTCAACTGCACATGTTGACTGCAAACATTACCAAAGGCAACCTGGTGACTGACCCAAGTGAAGTCCCAGGTTTCAAACATTAATGGAAAATCAGGACACCTCTGAATTGTTTGAGGATAGCCCAGAGGAAAAGGGAGGTCACTTGCTTTGTAAGTGGAAAAATGAGGAACAGCTCCAAATGTGATTTTAGTCAATCAGGTCATTACGGAACTCGTGTCCTTTCAGACCCAGTCCTGGTGGCAGCACGACCACTTACACTGATTGTTATCCCATAATAGCAAACCATACAAAAACAAATTGCTTGAAAAAACTCAGCAGACTGGCAGCATCGGTGGAGAGAAATCAGAGTTAATGCTTTGGGTACAGTGACCCTTCTTCAGAACAGGGCCAAATATCAAACTAGGACAGCTTCTCCAGCTCCGAGTCAAACAAACAATAATGTACAACAAGAACTGTTGTTGCAATGATAAAGCTTCACGGGTGACACTTGTAGAACCAGTCTCATTCAGGTTAGTTTCTTCAGCCATCAGAAAAACGTAGCACATGAAGTCAGCCTGGATTTGATTTTCTCTATGTCCATCATCTAATGTTGCTGGAAAGTTACTGATACCTTCCAGCATTAGTGCATCATGACTGCAGTAGTCTGCAACAATTTGGATTACTCCAGCACTACATCCTAGTCAAATGACTTGTACAAAGAAGATAGTTGCAATGTCTCGGGAATTCCAACAGAGTGGAGAAGGTCTAGAATAGAGAGTTCATGAAGATGACTGCAGCTGATAACATTGCTGGGAAAAGGAAAATTATTAATTCAGGAACACTGCTAGCACGTTGTACATTTTGTTTTTAACCTGTGTCAGAAGTACTGAGGAATTTTCACTCACTCAGAGCATGACCAAGATTGGGAACCTACAATGTATTGGTGCATTATTGTATTTAAGTCTCCATCAAAGTCACAGAAAACTACCAATTACTGTAACAAAGATACAATTCATCAGAAAAATAACCCAAACGTCTATTCGCAGTCTGCATTTAGCTCTAATTCTGCCATGAATGCAGTCCACTGCATTAACACCAACCTGGGTTTTCTATTGTATTAGCACTTTGCTGGACAAAGGATCAAATAGGAGTCCAAACCACCCTCTCATCCCCACCTCGTTGACCTGACACAACCTGTCCATCTTCTTCCCCACCTATCTGCCCTACTCTTCCCACTGACCAATTCCCACTACCCTCTACTGTATCCACCTGTCACCATCCCACCTACCTTCCCTCAGCCCCATCCATCCTCCCGCCCGCCTCCTTGACCTGACACAACCTATCCATCTTCTCTCACCTATCCACCCCACCCTTTTCATTGGCCAATCCCCATCACTGCCTACCTGCATCCACCTATCACCATCCCACCTACTTTCCCCCAGCCCCACCACTCCTCCCTCTATTTATTTCACAGCTCCCTTCCCCTCCCCATTTCCGAAGAAGGGTCCCGATCCAAAACGTCACCTTTCCTTCTGCTCTGATGCTGCCTGATTAGCTGTGTTCCTCCAGTTCCATATTGCGTTGTATCAAATAGGTGTGTGTGTGTTTAACTCTTAAGTGCAGGCAATACATATAAAATATGACCAGAACAGACAAGTCTACTATTCCACAGTAGTTTACACTGGATAGTTAACTAATTCAATAATTAATAATTCAATAATTCCCTCAAAATGTTCTGTGGAAAAGCCACCAGACCCGAAACATTAACTCTGATTTTTTTTTCTTCACAGATGCTGCCAGACCTGCTGAGCTTTTCCAGCAATTTGTTTTTGTCCCTTAACTGATCTATTTCTCACATTCCATCTTCAAATAACATAGGCTCTAAAATTAATCCAAAATTCAACTGCCCTTGTCCAAACTCACACCAAGTCCCATTCATTGACCACCTTCTGTTTAGTAACCTACAACTGTGCACATGTTGAACAATGTTCCAAATCCCACCTGGCCTCCCTGTACCTCTGTGAGCTCCAGCCCCTCAAGTCTCCAAAAGGTCAAGTCCTCTAATTGGGCCTCTTGCACATACTCCGAATTTAATTACTATCTGATTCAGAGGCGGCTTTTCAGCTTCCTGGCCCTTAGTTCTGGAAGTCAGAGAATCACAGAATCCCTACAGTGTGGAAGCAGCCATTTGGCCCATCAAGTCCACACCGACCTTCCAAACAGCATCCCATCCCACCCCATCCCCATAACTCTGTATTTTCCATGGCTAACCCACCTAGCCTGCACATCCCTGGATACTCTGAGCAATTTAGCATGGCCAATCCACACAACTTGCACATCTTTGGTCTGTGGGAAGAAAGTGGAGCGCTCAGAGGAAACACATGTAGACATGGGGAGAATGTGAAAATTCCACACAGACAGTCACCCAAGACTGGAATTGAACCTGGGTCCCTGGTGCTGTGAGGCAGTAGTGTTAACCACTGAGCCACTGTGCTGCTCCTTCCATAAATTTCCCCACTCCTCTTTTCTCAAAATCAACCCTGATGACCAAGCTTTTGGTCACTCGTTCTAATGTCTTCAAATGTGGTTTAGTGTCAAATTTTCTATGATTAAGTTTCTATGGAATGTCTTGTGATGTTTTATAATATTAGATCAAAAGTCACACGACATCACAGTGACTTTGTCTGATGAAGGGGCAGGACTCTGAAAGATTGTGATTTCAAGTACATTTGATGGACTATAACCTGGTGTCATGTGACTTTTGACCTTGTCCACCCCAGTCCAACACTAGCACCTCCACATCATGGTATCAGAGGCAGCATTTTGAGCAAACAGATCTGTACACAAGTATACATTTTAGATATTGCATAGATTGGAGTTTGTCCCTTCTCCCCTTTACTCGTGGCTTTCTTTTCTAGCTATTTCAGTCACCATTAGATTAAAAATACTCATCCTTTCAATCCAAATCCAGAAAACTGGGTCATGCAGAAGTTATGAAACGATTGCTTACTGTTCAGACCGTGCCCTCTGTGCCCCTGACTGACAACACTGCACCACCATGACTGCATTAAGCTGCACGTGAGCCTGAAAAGAACTCTTTGGTTCACTGACATGAAATTATTCACTGTGTGACCATGACAGATTGTGGTCCCAGAGTGAAGTCAAACGTTCTTATGCTGGGGAGATAGATGATGTCTGCCTTGTATCCACAAGTGATACCTTTTTGTATCAGAATGTTAGTTCAATGTTTTGCAATCTGGCAGCAGCAGCAGAGTGGGGAATGTGCTAATGTTCAGGGACAGCCGGAGTGTAGCAGCAGAAGAATCTTTAAATAATTCTCCTAAAAATAAACTGACTTTAAGAACAGAATCAATACCAACTACTCACCGTCTGATGAATGAAAATGGAAAAAAAAAATAAAGTCGGACAATCTTAGGGTGGACTAAGAGCTGATGCTTCCTGGTTTCCACATGTTTCTACTCTGGAGTAGAACATTGAGCAACAACATTGCTCACATCATTTATATTTTTCTACTTATAGGAACCTTTATCCTCTATCTTCTTTCCTGTAAATATCTGTACCCACACAAACAAACATTATCAGTTTAAGTTAACATAAAAATCCCTAACAAAAACACAATTGCTGGAAAGTCTCAGCAGGTATGGCAGCATCTGTGGAGAGAAATAGAGTTAACGTTTTGGGTCCAGTGACCCTTCTTCCGAACTGTTAAAAATCTCTAACCTTTTTGTTTGGTTTCTTTTTCCTGACTGACACTTGGAATCACTAATTGAGAAGCAAAGACCATTCTCTTATTGATTTCAGAAGGAATCAGATGAACAACAGCACATTCTTGATATTAACACCATGTTCAGCAGGGGTGGGGCATCACACTGCCCCTCGGCTCGGGGTGGGGCATCACACTGCCCCTCGGCCACGGTTTTTATATTGCTAGTCTTGTGGGCTAGGGGGTGATGGGATGAGGGGAGCGATGAGGAGGACATGACCAACGAGGGTGCCATTTCAATTACACCTGCCTGAGCGCCACCCCTACTCCAGGTCATCTACTCCATGTGTTCAACTGGCAAGTGTTCCCAAGGATTTGCTCGGTGATATTCTGCTGTGGAAAGGGGCTGTTTCACACAATGTTCCAGCACACCAATCAGTTACTCAATTTTAACTTGTTAAAAGGAATTCTATTTCCATCTACCCTGAATTTCTGATTTATGCCCATTGCAAAGATGGAATGTCACAGAGAGACAGAACCATAGAATAGTTACAGCACAGAAAGAGGTAATTCAGCCCATCTCAAAGAAAGTTCTGTGAAGATCGAGCACAGGTTGATCGAGTAATGGCAGCACTTCATTCAGATATTAAATTGTTCCAGTAACCAAACCTTTCAAACAAAACACACCTTCACCATCCATTTTCTTCTACAAAGGATGTTAGAGTTGGCAATTCACCATGGAAAAAATACAAACATTCTCCTTCCAACCTGAATTTAAAAATACTAATGAACCCTTGTTCATTCACAAGCCTTTTGACTTCTCAATTAGTATTACTGCACAAATAAATTCATGCAGCAGATTAATATGCTTTCTGTGCTGAATATTTGCGTAGTAGCTTAATCTGCTTTCAGTCATATTTCACTGAATGGCAGACAGGGTACATATATAAACCAAACGGATAAACCACAGACTCATCAGCAGCTAGCACACCAGTGAATGGAAAATCTGACTCAGTGCACAATATATAATAAATTTCAAACACTGCTAAGCCTGGGAACTTCTTCTCAGACACAGCATTTGGTTAGTGGACATCTGTTTGCTTACGAGCTTCTTCCTCAGTAAGACTGGGCCAAAATAACATTATCTTCCAGAATTCTGCCTGTTTACCAGCAGTATATAAAAAAGGAAGGAGTATAGGGACCCTGTCCCATCTACACTCCAGTCATCAGCTCTGCTTAGCACCCATCACGGTAAAACACCTCGCTGAGACATGAATTAAGATTAAATCAATGGATTGGGATGGACAAAGACAGAAGTCAGATGACACCAGGTTATAGTCCATCAGGTATATCTAAATCACAAGCTTTTGAAGCATAGCCCCGTCACTTTACCTGATGAAGGAGCAAGGCTCTAAAAGCCTATGATTTCAAATAAACCTGTTGGACTATAACCTGGTGTCATCTGACCTCTGACCTTATGCCTTTTGCATTTGGCATGTCTTCAGCCGTGAGACATGCAACTGTAGAACTTGGACATTGATTATTTACTGGATGGCTTTATAACATAGGAGAGTGTCCACTACAACAATCACCAAATCCCTACTAAAAAGGAACTTGCATTTCTGGAGTAACTAATTGTCCTCAGGACATTCCCAAATCGTAGCCTTTGAAGTGCAGTTGTTTCTGAAGAAAAATGCGACCCCACACAAACAGAGATGAGATAAAGGACTGGCCAATCTATTCTTGGCAGAGTTGGCTAAGGGTTAAAAGTTGGCAGGACATTCCATTCAAAGAACTTAGAGTTCTCCCTGATCTTGAACATCCATTTGAAACGGCAGCTGGCCTCAGTGCAACATCTTCCAATTGCTTTACGAAGCAATAACAAATTGTTTTGTGATTCTTCCATACTCTAATGTGTAGAACATGAAAGTAAATCCATTAGCAATCTAGCCTCTTTGACAACACTACGGCTAATGTTATGTGCCGAGTGGCCCCAGCTGGAATGGTCACATTGATGTTGACAGCGTCCGGTGCTGCGCCGGGGGTGTGTGTGTGTGTGTGTGTGTGTGTGTGTGTGTGTGTGTGTGTGTGTATACAGAGGATGGAGAGGGGGGAGAGAGAGAGAATGTGGAGAGAAAGGGGTTGAGAGAGAGGGGATGTGGAATGGAATAGAAGGGAGACATTGTATACATTCAACATACTCTCTCCGTATTTCTGCTTTGCAGTATTGTTAAGGCATGCTCACAGGGGAGGTAATGGCCCAGTGGTTTTATCACTAGACTAACATTCCAGAGGTGCAGGTCATGTTCAGGGCACCCAGATTGAAATCCCAACTTGACAGTTGGTAAAATTTGAATTTCAATAAAAATCTAGGTTTAAAAGTTTAATGACAACCACGAACCTTTTGCCAGTTTTCAGAAAAACCTGTCTGGTTCACTAATATCCTTTAGGGGAGGAAATCTACCATCCTTACCTGGTCTGGCCTACGTGACTCCAGACCAACCGTAATGTGGTTGACTTTCAACTGCCCTCTGGGCAAGTTAGGGATGGGCAGTAAATACTGGCCTGGGCCAGCAATGTCCATGTCCTGTGAATGAATAACAGAACAAAAAGCTCTTGTTTTCAATACGTGCCTTGTTATGGTTCTTCTGCTGCCACTGTAAAATGCTTCATTGTTTAGCTCTTTCCAGGCTGTGCCAAGATGGTATTTTGTCAGCTTTATTAGCAAAGATGGATTTTGAGCCAGTGACACTGAAGGAATGACAAAATATTTCCAACTCAGGATGATGAGTGGCTTGGAGGGGAACTTGCATAACAACATAAGAAATAGGCAGAGTGGGCCATCTGGTCCCTTGAGCCTGCTCCGCCAATCATGGCTGATCTGTTTGTGGACTCAGCTCCACTCACCCACTCAGGTGACGGTGCTCCCATACATCTGCTGCCCTTTGTCCTTCTAGATGGTAGCAGTCACGGGCTTTTACTGTGCTGTCTAAGGACATCCTTCTTTAGCTCCTCCTCTTTCTTTCTTCATTCTTACATAATCGTTGTGACCCACCTCTTTCTCTTATGACCCATTAATCACTGAACTACTCTTCCTGGTCTTCCTGCTGGCTGGTATTCTAACTGGTTCCATTCCTTTCTTAACAGAGAGCACCCTCCCATCCAAGGAACAGCCCACCAGCAACTGAATGTAGGTGTTCTGCAATGCAGTTATCCAGTCTGTACTTTGTTTCCCCAATGTACCAGGGGCCACATTGTGAGCAGCGAATACAGTAGACCACATTGAATGAAATCACCTTCGCTCCAACTCCATCCTCTTCCCCAGCCCCACCGCCTGTCCTGTATTTATTATCCCTTCTGACCTTCTGCTCTCTGATGCTGAACATTCTCTACTCAGCAAAGGTCTCAGTTACATCCCTCTGCGTCTACACCTTAATAAATTTTGGACACGACACGACATTGAACTATTCTTTCGTTGCCTTTGCCTGCATGCCCATTTTCTAGGACAAGAGTCCTCTCCCTGTTCCACAGACCCCTTCACCCACCTCCAACGCTCTCACTTCACCCAGACTCCTCCCTCTCACCTTTTAGCTTCCCCAACATGTTCATTGGGAACTGTCAGTATGACATTGATCGCCTCAATTTCTCTGCCCCGTTACCTATTCCAACCTATCTCCACTCCCATAACCCCCACAGCACCTTTCCCTTCAACTGCTGAAGGTGTAACACTTGCCCATTTATTTCCTCCCTCCTCACTATACAAGGCTCCAAACACACCTTCCAGAATGATCTTTAACCACTTCTTTGTCTGTCCCTTTGGGACCCACCTCCACCTATTGTTTACTCTCCGCCCTCATCTTCTGTATAAAAACCATCCTTTTTCTAGCTACCATCGGTTCTGAAGGAGGGTCACTGAACCTGAAACGTTAACTCTGATTTCTCTCCACAGTTGTACACATACAACATTTGGACAGGTACATAAACAGGAAAGGTTTAGAAGGATATGGCCAAATGCAGGCACGTGGGACTAGCTTAGTTTGGGAAACTTGATCGGCACGGACAAGTTGGACCGAAGAATCGGTATCTGTCCTGTATGATTCTAGGGGCTTAGACACGGTCAGTCAGCTGCTTGAGGCAGTCAGAGCTCTCTCTTCATAAGGCATTAGGAGTGAAATGTCAGGCACCCCATCACTTGTCTTGGCTCTTTCTATCCTGTTGTAGGCTGATTTTTTATTCCTGAAATGAAATTGATGAAGGTCCCAAGTTGATGGCAAGGAATCATTAGGACAGTCAGCATGGTTTTGTGCCTGGGAAATCGTGTCTCACGAATTTGATTGAGCTTTTTTGAAGCGGCAACTGAAAAAGTAGATGAGGACAGTGCAGTAGATGTTGTCTACATGGAATTTAGCAAGGCCTCTGACAGGGTACTGCATGGTATGTTGTTGAATAAAGTTAAAGCTCATGGGATACAGGGAGAGCTGGCCAACTGGATACAAAATTTGCTTGACGGTAGAAGACAAAGGACGGTGGTAGAAGGATGTTTTTCAGACTGGAGGCCTGTACGTGCTGGGTCCACTGTTATTCGTCACTTATGTAAATGATTTGGATGAAAATTTAGGAGGTATGGTTGGTAAGTTTGCAGATGACACCAAGATTGGTGGTAACAGTGGACAGTTAAGAAGGTTATCTAGGAATACAGTAAGATCTTGATCAAATGGGCCAGTGGGCTGTGAAATGGCAGATGGAGCTGAATTTAGAGAAATACAATATGTTGTATTTTGGAAGGTCAAACCAGGGCAGGACTTACAAATGGTAGGGCCCTGGGGAGTGTTATAGAACACTCGTTATTGAACAAAGAGATCTAGGTGTACAAGTTCATAACTCCTTGAAAACGAAGTCACAGGTAGACAGGATGGTGAAGGAAGCTTTCGGCATGTTTACTTTCATATGTCAGAGCACTGAGTGTATGAGTTGGGACATCTTCTTGCAGCTGTACAAGATGTTGGTGAGGCCACATTTGAAGTGCTGCATGCAGTTCTGGTCGCCCTACTATAGAAAGAGTATTACTGAACTAGAAAGAATGCAACAAAGATTTACGGAGATTCTACCTGGACTGGAAGGTTTGAGTTATAAGGAGAGGTTGGACAGGCTGGGACTTCTTTCCCTGGAGACTGAGGGATGATCTTATAGAGACCTATGAAATCATGAGAGGCACAAATCTCCTCAAAAACCTTGAAGGCATAGATAAGGTCCATGGTAGGGCAGTCTAAAACTAGAGGGCATGGGTTTAAGGTGAGAGGGAAGAGATACAAAGGGATTCAGTGGGGCAATACTTTTTCGGACGGAGGATGCTGAGTGTCTGGAATGGGCTGCCAGAGGTAGCGGTGGAAGTGAGTACTATTTCATCATTTAAGACAGGTACATGGTTAGGATAGGTACGGAGGGATATGGACTATGCGCAGGCAAATGGGACTAGTTTAAACTGTGAAAACTAGGCAGCATGGGCAAGTTGGGCCAAAAGGCCTGCTTCCATGCTCTATGTGCCACTTCAGGTCTTGAGCATATATATTGAGGTTGATAGTGCACTGCTCCCTCAGTGCTGTATTAGACTATCCAGAGGTGCTTTCTTTCATTTCAGACAGTGGCTCTGTATGTTCGCTCAGGTGAATGTCCCAAGGCCATGAATGAGGGTAGAAGAGTTAGCCTGGTGTCCGGGCTAATTGTTATCCCTCACTCAACATTACAAAAACAAAGATTCCCCAGTTATTATCTCATTGCTGTTGATGGGAATCTACTGTGTGCAAACTAGCAGCTGCATTTTCTATATTACAGCAGTGTCTACAGATAAAAAGTGAACATGGGCTGTAAAGCACTTTGAGACACCCTGCAATCATGAAAGGCATTATGTAAATGCAAGTCTCCTTTTCTTCTCTCTGTAAATTCTTGCTCAACTTATCTGCCTCTCAAAGAGAATGACACTTAGATTTGGGCAGTGGGCCTTTCAAAGTGTATGAAACCTACCTGAAGCAAAGGGAAAGTTGCAAAGTGATCATGATCTTGGACTCATAGCTACCTCTTCCTGGCAGCTCTAGTGTGGTAACTGGAAAGTAGATGGAATGTCATTCACAAAACCTAAACAGGCCCTTGTAAATCCTGCTGCATACATAGTAAAATAATAGTCCTGAGCAATCTCATTGGCTCACAGCAACTCCTATATGACTGCAGCCTAACAATTAGGATTCTGTGCCAACCCTGCTGGATCCGGACACCCCATGTTACTACAAATACACATACAGACATACAGCTTGGACAAGAAACAAAGTGAATAAAACTGAGGAAAAGCCTAAGCAAAAGCACTGCAGATTGTTTATTTGTGGAACAATCACTATGATATACCAGTGCCTCAGGAAGTAAATATACTATCACAAGGGAACTTTGCCATTTAACTAGGATGCTTCCAGATTTGATGTCTGGGTTGGATGGCTCAGCAATGAGTGTAGTATAAGGTACAAATATTCAAGTAAGCAGGGCTAGTGAGCAGAACACCTTGGTACGATTACAACATTCACAAACTAGTGGTGGCAGGGAATAAGAGGTTTAATATGGAACAAAATCTACAATGAAGCAATGTCAGGTGAGGACAAGGTAAAGCTTGGCTGTTATGAAGAGGACCGAGGGCACCTATTATCAATGGAAATATATCCAAGCAAACAGCGTCAGTACGCGAATAATGAAGAATCCACTCTAGTCTGTAAAAATAGGTAAAGAACTGCTGCAAACTTCAAGGAGTTAAAATGTAAGAAACTGAATATTGTGTGGAGACAGGATACTGATAGCCTCGCTGCGCAACTTGATATTTTCACTGTTTGGGAAACCAAATGAAAATGTGTGCTGCTTGGCATGTCAATAACTTATCACCACAGGCTGCAGGGAGGAAGCATCTTAAACAGAAACATCAGAGGTAGTAGGAACTGCCGATGCTGGAGTCTGAGATAACAAGGTGTAGAGCTGGATGAACACAGCAGGCCAGGCAGCATCAGAGGGTCAGGAAAGCTGACGTTTCGGGTCTGGACCCTTGTTCAGAAAGCATCTCTGGCCATTTCTCTGTCAACTGCTACCTGTTCATGATAATGTATTATTTTGTTTGTAGACAATGGCAGCTGGTGTAGTGTGCTCTGCCACAAGACCAAAGTGTGCAGGACTCCACCTGAACACCCTGCTTTTGTTTGTGGTTATATGGATATTAGAGAAAATTGCTCATAAATGGGCTGACGATGAGGAACTACAGATTTAAAGTGATTGGCAAATGTGATGTGCGAAGAAAACTTTTCACACAGTGAGTGGTTCAGGTTGGGAAGGCACTGCCCACAAGTGAGATGGAGGCAGGTTCAATCAAAATATTCAAGAGGATATTTGATGATCATTTGAATAGAAATATTATACAAGTGTTTGGGGAAAAGGCAGGAGAATAACACCATGTCATAATGCTTGCTGGATAGCCAGTGTATACATATTGGGCTGAATGGCCTCTTTCACCACTGTAACACTGCTGTGATTCTATGTCGAGTATGGCAAGCTGGTGAGGAAAGCAAATACAGGCCTTGAGGTAAGGTTACACAGTTCACAGGCCTCAGCACAATTACAGGGTTCCAAGCTACTGTCTCCGCCCTCACCTTCAAAGTTAGCATTTAAATGGAACAGGCTGTTCAAGAAGGAGCTAATTCCGATAGAAACTGCCCTTTAAAAATGAATTAGATCAATATCTGTTCACAAGGATCATAGAATGGTTATATGTTTCAGATTAAGTTTAAGAAATGGACCTGGAAAGGGAGGACTCCATGATGGTGCACATCCTATCAGAGGTGCTGCTTTTCAGATTAAATGTTAAACTTGCTGTCACAGAGCTTCACTGGATGTTGTAGACTTCATGGCACTGCTTGAGAAGGAACAAGGAATTCTCCCAATGTCCTTAACAACAATCCACCTTCAATCATCAAATACACATATTTACTGGTCATTCATCCCATTGTCTATGCTAAATGGCCGTGATGTTTGTCTATGTCACAGTCACCACATTCCATTGGATCACAACATACACTTATACTGTTTTTCAAAAGTAGCAAGATGTTCCAAGTACTTCAATGTGGCGCACAGTCACTTAATGTAAAGAGTCATGAAAGAAAAACAATTACTGAGAAAGGAGGAAGCAATTTGACAAAATGATTGACCAATTTCAGAAGAGAGGAGACAAAATGTGTTGAAACAAAACAGCAACCTGGGAAGGTGAGCATAGCCAAGGATGAAGAGTGGCTTCTCCCTTGTCAAGTGACTTTATCACACCACAAAGTGCATCTACTGAGTCACCTAAGGAGGTCCTAAAGTCAAGGTCTGATTAGTTTGTAAAGTTGGATGAACAACTTGGATAAAGTTGGTCTAGACCCGAAACGTCAGCTTTCCTGCTCCTCTGATGCTGCTTGGCCTGCTGTGTTCGTCCAGCTCTACACCTTGTCTCAGATTCCCCAGCACCTGCAGTTCCTACTATCTCTGAATAGTTTATTTGAGAGTCTGGGAAAGAGCTTTGGAATTCAATATAATTCACATATTTACCACATTTATATCCTACATTTGGGGATTTAAAAAGGAAGAGTCACTGAATCTGGTAGGCTGCATTCAAATGAGTCTTTCAGAGCAACAACTGACTATAGCTGAGTTGTCCCTTGCATGAAGCTGGCTCTGATACATCACTCTGAGGAGCAATAGTGTACATATCAAAAAGGAGTAGCAACATTTTTCATACAGGGGATCCCTATGCTCCCCAGTAGGCCACAGAACTCTGCAGTTAGCTTTTGTCCACAGCTGAAAGAGACTTTGCGGAGCAGAGTGCCGTGGAGGAAAGAACATGGAAATGAAGAGAATAGCAAAAGATCATGTGATATCAACATAGACACTCCAACAGAGAGATTTGTCCGACAAAAGCACAGGCCCATGATTGTAACCACCATGGTCTGGTGTGGTTCAACATGTCTGGTTACTGTCCAATGTTTAAATTATAACAGCCTGATGTAAGCTGTACTGCAGTGCTCATATTTAACAGATCTGTTTAAAATCAAGTCCAACTTCTGGTGCTGCAGTTGATACCATTTCATTTCTAAAGTTGCTAGCTCTCTACCTTGAACAGACGTGATGGAGAAACACCTTAATATTATTTCTTTTGTCAAAGGGGCCTTAGAACTCCTTTTTTTAGATAGAACTAGAACACACAAAAACACATGAATACAGAGAATGATACAAGTCCCTCCGTGTGCCTGTTCATACAGGTACACACAAGCAGATCTTTGAAGTTCATAGAATCCCTACAGTGTGGAAACAGGCACTTCGGTCCAACAAGTCCACACCGACCCTCAGAGTATCCCACCCAGACCCATTCCCCCTATAACCCACGTAATCAACACATCCCAGAACACTACGGGCAGCTTAGCATGGCCAATCCACCTAAGCCCGCACATCTTTGGACTGTGGGAGGAAACCGGAGTACCCAGAGGAAACCCAAGCAGACACAGGGAGAATGTGCAAACTCCACACAGATAGTCACCCAAGGCTGGAACTAAACCTGGGTCCCTGGCGCTGTGAGGCAGCATTGCTAACCACTGATACACCGTAGGGACGTGCATGCAGTTAGACTCATGTCAACAGATGTAAGGATATGTAGACATGCATGTGGGACCGGACAGGTCCACACATCCAGATGCAGGTTCACAGGCATCTACATATGTGTAAACAATTATAGCCATTGCGTGTTTGCCTACATACAAGACCAATTAGGTAAGAAAGTAGGCGATAACAATAACACAAAATTCACTCAATCTTTCTTAATCAAAATTAAACAGGTGGCACAGTGGCTAGCACTGCTGATCCACAGTGGCAGGGACCCAGGCTCAATTCCAGCCTCAGACAACTGTGTGTGTAACATTTGCACATTCTCCCCACGTCTGTGTGGGTTTCCTCCCACAGTCCAAAGATGTGCAGGTTAAGTGCATTGGCCATGCTAAATTGCCCACAGTGTCCAGGGATGTGCAGGCTGGCTGGGTTAGCCATGGGAAACGCAGGGTTATACAGGGGTAGGGTGGGGGGGATGGACTTCGGAGGGCTGGTGTGGACACTAAAGGCTGAATGGCCTGCTTCCACACTACAGGGATCTATGATTCTAAACTCTGAGCTGAGGCAGATTAATTTTTGAGAGCTTAGGATGGGTAAGCTGATGAGGGGAATGCAGAGGTGTTCAATCACAAACTGCCAGGCTCTAGGACCCCAAAATGCAGAAATATTTCATAACATATTCAGACATATTTAATAAAAAGACTGAGTACAACATTTAAAGATTTCAAATTAAACCAAACATAACGTTTGGCCAATAGAAATTGTATTCATTGGATTTTTTTTAATTGAAAGACTATGTGGCAGTGGGAACTAGAAATATTGAGCACAAAACTTTTGACGTTTGCACATTGTCATCCCTCTCGAAGTGAACTCCCCTGGTCATCACTTACTGAAATTATCGCTAACAGGGACAGGTTCTCCTGAAGGAGGTTCTGGCCCAATCACTTAATTTTCACTGGATGTAATATTGGATGGTACTTAATAAAAATAGTCTGAAAGTTGCCCTCATTTCCTTCACCTGCTTCCCCGACTCACCTTTTCTGTCAAGGTAAGAGGTCTGCTTACCCAAATTCACGCTCACACAGAGAAACGGGCACAGTCAGAACATATGGAGAATCTCCCACTGTGTAGCAGACATAAGGACAGGCGGAAATTGATTTGTACCGCACCTTATATGCCCTCAGGAAATGTCAAAGAGTTCCTAAGGCAACTTCTGAAGTATGATCTCTTCAAAATATAGAAAACCCCAACTGCTATTTGCACGGTCCCAGAAATAGCTGCAACATAAATGATCAATTAATCAATAAGGATCTGAAGAAGGGTCAAGGCCCGAAACGTCAGCCTTCCTGCTCCTCTGATGCTGCTTGGCCTGCTGTGTTCATCCAGCTCTACACCTTGTTATCTCAGTTAATTAATAATGATGGTTTAAGGATGACCATTCAATAGCACATTAAGAGAGCTCACCTGAATACAACTCTCTTGCGATATTTTACTTGGACTTGAAACAGCAGATGAGGTCCAAAGTTTAATATCTCCTGCTGAAGTCAGCACATCCAACAAGGGAGCTCCCTCATGGCTACACTGAAGTGTCAACCTTGATTATGTACTCAAGTCCTTGAACAGGCTTTGAACAAAGAAACTTACTGAAGTTCAGACACAGTCAAAAACTGTGCTTAACCAGATGTGAATTAACTGTTCAAATCTGTCTGAAGCATGCAAAATTTAAAAAAAAATTAAATGTTATTTTCATTTCATTCATTGGTGGCCCCTCACAGATGATGACGACTCTCTTCCACTCTCAGGATGAGTCCGTAGGTTGCTGTACAGACCGACGTGGTTCCTGCGGGCTGTTACACTTGGGGTAGGTGGTGGCCATGGGAAGGGGTGGGTCGGGCATTGATGACACAGTGCGCTCCTTTTGCTGCTTTTGCCTGGCTTCCATTTCTTCCTGATGGCAAGTCTCGAGATGCTCAATGCCTTCCCGGATGCTCCTCCTTCACTTTGGACAGTCTTACACCAGTGATTCCCAGGTGTCTGTGGGAATGCTGCACTTCACCAGTGAGGCCTTACTGAAGCACGTCCTCTGTCCACCTGGGGTTTGCCTGCCGTTTCGGAG
>JAHRHZ010000067.1:17828486-17860812 GCA_024137785.1 Ginglymostoma cirratum | reverse complement strand
TGGACCCTTTTCTGAAGAAGGGTCCAGACCCGAAACGTCAGCTTTCCTGCTCCTCTGATACTGCCTGGACTGCTGTGTTCATCCAGCTCCATACCTTGTTAACTCAGTCTCCAGCATTGGCAGTTCCTACTACCTCTGCTTCAATGTTGGACCATTTGGTTCCCCTTCACCAGGCAGCTCCAAACTCAGAATCACTATGTAGCTTGACAGAGGGGGGGTGATGTGGTCCATTAGCACTTCCAAAAGATCGGCTTTAAATGTGCTGATATGCCTGTTATATAGTTCTTTAGAAATCTTCCAAATGGGCAGAGGCAGCATGGGTACATAGCATGAACTGCAGGTGAATGGCTTCCTTTTGGACTGAAGGAAGGTAATTGGAGCTATTACCGACCTTAGGAACACTGATTTTCTTGATCTATAATGATATAGACCTGGATGTACAGACACAATTTCAAAACAGTTCCTTACCTGCTACACTTCCTGGTTACAGTAATGACTATTATGAACCCTTCTTGGTGGTGTTACTGGATTACCATTTCAACTCTCCTGGAAGCAGCTTGAGAATTTGCATTCAGGCTAGAAAAAACTGGGAAGAAGCTCAACTAGTGAATTGTCATAATAAACTCAACTGGTCCATTTAGGGACAGAAGCCTACAGCCCCTTCTCTGGACTGGCTCAAGTTCTGCACTTACTGCCCTTTGCAGCAGTTGAGCAAGCTGCTTGGTTTAAGATGACTCATTACCACGTTTCAGGGAAATTATGGATAGGCAAAGAAGCCAGCCTTACAAGTGACATTCACATCCTGAGAGTTAAGTTAAAAAAGGCTCCTCTGGTTTGCACACTCAGCTAAGCAGGTATGGAAGCCAAATAGTTCACACTGAAGGTAAGATTCATCGTTAATTGACAAACAAGCTTTTGAGCAAGCAAATGAGGCGGCTACAATAATAGAATCAATTTGAGTAAAACTAAAGCAGAGAGAAACCTTTTTGACAAGGGATACAAATTGAAGTTCAGCCTGACAAATGATTAATGGTTGTGTAGCATCTTGCATCAGCTGCCAACAAAAGGAAAGGGCAAGTTTCTACAGGAATGTGGCAATAAAAGCTTACAAATCAATCTTTAGGGACTTCAATCACTCTAAAAGCTTAATGAATTCAAATAACATTATACCATCTCATTCAGTCACACTATCATTATCTCACTCCCCGAGGAGTAATGAAACACTTGAGTCCTAATAAAGGAGATTGATTTATATCTGAGTCTCTTCAGAGTTGCCTTTAACCCTCTGACTGCTAAATATCATTTAGAGCACGTGCAAGACTGCTTCTGTCAGATTTTCACACAAATTACTCATTTTTCAAGCTTGACACTGCGCAGTGGGCCTTTCCTAACTAGCCTGCTTTCTTTAAGTTGCACGTCTTGTTTTGGAAATTTGAGCATTGAACCTTCTAACCAACTAGCCCCAGATCAACCTGCCACACACATTCACTGTGGGACTGGCAGTCATTAGGTCAAGCTCCACATTGGACCTGGAATCAGGCTGAACATAGGAGGAAGGACCGGGATGGAAGTGCTGGGGAAGGTGAGGGAGGGTTTGAGAGTGTTGGGCAGGTAGGTGGAGAGAAGAAGAGTGGACAGGGTGAGATGAGGAGGAGTGGTGAAAGAGTGGGGGCGGGAGGGTGAAGTGGGGGCAGGTGGGGAGTGTGGAATGGGGGGCCAGAGCAGGGGTGGGGGGAGCAGAGCAGGGGTAGGGCGGGCAGAGCAGGATGGGGTAAGAGCGGAACAAGTATGGGAAAAGATGGGGGCCAAGAGGATTGGCAGAGGGGAAGAGCAGAGGCTAGAAGAGGGAAAGCAAGATAGCAGGAGGCATGAGAATACGCAGTGAAGAAAGCAGGTGGGAAAAAAGGGGGCCCCGTATAGAGAGGAACAGTGCATGAGGCAGATCAGGTGGGCAGCTGATGGAGGCCAAGAGTTAGGGGGCAGGGTATTGAGTAGTGGGTAATGGGAGGAGGTGGGGTGGGGGTAAAGGAAAGATGAGACAAATGTTGGGGAGTTTGGCTCAGAGAGATGGGTGAAAGCCATATCAGCATCTTAAACAAGTAAACCCAGAAAGTTCCAAAAAATGTTTAGTTGGCATTATTGTATTAACATAGTGTTGCGAAGTTGGGTACAGTACTTGTGGAATGGGAGGCAGGAAGTCAGAATGTGGTGTCTGTGATATGCTGGGGCGAAAGCATTGTGTGGTCCCTTTAAAAGATGCTGTGCTTTTTCTATGCTTAGAGATTTAAACAAAATGTCTGTGAGCAGCTTGAAAGTACCTAGAGAGCACCCGACTTGAAACATTTGTATCAAAAGGCCGTACAGTTAACAGCAGTTTTGTTTTGTTACCAAGACAACAAGTTGAATTTAATCAATCAATTTGAACCAGGGACTTAGACACCAAAAACCAATTCTGATGGTTTTGACAACATGGGACCAATCCTAGTGTAGAAACTGATATGTCTTCAAGGGTATGAAAGAAGAGGGCAGTTAGATAAAGACAGTAGAGCTAACTGCCATCTGCCAGAATCAACAACTCTCAGCTCTCAAGAGAGAAACGCTGGCTCTCACAGACCCCTATAATTCTTAGAAAAACTACCATCTAAGTATCAAAGGTACCAACGGCACAACTAGTTAATATTCCTGACAGAACATTCGATGGAGAAGGCACAGAGCATTCCGGCAGACATGCAATCTAGCTGTAGTTCTGAGGTTAAATTCTATTTCATTATATATAAATGGGACTTGTATTTATTGGAACAGCATACTTTTAGAATCTTCGGGAATAGTTAGTAGTTCAGAAGAGGGTTATCCGGGTTGTTAATAGTTTGGTTAATTTGTTCACTGTTCGCTCCTCTTTGTGTGTTTCGGATTTAGTTCTCGGCGGGGTCGGGGGGAGGTCAACCTCCACTTTATAACAAAATCAATACAGACAGTGTCTGGGAGATCTTCCACTTTTTTGCTCTTATATTATTTCATTCGGGACAAAACAGCAACAGTGGACAGAATTATTATTAAACAATGTAATCAATGCCTAAAATCCCTGTTAGAGTCACAGAGTGTGTCGTGCAGCATAGAAACGGGCCCTTTAGCCTTTGGGTGGTTGCCTATGCCAAACAACAAAAAGCAAACTACACTAATCCCATTTATCTGCACTTGGTCCATAACTAAAGTCAGGGAGGATCCCAAAGGACTGGAAAATCGCTAACGTGACACCCCTGTTTAAAAAGGGAGTAAGGCAAAAGACAGAAAATTATAGGCCGATTAGCCTAACCTCGGTCGTGGGTAAGATTTTGGAGTCTGTTGTAAGGGATGGGATTTCTGAATATTTGAAAGTGCATGGTAAAATAGGGCAAAGTCGGCATGGCTTCATCGAGGGGAGGTCATGCTTGACAAGTCTGTTAGAATTCTGTGAGGAAGTAACAAGCAGGGTAGACCAAGGAGAGCCAATGGATGTTATCTACCTGGATTTCAAGAAGGCCTTTGACAAGGTGCCGCACAGGAGACTGCTGAGTAAGATAAAGGCCCATGTCGTTAGAGGCAAGGTGCTGGCATTGTTAGAAGATTGGCTGTCTGGCAGAAAGCAGAGAATGGGGATAAAAGGTTCTTCCTCAGGATGGCAGCTAGTGACAAGTGGTGTTCTGTAAGGGTCAGTGTTGGGCCCACAACTTTTCACTTTATACATTAATGATCTAGATGAAGGAACTGTGGGCATTCTGGCTAAGGCTGCAGATGATACAAAAATAGGTGGGGGGACAGGTAGTATTGAGGAGGTGGGGAGGCTGCAGAAGGATTTGGACAGGTTGGGAGAATGAGCAAAGAAGTGGCAGATGGAGTACAATGTGGAAAAGTGTGAGGTCATACACTTTGGTAAGAAGAATAAAAGCATGGACTATTTTCTAAGTGGGCAGAAAATTCAGAAGTCTGAAGTGCAAAGAGATTTGGGAGTTCTAGTCCAAGATTCTCTCAAGGTAAACTTGCAGGTTGAGTCAGTAGTCAGGAATGCAAATGCAATGTTGGCATTTATTTTGAGGGGGCTGGAATATTAAAGCAGAGATGTACTTGTGAGGCTCTGGTCAGGCCACATTTGGAGTATTGTGCGCAGTTTTGGGCCCCATATCTCAGGAAGGATATACTGGCCCTTGAGCGGGTTCAGAAGAGGTTCACGAGAATGATCCCAGGACTGAAAAGTTTAACACGAGGAACATTTGAGGACTCTGGGACTATACTCATTGCAGTTTAGAAGGATCGGGGGGATCTAATTGAATCTTTCAGAATAGAACAGAGATAAGGAGAAACTTCTTCAGCCAGAGAGTGGTGAATCTATGGAATTCACTGCCACAGAAGGCTGTGGAGGCCAGGTCATTGAGTACATTTAAGGCTGAGATCGATAGGTTCTTGATTGTCAAGGGGATCAAGGGTTACGGGGAGAAAGCGGGAGAATGGAGTTGAGGAACATATCGGCCATGATTTTGGGGGGGGGCAGACTCGATGGGCCGAAAGGCCTAATTTCTGCTTCGATGTCTTATGGTCTAATCGCATTTATCCATAGCCTAATATGCCCCAACATTTCAAGTTCCAAATGCTTCTTAAATGTTGCTCTAGTGCCTGCCTCATCACCATCTTAGGCAGCACGCTCCATATTTCTATCACCCTCTCAGTGAATTTTTTTCCTCATATCTCCTCTTAATCACATACTCTTCACCTTAAACTTATGCCCTCTGATCTCAGACACATCTGCCATAAGGAAGAGATTCTCATAATCTACTTTGTGCATTCCCCAACTCTACCAGCCACCTCTACTCCAAGGAAAACAAACCCAGCCTATCCAGTCTGTCCTCATAACTAAGACTTTTCATTCCAGGCAACATCCTGGTGAATCTCCAGTGCAATCACATCCGTCTGATAGTGTGATGACCAGAAGTGCACACAGCATTCCATCTGCAGTCTAGATTATGACAAGACTTCCCTGCCCTTATATTCTATTCCCCGGCTAATGGAAGCAATATTCCACATGCCTTCTTCACCACCCTGTCTACCTGTGCTGACACCTTCAGGGATCTATGGACTTGTACAGCAAAGTCCCTTTGTCCCTCAGTACTCTCTATGGACCTATCAGTCATTGTGTATATCCTTCCCTTATCAGACTTCCCAAAATGCATCACCTCACAATTATAAGGATCGACTTTCACCTGCCATTGCTCTGCCCAATTTACCCACTAATCAACATCAGACTCTAGCCTGAGACTATCCTTCTCACTGTCAACAACACTACCAATTCTCATGTCATCTGCAAACTTATTAATTAAACCTTCTACATCCAAGTTATTAATGTACGTATCAAACAGCAAGGGTAGCAGCATCAATTCCTGTGGTACGTTGGAAGTTTGTGACCAACAATCACAAAAACAACACTTCATCATCAACCTTTGCCGCCTCATTGTAAGCTAATTTTAGATGCAGTTTGCCAACTTGCTTTGGATCCCAAGGGCACTTAAACTTTTGGACAAGCTTCCTATGTTGGTCCTGTCAGAAGCTTTACTGAAGTCCATGTAAATCATATCAACCACACTACCCTCCACCATTTATTTAGTCACAGTTTCAAAAAACTCATCTAAATTAATCAATCAACCGCTAACAAGTTTGTGCTGACTATACCTAATTTTCCAAGTGTCAATTAACTCAGTCTTTCAGAATTTTTCCAATAATTTCCATACCACTGACATTAGACTAACTGGTCTGTAATTTCCTGTACTATCTGGACTGCCCTTCTCAAACACAGGAACCACATTAGCTTCCTCCAGGTATCTAGCACTTCACCTGAGGCCAGTGAAGTATTAAGCATTTCTGCAGGGCTCCAGCACACACCTCCCTTGCCTCCCATAGCAGCTTCAGATACACCTCATCATGCCCTGGGGTTTATGTACCTGTATGTGCACCAAAACATCTAATACCTCCTTCTTATTCATCACAACATGTTCTGGAACATCACCCTCCCCAGCTACAATATCTTTCTCCTTTGTGAATACAGGTGAAAAGTATCCATCTAAGACCTCATCCATGTCCAGTGCCTATATGAACACACTGCTCCTTTGGTCTCTCATAGGTCCCACTCGTTCCCTGGTATTCCTCTTATTCTTAATATTCCTATAAAATCCTTTGGCGGGGGTTTTCTTTGATCCCAAATGCCAAAGAAATTTTGTGGCTCCTCTGTGCCCTCCTAATTTCCTGTTGTCCATCATGCGCTTTTCTGAAATCATCCTGCATCAGTTCTTAAGCAGAAATTCAACGGTCACATTCTGAAAATGGGATGAAAACCCAAAGCAAATTAAAATCACCAACAGGCTTGCTCAACACAGGCATGGAGTTCTTCAATGAGTGTGCAAAGAACAGTAGTTAACTTTTATGATCGGATTGGAGGGAATTATACAGTGGTGTTTCAGACCACTGATCTTTACATGTATCAAAGTTCTGCATTTGGGTATAAAATAGTAATTACAAAATCTTCGATTGACACTAGCTTATTAATTGAGATCACCTGATGAAGGACAGCGTTTTGAAAGCTTGAGATTTCAAATAAACCTGTTCGACTATAACCTGATGTCATGCTACTTCTGAAAAGAAGAGATGTAGACCACCAAAGCAAAATCTGCATCATTGGTTAGGCATCAGCTGGAATATAGTGTTCAGTTCAGGATACTATTCTTTATGAAAGATACCCCGTTTGAGAGGGGTAGAAGAAATATACAAGAATGGTTACCAGGGTGAGCTGAAGAATGAGGGACTTTAATTATTGGACAGATAGAAGAGTGGGAATGTCCTGCTGAGATCAAATAAGGTTCAGAGAAGATACGACAGTGGTGTTCAAAACTGAGAGAGATTTGGACAGGATTAAATAGGGAGAGAAGTTTTCCACTGGCAGAAGGGTCAATAACCAGAGGAAACAAATCAAAATTGGCAAAGCATTCAGAGCAAAGTTGGGAGAATTATTTTAACCATGACTGAGTTGTTGTGATGCGCTACTTGAAAGGTGGGGGAAGAAAACTCAATAATACCCTTAAAATGGAAATTAGGTAAATACTTAACACAGGGAGAAACAGGTGGACGAGATTATTTAGGTAGCTTTCCCAAAAGCCTGGCAGAGACAATGGGCCAAATGGTCTCCTCCTCTGATTTTTGATCTTATGAATCAAGTGGGTTTTTTTTAAACAAAGTTCCCAAGCATAGGAACCCACCATGATGAAATTAAAAGCTAGAGGTATGAATTTTCAGCAATCTGAAGAGATGCAGAATAGGCCCATCAAAACTGACACGGAGATGGGGAAAGATTTCAATTGGGGCACTCCAACAAGATAAGGTGCAGGGTCGCAGTGAGGACATTAGCACCATGCTACAGCTGATCCAGCATAACCATGAGAAAGAACTCAATAGTTCAAAATGAAGACAACATTTTTAGTGAATCCAATCAGTCTCCAAAAGGTTAATGCAACACTTGGTATGATGATCTACATAGAGAAACAGCTGTGAAGGCCTGTTGTGTACACCGCAGCTCCAGGGCCAGCAGTGTGGGTGGCTGGGTAACTATCTCCTTTCTCTCATGGTGGTCACGACAGAGGTTGCATTTAACCTCTTGATGACTAGTTGTGTAGCAAACCCAAAGTAAATAAAATAATCAGAAGAGAAATAACTGCTCGGTTAATCTATTGTATGCAACTGTATAGGATGTTTATGACTCTTTACATGTACTGTTTTCACCCTAATCCTGACAGTCACTTCAGTCTCTACCAGGTTAACAGCATTTAAATATTACTCTCATCCCAAAACTCCACAAAAATGACTATCTATGCTGGCAAAGGTAACCAGGCCAATCCTGATGTCTCTACCAATTCTGAAGTTGTCATATTGGACTCAAAACATTAACTCAGCTTCTCCCTCCACAGATGCAGCCAGACCAGCTGAGTTTCTCTAACATTCGAGATAACAAGGTGTGGAGCTGGATGAACACAGCAGGCCAAGCAGCATCATAGCTTGACGTTTCGGGCCTAGACCCTTCTGAGGTCTCCATATTATGGGAGACGTACCTCCCAAAGATACCCACATGAATCAGAAATCATATTCAAACATGTTGTAACACAGTGCATATAAACAGCAATTACTACAGCTAGATTTCAAAATTATATGTGAAAGGAAACTCAATTGCTTCAAACGTATAGCAGGTCCTTCAAGTACAGAAAGGCCCAAGCAACAAATGGTTACTTTATGTTTAATAAAAGTCATCATCAGCCTTCGTAATTTGACATAAAACAGAAAGTGCTAGAAAAACTCAGCAAGTCTGATATCATTCATGGATTAATGCTTTGCGTTCAATAGGATTCCTTTGGAAATCCACAATTTGAACTTGGGCCCTGGTTTTTAGGCAATTCCAAAGATTCACCTCTGGCACTATACAAGGCCCCAACATGTCCTGGGGTCTTTAGTGCCCACAATTATTCATTACAACATGTCCTGGGGTCTTTAGTGCCCACAATTATTCATTACAACATACAGTAAAACAAAAAAAAGGAAGATCCTGCGCCTAAAACACCTCACTGCACATCTCAGCCTTGCCATCCAGAGCAACAACACTACACTGATGCATGATGTGAAATGTCAGAGGCTGTAGCCCCAAGATCCTGGTCTAGCTTTGAGTCCAGTCTATTTCAGATTATCTGATCATCCAGCACATCAGTCAATCCTAGGGCTGCTTCATCTAACAAGCACCAACATTCAACCATTCACCAGGAGTCATCCTAAAGCAATCGAGGGACAAATCTCAGTTGGTTTTCCCATCACTGGCACAGGGTGCTGGTGACAACTTCTTTAATTGTACAAATCTATAATTAGAGACATGGTAACAGGGCACTTAGAAAATCATAATACATTTAGCAGAGTCAGACAGGTCAATGAAAGGGAATTTGCACTTGGCAAATTGGTTGTTTCTGAGGTTGTAACAAGCAGGATGGATAAGAAGGATCCACTGAAGGAAGTGCAATGGGATTTTGCAGAAAATATTCTAAGGTCCCACGTAAAACCTAATATGTATTATACAAGATTATGTCTCATGGGATTATACTTTACAGGTTAGAATGGAGTGAGGATTCATTAAAAGACAGGAGAGAGAGAATGCGAATAAATGGGCAATTTTTGGGTTAGCAGTTTGTAATTAGTGGAGCATTGTAAGGATCATTGTTTGGGTTTCAGCTTATTACTATCTATTTAATGAGGTTATTGCATCCAAAATAAAAGCAAAGTACTGTGGATGATGGGGACTCAAATAACATGCTAGAGAAACTCAGCAAGTCTGGCAGCATCTGTAAAGAGAAAAACAGAGCTAATGTTGAGTGCAACATAACTGTTTTGGAACAGTTGTGAAGAAGTGTTATATTTGAATCTCGTTCTTGCTCCCCACAATGCTGCCGGACCTGCTGACTTTCTCTTCCACTTTCTGGTTTTAATTATCTTATATGTTTGCTAGTGATACAGAGTTAGATGGGAGTGAATGCTGCGAGGAGGATGCAAAGAGGATACAAAGGGGTATAGGTAGGTTAAATAAGTGGATATGAACATGGAAGATTGAATATAACACAGAAATGTGAAGCCATCCACTTTGGTCTGAAAACGTTAAAAAAAAGCAGAGTATTTTTAAATGGTGAGAGACTCAGAAATGTTGATATTCAAAGAGGGTAGGATGCCCTTATACATGAATCTTTGAGAATTAACATGCATTTCCAGGTAGAAGAGAATCATAAAATTATTACTTCACAGAGGGAAACTATTTTGCTGACTGAGTGCATGCCATCTCTTGGCAACTGCATTGTAGCTGGTGTTTCTCTTTCTGTTGCTATCTTCTGCTGTGCTGTGTTCTCTCTTTAGGTATTTGTCTAATGGTCTTTTGAAAGCATCTGAATCTGCCTCCACTACATTCTCAAGCACTGCATTCCAGATCCCAACCACGAAGAAGCATGAGAAAAAATTTTCTCATGTCATCTCCAGTTTTTTTTTTTGTCAATCACCTGAAATCTGTGTTCTCTGACTCTGGACCTGACAACGGGAGCACGTTTTAGGTCTACTCAGTCAAGACGGCATGTGACCCCGATACCTCTATCAAAACTCCACTCGTGGGAACAGTCCCAGTTTCTTGAATTTATCTACACAGGTGAAGACCCTCATTTCTGGAAATTATTCTCAGAAATCCTTCTATACCCTCTCAAAAGCCTTCGTTGCCTTCCTAACAGTGCTGCCAACGAGTGAACACATTGCTCACAAGACAATGTCATTGCCAGCAACAATGGTAGTTGGATTACCGCTTGCCTCAATTTGACAGGCACACATTCACAATGCACTCAATGAAGAAAAAGTCTATTCAGTATTTCGAACACACTCTGTTCTTCTTATTTCAGCTTCCACAGTATTCAGCTTTTTATAAAATTTGTGGTAATGTTGTCAAGGTTCCAGGATTTCGGGCAATTTCAACATTCAGTATTCAACACAGATTTTGATGTCAAGATGCGAGTAAGGTGGGAATTTTGCCATCCCTGTGGGCTAGAATAGGATTACACAGGATTATTAGCACCTCTCTAAGTGACTCTAAAAAGGAACTTGCATCCTTCAGATAGTGGAACTTTTATTATTTTTAAAATTGTGAGTTAAAGTTTGCGGGGGCCAAGTGACAAATATTGACCAGAACTTGAGGCAGAACTCATTCATCTTCAACTAGTACCATGGAATGTTTTAGATACACCTTAAAAGGCAGATGTGTCCTGGTTTTAAGCAATTCATCCAAAACATGGCACCTTCAGTGCTCTCTCACTACACCACTAATTTGTGTGTCTGGACCACATGTTCACATCACTGGAGCAGGAACATGTGACAACCTTTCGACTTGGAAACGGGCTAACTGCCACTCAGCCAAAGTTGACAATTTAAGATTATGCGAGAACAAATCTGCGATGTGTGATTAATTCAGGATAAATTACTCCACTGTCCTCAATAACAAAAAGCAGTCACACACCATTAGTTTGCATGGCCTTAATTATTACTGCATCCTTATATTTCAGAATTGATACATGTCCAGAGACAAGTCAACTCCATTCCCATATACATTTCATAGTAATCAGCATAACTGATTAAGTTGATCCTAATGAGCAGAATGAAGATGTCTCCATGTTCTAAGAAGATTTTATTTGAAGATCTGTGGTTATTACAACGAAACCACGTGAGGCTAAAAACACTTAATTCCCCTTGGGCACGTGGCTGTGTTAGTCAACAAATAAAGTGCCAAATTAATATCTAGTGTGCCTATAAAGTAAATACAGCTATTTGCTAAGAGGAGAACTACCCCTCCTTTGCTGAACTCAACCCCACCCAATCTCTTCTCAGTATTCCCCTCAATCCCAGCTCTTCATAATTTGAACTACTGATCTCTTGAAATCACTTGCACCACTATTGTTCCAGGAAAGCAGACAGCAACACTATCAAATCTACAAGATTCAGACTGGTACAAACACTTGACACTGTTCCGGAATTTTAATGATATATGCATGTCACTCTGTCACCGGTGTGGTACTGATCAAAATATCAAATTCAGACCTTCCCCCCGACTCAATGCTGTCAACTCAAATACAGCCAGAGCAGACCTGGTATTTAAAGTCGAAACTTCAAATACTGGCTCAGCTTCAGCTGCAAGGCTGTGTCCAGTTTTAGGCTGCACACATTAGGATGAATGTGAAGTTATTGGAACGAGGGCAGAAAATATTCATGTGAATAGTACCAGGGATGAAGAGTTTTAGCAACAGGGGGACTGGAGATGTTGGAACTGTTTTCCTTGGAAAAATGAAGTCTGAGAGGAGATCTAATAGAGGTGTGCAAAAGTCATAAGGGACCTGGAAAGTGTGGATACAGAGAAATTGTTCCCACTCGTGAGAGGATTGCAAACAAAAGAACAAATAATTAAAGAGGAAAAAGAAACAGGAGAGAACATTTCCATGTGGTGAGTGGTTAAGGGCTGGAACATACAGCTCATGAGTGCAGTGGAAACAGGCTCAATTAAAACATTTAAAAAGGAAGATGTGCAAGGTTATGAAGAGAAGGCGGAGGGATGGCACTGAATTGCTCATTCTCAGGACCAGTGCAGCAATAATGAGATGTAACAATTGTGACTTTTCATGTGCTTGACAAACTATTCTTATTCCACAGGATTATTCTACTCAATGTGAAGGCACAGAAGGGCCAACAACATTTTAGGCTTTAGAAACAGGCATACGAATAGTAACAACTAACATAAGTAACAAACTTTGGTCAATTAGCATAATGTGTGCAATCCTGAGTAGCCCTTATGGAAAAGGCATTAAAAGCGCACAGAATAGATGCATCAGAATTACACAAGTGAATAGCAATTATATTTAGGAGGAGAGTTGAGATTCTGGGGTTACATTTTACTCAGAAAACTAAGAGACTCAGGATAGTTTTAAAGATAGGGAAAGGGGGAAGATTATTCCCTTTGCATGCGAGTCAGTAACGAGCAGCCATTAATTTAAAGTGGTCGCACAAGGGGGACAAGGGTTAGGAGACATTTCTCAACAGAGCTAGTGAGCTATGAAATGTTTTGTCATAGGGAGTGGTTGAAGTACAAACCATTGCACCTTTTCAGAAAACATTGGAGGCAAGGCACAACAAAGGGCTATGAAAGTGGAAGGAGGGCAAATTAGAACAACTAAATAGGTTCCGCATAGATGAGCTCTTACTGTCCAAAACATTTCTACAGCTCCATGGTCAGGAGCAGAATTTAATGATTGAGTAATTACTCCATTCAGTTGAACAGGATGTGCGATCTAGTTGCAAACTGGCAAAGAAATGCAGCACTGCAGCTGTAACATCTCAGGTCTTTGAACTAAAGTGTGTTTATTATCATTAATACTACATTAAAAAGCTAAACACAGTGAAGGGGCATCTCAGTGCGGTCCTAGCATTCTGACAGCTCTAACCAGTCTGGGACAGTACATATAAAAACGTGCCCTGTCTTCAAAGTCTAACAAAGTAGCTTAGGGTTGGGCTTTAAAAAGTAAATCAGCATCTAGGCCCTGGTGCCACTGTAACAAATATATTTAAATTAAGAGCTAAAGTCATCCAGCACTCTGCAGCTAGTAAAACTGAGATGTTGGTTAATATCTGACCATGAGTTGGCTTTTTAATTATCCAACAAATTGAGGATAATCCTGGCAATTTACTACAATAGGGTCTCCAGGTTCCGTAGGAAGTAAAGAGATGAACTCTACAGTAATATTCTTGCTTATCGTGTATTGATGTTGTTAATGTAATATTCACTGGAAGAAGGTGAACCCCTCGTAGTGTCAGCACATCAATGGCAAACTTTGAATTAACCAGATCATGTCCGGGAGACAATTATTTGTGAGGCACCACAGTTGGAGGACCAGCAAGTAGCCTTGGTCTGCTCCAGTCACAGTAAATGGCATGCAGCCAAAGTGACAGCAACACTTGTTACTCATGGAAAAGCCACAAGATAAAAGTTCTGCAATCAATAATGCCACACACCGTTCATCCCGTGTCCTAGAAGAACGCTCACTGTTTGGAATGTTTCCATTACTATAAAGAAACAGTGATAAATGCTTCAAGCAGAGAGCAACAGAAGGTTTGGAGGAGAAACCTGGACACTGGGATTAATTTTGGGATTAGTTTTGGATTGCTGTAATAAAGAGCTAGCAGGCAGATAGGCCAAATGGTGATTGATTCTGTGTGATTGATTCTTCAGTGATGTAAGATTCTCTGGAACCATTTCCTGCTGACTCCCCATAAAACATGTATACATAATACCCACAAGTAGCACACCTGTTTCTGCTTCCCACCCTTCCACTGTGTAAAGATTTGTTGTAGTTCACAGGGATAGTGTTCCCACAGAATTTTGTTATTAGCGATTTTCACAAACGTTTGCCACAGTAAATACAGCGTGTACACTTAATCCAGGAAGTAGTGTTTTTTAATCATTTTTTCTTTGTAACCATGGATGAATAACGATTGCATTAACTATTGCAAAGGTAAGCAAATCTGTAAAGGGCAGGCACACGAATTGTGGGATTTTGTTGTATAATCAACAGGGCATCATCGTCCGTGCACTCTGTACTTGGGTGTTAAGAATTAAACACACTAGCATGTTATTTTGCTGCAACTCTCAGGCAAATAACAAAAATTGCAATATTAAATTACATTTACTGCCTGTTTTCCCACACTGCCCCACCTGCAGAAACTGCCTACATCATTGCGCCTGCAGTAATGCTGACTGGCCTTTAGCCAACTCTCTCAGTTCCACAGTAAAGAAAGCCTCACATGACATGTCATCAGCATTTCAGAAGCCTCTGACTGTCAAGACAATCCATGGGCAACCCCCTGTAACTGCCACCTGAGGCAGTTTATAGAGAAGCATATGGAGCAGTGCATTGACGATCTGAGCTTCAGGTAGACACAGGCATAAGTCAAAGTATCAAAAAAAAACCTGATGGGATAGAGACAGTAAACTTGAACAACATTGCTACTTATATCACATAATAAGAACACGATGTGAACAGCAAGTTTCGTACAGACATTAAGTGGTTGTGAGGAAGGGCAGTTGAGACAGATGCTGGCTTTTAAATTTGAATTTTATAACTGAAGGGAGAAATGTGCATAGGAATTAAACGTTCATATTTCAGGCACTAAGTTCAGAATCAAGCACCTCCAAGACACAGAAGTTCAGTCAGGTGCTACGGAAAGCTTTGTTCATCTGCCCCAACATCTTATAGGGGGCTAGAGCCCATCAAGTCCATGCTGGTCAAAACCAACCACCTGACTATTCTAATCCCATTTGCCAGCACTTGGCCCATGCCCTTTTATGCCTTGGGACTTCTTAGGCACATCTGAATACTTCTTCAATGTTGTGAGGTTTCTGCTTCAACCACCCTCACAGGCAGTGAGCTCCACATTCCCACCACCCTGTGGGTGAAAAAAAAATCTTTCCCCACATCTCTTCTCAACTTCCTGCCCTACCTTAAATCTATGCCCCCGATCCATCCACCAAGAGGAAAATATTCTTCCCGTCCACCCTGTCTATGCCCCTAATATTTTGATACATCTCAATCATGTCCCCACTCAACGTGCCATGTTCCAAGGGAAACACCCCAGTCTGTATTCAGGAACAGAGACGCTTCAGCTGTTGACCTTGTCCAACTGGTATGAGGTACTTGCTCCCTGTTTGGACAAGGAACAGAGCTATAAAGAGGACGAGCCAGCTGACCAAGGCACTATGGCACAGGAGGCCATTCAAGTGGGGGAGCAAAAAGACAAGTGACAGTTGTAGGGGATTCCATAATTAGGGGAATAGATAACATCTTTTGTAAGCAGGACTGAGAGTCGCGCATGGTGTGTGGCCTGCCCAGTGCCAGGGTGAGGATCATCTCTGACCAGCTTGAAAAGACATTGGAGAGGCGGGGGAGGATCCAGTTGTTGTGGTCCACATTGAGACAAACAACATAGGCAAGACAAGGAAAGAGAATCTGTTTAAGGATTATCAGGAACTAGGAACTAAATTAAAGAACAAGTCCTCAAGGGTGAAACTGAGATAACAAGGTGTAAAGCTGGATGAACACAGCAGGCCAAGCAGCATCAGAGGAGCAGGAACGCTTGACGTTTCGGTCCTAGACCCTTCATCAGAAATGGGGGAGGGGAAGAGGGTTCTGAAATAAATAGGGAGAGAGGGGGAGGTGGATAGAAGATGGATAGAGGACAGGATAGGTGGAGAGGAGGCAGACAAGTCAAAGAGGCGGGGATGGAGCCAGTAAAGATAAGTGTAGGTGGGGGGGTAGGGAGGAGAAAGGTCAGTCCAGGGAGGACGGACAGGTCAAGGGGGCAGGATGAGCACAGTAGATAGGAGATGGGGGTGGGGCTTGAGGTGGGAGGAGGGGATAGGTGAGAGGAAGGACAGGTTAGGGAGGCAGGGACAAGCTGGGCTGATTTTGGGATGCGGTAGTAGGCGGAGAGATTTTGAAGCTTGTGAAATCTACATTGATACCATTGGGCTGCAGGGTTCCCAGGCTGAATATGATTTGCTGTTACTGCAGCCTTCGGGTGGCATTGTTGTGGCATTGCAGGAGGCCCAGGATGGACATGTCGTCTGAGGAATGGGAGAGGGAGTTGAAATGGTTCGCGACTGGGAGGTGCAGTTGTTTGTTGCGAACTGAGCGCAGGTGTTCTGCAAAGCGGTCCCCAAGCCTCCGCTTGGTTTCCCCGATGCAGAGGAGGCCACAACGGGTACAGCGGATGCAGTATACCACATTGGCAGATGTGCAGGTGAACATCTGCCTGATGTGGAAAGTCTTCTTGGGGCCTGGGATTGGGGTGAGGGAGGAGGTGTGGGGGCAGGTGTAGCACTTCCTGCGGTTGCAGGGAAAAGTGCCGGGTGTGGTGGGGCTGTGGAGGGGAGCGTGGAGCGGACAAGGGAGTCACGGAGGGAGTGTTCAAGGGTGAAACTCTCTGGTTTACTGCCTGAGCCAAGTACAAACTGGTGTAGGGGCGCAAGAATAAGGGAAATAAACACATAGCTAAAAGAGGTGCAGGAAAGTGGGGTTCCTTTTCATGGGGCACTGGCATCAGTATTGGAACAGGAGGGATCTGTTCTGTTGGGACGGTCTCTACCTGAACTGAGCTGGGCTCAACGTTCTAGTGTAAAGGATAAATAGGCTGGTCAAAAGGATTTTAAACTAGAAACTTGGGTGTGAAGGGAAGGGTAAAATGCCAAGTATAATGGTCAATGGGAAACAAAGCAGCAGGTTAACATCTGTTGGGGTGGATTCAACTGCATGGGAAAATATGAAAAAAATCGGAAAGAAAGGAGAACTCAGGAGAGGTTATTAAAATCTCCAGCACACAAAACAGGATAGAGTGTTTGGATAGGGTTAGGAATCAAACTTCAAGAATACTGGATAAACAAATGACAATGAGAGGAAGGTTGGTCAATACAGGACTGAAGGTGTTGTACCTCACTGCATGCAGTTGACAAAATAAGGTAAATGAACTTCTGGTGCAGATTGAAAGTGGCAGGTATGATGTGTGGGCATCACGGAGATGTGGCTGCAAGGGGGTCAGAATTGGAAGCTAAATATCCAAGAATATACATCCTATTGAAAAGACAGGCAGGTTGGGCAAAGGGGACGAGGTTGCCTTAGTAATAAGAAATGAAATGAAGTCGATAGCAAGAAACGATGTAGGGTCAGATGATGTAAAATCTGTGTGGGTAAAGTTGAGGAACCGCAAAGACAAAAACAAAAACCATAATGGGAGTTAAGTACAGGTCTCCAAACGTAGTCAGGACGTGGGGCATAAGATACACCGAGATAGAAAAGGTATGTAAGAAAGGCAAGGTTACAGTGATCACGGGGCATTTCAATGTGCAGGTGGACTGGAAAAATCAGGTTGGTAGTGCACCGCAAGAAAAGGAATTTGTGGGAAGTCTACAAGACGGTTTTTTGGAGCAGCTTGTGGTAGAACCCCCTTGTGATCAGGCAATTCTCGATTTAGAGAGATCTAGATTTAGTAAGAACTGCCGATGTTACCAACCTGTCCATCTTCTCTCCCACCTATCCGCTCCTCCCACCTCACTGACCAATCCCCACCACTGCCTACCTGCACTGACCTATCACCATCCACCTACACCAGCCCCACCCTCCCCCCCTATTTATTTCGGAGCTCCCTTCCCCCTCCCCCATTTCTAAAGAAGGGTCCTGACCCCAAACGTCAACTTTCCTGTTCCTCTGATGCTGCCTGGCCTGCTGTGTTCCTCCAGCTCCACACTGTGTTATTCTGGATTTAGTGATGTGTAACGAGGCAGACTGAATAAGGGATCTTAAGGTGAAGGAACCTTTAGGAGGCAGTGACCGTAATATGATAGAATTTACACTGCAATTTGAGAGGGAGAAGGTGTAATTAGATATAACAGTACTTCAGCTGAATAAAGACAACTACAGAGGCATGAGGAAGGAGCTGACCAGAACTGACTCGGACAGGAGCCTAGCAGGAAAGACAGTGGAACTGCAATGGCAGGAGTTTTTGGGAGTAATTCAGGATATAAAGCAAAATTTCATCCCGAGATAAAAACAGCATACTAAAGGGAGGACGAGGAAACCATGCCTGACAAGAAAAATCAGAGACAGCATAAAAGCAAAACAGAAAGCATACATTGTGGTGAAGGGCAGTGGGAAGCCAGAGGATTGGGAAGCCTATAAAGATGAACAGAGGACAACAAAAAAGAAAAAGGAGGGAGATTAAATGTGAGGGTAAGCTAGCCAGTAATATTAAAAAAATTGCAAGAGTTTCTTTAGATATATAAAGGACAACAGAGAGGTAAAAGTGGACATTGAGCTGCTGGAAAATGACACTGGAGAAGTAGTAATGGGAACAAAGAAATGGCCGAGAAACTGAATAAGTACTTCACGTGTCTTCCACCATGAAGACTGACTAGTAATTTCCCAAAAATTCAAGATAGTTGGGAGACAGAGGTGAGTACGGTGGCTGTCACCAGGGAGAAGGGGTTAGAAAAACTAAAAGGTCTGAAGGTGGATAAATCACCTGGACCAGATGGCCTACACCGCAGAGTTCTGAAGAAGATAGCTGAAGAGATAGCGGAGACGTGAGTCGTGATCTTCTAGTAATCACTGGAGTCAGGGGGGGTCCCTGAGGACTGAAGCTGGCCAAACTTGTACAACTAATCATGTCACTTTACTTCTTTAAGGAGATCACAAAGTAAATCAGACTTACTTTAGCAGCAGCACAGGTCTGGCCACACCTGTGAGGAGAGAAGCAGCTACTATTGTGTGTCCAATATGACTCTTCAGATCTGAAGCAGTCATACCAGACTCAAAACGTTAACACCGTTCCTTGCTCCACAGATGTTTCCAGACCCACTGAGTTTCACCAGCATTTTCTGTTTTTGTTTCAGGTTTCCAGCATCCGCAGTAATTTGTTTTTATGAACTCATATCTATTTCAGATGTCTAAAACAAATAAATGTTCCAAGGTGCTTTACATGAGCAGTACATTGTAAAATAAGACACTGAGCCATATAAAAAGATATTGGGTAGGTGACCAAAAACTTGATCATAAAAAGACATAAGTTTTAATAGGAAGCTTGAAAGTCAGCTGCACATTGTGTGTATTGTGGGCACACGTGCTGCATGACAGTGGGGGTAAAGGTATCTACCAGACAGAGAAGAGATACATGATTGCAAGAGCTCAGGTTCAGGGTGGGGTGGTGCGGGATGCGTGGGACGAGTTGCTGCGGTTTAGGTCTTATTGGCGAGTGAGAGTAAGGATCCCTGCCATCAACCACAGGCGAGTGCAGGAGAATATTTGATGCACAAGGATGTAGGGCTGGCCCATCTGATTCCCAGGGGAGGTGGGCTCTGTTACACAAGGGACATGAAAAATGTCATTCATGTAGGTTTCACTCAGCCTACTAAGAGGAGGAAGAGGACTTTGCATTAATATGTCATCAAGTTTCAAAACACTTCACATGCATGGAATTAACATTTACTGCAGATCGAAGTCATGCATAAAGCAAGCAGCAGTGAGATAAATCTCCAGTTAATGATTTAGCTCGTTGGATGAAAGAGGAATAATGTTTATGCCACATGAAGAATTCCCACTCCTGCTAAAATTGCACCACTGGATCTTTCACTTCCATCTGAGTTAACTACAGCAAACAAACATCTCCTTAACTTAGCATCTCATCAGACATTAACCTGTGTCCTGTATGATCATGAGCTCAAGACTTGACGTGAGGCTTAGACTCAGCACTGTCTAACTCAGAGGCAGACTGTCACTACCTGATCAGGTGAGATATTTGCTGCCAACAGACTCAGCTTAAGCAGATTTACATGTTTTAACAGTCTGCTTACATTTATTAACACACCAACTGCTGCATGTGCATTATTCCACTTTTAATGACTAGATTTCTACTTTACACATCTTGAAGCTGTTCAGATTTATTGATCTGTGCACACAGCTACAAGTCTCTCTAGCTCTGAACTAGAAACTCAAACTCAAGAAACAAAACAAGTGAGATTTTATAGTTCGCACACTGTTGTGGTCAAGGCTTCGTGGTGCAGAAAAGTGACAACTACTCAATCAAACTAAATGTTAAATAATGGTTTTTCATGACCAGCTTGCCTGGCAACACACAGTCAGTTCACAATGGCCCAGTCCATCATTCGCTCAACCCACATGGTTCCTGTTGGCCCAATCATACTACACAAGTGTAAAACACAGAGCTGCTTTAAGCTGATGCCACAAAATACTGGCTGTCAGGGAGGGAAGGAGAGGCACTGCTCTTGTGCAATTTGTTCCCAATGGTGGGTGTCCCCAGAACCAGGGGTCACCGTATGAGGATTCAGGGTAGACTATTCTGGACGGAGATGAGGAGACATTTCTTCACCCAAAGAGTGGTGTGCCTGTGGAATTCATTACCACAGGAAGCAGTTGATGCCAAAACATTTAATGTATTCAATGGGTGACTAGATATAGCACTTGCGGCGAATGGGACCAAAGGTTATGGGGAGAAAGCAGGATTAGGATACTGAGCTGACGATCAGCCATGATCGTGAAAAATGGTGGAACAGGCTCAAAGGGCCAAATGGCCTCCTCCTGTTCCTATCTTCTATATTTCTATGTTCATCCAAAGATAAACAAAGCAAATGCATCATGCAGTGCAAATGAGCTGCTCATTCTACAGGGAAATATAATCTTCCAGCTCACTCCACTTGCCTATAAACACACCAATATTTCGAGCTAGATAGTGGAAGAACTTGATTAAAAATGAATGATTCTGGAAGTTCCTGTCTCAGTGTGTAGGAGAAAGTTCAACAAATCTCAGAACTCTGAATGAAGGCTGGGGACAGAAAAACCACAGCCAACCCCTTTACAACTGACTCCTCTCCTAAAATGTTCAACCTGACTGAGGTACCGCCCCAAAAGGTGCTGATTTAACAGTGTTAACAGGGCACTGGGTGTCAACAGAATGTTCAATGTTGAGATAAAGCCCCATTCTAGTCTGAGCTTGCTCTCTCTCTTATTAAACAACTGCTTAGCTGAAGACTTAAAATGCCGTAGCATTCAAGGCTACAGGCCAAGTGTTGAAAAAAAGGATTAGAATAGATGGATGTTTGGTCACTGGGAGCGACATGATGGGCTGAAAGGCCTTTTTCAGTGATTTAAAAGCTCTATTACATTCTCCAATAATTTATGGCATGAGATTGCATTTGAAACTGGTCACCTGGTGATTTAATACTGAAGTTAGGTGCAGTGTCCTTATAGCACACCCTCAGCCAGGATCAATTTTGTTGAATGAAATCAAACCTCAGAACATTCAAGGTCACTGCTTCATTGTCATGTTAAGTTTAGTTTGTGGATTCTAACACATGACAACACATTTAGACTCAGTTGTTGTTTTCTGTATACTCTGACATTTTATAGAAAGCAGTTTCAAAAATGCCAAATCAAGGGGAGGGATTGTCCTCAAACCCCATGCTACCATCCTTGACGGAATTGAGATTTATTGTTGTGAATTCCTCATATGGATGGTATGACAGGCAATTATAATTAAGTTTACAACTCAACAGCTACCTTTCCCCAAACAGATCATTCCACACCAGACTTGTATCAATCTTGTTCTACATCACATCCATGCCAAAATAACTGACTTCTCAGGGCTGACACACTTTTTTTTTGTTCTGAAGGTTTGTTCTTGCTCCAGACCAGCTCTGGGATATTTATGCAAGATGATTATCATTGAGAGTGAGAGGTCAGCACATTTTTTTCTCTCATTAATTTTCCCCTTTCCTCTTGAAGGCACAGACTCCTTTCTCTGTATCTGGGCTACATAATGGTCCTGTTATGTTCTGACACTTATTATCTTCACTAGCTATGCCATCCATTAGCTTATTAAATTAGTTGAATTTAAATAGCAAGAAGATATCAAGACCCAAAACCTTTGCTGCTGAAACAATAGGGCACAAGCTACCCATGTGAGACTAATGGCATTGTGCAGGCTGCTGGTGACAGGCTGATCACACAGTGTGAGTTGCCAGTGACAGGGAGTGAGGTGACGGCATAGTGGTATTATCACTGGACAGTGAATCCAGGGATCCAGGTAATATTCTGGGGACCTAGGTTCAACACCTGCCACGGAAGAATAAAAATCTGGAATCATGAGTCTAATCCATTGCCAATTGTCGGAAAAACCCATCTAGTTCATTAGTCCCTGGACTGACCACTCCCCACCTACACTCACCTTTACTGGCCCCATCCCCGCCTCTTTGACCTGTCTGTCTCCTCTCCACCTATCTGCTCCTTTATCCATCTTCCATCCGCCTCCCCCCACCACTATTTATTTCAGAGTCCCCTTCCCCTCCCCCATTGCTGAAGAAAGGTCCAGACCCGAAATGTCAACTTTCCTGCTCCTCAGATGCTGCTTTGCCTACTGTGTTCATCCAGCTCCACTCCTTGTCATCTAGTTCATTAATGTCCTTTAGGGAAGGTAACTGCCCTTACCCAGTGTGGCCTACATGTGAGCCCAGGCACACTGCACTATGGTTGACTCTGAACTGCCCTCAGGGCAATTTGGGATGAGCAATAAATGCTGGCCTAGGAACAAAGACTGACACCACAGTGCAAGCAACCTTGAAGGAATAGAGTCTGTTAAGTTAAGCACTCTGCAATGAGGCATCCATTCTTGAGACTTATAGTGGAATAAGAACAGAATAGCAATTTATTGCCCCCTGCAATTTTACGAAAGAAAAATGCAGTGGACAGTCTTATAAGTCGCCATACAAAGGCGACTCAATTAATGTCAGAAGTCAGAAATGAGAAGAAAAAAAGTGCAAAAATTCAGCACTGTTCAATTAACGACACCTGAGTTCAGGATATGCTGGAGAAACGGGAGGAAACTGCCATGCAGGACCGGACAGAGATCAGGCAGCCATACCAAGATAAGACTACACCCCGGGACTAGACCTCCACGCCGGGTACTGGAATACCCAGAAACTGCTGAAGTAGACCTCCACGCCAGGACTAGATGTTCACGTCAGGCCGTTGGAACACCTGGAAACCACCTCTGAACCAAAGGCAAGACCTCGGCATTGTGCTGCTAGGATAGCCTGAAGCCCCCGAAGTAGAACTCCACAGCCGATGTGACCTCCACGCCGGGAGAAGAATGCCACTCCAGTCCAACAGTGCTGCTCGTGGACAATACTGCCACACTCGGAGATTGGCCCACCAGGTCTATAATCGCCATTCTGGGCTACTGAAAGTCATGTCATCACTGGGCTTGGAAGAAATACCTTCCGCCAAAGATGTTAAAAGAAGGTAAAATGATAAATGGAAGCATTTTTAAAAAGCACAGAAAGAAAAGAAGGGTAAAGCAGACAGAGCAGATGAGCTCCAGGCTCCTGGACTGAGGAGTCAGCACACTGTGCTGTTACTCAGCTACCATGTTGAAAAGAAAAAAAAAATGACAATCCAACATACAGACTTCAAACTGTGGTGTCACACTTGTCCACTGAACTGATCTCCTCCACAGTACTGGTGCTAATAAGCTGACATGCTGCCACTGTGTCCAGATTTAGAATGCCAGGTATTACGGCAGCAAATGAACGTACTTTGGCAACACATTGACCTACTGAAGCAACCGAGTCATGTAAGGCCCAAAGAAACTCCTTCTTCTCATGAGGAAGTTCACTAAAAGGAACTTTTAGGGAAGTATTTTATACCACTGTACCAGGTAGACCACAAAGATGAACAACAAAAATGCCATCTTATAAAATGAATCTCAATCCTTATTTCTGATTTAATATGCCTCTACATCTTTGAGAACAATACTATTCAGAAGATCACAGAATTCTGGTCTCTCTCCTATAGAAAAGGTTTACGAGGATGTTGTCCGGGTTGGAGGGTTTGCGCTAAAGGGAGAGGCTGAATAGGCTGGGGCTATTTTCCCTGGAGCATCAGAGGCTGAGGGGTGACCTTATAGAGATTTATAAAATCATGAGGGGCATGGATAGGGTAAATAGGCAAGGTCTTTTCCCTAGGGTGGGGGAATCCAAAACTAGAGGGCATAGGTGAAAGGGCAAAGATATAAAAAGAGGCAACTTTTTTTAAGCAGAAGGTGGTGCACATATGGAATCAGCTGCCAGAGGAAGCGGTGGAGGCTGGTACAATTACAACATTTAAAAGGCATCTGGATGGGTTTATGAATAGGAAGAGTTTAGAAGGATATGTGCCCAATGCTGGCAAGTGGAACTAGATTTATATAGGGTATCTGGTTGGCATGGACGAGTTGGACTGAAGGGTCTGTTTCCATGCTGTATATCTCTACGACTCTATAACTGTGTCTGTGCCAGCTTTCTGACTGAGCTACGCAATTACTCCCACTCCCCTGCAAATATTTCTACTCAGTTGTTCATCCAATTCCCTTTTGAAAGTTACAATTGAATTTATTTCCACCACCATTTCAGGCAGCCCATTCCAGTTCACAATTCACTGCAGAGGTAATTTTTTGTTTCTATCTTATCACCTCTGGTTCTTCTGCCAATTACTGGAAACAGGTCCCCTGGTTACTGACCCCGCTGCCACTGGAAATAGTTTCTCCTCTTTTGAATCACTCGTCGTCTTAGTTTCTCTCTCCAACGGAAATAACCATTTCTCCAGTCTCTCCACGTAAATGACTTCTTCACCTCTGGTACCATTCTAGTAAATCACTTTGGCACTCACTCTATGGCTCTGATAGCCTTCTTAGAGTATGGTGTCCAGAATTAGGCAGCACTGTAGTTAGAGTCAAAAGAATGTGTCAAAGAAGTTTAGTAGGATTTACTTGTTTTTGTACTCCATGTCACTTTTTAAACAGCCTTCTCAATTCATCCTATTACCTTGTCGGATTTGTGTACGTATGACTTTTGGTGTCTGTCCCTTTGCCTTCTTTAAAATTACACTATTCAGATTATGTTGTCTCTTCTTTAGTCTTCTGACTAAAATGTATCTCTTAATTCCATGATCTTTAGCATGGCATGTGTCTATCTACGTACCTCCTTCTCTCTACATAACCTGACTGGTCTGCTCAGAGGTTCCAGCCTACTCTGTTCCTGTCAAAAGTCTTCCATTTATCACTTGGAATCCTCAGAAAGCAGAGCGACAGATTGTAAGATTGATCTGTAGTGACATAAACGAATGCTCGACTCACTGGAACATGGAGAAGTTGTCAATGAATGCACTTGCATGGTTGCAGCTCCAAGTGAGTAAACTAGGCTGCAACAAGCTGAAGGATTAAACAAGATTTCACAGCCACTGTGTGTAGCTATGGGGACTTCTTAGACTTTTCACTTTGCAAATTTACTTGAACAGTGCATCAAATACAACTGTAAAAACTGACTAATAAAATGTAAAGATTGACATTGATTAGGAGGTGGGTGACAGTAAGAGCAAAGGTTGGGGTTCAACTTATAGCCTCATTGGAAAAATGTTATGGAACTGTAATACAGCCTGAGAAAGCTGGATGACTGCCCAGTGCAGAGTTCTGTGGCAGGGCCTGATGTCCTCCATTTGGATGAATGAGGAGGTGGCCAACACAAGCTATTTAGACAAGGAGGGAACAGTGTATACAAAAGCATGCCACAGAGCACACGCTACAGGAAGAGGTGCTTTTCATGACACTGGTGCCACAAAGGCAGATGTCAGATGTTGAGGTCACTGTTTTCCCTTTACACCCTCACTGACTTAATCACATTCAGTTTAAAAAAAGCCTTCCCAGGAACAAGAGTTTATAGCATGCCCCCCGGCTGACCTTATCTGCGGCTGTCTCCACGTAGCACGGGTCCTGAGGGGCAGCCAGCAGAGGAACAAAGCCTGAGAGGATCTTGTCCTCCTCCAGAACGAGCAGGGTGAGGTCCTCATCCGGGTCCTTGTACAGCGGTACCTCTGACTGGTTGACAGCTGTGAAAATGTTGCAGAACTCTGCCAGTATGGCCCACACATCGATGGCAATTCTGGACAGGAAATTCAACAGAAAAAAACAAGAGCCAAAGGTTAGGTCATTAGGGAGAAGAAAGCGATGCTCAGCAAAGTGTTTTAGGATGTAAAGACATTGTTAATAATAAAACATTCATTCGGAACTAGAAAAACAGATGATGTTTTTATTAAGTCAGTGCAAGAACAGTTCCGGATTTTGGTCTCAAACGATTACCCAATTAGGAAAAAAGAAACAGATGCAGGTGTTGTGACTTGGAGCTTTGACACTCCTGCTCCAATTAATATTTGCACAGTATTTAATACTTACTTAAATGCTTTTTAGCCAGTTCATATCCAGGAAATGAAGTATTTCTATCAGAGCGCACTTTTCTCACAAGTGGCAAATGAACTTCACTGACCTATGTTAGGAATGGCTGGCTTCACAACTGTATTCTGCAAATGTAAGGGTTGTGGAAATGCTGACAGATTCCCAGTATTTTCTACAGGCCGCGGCATGCTCCCCGGTACCCAGCGACAGGCCGCGACACGCTCCCCGGCGCCCACAAGAAGCTGCGACACACTCCCTGGTGCCTACGACAGGCCACGACACGCTCCCCAGCGCCCCGCAACTGGTCGCGATATGCTCCCCGGCGCCCATGACAGGCCGCAACACGTTCCCGGCGCCCAAAAGAAGCTGCGACACGCTCCCTGGTGCCTACGACAGGCCATGACATGCTCCCCAGTGCCCCGCAACTGGTCACGACATGCTCCCCTGCACCCCACAACACACTCCCTGGCACCCATGACAGGCCGTGACATGCTACCTGGCGCCCCACGACAAGCCACAATGTGCTCCCCGGTGCCCCACAACACGGTCCCTGGGATGCACCACAAACAGTGACACACCCGAAGGAATTCACTACAAATTATGGTAGAATCCTGCGAAACCCCTGAAAATCCATATTGAAGACCACTAGCAAGTATATCTGAGGGTAGCAAGGGTACACAATGTACTTCTGCCCAGTGTTTCAATGGACAGCACCAAGTGATTCAATGACACCACTAAAGACAAAGCTGGATGTGTCCTGAAAGCCACAACTCCGAGACGCCGTCTGAGGCAGGTACTGAGAAGCACAAAAGCAATCAAAAACCAACCTTTGATGGACTAATTGGCTTTTTTCTGTACAATATATTGCTCATTTTACCCAGTTAGATACCACCATTATACAGACAGATGATTGACAATAATTCGGCCTCTCTCAAAGGGCAAAGAACTTGTGAATCTGTCCAGCCTTTCCTCACCAATGGTGAGAATAGCATGTATCAATTTAAACAACAGTCCAATACTGAAGACTAGAGTGCTGGTGCATCACACTACTATGTACTCCAGACCCCAGGTCATACATGAATCACGCTACAAGAAATTAGTCAACACATTTGCCTGCACTGACGTGTCAGTAGTTTTCCAATGTGTGATATTTAGGACACAACATTCAAACTCAGGAGCACAAGTTCCACTCCCAACGTTTCAGTTTATAAATTTGTGATGAAACTTCTTGTACTAATTCCAAGGTCGTACTGTATTGTCAGAGCTTCAAACTTGTGAATAAAACCCGAATCTGAAGACTGTCCTCGCTGGTGAACACAGAGTCCCTCTAGTGTGGGTAAAGGCCATTTGCCCCATCGAGTCTGTACCAACCCTCTGAACAGCATCCAACACAGACCCGCTTCCCCACCCCATTCCCATGACGAACCAACTAATCTGCAAATCCCTCGACACCAAGGGCAATCTAGCATGACAAATCCATGCACATGGTAACCTGCTCATCGTTGGACTATGGGAGGAAACCAGAGCATCTGGAGGAAACCCACACAGGCTTGGGGAGAACGTGCAAACTCCTCACATCCAGTCACCCAAGGCTGGAATTGAACCCAGGTCCCAGGCACTGTAAGGCAGCAATGCCAACTACTGTGCCACCCCAATATCACAACACCCAAACTAGAAGAACAACAACATAGCAGATGCCCTCAGCACCCTGATCTACAAAGTTGCTGGTTCAAGCAGTGACAAAAGCCTAGTTCCAGATGAGCTGGAATCAGGGGGCTGCGCATAGATTTGGCCAGAAATATATAGCTGATTGGTCTGTGAATTGGTGACCAGTTATCAACAACAAAGTCATCCTGCCTGCCAACAACTCTGTGATTGGCTCCAGAGTAGACAAACAGCTTGGGGGCAGAATATTCGGATAAGAAATCATCAGACCCGGAAGGGAAGGGGCTATTTCTGCTCTGCAGCAAAATGCATCTCAAACCTGAAACAACCAATTTATTTCCCCTCATCAGTTGCTGTAAGCTGTGGCTTTTCATTAATAAGTCAGGGGCCTTTATAAATGTGAAACTGTCACGCTGTGTGCCTCCTGCGAACAAGTGAAAGCATCTGGAGAAGGAAGATCAAGCAGCTGCAGAGTCTGATCAGCAAACCCTACAACAGGGACCACTGAACTGCCTCCAGAATTATTCCCTCTGCCATAACACCCATGCTTTGTTTGTGTCTGTGTGTGCACGCATGTGTATGTGTATGCGTCTCTGTGTCTGTTTGTGTTTGTACGTAGACAGGGAAATTTACAAATGAGTTAGAATTTTAACAAGTAGTTAGAATCTATCTGTAATTGATAGGAATTCTTGTTAAGCACAAAAACCTGGTATATGCTTTCTGGCAACATTAAAATTTTGTATATTTTTTAAAATTTTCAAATCTTGTAATGACTCCAGGAACAGTGGGGCTTGATTTCCAGTGCAGTGCCCCAAGGAGGTGTAACACAATCAACATCACTAATAAAGATGATCTAGTCACTGTCAGGTGGTTATTTAGGGGATCTTGCTTTGCGCAAATCAGTTAGTTCTTAACTTACAACAGTGATTACACTTCAAAATGATTTTATTGGTTGAGGGTGTGATATCCAGAGGTTGTAAAGGATGCTAGAGACTTGTAAAATTGACTATCTTAAGTAATTATGCCGAAGACTCTGGCACTAATTGATGAAAACCAGGGAGCGTTTTTCCTGGTACCCTAGTCAACTATGGATCAAATAATATCAAGAAAATATTAATTCGTATTCATCTCATGGCTGACCCAGAATGACTACTGTGTTCAACACTAAATGCAGTAAATATGCTTCAAAGTAATTCACTAGACTTAAAGCTCTTCAGTGTGGAACAAAATAGGAGATATTTCCAAGACATCCAACAGCATCTGAGCACTACTGGGTAGCAAGACTGAGCAATCTCTCAGCAGCTTGTTGGTTCAGCTCGGATATCATTCGCTTCAATTTCATAAAGATTCAACACATTAAAGGTGACCCTGAATCTGGGCTGCAGAATCAATGGTTTATCCATCCCTTGTGTGCACAGTAAGTCTAATAGGAGGGAAGGCTAGACTCTGCATCCTTTGAATACAGTCGGCTGAATTCTCACCATAACCGCTGTCTGCGCCAATTACAATTACTGATAGCCACCAGTATTTTGCATTCATTGCAAAATCCTTTAAGACAGCAAGAAGGGTGAAATGTCTGATGAAGGATTTAATGCTGCCCTAGAAAATTGGATTATCTTCAAGTCCTAGGGTATATTGCCTAAGAGTAATTTCAAGGCAGCCTCCCCTGGCAGGTGTGCTGGAACATGCCAGAAAACAGGGAGAGTCATGGCCCTGTGGGTATAAGTGCAGGGCTTTCGTTTACAGGCCCAAAATCACTGCATGGCAATGAGTTATTCATTCAATTCAGAGCCTCTCAAAAATAAACATGAAGCTGCAGCAAGCTTCTGCTTGCAATAAGTTTAATCTTTTCCACTTCCTGAGGCAAGTTTCTCCACAAATACTCTTTTCTCTTCCATTTTGCACCAGTTCTTCTCTCTTTTCTGAAGGTACTGTGGAGGGGGGCACCGGGTTGTCAGTTAAAACCCAGAACACTAAAACTTTGTTGCACTCTTATCTATCGCCAAACATCCTTCAATCAGATAAGGAGACCAAGACTACAAACACAAATCCAGGTATGGCCTCACCGAGGCCCTGCATAATTGCAATAAGACATTCCTGCTCCGAGTCCCAATAACTTGATTATCGCAAGTTGAGAGAATTACATGGAAAAAAATTATTTTCATCAAAACGATCCATCATTGAAAGAGAATTGCAAAGTACATAAACTATCTGATGAAATGTATAGAATTCCTTTACACACTGGGCAGATAAAATCTGCCAAAGCACACTAAACTGTGTTTTGAAACTGTGGTTCAATATCATAGCATATTGATATCCTGCAGTGTTATGCCTCAACAATAATGATGTGTATTCAATTTCCCAAGATTATTTGTACAATGAATTATTGATATCAGTAGCATTGCTAAGGTTGAAGACTAGAGTGAGAGTTATGCTATGAACAATAGTAAGGGACTTTAAGGAAACAAGGGGAGGGAGGCAGACCTCTTCTGCTCTCATTTATATAGAAACACAGAAGGTAGGTGCAGGAGTAAGCCAGTTAGCCCTTTGAGCCTGCTCCACCATAATGATCATGGCTGAGGATCCAACTCAATAGCCTGTTCCTGTTTTTCTTCTCTACCCTTTGATCCCTTTAGCCCCAAATGCTACATCTAGCTCCTTGAAATCATACAACATTCTGGCCTTGACTACTTTCTGTGATAGCGAATTCTATACACTCACCACACTCTGGGGGAAAATATTTTTCCTCATATCGGTCATATATGGTTTAACTCATATCCGTAGACTGTGACCCTGGTCTGGACATTGGATCAGGAAGGATGTTCCCAATGTCTAATCCTGTTAGAATTTTATAGGTTTCTGTGAGATTCCCCCACTCATTCTTCTGAACTAAAGTGAACATAATCCTAATCTATTCAACCTCTCCTCATACGTCAATCCCACCATCCCAGGATCGGTCTGGTAAACCTTTGCTGCTCTGTCTCTATAGCAATATTATTGTTCAGAATATTGGCCCTGCAAACATTTTGTCTGAGATCACCTAACTGAACATGAGGTATGGCTCAGCTACTGCCTGTCATAAGTTCGATGGTTCTTCTATGTCTTGGGAGGGGTCATCAAGCAAGGCCATATGGGCAGAATTTAGGGATAAGGGGCATAAGGGAAGCACAATGGCTAAGTGGTTTGCATTGCTACATCACAGCACCAGGGACCTGGGTTCGATTCCAGCCTTGGTCAACTGTCAGTGTGGAGTTTCCATGGTCTCCCTGTGTCAGCATGGGTTTCCTCCGGGTGCTCCAGTTAGGCAGATTGGCCATGCTAAACTGCCCCACACTGTCCAGGGATGTACAGGCTAGGTGAGTTTGCCATGGTAAATGCAGGGTTATGGGAATAAGGTAGGGAGCTAGATCTGGGTGGATAGCTCTTCAGAAGGTGGATGCAGACTTGATGGGCCAAATGGCCTCTTTCCACACTGTTGTGGTTCTATGCTAAGTAGATGATTCAGGCAGCTGCACACTCATTTCAAAACATAGAAACAAAACTGTACCTTTTCATAAACCAAAGTATACTAACTACCTAAATACACTTTCCATAGATCACCAACATTTACTTCAAAATACAGTAACATTCATCATTTAAGTCTTGTAACAGAAGGTCCTGAAACAACATCACATCAATCACCGATTAAGGTGTTTTTGGGTGCATCAGTTAAGGTATGATAACACACCAAAACACTGAATACTCAGGTCAGCACTACATTTCATTCAGGGACCGCGTCTTCAAAAACACAGTACTTAACTCAGTACTGCACTGAAATGTCAGTCTCAATGTGAACTCAAATCCAATCTGCTGACTACAATTTGATTTGAGACAGTAGCTTGGGGAACAGTTTCAATATAAAAACATAAACCATTACATGCTCTGAATAGACCTGTATAATGAATGCCAATCCCAACAAATGACACAGGGGAGTACAGTATGACTGTAACACAATCTAGAAGATGTTAGCCACCATTACAAATATAAAACAAAAGCCAGGATCATCAGGTGAGGAGAGACACCATATGGAATGCTCAACATCAGGAGTCAAACAAGTCTTAAATCTTACGGCTTCGGAAACAAACTAGATCAATCAGCACAAAAATAGAAACTGCTGGAAAAGCTCAGCAGGTCTGGCAGCATCTGTGGAGAGAAATCAGAGTTAACGTTTCGGGTCGAATGA
>JAHRHZ010000067.1:17749181-17828086 GCA_024137785.1 Ginglymostoma cirratum | reverse complement strand
TCATTCGACCCGAAACGTTAACTCTGATTTCTCTCCACAGATGCTGCCAGACCTGCTGAGCTTTTCCAGCAATTTCTACTTTTGTCTCTGATTTACAGCATCTGCAGTTCTTTTGGTTTTTATTTAGATCAGACAGCCCAGTCTAGACCATCATCTTTGCTCAAGAAGACAAGACGCACTTCACACGAGAGCGACACTCACAGAAGGAAAAGGATAGCAGAACTTAGTAGAGAAATTGGCACATTAAGCAATACTCTTTTCAAGAAAATAGTCCATAGGATGCGAGTGTCATTGGTTGGGCCAGCATTTATCATCCATCTCTAACTGTCCAAAGGAGGTGGTGGTGAGCTGCCTTCTTGAACTTCTACATCCATGGGGTGGAAGGGACACCCACAACACTATTAGGAAAGGAGTTCCCAGGATCGTGACACTGAAGGGATGGTGATATATCTCAGAGTCAGGATGGTGTGTAACTGGGAGGAGAACTTGCAAGTGGTGGGGCTGCCATGTATCCACTGCCCTTATCATTCAAGATGGTAACGGTCGAGGTTGGATGGTGTTGACAGAGAAATTTTGGAAAAGCGTGGCTAGGGGAGCAATAAGTTCTGGAGCACAAGTCTTCAGTACTATTGCCAGAATGCTATCAGGGGCCATAGCCTTTTCAGTATCCAATGCCTCAAACTGTTTCTTGATATCACATGGAGTGAATTGATTTGGCTGAAGACTGATATCTGTGATGCTGGAGATCTCCGGAAGAGACCAAGATGGATCATCCACTTGGCACTTCTGGCTGAAGATTGCTGCGAACGTTTCAGCCTTATCTTATGCATTGATGTTCTGGGCTCTTCCACCAGTGAGAAAGTAGATTACAAGTGAGAAAAATGCAGAGAAAAAGAAAGAAGACAAGCAAGGGAGATGCATGCACAGAGCAAGTACAAGCTGGGTACAAGAATGAATGGGATTCAGACAGAACAGCAGCTGGATTATCAGAGATTAAGAACACAGAATTATTAAAGCCAATGCCATAATTTGTAATGTGGATGCAGAAGACACATTATTGTGCAATTTTAAGAATAACAACACTTTGTCTTGAAAACTGCCAACCCTCAAACTATAAACAATGTCAGAATTTAAACGTTAAATACTCTTCTTGTGGTCCACTCCAGTGGCTTCCACAGAAAATTAGAGACGTTTGCCTTCCAAAAGCAGGATCTGAAACTCAGTGCAGGTTATGTTTTTATTATCCAAGTGGGCTGATAACAGGTTCCTGTGCAAATGTTCAACACCTTACAGCACATAGACTTGGGCTTGTTCTGCACTCAGCTCAGATCCAAACAGGAGGTCGTAATGTCTGCAGAACAAGAGTGAACAGCTACACATCTGAAGGCATAGCATTTTAAAATATAAGACATATACCCATAGGGTAATTCAATGAAACATAAATTTGTCTTTCATATAAACGAGACAGAATTGTTGAAAGTTATAGCACACAAATAGGTCACTTGATCAATCAAGGCTGCGCTAGTAATTACAACCATGCACTATTTAATCATAATCCCTGTTCCCTTCCGGCAGCGATCCATTCTTGGTAACTAGTTGAAGCTTGGATTGGACTGCCCCTATGATTGCTTGCACTTGCACAGTATGATCTGCCTGTAAAGCACGTAAGACAACTCTTTTCACCATTCACATAAACAGTAATAAATTAAATCAAATCAAATCACTTTGTTGAGAACTTCACTTCTGGTAGTTGAGTGTTCTACATTTAGCCCTACTTTCATTTCATAGTTCCATAATTTATTGAGCTCCCTCTTGTTTTCTCTTATAAGCTGTAGTTTTGGGCTGAGAACTCCCTTCTCCAAGCTCAACTCTTTGTCAGAGGCCACACAGCTTTCTTTTTTGGAACTAAGCTGAAGTGCTATAACTGAAATTCCGGGATAATTTTGCAACTTAAAAATAATCAAGTGATGATTTTTTTTTTTAGAGCTGTGTGATAATGTTACATTTTGAAGCAGTAGGAGACAATTCAAGACCGAGGGGCACAGAATCTTTTGAGTTAATTCTGCCTGATAACAGCCGTCTGATTAGTTAAGCTGCAGAAAATTAAAATGCCACAGGTGCCAGGGTCAGCATCGGAGGGAAAAACCTGATTGAAAACATCAACACACACCTTGCGAGGAAAAGACAGAAAACCCAGAAAGATTAAAATAAAGAATCCTAAAGCAAAAGACGACCTAGGTCCACCTGACCAACCATGAATTAAAGAACAAAAAATCACCCTATAAATAAGTGTCATTATTGCTGATATTAAAAATGACTAAGAAAAGAACTTTGCATCTTGTGATCTGGACTTATGACCTTGTTTTTTGATTTTGTTTACCCTGTGTGTATTCTTTTTTAACTCAGTATCTGTGTGAAAGAATTTATCTTCTGTCTGTCTTAATGATGAAAGAATGTGCACGTGCATACTTGAAGGCAAGTACAGTCTAGGTTGTATAGTAGTGAACTGGAAATCCTTTCTTTTCTCTGAAATGAAACAAGAACTGCGGATGCTGAATATCTGAAACAAAAACAAAGTGCTGGAGTAATTCAGCAGGACTGGCAGCAACTGTTTCATGTCCAATGACCCCCCTTCAGAAGTCCTGATAGTGTGTCACTGGACTCAAAACATTGATCTGTTTTCCCTCCACAGATGCTGCCAGACCTGCTGAGTTTCTCCAACACTTTCCGTTTCTCTGCTTTAAGTGTGCTACAATAAATAAATATTACTTTCTCGCAGAACCTGGTGTGAATCGCTTTGTCTTGAATAGCAGGCTGTCAGACAATTGGGTCACTTCGGTGGTCGAAGTGGGATTTATACATTTCCTGATGGTGTGGAATAGTAGTTATTTAATTATCAGTGTACTTTTTCTGGTTATGTCACAACATCACTTACTGGACAATCACACCGTCTGTCTACAAACCTGATATTTTGAATAGAGTTGGCTGAAGCAAATCCAGTTTTGCCCAGTTGGGTTCTACCTGCCATTCCCAACCAATTAGGAAAGCTGACAGATGGTTCACCCTCATCACGATATAACCAGGCTAAACCATGTGTCGGAGCAATCCAAGTTGACTTACTTCAGCAGCAATTGTTTTTAATTACTAACCTGAACCTAAATTAGGTGTATTACTCTCACCTTGGAGTCAGGTTGCTGTTTCATGTTCCACAGCAGAGACTTTTGCCCATTATCCAAATGGACACTTCAGGTGAGAGTGACAACCCTTGAAATCAAAGTAATATTTTATTAAGTGTGACTTCAGGACCTCTAGTAAAGCTGACGTCAATGGGAATTAAGGTGGGAAATCTCTCCAGTGATGTGAATCAAAAGCACAAAGAATGATGATTGGATGAAACGACCACAAATCTCAGCCTATGACATCATTTCTGGTGTTTCCTTGGCCCAACCACTGCTTCAATGACATTCACTTCGTCTTAAGGTGAGAAGTAGGTATATTTGTTCATCGCTACACAGCTTGCATTCCTAATTTATAACCACACAGAATCTTACAGTGAGTCAATTACTCCCCAGCTCTCCAAAGCCTGCAAGAATGAGGACTGCTCCAACATATCCATTGCAGATGATACTAAGATTGGTGGAGTAGCAGATAGCGAAGGGGACTGTCGGAGAATGCAGCAGACTATAGATAGATTGGAGAGTTGGGCGGAGAAATGGCAGATGGAGTTCAATCCAGGCAAATGCCAGGTGATGCATTTTGGAAGATCCAATTCAAGAATGAACTATACGGTAAATGGCAAAGCCCTAGGGAAAATTGATGCACAGAGAGATCTGGGTATTCAGGTCCATTGTACCCTGAAGGTGGCAACGCAGGTCGATAGTGGTCAAGGCGGCATACGGCATGCTTTCATTCATCAGACGGGGTATTGAGTACAAGAGTTGGCAGGTCATGTTACAGCTGTATAGGACTTTGGTTCGACCACATTTGAAATACTGCGTACAGTTCTGGTCGCCACATTACCAAAAGGATGTGGATGCTTTGGAGAGGGTGCAGAGGAGGTTCACCAGGATGTTGCCTAGTATGGAGGGCCCTAGCTATGAAGAGGGGTTGAGTAGATTAGGATTATTTACATTAGAAAGACGGAGGTTGAGGGGGGATCTGATTGAGGTCTACAAAATCATGAGAGGTAAAGACAGGGTGGATAGCAAGAAGCTTTTTCCCAGAGTGGGGGACTCAATTACTACAGGTCACGATTTCAAGGTGAGAGGGGAAAAGTTTAAGGGAGATATGCGTGGAAAGTTCCTTACGCAGCGGGTGGTGGGTGCCTGGAACATGTTGCCAGCGGAAGTGGTAGAGGTGGGCACGATAGCATCATTTAAGATGTATCTAGACAGATACGTGAATGGGCAGGGAGCAGAGGGATACAGATACTTGGAAAATAGGTGACAGGTTTAGATAGAGGATCTGGATCGGCGCAGGCTTGGAGGGCTGAAGGGCCTGTTCCTGTGCTGTAATTTTCTTTGTTTTTTGTTGATCAGCATCGTTGTGGACAAGGTAGTACATTTGATTAGCACCTCATCCAAAATCTTGAACATCTCAAATTCCCTTTGAAGCCACTCATACCCCAACCTGGAACTATACTGCTATCCCTTCATTGTCATAGGGTCAGTACCCTAGGACTCCCTTCATAACAGGGCTGTCGGCATATCTGCACATGTAACACAATAGTTCAAGAACATAACCCTCAATCACTTTCTTGAGGGTAATTAGGGATGTGCCATAAATGTTGGTTTTCCAAGTGACACTCAATCCATGAATTAATAAAACTCCCAGAGGAAGTCTCAAAGGAAAAAAAACACAGAAATTGCTGGGGAAACTCAGCAAATCTGGCAGTATCTGTGGAGGGAAAACAGACTCAATGTATCAAGTCCAATGACTCTTCTTCAGAACAGAATGAGAGGGAGTGCTGCACTGTCTGAGTTGCTATTTCTTTTTGAATGTAGGCTCTAAGCAGTCTACATGCTCTGCTGGAAAAAGATCGCCCTCTACTTCTTCTTGAACTACGTCAAAGAGCAGTAGCATGTACCTGATGTCCTGGACAAACTTTAATCCCTAGTCAAAACACAAAGCAACAACTACTTGGTGTTTCAACTTGTTGCTGTATGTGCAACTGTGTTGTTTGCAAGTTGACTGTTCTGCTTCCCTCTGTTACAATACAGCATGGGTTGTTTTAGAACGCCCTAAGGCCACCAAAGGTTTAAGATAAATACAAACTCTTTCTTCCTAAACTGTCACTCGCTTAATCTCTGTTAATAACCTTTTCTGTCATAGAACCCACGTTATGAGAAACCCAAAGCCAGTATCGTAAGGACAACTCATCCCTAACAACATCGAACTTACTTCACAACATTCTTTTTAAAATAAAATTTTTTTTTGAAGAAAAAATTCCAAAAAACTTCAGTTTCTGAAAGGAGTTATTTTTATTATTTTAAACTATGATGTAATGGGAACCAGAAATGCATTTGGCTGCCAGCTGCTTTAAGAAAAGTGTTTACAGGGTTAAAAGCACAAACACAGAACTTTACATGACCCCAAAGTAAAAAGAAAAAAAAAGGGAAAAAAAAAGAAATGATGTATTGCACTGGTCTTAGATAGTTTATCCAAAGCTGGCTGGGCAGACAACAGACGGATGTGATATGGCTCTAGTCTAATATTCCAGCCTCTCTACTTGCTTGCCCATGAGACGCTCCAGGCTTCGCTCGCCTCCTCCCTGTGCCCCTCTGTTGACTCTAGATCCTTACGAGCCAAAGCCATTACACGAGTTAAGTCACACACAATCCATAGGCGGCTGCCAAAAAACACCATTCTATAGCTGCAAGGCAAAGGGAAAATAAGGAAAATGGGGGAGGGGGGGGGGGACTTGACACTGACATACAGCAGTCATGTGACACTGCTGTAGCCACACAGCTCTCGGTGTGACCCAGATCCTGTAATAGTCCAGCAATCTCAAGAGTACCACAATGATTCCCATTATGTAACCCCAGTCATGGGCAGGCTGCCAACTACAAAACAAAGAAGACTTTCTAGCTTGGCCCGTTTTCTATTTTCCTATCCCAGCTCCAGGCCAAAACAGTGTCATACAGCTGTGCAGGAGTGAACGAAGGGCTGAGACTCACAGCCGCTGCAGCTTCAAACTCAGCCCAGTCATCAGGGCAAACATCAAAACTTACATCATGAACAGCATTGTGCTCAACTGCTTTATCAACACTTAGTTTACCAGAACTATACCATCGATCCTTCCTTGAAAGAAAATCAGAGGTGTTTATTAATAAAGTTCAAGAGAATTTGGGTGCACACATGGTCTGCATCTGCACATTGTGCCCACATAGCTGTGTGCAACCGAGATCAATAAAAGCTGCACAATCTCACCTCTAAGGATGAAATCTGGCAGAGTGTAAAAATTAACAGGAACAAAAAGGCAGGTTTGAATTTCAGTGAATGGTTACATTTGAAATAACCTCCTGAATGATTTATCACCTGCTCCCTCCCAGTGGTTTCCCGCAGTGCAGGTGTAACAGCTACACAGAGAAATAAAACCCAGCGTGAGACCATTGGATTAATGACAGTGGATAACCTATTAAGACATCAGCTGGTCAGCTGTGGGCCCAGTGAGTTCATAAACACCTTCACAAATAGGAACAATAGAAATCTGGGCAATACTTCGGCAAAGTCTGTGGGGAATATTTCTTGAAATCTCACATCAATTTGTGTGCCATTTATCTGCATTTCTTGGCTGTACATCAGTGCTATCTCGATGGAGCGAGTGCAACAGATAAAACCCACACTGAGTTCCAAGAAAATTTTAAATTTAGTGAATGTTCCATATAAAAATGCGCACTGCCAACAACCAAAGATACCTTTCTAAATTTACTAATCATCCACTTTTTTGCCTTTTGTTTATTTGCAGATTTAGTTCAAATAAATTTAATCACATGGACAGCGAAGATATAACCAAGGAAACAGGTTGGGAGGAGTTAGACAATACAAGGGAACTGAATTATCAAAAGACAATGTCTATAGCATCTCATAAATACACAGGAAAACACAGCCAAGTGCTTTCTTCAAAAAAGATGATGAAATTGCAGCACAGAGTTGATCAAAGCTGGCAGGTTTTAAGGAAACCTTTGAAGGTGAGTGGTGATATTTGAGATGTGGAAGCAAGATCGAAAAGCTTTGAATGTGACCTGGGACTTGGAAAGGGAGACAATTATTGAGAGGCTGGCGGTGGTGGTCATTTTAAAGTGAACAACCCACTTTGCCTATAACTTCTCAATCCTTCAGACAAAGAAAAACATGGAAAGAATTTGGGTAACACTGGTTTTCTTTGAACAAGACCCGACTTTTCTTTATTGACTTGTGGGTTATGCTGGCCAGCATTCAATGCCTGTCCCTAGTTGCCCTTGAGAAGGTGGGGATGAGCTGCCTTCTTGAACTGCTACAGTCTGTGTGCTGCAGTCTGTCCCATAATACCAGTGAGTTTAGGATCAGTGAGTTTATCCAGTAATTAGCTCAGCTGCACTGAGCGGGGGTAATAATCTGCACTGGTAGGTATAGCAATAGTGGGGGAAAGGTACAACTGAACAGCACACACATCTCAGGTGGCTTGGCGTGGTAAGTAGTGAGTTCTTTTCTCTCAACCAATAAACACTGAGGAGTGAATTGCTGGATCTGCACTTGCGAATGGTACATAAACAGCATGGTACCATAAGGACTCAGCTGTGATGCTTTCTACAGCTGAACAGTATGCTCATGCTCATTCTCTAGTTTATACATAAAGATGGCCTGATGGGACAGGGAACTGACAGAACATTCACTAGCCCCATGAAAAGAAACAGCAAGTAAAGTTGTGAAATATGACCATGCAGATGCTAATTATAGCAAATTATCTAATGATCAGTGTGGAACAGACTCTCAGTGTTCAGAAACTGCCCCGCCCCTACCTACCTATGGATTGGGCAAATGGACATTGCATGACCATCATTCCCTGTCTCTCCATTCACACAAGAACAAATATCATGTGAACAAAAAACAGCTTTCCACACCAATGCCAGAGTTAACACACTAACTACAATAAGGTCTTGAATTTAAATTACACCTTTGACATTGCCAAATACCACAAACTGCTTCACGGGAACATCAACAAATAAAATATCACCCCAAGCCACATGAGGTGCTATTAAGGCAGACGGCCAATGATTGGTCAAAGATTTTTAGGGCTTACATTTTAAGGAGCATCTCAAAGAAGAGAGGGAAGGGTGTGGACGGGTTAGAGAGGGAATTCCAGGGCTTGGAGCCTTGGGAACTGAAGGCTTAGCTGCAAATGAACAGGCGATTAAAATCAAGAAAACGTAAGAGGGCAGAATTGGAGAAGCACAGGTATCTTGGAGGATTGCGGACTGGTTAGATTTCAGGGACAAGGCCATGGAGGTGTTTGATAACAATCACGTGAATTTCAAAACTGAAGCATTGTTGGACAAGGAACCAATGTAGTTCAGCGAGCACAGGGGTGATGGGGACAGGAGTGGGTGAGAGTTTGGTTCAGCAGAATTTTGAATAACCTCTCATTTCTATAGGGTGGAAGAAGGGAAACCAGCCAGGAAACAATTGGTTTAGTCAAATGGAGAGATAACAAAGTTAATAACCAAGGCGTGCAGCATCAGAGTGAATGAAGCATTGTCTGTGGAGGTGGAAATAGGTGGGCATAGTGATTGAACATTTAAGTATCAGAGTCTTTTTTAGAATTCAGCCATTCTGTGAAAAGGGATAGATTTTGAGCACCATCTGACCAGAATTACAGGTGGTTACATCCAAACTAACAAAGATCAGTACCTGCAAAGTGAAAAATAAGAAGTTGCAAATTTTGCAGAAAACTGAGGAACTTATGCAATGCAAAAATTCTCTTCATGGTCTCTACCCTGAAGCTAGGTGCCAAACCAAAAAACAGTAGAGGGGAAAATAATTAAGGAAGAGAGACAGAAATTTTTTTTGTTGCAGTTTAAGCAGAGTTTTAAATAACATACTCTTTTGGCAGGATGAGGGAGTTGGGTGGCGGGTTCCACTCATCTGGGTGGCCCAGCATCCAATCAGACCACACTTTCACACTGGGAAGCAGCTCCTTCAGGTCAAAACTGAAAGTGGACACTTTAATATCATCATCTTCCTCCTCACTTGAGCGGGCTGTAACACAAACACAAACGGTACATATAAGATGGGCTGGAAGCAGCAGTCATTTGCGGTCAGTCTTTGTCATAACACACAAGACTATTTGATACAAGCTCTCCATAAAGAAGCTTTGAAGCAATGCCTTACATCAGACTACCTAGTTCCAAGAATTTATACAGTTCTTTATATCAGTTTAAACAAATGGAACCGTATTAGAGGCAGTGAACAAGACATTATGTCCTTCTTATCCCACCAATAGAAATTATTGGTCTGTAGCTTTGCCTGTCCCAGAAATGAGGGATGAAACAAAGTGCCAGGAGGATGCGTGAACCAGACAATATCTTCTTCTATCAAGAGGCAAGCAGCATTTGATGGGTGCAAAATGCATCCTAAGTTCACCAGGAGAGACAAAATGGACCAAGGGATGACAATATGTTGGGAGAGGGAGGAAATCAGATGGACCAATGTTGGGGCCACTTTGGGCTACTCAAATCACATAGCAGTTGCTGCACCCCTCTTTGCGTTGTTGGTTGGGTCGGTAATGCTTTCATGTATTCACTCGGGACACATGTCATGGAAAGAATTTCATGCACATAAGGTGCACTCATTTTGTACCTGAATGGAAAAACCTATTCCACTTTTTACTCAATTGACATCTTACTAGGGTAAAGCACCTTCCAACTGGGTGAACCTTACGTACAACACAGCCATGGACACCCAATAAGCTGCACGACCACACTATTTACCACAAGTCCCCTATATCCTCAACCCATGTTTATAGGTCAACGTTAACAGCAATGATTGAAAGATGGTAACCAGGAGTAGGTGATGGTGTTAAGATCAATGGTATTCACTCCAAGGCTATTACAGCAACCATCAGAAACCCATCCTAGTCTGTCGATCAGAAGGCAACAGCCAGATCTGGGACTGGATTTGCTTGGTACGAACTGCCCAGAGCACCTTTTTCTACTCATTATTCTTCATTTGAATCATCAGACAGAGAACCTGAGCAAATCATCAAGGGCATAAAATGCAAGCCCAATCCTGTAATTCGTGTCACTATTTTCTCTGCTGACCCCAGGGATGCAGAGGAAAATTGCAACACCCCAGTTCAGATAAGCTAGAAACCAGCTTTTGGACCTCCTTGTTGTGCAGGGCTCAGCATTAAAACATTTAAACCCTGTAAGTCACAGGGAGATCTATTCACTGTGATGAACCAAAATGATAGCATGGTTAGGATTCTGGTGTTTGAACATTGCCTAGTAATTCTCGTAACTCTCAGCTAAATACTGCAACCAGTAAATCAAATCCTAGATTGATGCATGCAGAACGGGAGCAGTAATGTTACAGGTGCTGTTACTTAACGACTGGAATAACAGTTGAGAGAAAATAAATACTTGAATTTATACAGTTCTTTATGTCAAGATTGGAAAATCTCAAAGCCAATTTGATTTTGGAGCTGACTGACACATACAGATGAATAGCACTGAGAGGTTACACTACTGGACAAGTAATTGAGAGGTGCATACCAGTAATAAAGAGAACATTAACTTAAACTCCAGCATGCAGTTCGAGCATTTAAATACAGTCCTAAAAAACATCTGGGAAGATCGTGAAGCTGATTTCAGTAAAAATGACACCCAGGCTGTCAGATTGTTAGGAAAATCCAGTGGCTCACGAACATTCAACATAGATGACTGTCAACGAGGGGAGGTGAGGCGACTATTGCTGGACTGTTATTCCAGGGACCCAGGTAATGTTTTGAGGACCTGTGTTTGAATTGCACCAAGGCAGATGGCATATTTTGAATTCAACAAAAAACTGGAATTAAGAGTCTAACAATGACTATAAATTCATTGCCGATTGTTGGAAAACCCATTTGGTTCACTAACCTTTCGGGAAGGAAACTGCCATCCTTACTCAGTGTGGCCTCCATGTGACTGCAAACCCACAGCAATGTGGTTGACTCTCAACTGTTCTCTGGGCAATTAGCGAAGGGCAATAAACACTGGCACAGCCAGCGATACCCTCATCCCGAGAATGAGTTTTAAAAACTGCCCCTTGAAGTGGATTAATAAGCGCCAGACAGCTCAAAGATGTATGTAGCCCACTACCAACTTCGCTGAACATCTAGGATGGGCAATACAGCAGATCCTTGGCATCGAAGAATTTTTTTTTAAAAACTGGCAGTCCATAAGTTCTACAACAGTGAGATGAATGACTGTTCAAACTGTTTTTTTTTTGTGATGCTGATTGAGGGCTATGCATTGGCACCCAACAAATTCGAAGTTCATCAACTAGCCAGGTGAAGGTGAAATCTTAAATAACCACCTCAGCAAAAGGATGTCAACCTAACAACCCAAAGGTTTACAGCTGCGACAAAGCACCCCTCCCTCAGGAGTGCATTGGAATGTCAGATTAGTTTATGCACTGCGGTCCAATTATGGAGCATGAATCACCCGACTCAGAGGTAAAGGTCCCTCCAACTGAGCTAAACTCTACTTGGTGCAATAAGATTTGACTCATCTGAAGTTCACCTTTTTAAACATGGGAGGATCAGGCATTCTGAACTCCTACAACTATGAAATAATCTCCAAACAAGAAACAGATTGCAATAGGGTGGGGAAAGATCAAAACCTACAACAAAAACAAAAAATATTTTTCTTTTGCATTTTTTCACAGGATTAAAGATAAATGTTAGAAATTTTTATTTGTAGATCTAATACCGGGGATGTCAACACTTTAAAAGTTATCCACGTCGTGGGGAGTCCTCTTTAGAACTTGCAGAACACCTCTGGATCAATTTCTGTTGAGCAATGCTATCCAGCCCAAATATTTAATTATTCTTTTAGTAATGCAGGGAGACCTCAGTCATTTGGACGTGATGCGAGGAAAGATAAGAATAACACCAGAATGTGACGAGGCACACCTAGTAAAAAGTCAGCAGGAGAAGGATATTTAGGGCAATTAAATTGTGTTTAACCAATTTATTGGAATTCTTCGAAAAGGATAAGATGCGCTATGGATAACGTAAGCCCATTGACCACCGGTACTTAGATATCCAGAAGTCATTTGATAAAGTTCTGCAGAAAAGAGTACTACTCAAATTAGGAGCTTGTGGTGTAGGGGACAACATATTAGCATGATAGAAGATTGACTGACTGGCAATAAACAGAATATATACATAAATGTGTCTTTCTTCAGACTGGTAGGATGTGATGGGTGGGGCCCTGCAGGGATCTACACGGAACCCTCAATATTTTAAATTTTATATAACTGAGATATGGGAATCAAAAGCACAATGGTTAAATCTGCAGGTGACACAAAGATAGGTAGAAAAGTATGTCATTAATATAAAACAACACGGATGCAGACTGATACAAGACTGGTCATGTGAGTGGGCAAGAAGTCTGACAGAAGTATAATGTAGGAAAATGTGAAGTTGTTCATTTTGACAGGAATTAAAAAAAACTATTATTTAATTGGAGAATAACTTCAGAATGCCAAGGTTTAGAGAAATCTAGGTGTTCATGAGTCACAAAAAGTTAGTATGCAGGTACTGCAAGCAATTCCTAAAACTAAGGAATAAATAAATAATAAAACTACAGATAGCACGGTGGCTCAGTGATTAGCAACGTTGTCTCGCAGTGCCAGGGACCCGGGTTCGAATCAACCCTCGGGCAACTGTCTGAGTGGAGTTTGCACATTCTCGTGTCTATGTGGGTTTCCTCCCACAGTCCAAAGATGTGCAGGTTAGGTGGATTGGCCATGCTAAATTGCTCCATAGTATCCAGGGATGTGCAAGCTATGTGGATTAGTCATGGAAAATGCGGGGTTTTAGGGATAGGGTGGAGTGGTGAGTCCGGGGGGTATGTTCTTATGGAAGGTCAATGCAGATAGAGTGGGCCGAATGGCCTCTGATGGCACTGTAGAGATTCTAAAATTCTATTCTATGAATGCTGACATAAAGTCATACAACATTGAAACAGACCTTTCAGTCCAACTAGTCCATGCCGAACATAATTCCAAACTAAACTAGTCTCACCTGTCTGCTTCTGCTTTCAAGTTTGTCCTTCCAAAATGAATCACCTCACACTTTTCAGGGTTAAACTCCATCTGCCACTTCTCAGCCCAGCTCTGCATCCTATCAATGTCCCTTTGTAACCTAGAATATGCACATGCAAACACTAACACAAAAGCACACACACACCTAACACCCACAGACAGACACCCACACGCACAAGCCCACAGAGACAGACACACCCACAGAGACACATGTACAGGCCCACACACACAGATCCCTCCAAACATTGCCTATTCATATATCCATGCAAATGTTGTCTTTTAAACATTGTAATTGTACTCACATCCACCACTTATTTGAAAAGTTCATTCCACACGCAAACCTCCCTCTGTGCAAAAAAATTGTCTCATGTCATTTTTAAATCTCTCTCCCTAGACTTGAAATTCCCCATCTTAGGGAAAAGACAACTACCGTTAACTCTATCTATACCTCTCATTATTTTATAAACTTCTTTCAAGTCACCTCTCAACCTCCTACGCTCCAGTCGAAGAAGTCCCAGCCTGTCCAGCCTTTCCTTATAATTCAAAACTTCCATATCCGCAGCATCCTGGTAAATCTCTTCTGAATCCTCTCCAGCTTGATAATATCCTTCCTATAACTGGGTGACCAGGATAAGACATAGTATTCCATTGGAGGGCTGACCAATGTCCTGTACCACCTCAACATAACGTCCCAACTCCTATACTCATAGGACTGAGCAAAGAAGGCAAGCATGCAAAACGCCTTTTTAACTGTTCTGTGTATGTGTGACACAAACTTTAAAGAATTATGTACCTTTACTATCTTATTACCTTTATTACCCTTTACTATACGAGGTGAATAAAGTGAGGAGTTACTCAGATACACAGTGAATTGGTGAGATCATCTATAATATTGTGAGCAGTTTCGATCTCGAAGGATGCAAATACGTTGCAGGTAGTTCAAAGGAGGTTTACTTGACTGATACGTGCAATGATTGGCTTGTCTTATGTGGAAATATTGGATCTGCTGGATTTGTTTTCATTGGAGTTTAGAACAGTGAGCGAAATTTGAGTGAAGTTTATATGATCCTGAACGATCTTGAAAAGGTGGATAAGTGAAGGATGTTACCTTTATGGATAAGTCCAGAGTTAGGGAAATTTCAAAATTAGAGATTTTGCTTTTAAGACAAGGAGGAGAGGAATTTTTTTCTCTCAGAAAGTTGCGCTGCTTTAGAACTCTCACCCTCAGAAGTGGAGGCCACAGAATATTCTGAGGGTGGAGCTAGAAAGATTCTTGTTAGACATGAGGATCAAAGGTTTTGAGGATAGATGGGAACATGGAATTCAGAGTACAAACAGATTAACCAGGATCTAATTAAATGGTGGAGCAGGTTTGAAAGCCTGAATGGCCTAACTCTGATCCTAACTCGTGTATATGTACCTCCGAGATTGGTGCACACATGTGGGGAACCAGTTCTGAAGAAGGGTCACTAGACCCAAAACGTTAACTCTGCTTTCTCACCACAGATACTGCCAGACCTGCTGAGTTTCACCAGTAACTTCTGTTTTTGGTTAGAGTCAAAGTCAGACAGCACAGAAAACAGACCCTTTGGCCCAATTCATCTGTGCCAACTAGGTTTCCAAAACCAAACTAGTCCCATTTGAGATAACAAGCATGGGGCTGGATGAACACAGCAGGTTTGTCTGCTTTTGGCCCATATCCCACTAAACCTTTCCTATCCATGTACCTGCCCAAATGTCTATTAAATATTGTAATGGTACCTGCCTCTACCACTTCTTCGGCAGCTCATTCCACATACACGCCAGCTTTTGTGTGTAAAAAGTTGCCCCTCAGGTCCCTTTCAAAAATCTTTCCCCTCTCACCTTAAACCTATACCCTCCAGTTTTGGACTCCTCTACCCTGGGGAAAAGACATTGACTGTTCACCCTATCTATGCTACTCATGATTTTATAAACCTCTATTAGGTCATCCCTCAGCATCCTACACTGCAGGGAAAAATGTTCCCAGCCTACCAAAGCCTCTCCTTATAATGCAAACCCTGCAGTCTTGGTAAAACCCTTGTAAATCTTTTTTGCACCCCTTCCAGTTTACTAACATCCTTCCTATAGCAGGATGACCAGAGCTGTATGCAGTACTCCAAAAATGGCCTTACCGATGTCAGCTGTAACATGATGTTTCGACTCCTGCACTCAATGCTCTGACCAATGAAGGCAAAAATGCCAAACACCACCTTCGTCACTCTGTCTACCTGTAACACCACTTTCAAAGAACTACGCACCTGCACCCTTAGGTCTCTCTGTTCCACAACACTTCCAAGGGCCTTATCATTAACTGTGTAAGTTCTGCCCTGGTTTCTCATACCAAAATGGAACACCTCGAATTTATCTGTATGCAACGCCATCTGCCATTCCTTGCCCCACTGGTCTAGTTAATTAAGATCCTGTTGTACTCTTAGATAACCTTCTTCACTGTCCACTGTACCATCTATTTCATTCTCAAACTTAGTAACCATGCCTGCTATATTCTTAACCAACTTGTGTATATAATAAACAACAGTGGACACAGAACCAATCCTTGCTGCATACTGCTGGTCATACGCCTCCAGTCTAAACAACGACCCTTTATCATCACTGCCCACCACTGCCCCTCCCCCCCCCCCCCCCCACCTCCGACTGTCAAGCCAATTTTGTATCTAATTAGCTAGCTCTTCCTGGATCCCATGCGATCTAAATTTTTCAACCAGTCTACCACGCAGAACCTTGTTGAAGTCCTCGCTAAAGTCCACATAGACAATGCCTATCTTCATCCATCTTCTTGGTCACCTCTTCAAAAATACACATACAAGTTTGTGAAACACGATTTCCCATGGATAAAGCCATGCTGACTATCCCTAATCAGTCCATGCTTTTTCAAATGCATGTAAATCCTGGCTCTCAGAATCGCCTCCAACAACTCACCCACCACTGACATCAGGCTCACCAGTCTATAGTTCCCTGGCTTTTTCTTGCAGTCTTTAAATAATGGGGCAATATTAGTCACCCTCCAGTCTTCTGGCATTTCACCAGTGGCTGTTAATGATACAAAAACTCCGCTAGGCGTCTCGCAATTTCTTTCCTAGCTTCCTACAATGTCCTGGGGTACACTTAGTCACTGAGTCATACGGCATGGAAACAGACCCTTTGGTCCAACCAGTCCATGCCGACCTTCAGCACTCCATCTTCTGCGATGTGGACTCTCTTCAAGACGTCACTATTTACACCTTCAAATCACCAGCTTTCGTATCTTTCTCCATGGTAAATACTGGCAGGAAATATTCATTTAGGATCTCACCCATCCCCTGTGGCTCCACACATTTTGGTTTAGTCCCCGTTATTTGGGGATAATGTCATTTACCATGGATATACTGTAAGATAGAACAGTAGTTTCCTTCTTTCTGGTCTCCAAGTATCAGCTGCTCTGAAGCTACCTACCAATACTCAGAATTAGCTTTCAAGTTATACAGCCATTCCCTGCTCTCTGCCACTTCAGCTCTTTGCTGTTCCACCTCAGTGGAATAGGGCAAAACTGAGGAGCTTTGTTATATCACGGAGCTGTGTCCTGTCAATTCGTAAAGTAAGTGTGAACAATTCTCGGGTCCAGCAGTTTGTTTTCTCTGAGCAGCTATTCTACCCTTCCTGAAAAGGTCAGAAACTAAAACCTGAAGCTGAAGTTATTAAGCTAGCTCAAGGACTTGAGGAGAGAACTTAGTGACAAAGTGGAAAAGGTGTACCTGAAAAATGGTCTTAGGTGCTTTTTTGGTGGAGGGGTGGGGGGGGCACTGCGATTATGCTATCGGTTCAAACCTATGCCAGTCTTCGTGCTATGATACATGACCTACCAACCACGTTAACACAGAGTACAGCTCAGCAAACAGAAGGCTGGCCAACATATGAACAAAACTTCAACTGCATAGTCAAATGCTTCATGGCATTTCGAAAAGAATTTTCATGAGAGAACTTTGTGTAGAGAGCTTTTAACAGAGCTGTTCAATCAGAACAATTTCATTCATACCCTCTGCACAACCTTCCTTAACATCTTTAACACAAGGGCAGCATCCATGTCAGATATGAACCGTATGTGGACAGCAATGTCCCAGTAAAAGCATGATCAGGGAATCTTTTTTAACTGAAGTCTCTAAGCTTTGAAATCTGCAACCTGATCACAGCAACACTTTCAGTCCCATTTTCACGCCTGAATCACCTAACTTAAAGGAAACACAGTGAAAGAGCTGTTGCTGTGCAAACAAATCCACAATATCATGAATTTGAGCTCTAAAGCATTTCAGCTCTATCTCACCAATGCTGAAAATAACAGCAAACAACGGAAGTTACCAAGGATACAGCATCACTTCCTGTGCATCACCGCATGGGCCCCTAGAGATTGATTTAGCTCTGATGCTGAATATTCATTGCACTTTTCTATGAAATCTAATTGTAATGTTTTAAACAGTTTGCTGAAATTCCTAGGTCAAGGACATGGCAAGTTTAAAAAAAATGCTAATGGAAGTTTAATTGAACTTTCCAGGCTCACTTCAGCTTATTGTTTCTCATCACATCTCATGCACTCACTGCCACATGGCTGGGCTATTCAGCCACAAGGAGCACCATAGCCAAGCTCAGTCCTGCCTTCACGTTACATCTAATATTTTCCAGCAACTGGCTACTGATTGGGAGCAGAAACCGTGGGCTATTCTCTCATCAGTCCAGAGACAGAAGCCAATATTAGATGAAACTCCTCAGGAGTAATGGAGCTTAGCACAGCTTTCTGGTATGTATGAATCAGTAAAATACAACACATTTACATACCAAGCCAAAAGCGAGCTAGTTTTCTTGAGGAATAAAGTTGCTGGGGAGAACATTTTTCAAGTAAATAACATACAAATTACCTGATGCTACTCAATGGGACACAAGTACAGAAACCATGATGTTAACACCTGATTTAAAAAACATCAAGTGAATGATCATGTCAAGCAAGTATCCAGCCCTCGGCAAGGGGAATAGCAGTGTTTATGGAGTGACATAGGTACACGGGAGGCCATTAGCCCCATGAGCCTCTTTCACTGTGTGAGTTGTAATTTCCTTATACCCACCTTTACCCCATTCCAAAATATGCATGATTTACAAAACTCTGCCAATCTTAGATTCAATTAAGATTGACAACCTTCTGTGTAAAACAAAGAAGCTGCATCAAACCTTCGTCTTTATTCTTTGATGTTCTTATACAATCAATTACAAATTCACTGCCCAATGGGAATAGTTTAGCCCCTGACTTAACTCGTCAAATCCTTCATTTCACACACATGGAGACAGATTTGACATTTGAATGAACTGGAACATATCTGAACTCCTTCAGGATTCTGGCCTTTGTTGAGTTCCCCTGTTGGTGTCATCACATATGTTCTTTTGAAGGGAAACTTTCTAATTCCAGCACTTGAACAATAACTTCCAGCCTCATAAGTGGCTACAATCTTTCCTAAAGCTACCATCTCCTATAGACCAGGCCAAGGAACACATTCCATGATTGCCCAGTTTCCCAGCTGAATCTTCTCTACAAATAGGGATACATGACCCATCCAAATGGTATATATACTGTATAACTGTCCTCAGGGTGAACAGCACAGCATCATGGACAGTCAGTTCAACCCATTGCACCATTTCTTGTCTTGAATTTTACACTGTCAAATCACATAAATTCTGTCGCTACAAGAGAAGATCAGAGACTAAGAATTGCAAGACGTAACTCATGACTCACTAAACCTTGTCCACTTTCTACAAAATACAAGACTGCAGTAGGATGGAACACTGTCCACTTGTCTGGATGACTATTGCTTTAACACTCTAGAAGCTCAACACCAGGACACATCAACCCACTGGATTGGCACCTCAACCATCACCTTAAACATAAATTCCCAAAATATCATTGCTGCAGTATGTATCATCTAAAAGACAGCGCAGCAATTCGCTAAGGTTTGATAGCACTTTCCAAACCATAACCTCTACCACTGAGAAGGACAGGGGCAGCAGGAACAGTACCACCTGCAAATGGCACACACGCAGCAACCACTTTATTTACATAGCACATATCATTTCCCAAGGCATTTCACAGCAACGCTATAAAACAAAATTTGACACTGAGCCATACAAAGCAACAATTCAGCCACAAAATCAGTCTTTAAGGAGCACAGTAGAAGTGGAAATCAAATAGAAAAGACAGATAAGTTTGCAGAGAGGACTCCAGCGCCTAGGCAGTTGAAAGCACATTATTCTGACTTGGAAGTATAATGCTGTTTCTTCATTTTCACTGGGTCAAAATCCTGGAACTTCTGCCTTAACACTGTGGTATCACCACCTTGAGGGCAATTAGGGATGGGTAATGCCAACAACCCATAGCTTGTTAAAAATCTCTGATTTTCTACATAACAGATTTAAGTTTTGCTAGCTGAGTTAGAGGCTCCTGTGTGTCAACATTGAGCTCATTTTGCAAAGAAGAGTCACAAGAGCTGTACTGTAGTCTTCAGGCTTACCGACTAAAATCACCAAGAAAATTTCTAACACCTTTCCTTCATCTCACAGCTCTGCACTGGTACTTTCTTTTTGATCTCCTTCTGTTGACAATTTTTTTCCACTATTTTGCAAGGAATGGATATTGTACAATTAAAGGTATTGTTTTACAGAGACAAATGCAGTTCCCTAAACGCTGGAGAAGTTCAAGTGCAGATTTTTTTAACCTATAAATGCTGGATTCATACTACTGGCAGCTAAATCTCAGACCACTTTACATTGAATCCTAAGTGAAAAGTATTTATAAAAACGGATTCCAGTATGACCTTCCCAGAATCCACATTATTATTTCACACAGTGCAGTACAGTGTAATCTATAGGAAAAAAAACAAAAACAAAATAGAAAGCACGGGGTTATCGGATACATGGAGAAACACTGGCTTCACATTCCCATTGTTTTTCAATCGGAGGATGACTGACCCACGACCCTAGGCTAAGACAGAATGGAAACACAAGAGTTTGTGAGAAAACAAAATACGTCAATCACCTTTCCCTGTAATTCATTAACTGTTTGAGGCCTGCAATCTGTTAAGATGTAGAAGAAAAAAGACAGAAGCAATTGTTATTTTTAAAAATTTAGCTCTTGGTTTTTCTCCAATACCATTTCAGAGAGTGCATGACAAGTCTGCTCAAAGGCCCATTCATTCATGTTCCAAAATTATAATTTTCAGGATTAGTAATAAACAGAGCAGGTCACATATCACCAAAATCAGACAGAACAAACTAAAATCTTCCATTGGAAGAAGGGTGTCGACCCGAAACATCAGCTTTCCTGCTCCTTGGCCTGCTGTGCTCATCCAGCTCTACACCTTGTTATCTCATTTTCCATTGGAGTTGGGCTGACACCTGTTCAGAAGTAGGGGAGGGTTATGAGGTTTCCAGTAGCACTACATGAGGGCAAAGGGAGGAAGAAACTTAGCATTCCCATAGGAAGAGAGATTCTGGATAGACCAGATAGATTTGGTGAGCTGAACAGGTCTTTCCTGCTTCACGGATTCTCGTGCCTTTTGAATAAACTGATACACTGCACACGACGATTCACTATATTCTGACAATTTAGCAAAGCAATAAAATCGAGGCCGCTCGCATAAAAGAAGAATCTGTAGTTTCAAAGCGTGTAGTTTTTGAGGCAAATTCTAACTCTAAAAGGAAATTGAACTTTCCAGTTTCTAAGCAAATTAAAACTGAGATTGGAAACCAAAACCTCTGGGGAGACTGAAAATATATTAAATGGACATAGCCTTCTAAGCTCAAATGATGAGTGGGCTGAAGATGACAGAGGCTAGATCCAGAAACTGACAACACGCAAACTTACAGTTGCTGTAAGTGTTTCTGTTACTATGTTGGTTGATCTACACTCAGGCTGTCGTAAGTGAAATTAACCGAGGTTTCGTCGACATACGCCATTTTTGGTGAAAGCCATGCTCTTGAACCTTGGAAGTTGATTGTGCCCTCATCAGCTAGAAATCAGATATTGCTCTCACCCCATGAATGAAAAGAACATGTCTTTATCCATTGTACAATGGTCCTTATTTAGTGTGTCCTGGTTTTAACAAATCTATACTGATACAAAGCAGTTTAACATGCCTCAACTCAAATCCACTTTGAACCTATACTTGTGCTGTCTGTGGCAATGCCGTGAACAGGTAAACTCTACTACACAACTGGGTTATATTCACTCTCATCAAAATAATGGCCTAAATACAAAGTTATGCATGGGCTGTATTACCATGCAAGTTATGTGCAATCTCTGTGTTAAATGACTTACTGCCTAAACCTCCACTTCTCTGGAAGCAAAATAGTCAGTGCTGCAGATTTGACACCAAATTAACTCATTGTCAAAAGCCTTTTGACTGCAGATGAATAATATTGACACAGAAATCACCTGTATTTTCTCCATCAGCTGTACCCCGCTTCCAGAAAGCACCAGCTCAACAACACTAAAAGCAAAGCTTCCAGACACACCACTACCTCTATGTGGATTTTCCAGCTTACATGAACCACTCCTGGATATGTATCTAAACGAATTGCCAAGCATAATATTTATGTGAACCTGTAAACCTGTTTTGTTATTGTCCCCATGTAAACAGCAATGATCAGGGTATGAGGGGTATAGACTGGGTGGATAGCAGGAAGCTTTTGCCCAGAGTGGGGGACTCAATTACTAGGGGTCATGAGTTCAAAGTGAGAGGAGGAAAGTTTAAGGGAGATATGCGTGGAAAGTTCTTTACGCAGAGGGTGGTGGATGCCTGGAACACGTTGCCAGTGGAGGTGGTAGACGCAGACACGTTAGTGTCTTTTAAGATGTATCTGGACAGGTACATGGATGGACAGGGAGCAAAGGGATACAGACCCTTAGAAAATAGATGACAGGTTTAGACAGAGGATCTCGATCGGCGCAGGCCCGGAGGGCCAAAGGGCCTGTTCCTGTGCTGTAATTTTCTTTGTTCTTTGTTCTTTGATCCCACAACCAGTGGATCAGATAAGATCAATGCTCTGTAGTCCTGCCACATTCAATGAAAGAATAGAAGGAAAAAAGGAACTGCAATTACTGCCTGTGTCCTCGGTTTTGGGGAATATAAATGCAGATTTATTGATCCATTTATCCTACATGCACTTCCTACAGAGTGCCTAAAGGTCATGACCTCAGTTGTCCTTCCCTTTCTCATCTTCAACCTTATACATGGATTGTCACCTCGAGTTGTTTCTCACCTTCTTGACTTCTTCAGTTCACCCTGTCTCAGTAGTGAGTGAAACAATGTCAGTACTGAGCTACTGGTGACCAAGTCTCTTAAAGTCTTCCATTTCAGCTCATCTTTCGAATGCCCTTCCAAGTCTGCTTGAGGAAAACTTTAAACCAACACACACATCATAAATCTCCAAAACACTATCTACGCATTCCCTACTTCCATAGATATTTTCTAATCAACCATTTCACCGACAGTATTATACACCTCTGGAGCAGGAGGACTTGAACTCCTGACCCAGAGGTAGGGACACTCCAACTGCACCATAAGAGCCTTCACATACCAAGTCAAGCACTCACCCAATTGTCCCCTAATTAACATATAACCATCCCTTGAGTCTTTGTTCCATTTGGCCTCAGGACCCTGCCAGGTCCTACAAGATAATAAGACAACCTATGGAGGCAGCATCTGAGGATGAGTAGGAGAGCTTCTACTAAGGGTCTGGCCAACATTTATTGGGCAGACCAGAAGGAGAAAATCAAACAAACCGATCATATATCTCAATACTGTTCATAGGAACTTAGTAATTTGTCTGCAGAATTGTACAAAGCAACAGTCTTCTAATTCCCTGAGAAGAAAATATGAAATAGTCGTTCAATAAGATCACGGTTGGTATGATTATGGTCTCAAATTCACCTCTAGGTCTGTCTCCCATACATCTCTTGTCAATTCCAAAGACTAAAAAACCATGAGAGAAAATTCACACATATTCCAATCTTATATGGGAGTGCCCTTATTTTGGAACTGTGCACCTAGTTCTAGATTCTCTGAGCATCCTATATGTTCCATAGGCTAGGAACATAGAAAAGAACAGCAAGAGAAGGCCATTTGGTCCATTGAGCCGACTTCACCATTATGGTCATATTTTAACTCTGTTTTCACACTCACACCCCCAGACCTCTTGAAGTCTTTTGTATTGAGAAATGTTATTTCTTAAATATACTCAATGGCTGCATTTTGGTATTTAAAAAAAAGGGTAGGGCTTGGGTAGTGTTGTAGAACAGAGGGACTTGGGTGCAGGTACATAACCATTTAAATTTTGCATCACATATAGACAAGATGGTTAAAAAAGGTATTTGGCATGCTTGCCTTCATTGCTCAGTCCTTTGAGTACAGGAGTTGGGAAGTTATGTTGAGGTTGTACAGGACATTGATGAGGCCTCTTCTGCAACACTGTGTCCAGTTCTGCTCGGTCAGTTATAGGAAGGATATTATCAAGCTGGAAAGGGTTCAGAAAAGTTATACCATTTTGCTGCCGGGTAGGAAAGGCTCGAGTTATAAGTTGCGGCTGGATAGGCTGTGATTTTTTCCACTGGAGCGTAGAAGGTTGCAAGGTAACTTAAAAGAAGTTTATAAAATAATGACGGGTATAGATAGAGTTGATGGTAGTTGTCTTTTCCCTAAGATGGGAAATTTCAAGACTAGGGAGTACATTTTTAAGGTGAGAGGGGAGAGATTTAAAAATGACATGAGACAATTGGTTTACAGAAGGTGGTTCTCATGTGGAATGAGCTTCCTGAGGACGTGGTGAATGCAGGTACAAATACAATGTTTAAAAGACATTTGGATGAGTACATGAATGGGAAAGGTTTGGAGGGATATGCACCAGGAGCAGACAGGTGGGATAGTTTAGCTTGGGATTATGTTCAGCATGGACTGGTTGGACCAAAGGGTCTGTTTCCATCCTATATAACTGTATGACTATGACTCTATAATTCCACAGGACTGTCATCCTCATTGAAGAAAGCTCTCCTCATCTGAGTCCACAATGGTATCCCTTGCATCCCGAGACCCTGACCTCTTGTTTTAGACCCCCTAACTTCATCCCTGCATCCAATTTGTTCAGCCCTGTCAGAACTTTGTTTCAATGAGATTCCCCTTCATTCTTCTAAACTCAACAAATACGCATCAAACCTGTTCAACCTTGCTTTATGAGGCAATGCCTTCAAAATAGGAATCAGCTAGTGAACCCCTGAACCATCTCCAATGCAAGTAAGCCCTTTTTTAAATACAGAGACCAAAACTGCACCCATGAGGTGTAATCTTACCAACTGCCCTATACAGATGCCCCAAGCCTTTTGTTCTCCCTCTTTTTTGCAATAAAGGCCCACATTGCATTCACATTCTCAACTGCTTGCTGTACCAGCATGCTCACTTTTTGAGATTCATATACAAGGCCACCTAAGTTAGTTCTGTTGTCTTTCCCTATTTAAATAATATTCTGTTTTTCCAATCTTCCTGCCAAAACGAACAACCTCACATTTTCCCACATTATACTCCAGCTGCAAATCTGTACCCATTCACTTAACCTATCTATATCCCTTTGCAGACTCTTGGCATCCTCCTCACAATTTGCTTTCTCAATTAGCATATCAGAAAATTTGGCTTCAGTCAGTCAGTCTTTTCATCCAAGTAATTAATATAGATCGTAAATGGTTGTGGCTCCAGCTCTGATACCTGCAGCATTCCACTGGTTTAGTTTGCCAACCTGAAAATAATCTATTTACCCAGACTCTGTTTCCTGTTAGTTAGCTAATCCTCTGACCATGCTAATATATCACCCCAAGGAGATCTTATTTTGTGCAGCAGCCTTTTATGTGGCACCTTGTTGAATGCCTTTTGGAAGACCAAATGCACTGCATCTTCTAGTTCCCCTTTATACAACCTATTCGTTACATTCTCAAATAATGCTGTCAAATGCTTCAAACACTATTTTCCTTTCCCAAATCACCTTGACTTGGCCTGATTGCAATACATTTTTCTAAATGCCCTATTATCTTTTTAATAATGAATTTTAGCATTTTCCCGATGACAGATATTAGGATAACTGGCCTATAGTTTCCTGCCTTCAGTCTCCCTCCTTCCTTAAACATACAATTATTTTATTTGTATCACCCATCAGTTTCCTGTTTCCTCCACTTCATGAGGTTAACCATCAAGAGGAAATGAGGAGAATTACTCAAACCAGAGGAAGTCCAGAATTCAACCAGAATTTTTACTAAGTGATGGCTAAAGAAGGTATAAGCTGCAGATTTGCATCAACTGTCAATGGTGTTGAGTTAACTAAAACCAGCACAGTGAGGATACTCATTAATACTCTGGGCTGGGCTTCAACCTGGAAGGACTGCATGCTAACCAGCAATATCCTGCACACTTCCTTCAATGGGCAATGGGATGTGCAGCATACTGTTGAGTCCTGTACCTTAAAAATCACATTCTGTGTTTTTAAGTGACTGCAGTATGTTCCAAAGATCTGTTCTAGTCATTTTCATGTCAAGTTATGGCAGTGTCCTGAATCTGAGAAGCAGATTGATTGCCATGCAATGCTGTATCATCAATTGCCAGCAGCATTTGGTACAAGTCAGAAATGTAAACAAATTGTAATCTACGCGATATTTCCTTTACCCCATTTAGATATCCCAAGGAAAAAAAAAACGCATGGTCGAATCTAAACGAAATGGGTACAAGATCACAGAGCTATTGCTGACAAATCAAGCTCTGCACAGTTCGGACAATGACAGAGATGACACAGCGTGGAGCTGGAGGAGCACAGCAGGCCAGGCAGCATCAGAGGAGCAGGAAAGTTGACGTATCGGGTGGGGACCCTTCTTCAGAAATGGGGGAGGGGGAAGGTAGGTTGGATGGTAATAGGTGAGTGCAGGTAGGCAGTGGTGGGGATTGGTCAGTGAGGTGGGAGGGTGGATAGGTGGGAGAGATGATGGACAGGTTGTGTCAGGTCAAGGAGGTGGGGATGAGAGGGAGGGTTGGTCATGGGATGAGGCTGGGGATGGGGAGATTTTGAAACTGGTAAAGTCCACATTTAGACAATTGGGTTATGGGCTTCCATGGTGGCATATGAGGTGCTGCTCCTATAGTTTCCGGGTGGCATCACTGTGACACTGGAGGAGGCCCACGATGGAGATGTCACCCAGGGAGTGGGAGTTGAAATGGTTCATGACTGGAAGGTGTTGTCGTGTGCCACAAACAGAGCGCAAGTGCTCTACAAAGCAGTTTCTGAGCTTCCACTTGGTCTCATTGATGTAGAGGAGGCCACATCAGGAGCAGCGGATGCAACAGATCACATTGACGGATCTGCCCCCCCCCCCCCCATTTCTGAAGAAGGGTCCTGACCTGAAACATCAACTTTCCTGCTCCTCCGATGCTGCCTGACCTACTGTGCTCCTCCAACTCCACACTGTGCTATCTCTGACTCCAGCATCAGCCGTTCTTACTATCTCTCGGACAATGATAGGTTCTGTTTTTCATATGCAAATTTTAGCGATGTAATGAACCCAAAATAGCAGTCGTAACCAGCAATATCCTGCATTCTTCTTTCAGTGGGCAATGGGATATGCAGCATTCTGATGAGACCAGTACCTTAAAAATCACACTGTGTTATTTAAGTTACTGCAGCATGTTCCAGAGAGATTGGGTTCCAAGGCATTTCAGCTTTTCTGTGTCTGATCACCAGAAGCAACAATGTGCAAGAACAAAGCTTTTCATTTTCACTGGACATTAGAAAGAGAGAAAAAAGTCTGTCCTCCCACAACCCATCCATGAATTGCATCACCTAGATATAGGCAACTGGTGAGACATGTGGATACTTCGAAAAGGAACAAGTAAGCAAGCATATAAAAGATGTAATAGTCAACCATAAACACATGCTATGTGCAAATATGTCAACTTGTACGTAAATACACAGTAACATCCTGCTTGCAACACAGGTTGCAGCCATTCCACAGACCAGCATGATTCAGAGTGGCCTCATTGATACAATCAGCCGCTCTACCCTCTCCAACATAGCTCTCCATCATTCGTGGCTTTTCTGAAACAACGTGCTGACTCTGCTATTCACATAGCTCCAAAGAAAAGTCATGGCATTCAAAACATTAATTCAGTTTCTCTCTCTACAGATGCTGCCAGACCCACGGAGTTTCTCCCAGACTTTGTTTTCTTTTCACATCTTCAGCATCTGCAGTATTTTTATTTCATTCACTTCAAATGGTTTTTGTTTGAACAAATCTATTTTTGAACATCAAAGGTCAACAGTAAACCAGACAATTTCTTCAACTCTCAAACATTCACTTCTAGATTTTCCACACTTAACATCCAAGTCTTGTCTGTTTTTGTGTGTCTGTTTGCGAAGGGGGAGGGGAATAAAGAAGGGGTAGAGTTTAAATTGTAGATTATATATTGGCAATTCATATTTTCTTTTTGTCATTGGTTGAAGAAATAGTTTGTAATAGCAGTTGGTTTCTTGTGAAGTACAAAGATCTGATGAGTGTTTTCTTTTAAACTGAATTCATTCTGGTAAATTGGAAATCTTTGACAGTTTGTTCACATTTTTTCATGAGACCATGCTGGGATTAATGGGGCTTGATTTCCAGTGCACTACCTCAGTGGGTCGTGACAATAGGTAGGATAGTATGTTGTAAAGATACAAGGAAGTTTCAGACGAATTTCAATATGTTGAGAAAGTTGGCAAAATTTATGCAGATGGGAGTATAATCTGGGTTTGCTTTAGCATGACGAATACAAAAGCAGAATTCCACTTAAACAGAGAATGACTCCAGAATTTTGAGGTGCAGGAGAAGTTAGGAATTCTCATGAATGAATCATAAAACATTAGCATGCAGCTAATGTATGTAATCAGTAGGCGAATGGGATGCTAGACTTTACTATGTAAGTAATTTAACATAAAAGTAAGGATGCTTCGCACCAGTTATACAGGGAATTAATGACACCAAATCTTCAATATTGCATGCAGTTTCAGTCTCCTTATTTAAGGATGGATGGAAATGCTTAGAAATGGCTCAGAGGTGGTTTACTGGATTGACACCTGAAATGAGCTGGCTGTTATGAGGAACGGTTGGACAAACTGAGCTTGTTTCCACTGCAGTTTAGAAAAGTGAGGGGTGTTGTTGTAAGTCTATAAGGTCCTGAATGGTCTTGACAAGGTGCATGAGGAAAGGTTGTTTGCTCCTATGGAAGTCCAGAATTTGGTGGCACTGTTTTAAAATTAGGGTTCACCGTTTTAAGACAGAGATTGAGGGGAATTTATTTTCTCTGAGAGAGCTGTGCGACTTTGGAACACACTGCTCAGAAGGTGATGGAGGCAGCATCAGTGAATACTTTTAAGATAGAGAAAGACACTTTCCTGTTTGGCAAGGAGGTCAAAGGTTATTGGGGCAGATGGAAACGTGGGATTTGAAAGGCAAGACTACAACCTTATTCAATGATGGAGCATACTCCTATTTTGTATGCTTATCTGTAGTCATGGAAAAGTTAAATTTGTAATTTTAGATTATATTATGTTCTATCTTGGAGTTTATGGAGAAGGGAATTGGGAAGAACCAAATGAGTTTAGTGAATTGGATAGTTGGGATATGAGTAGTATATTAATAGTTAGTTTAACAAAACTGGCTCAACCTGGGTCAGAGTCAGATAGACTTAACTAATGTAGAGGAACGTTTGATTGAAAGTCAAGGACAAAATCAATCTTTGCTAGAGAAAACTTCTCAGTGACAGGCCAACACAGGTCAATGGCCTTCAAGTTCTGAAAACTTACATCAAGTCAGGAGGTATTCTCTTAGGAACAGGAAATCAGCAGTTAAATTTGTTTTGAAATAAATGGAAACTAAGATGTACATAAGCTGCATGGAATTTTCAACACTAATTATTCATTAGCTGGGAGGAATGCACCAGTACTCTCTTCTGGTTATTCAAACATATGCCTATAAGCAGAATAAACGAGGTTTAGTGTGGTGTTGATTTTCCTCACGCTGCACATTGCTTCAGTCTGTCCTGCAAAGAAATGACATCGAAGATACCAAGAACTGTAAATGCTACAGTCACAGATAACACGGTGTGGAGCTGGAGGAACACAGCAGGTCAGGTAGCATCAGAGGAGCAGGAAAGTCGAGGTTTAGGTCGGGTTCATTCTTCAGAACTCTGTATCTTCAGAATCCAGTAGAATCCTTAGAATCCAACTGCCTTTGGGTTAGAGGATCAGTTCAAGTTATAACAGTTCAAAATTATGATAGTGTGATAGTATGGATAACTGTTTTTGGAGCAGATGCATTCAAATATTCTTGGGCTGTATAGTCAGGTAGCTTTCAAAATCACGTATTCAACCTGTCATATTTTGTAATTGCATATCCAATAACATGGAATATCATAAGAATTTCTGAAGTTGGAAAACTTAGACATCTTTCATAGTATGGAAGGGCATGGGGTGATAACACCACATGTTCCAGGAGGTGGTGTAAACTCCACATGTTACAGAAGGAAGGGGTTAATAACCCCACACATTATAGAAGGAAGAGGTGTTACGATCCTGTTCGCAATTAAGAACCAAGATAAAGACTTTGTACGGTAAGTTTGGAGAAATGACATGCTATAGTACATGAAGGAATAGACCAGCTTGAAGGTGGGACAGCAATAATGGGGAGGCTTGTACATCAGCCTGAAATACTGGACTCCCAGTATGTCAACAAGAGATCGCTTAGAGGCAACTAAAACTAGCTTGTGCTGAAGCTGATTGGAACTTTTCACTCTGCTTTCTTGAATCAAGCACAGTTAACAAGCTGGATTGACTCCCTGCCACGTCCACATGAATAATTCTGCCGCCTCGAGGAGAACAACCTGAGGACAAGATAGAGTGAGAGACCTGGCCCACTAGCCAATGATGCTATTTTTAATCATCCCCACATTTCCAATCCCGACAGGATCAAAAAATCAAGCCCAATGTGTTTAAAGCATTGAATGTTACACCCCTCTATTTATTGAACCTCCACAGTACAGAGGAAGCCCACACGTCATTCTGCAACACTTCATATTTCAGAAGAAACAGTAATTCTTTATACAGGTACATGCCCACTAAATCTTAAATCAGAAGTAGTCTTGACCTGAGCTTTCTAGAACTGAGCAGGTAGTAGGAGAGTTTTCCATTTTCCATTTGCACAGCATGTCCACCAACAGCAATAGTGAAGGCCTTCCAAAAATGTACTTTATACCTAACATTGCTCATGTCTAAAAAATGGCTGCTCTTGCCAGAAAAGTAAGCTTTTTGGAAAACCAAGCCTGCAGAGAGGCCTTCTGAATTAACTTTCTCTTTGTCAACCAATCATTAAACAATCTTTCGAGACCAATCCTGTAAAGAAGCTTCTTGACTGACTTCCTCTTGAGCCAAGTTGTTCCATTAAAAGGACTTCCTGAATGAGACCCTTTGACAACGTCAGACACCTGCTGAGTGACAGCCCATCTATCCAGGTTTTAAAACATGATTTCTCGAGAGATTTGCAAGGCATTAACAAGGTATGACCACAGTTAAAAGCTTAGAGGACTAACACAATGCTGTCCTTTGCCACCATAGTTGCAATTTTGCCTCATTTCAGAAATAGCTATTCTGAATTCAACAGTGGCAGAATTAATCAGCTTGTTCCTTACACCTACAGTAGTAATACTTACTGATTATGGCACTGAACTAGCAGCTGAGAGATCAAATCTCAGCATGATTACTAGTAAAACTGAACTCAATAAATCTGTGGTTTGATACCAGAAATGATGATGAAAGCAGCTGTTTTGCTGTAAAACAAATCCAACTGGTTCACTGATGTGGTTCAGGTTCACCTCTCAAAGGAAGGGACTCACTACCTGATTTGAGCTGCTTGTAACTCCTGCCTCATTATGTGGTTGGCTTTTAATGATCTAGGCGCAACTTGGGATGGACAGCCACGTCAGTTTGCCCAAATTACAAAAACAATATAGAACCAGTGAGAACAGGCCTGAGCAAGCTGTTTCTGTTTCCAGAATTCTGAGATTTTAACTTCCTATTAAAGTAAAATTAATAAAATAATTTTAAAAATAATAATAAATTAATAATAATTTTCCTGTGACAGAAAAAATCTCAGTACAATATACCTTCAGAACAATCATCATTCTCAGAATATTAATTTTATGAGGATTACATGGTGAACACAAATTAGAAATAGTTATAGATACTTGCAATATCATGGCTGTATTTTAAATTAAGGGGACAGCAAATGACCATAAACTAATCGAGCAACTCACTGGAGATTAAGTTGAGGTATGTGAGATTGAATTACTGTATTATTGTTCACTGCCAACCAGCTAGGATACTGCATTTAGCTACTCTTAAATCATCAGAAAAGAAATACAATCACATAAAAATGACTATTTAAGCTGTAAAATTATTTAAGTGTTTTTTTCAAAAGACTGTAGGTACTCCAAGAGGTTACCACGTTATTTGTTTGCCATGGAGTCAAACAGCTTGAAAACAGACCCTGTATTCATCAAAATAATCCTGAACTCATGCAAAATAGCCTGTAACACATTGTGTGGAAGCCTTTATAATTTATAGTCACACAGTTAATGCCAATTTCAAAAGTAACACAGAAACAACTTGAGTACCAAGCATTAAAGGTACCATGCACCCAAGATGGAAACTTTGAGGCCAATGTGACAATAAGTTATGGAGAGAAACCAGCTCTAGCTGAGGGATCAATTGGAAGTGTTCCAGAGAGCTAAAGCGAAAGAAATCACCTCATTCAGAAGAATCTTTATAGACTTAAGATCTGAGCATGGAAGAATTGTCCATTCCTCAGATGCAATAATTTATTCAGGGCATCCAAACATGATCCAAATAAATTATTATTAATTAATTGAGAGCTCCCGGTGACTGTCAGTACATTATTGCAGCAACACATCATTCACAGGGGAAAGAGAATCCAATCAGAGCTAATGATTACAGTAACTTACATAGGCAAAAAAGGGGGAAAACTTTCCATCAGCCAAATACTAGTGAACAATTTCAATTAATATCAGGTTTGCATGGCATGTTAATATAATGTTTCTTTCTAACCATGCAAAATCAACTTGCTTCATTAATATCTTTACAATGGAAAAACATCACAACATATCTTACAGATGCATAATTAGCAAGAAGAGATACAGGCGTTAAGAAAAAACGTTAGGATGGGAGATAGAAAGCTTGGACAAAGATGCATGATTTAAGGATTGCCCAGATGGAGCAGAAAGAGTTAGATGTGCAGATTCAAATGAATATATTTCCAGTGTGTAAAGACTGAACTCTCAACTGTCTACTGTGGGAAGAAAGATGGAGATGAACAAAAGCTAAATGTAGAGGAATTGATGGGTTTTGGAAAATGGTTTGCTAATATTGTAGGGGAGGTTACAGAGATAGGGTGAGGCAAGTCCATGCACACAAACAAGAACTTTAAGTTGGAAACACTATAGATGTAGGAGCCAACACGGGTCAACAGGGACAGACTGTAATAGGTGAACCAGGCCTTCTACAGGATAGAGCATGAGGAAGCAGAGATTTGGATAAGTTGAAGTTTATGGCAAATGAAAGATGGGAAGGAAGAAAAGACAGCAATGGAACATCCAAGGTCAGAAAGGCACAGATGATGGCCAAGGAGAGAAAAAGAATTAATAATATGCCCTGAATTTTGGGTAACCTCAGATTGAATATTTTAAAGAGTTGGACCAAGAGAGAGAAATTTATTTTCAGACTAGACCCCAGAAATACATTATAATCCATTTTGAACAGATGGATACCAGAGATCCTAACAGAACAGGACAATACAAAAATATTCTAGTCTGGTAACAGCACAGTGTGTAGAAAAGGAGTCACCCAGTTCAATTCATCGCTTAGTATTTCAACCTCCATACATGCATCACTCTGATTTTCCCATAATGTTAGTTGTTGGCAATTTTCTTTCCCTCCAAACAGGCAAGGACTAAACTTTAAGGTGGTTTGGGGTGATTTAATAAAGTTGCTTAAAATTATATGGGGTTTCAACAACTAGATAGGGAGAAAAAAGTGTCAGTAATCAGAGAACACAAATTTAAGCTAGCTTGCAAAAGGACAAGAGTTGATTACATGTTTGAAAAGTTTTGCAGGGTAATGGGAAAAGAGAAAGTGGAGCAAATTAAATAGGTTTCTCAAAGAGCCAGGTATACTGGACAGAAAAGTCTCCTTTCTGTGCTATATGTATCTTTCTACAATTGGAATAAGCGCGCAGGATACAGGAACATTAGGAACGCGAACAGGATGCATGTAGAACTGGGGGAAAACCTGCACCTTGTCACTCAATCTTTAGCTACACTGAGCAATCTTTCTTCTCTGGCTGGCCTGTTCAGCCAGTTCAGCCTAAAGTCTTTTGGCTGAATACGGACACACATTGAAAAATTGGCCCACCAAGTATTTAGCAAATTGCTAAGTGCAGGAGCTAGGTAATGACCAAACTATTAGGAGTTTGTAAATTCAGAGTACCACCTTGTTAAAAAGTGCGCATTTGATACACGTATTTCACCTTGAAAGAAATATGCCAACACTTAAGACAGCAGGAAGTAGAAAGACTGGCCCTTCATTATCAGATTCAGGCCCAGAAAGAAAGGTCACAGTTATAGACATTAACACTTGCCTCTAGCAGTTTTCTTTAACTGTTCAACACAGCGTTCCACTAGCAAGCCGAATATGGCCAGTCCAAGTGCCGTGGCATGTTCCTGTATCACTGATCGACAGTTCTCTGAACCAGAATCTAAAACGCCACAGAAGAGAAGCAGAGACAGCATTAGGTTTATAGTCAGAAAGACCCAAATAGTCAGTCACTAATTTTACTGAACAAACTCCTTTGTCAAAGACTTGGAAAAGTTTCACCTTCACTAGAGTAGTTTGTTTTTAAAAATATTTTCCTATGCAACTACCTCACCACAACCAGCAACATGCTAACAACATTCCTCAAGAATAAGTTACTGGTTATGTATCATTTTGGGCATGAATGGTACACAAAATGTTTTCATTCCAGATTTCCAACATTCTCATCATTTTGCTTTTATATATACATTTTTATATAATCGAATCCAAACCTACTAAAAAACAGATCTGGTACATTTTCAGGTCTGACAAAGGTTCCAGTTGAAATGCTGTCCTGTCTTCTCTCCTTTAAATGCACAAGAGCCTTGTGTGTATTTTCATCATGTTTTGTTTCCATTGCAGAGGAGGTTAAGATTGTATGTATTATAAAGCAGAATGTGATCAAGACTTCATTGAACAGCCAGTCATAGAAAAGAAAGAAATTATCAGGTTTCTGTTACTTCTAGTGGAGATTGGTCCACACCATCAAAACCATGGGAGCTGTTGAACTCAGAAAGAAACCAATTCAATGATCTGAGTGACGGCCTAGGATCACTTTCAACTTAGCTCAATTCTTCTTTCGTGTCCTCCAAGAGACAGTTGCTTCCATAAACAGATGGACTCTCAAGAAACAAGCACAATCGTTGGTTTAATAATGAGTTATGTTTGACATCTCAAAACATGTTATCACTAACTCTTTTCAAATGAACCAACTCAAATCTTATACCGTCTTATGGATATGACATTTCCAACATAAATTTCCTGAAATGAATTCCCATAATAACTTTGATTTGTGTGAGGCTTCACGCTTATCTCCTTCAGCCACAGCCCCTTCTCAGATACTGCCAATGGTTTCCCCTCTCCCCAGCTTTCCGGAAGCCACTAATACTTCAGGCCTCAAAAAAACTGGGCGCGAAACATTAACTTTGCTTTCTCTCCACAGACGCTGCCAGATCCGAGTTGCTCCAGCAATTTCATTTTTGTTTCAGATTTTCAACATCTGCAGTTCTTTATTTTATTTTACATCTAAACTGGCACTCACAATGAGGCACATGACCCATGAGCAGAGACTGAAGAAATGGGGAATCTTTGCATGATAGGAAAAGGCACAGTAAACAAGGCTTCATTGTGATCTGGATTCACAGAAGTGTAAGTGAGCAGCTATTAAGTCTCAAACTACCTAAAATGCCTTCCAGTGATGTTACTAGGTAGTCCTTGTACTTCACCAGAGTGCTGAAGCGGTCAGGTCAGGAGCCTAATTGGCCACTGAACTCGAGTACCCCAGCATCTAGAAAGTTAACATACATGTGCTATTCAGTGGATTTCCAGAGTGCAGGTACGAACACGACTCCACTAACCCTACATCAGCAATGAAATAGGGAGGGGCGATTATTTTAGCTCCCCTACCAAATTGATGCACAGGTGGACCCTACAGGAACAAAACTAAATAGATTACTAATTCTTTCAATCATGACAGAGTGCCAGATTCAACAGCACTGTAAGTAGAGATGAGTTTAATGAACAAGTGTTTATAGCACTGAACATGAACACCTGCAGGGCACGTATGGTACTTTGTCATAAACTGAAAGCAAACTGCATTCCCATTCATAATGGTGACAGAATCTCCCTTGGAGGCAGTGAGACTTAGTTGCTGCGGATGAGCTGATGGGAGAAGAGCCAGATCCTTGATAAACATACATCCCACACTTATCACACCGGAAACCAGGTGAGAAAAGTAAATGAGTTGCCTTATGTGCTGGACACTTTGCACCAGAGCTCACAACCTCATATTTGAAACAAGCCAGCAGACCTGCTGCTATTGTGGCAGAAGGTGGCCATGTCCAGATGGTGTTGGAGTTAATAAAAGATTGGTAAGGAATTTTTAATGTGCCTTTATAGTGTTTCTACCACAGCAGTCTAGATAAGACAACATTCACATTAAGAGTATAACTGTGAATCATGCCAATCACAAAGCACCAGAAGTACACAACTTGAGGAGGAGCATAGTCTTGGCCATCGCACCAGCAATGAAATTACATTAAATTAGAATTACTGCAACATCTTCCAGTCAGTCTAATATCACCATTGACGGAATTGTACTATACCAAGGCATTTTGGGTCTCAACAAAAAAAGAAACATACAACCTGAAATTCATCCCACCTGTACATCCTCCAAATGAACACTGTCCAGATAATAGAAAGGACGCAGAGACATTGTTGGTGTGTTAACATGTTGCATGAGGCAGGATATTGTTGAGTAAATTTCAAGGCAAGTGGCATGGGAAGTAAGAGCAGAAAAGATGCCCTCTCATTACTGAAATGCAAGGCTGACAAAATGAAGGAAAGCAAGCAAGGAGAAAAAGAGAGGGGGCAGTGAGAAGTGGGGGAGAGAGGTATAGGGAAGAATAAGAAACAGAAGCTATGGCCAGGGTAGGGTGGGGAGGTGATTCAGATACCAATTCAGATACATCAAGGAGTTTAATCCACCACAGGAGGGGAGATAGAACAGTTAGGAAAACAGGCTGCACTGTGCAAGTGAAGTCACGCACAAACTGGCAAGGAACAGTGGAAATTAACAAGTTGAATTCAAGGTTTAGGTCTAAACTGAAAGGATAGACAATGAAATTTGTACAGTCAGCATAGGAGAAAGACCAGTAGCAAGAAGCAATAGTTCAAACCTGATAGTTGCTGTATTTACATCTTTTTATTGTGAGACAGAGACGGACAGAGTGCAGAAGAGAGGCAGACAGGCAGAGCACAAGACAGAGACAGGCAGACAGACAGGGAGGGAGGCAGAGAGACAAAGAGAGATAGACAGAGGGAGAGATACAGAGTGAGAGAGAGATAGGTACAGAGACACACAAGAGAGACAGAGACAGAGACAGACACCCAGCAAGAGAGGACAAGGAAAACGGAGACAAAATAAATACTGCTGAGGATGAATAAGATTCAGCCTAATTTGGTGAACATTGTGAATGATATGGACCTTTTAAGACACAATTCAAGGCAGAAGCAGAGACTTTCTTGGTGAGGTTGAGGTGGAGGTTTTTTTTTTAATTTGTTGATGGGATTTGGATGTCACTGGTTAGGTCAGCATTTATTGCCCATTCTTAATTAGCCTGACTAGGATAGTGGTGAGCTGTCTTCATGAACTGTTACAGTCCTTCTGATGTAGGTACACCAAAATGTTGTTAAGAAGCGAGTTCCAGAATATGGACACACCAACACTGAAGAAATAGCAATAGATTTCCAAGTCAGAATGGTGAGTTACTTGGAGATGAAGTTACAGGGAATGATGCATGCAGGTATCTGCTGCCCTTGTCCTTCAAGACGGTAGAGATCGTGGGTTTGGCAGGTGCTGTTGGAACAATTTTGGTGAACTGCTGCAGCACATTCTGTAGATGGTACGCGCTGCTATCACTGTGCATTGGTGAAAGATCCTAATGTTGAAGGTGATGGATGTGGTGCCAATCAAGTAGGCTGCTTTGTCCTGGATGGTGTCAAGCTTCATTGATGGCATTGCACTCGTTCAGCAAATGAACAGTATTCCATCATACTCCTTACGTGTGCCTTGTAGATGGTGGATAGGTTTTGGAGAGTCAGGTGAGTTACTCATTGCAATACTCCTAGCCTCTGACCTACTCTTGCAGCCATGGTATTTATACGACAAGTCCAATTCAGTCTCTGGTTAACGACAACCTTCAGGATATTGATAGAGGGGATTCAAGTGGTGGTAATCCTACTAAATGCCAACGAGTGATGGTTACATTCTCACCTGTTATAAATGATCATTGTCTGGGACAAATGTTACCTACCACTCGTCAGCACAAACCAGGATATTGTCCAGGTCTTCCTGTATTCGGATCTGGACTGCTTCTGTGTCTGAGAAGTTGCAAATGATGCTGAACATTGTGCAATCACCAACAAACATCCCTATTTCTGACTTAGAATGTAGGGAAGGTCATCGATAAAGCAGTTCAAGTCAGGTATTCCAAACATGGTGAAAAAGGAGATGACTGAAGCCAGAGGACTCAAGCTATCAACATATAGGTGAGCTTTAGAATAGTCTCTGTGTTACAGATGGTTAGCAACTGAAACACAAGCCGATACTGTGTACCACGAGAAATATTTAACTTCTACAGCTGCAGCGTTTGTGTATTTTAGGTACAAAATTGAAATTGTACATCAGAATCTAAATACGAGGAAGGGAAAATAGGGACTGAATTCCCCACCCATGCTCCCCATTTTATCAACACAAGGAATGTTAAGGTTTGCAACACTTTGCTGCTACTCAATGAGCACAGATGGGGCGAAGCATTGAACAAAAGAATAAATCTGCTGTTACTCTGAATGAGATGCTTTCACTGAAGCTCAAAACAGTGCCCTTTATTATATCTGTGGCATTTTCATTTTCTGTACTGACTTCATCTATTTGCTGCTATGCCAATTTATTACCATACAAGGGCCATTTAAGACCTAAGAGTGTACCTTCACTAGCATATGGATGGAGATTGCATCAAACTCATTCACACAAGACTCTGAAGCCTGCGGAGAATACCATTTTTTTTAATTCCATCAGTTTCAGCAAGATTAGAATTCAGGTCCCAGAACTATAAGGACATAATACTCATTCACTGCACTACCCAGTCCCCTGGGAGAAACAGATTTCAAAAACTTATCTCTCTCTAAAATGCAATGCCATAATTAAACCTGACATTAAAGGGAGGAGTAAATTCGACAGTAGGAAATCAGAAAAACAAAGTCATCAGTCCAAGGCTTATAGTCATAAATGTGAACTTTGCCTGAGATTAATCGAGTACAATAAAACAAAAGCATAGTACTGTGGATGCTGGCGATCCAAAATAAAAATAAGTGCTGGAGAAACTCAGCAGGTCTGGCAGCATCTATGCAGACAGAAACAGTTAAAAAGTTTCAGGTTGGCTATGATTCTTTGGACTCAAAACATTAACTCTGTTTATCTCTCCCTTGGTCCTGTCAGATCTGCCACCTTTCTTCAGTATTTTGTTTTTATTATCAATTAAGTGCACTTCTGGTTTAGTCCAGACTGGTGGAACAGTCTGAAAATTGTACTTCTGTTGCAATCAGAAATATTGAAGTTGAATTTTATAAAATCAGGACTCAAGTTTGGGGAAGTGCAAATTGACACAAGGGAACATCTGCCAGCAATCTGCATTGCAGGCAAGTTCTTAGGAGTCTAATAGAGTAATGGATACCAGTGAGAAAGGGCACAGTAGGGATAGGAATCGCAAAAGTGAAGAGCTCATATGCCAGTCTTCACATCACAGAGGCAGAGTTGGAGACATTGTGGGTATTAGAGTGAGAATGAACACCTACATGCCCTATGAAAGATAGCTACAAATCTGAACCTGATATTACCTTGTATCAGAAGGTTGATAAATAACCTCTGATATACAGATGTCAACACTACTACCATAGTCCTTCATGCCTCACATTTGATTCAAGAGAAGCAACTACAAGAGTTTGAGTGCTGTGCCGTGCAGTAAATAGCAGAAATTGTCAGTGTCTGTCTAATACAAGGTAATGTTCAGTTTCAGATTTGTAGCCATCTTTCACAGGGCATGTAGGTGTTCATTCTCACTCTCTAATACCCACAATGTCTCCAACTCTGCCTCTGTGATGTGATGGCTTGAATATGAGCTCTTCCCTCTGACAACTTCTGTCCCTACTGTGCCCTGTCTCATTGCTGTCTGTTGCTCTTTTAGACTCCCAAGAACTTCCCTCCAATGAAGATTACTGGCAGATGCTCCCTTGTGTCAATTTGCACTTTGCCAGGGGTAACAAGCCACAAATTGTAATTGTAATGTCACTGGACAAGTCATCCAGTTACCCCAGCTAATGTTCTGGGGACATGGGTCTAAATTCCACAATGGCAGATAGTGAAAGATGAATTTACTGAAAATCTGGAATTTGAAAAGCTGACTGGCATAATCATGACCATATAACCAATATCAAATTGTTGTAAAAATCCCTCTGGTTCACAAATGTCCATTAGGGCAGGAAATCTACCATCCTTACCTGTTCTGGCCTATATGCGACTCTAGAATTACGGCAATGTGTGGCAATCACTCTTAACGGCCCTCTGCACAAAAGATACTAGCCTAGCCATCAACACCCACATCTCATGAACGAATTAAAAAACACACGATAGGCAATATGATGCTTGAGGTTCTCTGCAAGCCCCAGTTAGAAAGTGGTTTGGGAGCTGGAGGAACACAGCAGGCCAGGCAGCATCAGAGGAGCTGGAAAGTTGATGTTTCGGGTCGGGACCCTTCTTCAGAAGGGTCATTTTCTGAAGAAGGGTCCCAACCCAAAATATCAACTTTCTAGCTCCTGTGATACTGCCTGGCGTGTTGTGTTCCTCCAGCTCTACACTATGTTATCTCTGACTCCAGCATCTGCAATTATTACTATCACCAATTAGAAAGTGTTTCTTTAACCTTTAACACACGATATAAAACTCTCTTTAAACTACATTATTTATATGAGTATAGCAGACAAATAGTCAAATCAAATAGATGAATAAAGTGATTGTATGTTCTCACAAACCAGAGACTGCTTCTTCAAGAGCGAGACATACAGTTGGGAAAACATGAAACAAAAGTCAGCAGGCTGACTAGAGGGTCAGGAAACAAAGGCGGAGAGGGCCAACACATGGCAGGATGTTGTGCCTTTCTAATTAGCACTGTATCATTCACCAGTGTGTCTCCTCTCACTGTAAACTAATAACACTATTCAATTGTTCTTCAGTTGGCAGGTCCTACTTCCGTTAATAGGGCATTCTTCTGAAACTGGCTCAAGAATGAAAAAAAACTGTATATTAGACATTCAGGCAACGGAGCCTGGCAAAATAACGTGAAAAAAAACCCTCCACAAATAGCAAACAATGAGTGTTAGGAGTGTAATCATACAAGGAATGTGCTGAATCTGATAGCACGTGGACAGTTTGTGGGTCCAGTTCAGTTTCTGGTCATTGGTAACCCCAGATGTTGATAGTGGAAAATTCGGTGATTGTAATGCCTCTGAATGGCAAGGGGGCAATGCTTAGATTCGCTCTTGTTGTAAATGTTCATTGTAAGGCACCTCTGTGGCAAGAATGTTACGCTCAAGGTGTCAACGCTAAATATTGTACAAACATCCCCACTTCTGACTTTATGACAGAGGGAAAGTCATTGATGAAGCAGCTGAAGATGATTGGGCCTAGGAAACTACCCTTAGGAACTCCCGCAGAGATGTCCTGCAGTGGAGTGACTGACCTCCAACAAATGTAACCACCTTCCTTTGTACCAGGTACAACTCCAACCAGCAGAAAGTTTTCCCCCAATGCCCACTGAGTCCAGTTTTGCTACGGCTCCTTGATGCCACACTCAGTCAAGTGCAGATTTGATCTCAGATACAGTAAACTTTCATCTTCCTTCAGGAATTCAGTTCATGTTTGAACCAAGGCTGTAATGGGGTCAGGAGCTGAGTGGCCCTGGAGGAACACAAACTGGGTATTGCTGAGCAGGTGCTGCTTGATAACAATGTTGATGACACTTTCCATCACTTTACCGATGATCGAGAATACACTGATGGGGCAGGAATTAGTCAGGTTGTAGTTGTCCTGTTTTGTGGGTACAGGACATACCTGGGCAATTTTCCAAATTGTTGGGTAGATGCCAGTGTTGCATCGGGACTGAAACAACTTGGGTCGGGATGCAGCTAAAACTGGAGCATGACCTTGATACCATTGCTGGAACACTGTCAGAGCTCAGAGTCTCTAACTGTTTCTTGATATCAAGTGGAGTGAATCAAATTAGCTAAAAGGTGGCAAGTGAGATGCTGGCGACCTAAGGAGGAGGCAAAGGAGGATTTCTCACTTGGCACTTCTGGCTGAAGTTTGTTGCAACAAACTTCAGCCTTGTCTTTCACACTGATCTGCTAAGGTCCCCCACCAATAAGTATGGGGATATTTGTGGTGTCTCCTCCTCCAGCGAGTTACTTAATTTCAACTACCGTTAGACGTGGCTAAACTGCAGAACTTACATCCGATCTGCTTGCTGTGGACTTGCTGCTTATGCTGTTTGACGCACAAGTAGTTGTTTTGTAGATTTCCCAAGTTGACACCTTATTTATTTATGCATGGCGGTGCTCATTCTGCACTTCAGGATTAGTGCCTGGCTTGATGGTAACAGTTGAGTAGAGGATATGCAGGCCATGAGGTTGCAGATTATGCTGGAGTACAATTCTGCTGCTGCTGCTGATGGTCCACAGCACCGTATGGATGCCCAGTCTCAACTTCCTAGAACTGTTCGAAGTCTATCCCATTCAACTCAACTGATAGTGCCACACAAAATGATGGAGGGCACTCTCAATGTGAAGGTGGGACTTTGTATGCACAGGGACTATGTAGTGGTCATTCTTATTGATTAGCATCATGGACTGACACAAGCATTGCCAGCAGATTGATGAGGATGAGATCAAGTATGTTCACCCCTCTTGTTGGTACCCCCACCTGCTACCACAGACCCAGCTCAGCAGTTACGTCCTTTCGGACATGACCAGCTTTGTCAGTAGTGGTGCTGTCAAGCCATTCTTGATGATATACAATGAAGTTTCCCACTTAGAGTATAATGGCTAGTCACTGGCTTGACCTCTCTAAGAGGGAGGTCTCAATTTTGGCACTAATGTTAATAAGGAAGACCCGGCAAGGCCGCTGTCATTTCTGTTACCTTAGTCAAGACTAGGTGATCGGTCTGGTTTCATTCCTTATCAGCACCTTGATACAACCCAGTGGCTTGCTGACTATTTCAGAGCACAGTTGACCACATTGCTATTGGTCTGGGGTCACACATACGCCAGACCAGAAAAGGATGGCAGATTTTCTTTCCTAGACGGACACCAGAGAAACTGATAAATTTTTACGACAATTGACAATGGTTTCATGGTTATCATTAGACTTTTAACTCCAGATTTCCATTGAATTCAAATTCTACCACGTGCTATGGTGGGATTTGAACTCAGATTCCTCTCCAAGGAATCAGCTCAATTTCTCCAAACTATCTTAATAACTGAAGTTTCTCATCCTTTCTCATTCTTGTAAGCCTCTTTGGCACTCTCTCCAACGTGTTCACATCATTGTCAGATCTTTGCACAACACTTCAACTGCGGTCTAAACAGAATCTTATTCAGGTTCAGCATAACCACCTTGCTCTGGTATGCTATGCCCCCATAATAAAGTTGAGAATGGCGTATGTTTTATTAATTGTTTCTCCTACCTGTACTGTCATCTTTGTTTACTTATGCACATACAGGTCTCTTTTCTTCTGCACACCCTTTAGGGTAGTACCCTTTACTTTCCATTGGATCTCCGTGTCCTAAATCTGAGATTCTGCCCCCCCCCCCGTATCCAGACTTGTTAAAAGGTAAAGAAACTTGTTAAGTTCCGAAGAATCTTAGAGGTTTCAGTAAGGGCGACTCTCATTCCTCTAAACTCCAATGAGTAACGGCCTTACCTTCTCAACTTTTTTCATCAGTAAGTCTTTTCATACCTGGAATCAACCTAGTAAACCTCTTCTGAGACTGCCTCCAATTACTTATATCTTTCTTCAAATAAGGAAACCAAATTGTTCATGCACTATTAAAGGTGTGGTCTAACTAGTGTTTTGTACAGTTTTAACAAGTCTTCCGTTTTTAAAATCCATTCCTTTTGAAAATAAAGGCTAACATTCCATTTGCCTTCCCTATTACTTGTTGAATGTGAATGCTAGATTTCTGTGATTTTGGCATGAGGACATTCAAATCCCTCTATGCTGCTGCCCACTGCAGCCTTTCTCCATTTAAATAATATTCAGCTCCTCTACTGTTCCTGCCAAAGCGCCTGAATTCACATTTTCCCAAATAATATTTCATCATCCAAATTTTTGCCCACTTACTTAATCTGTCAATATCCTTCTGCAGACTTTCTGCATCATCCTTACCACTTGTTCTCCCACTTTTTTTCTGATGCACCTGCAAACGTAGTATGTTCACTTCTGTCATTCAAGTCATTAATATATATTGCAAATAATTGTGGCAACTGCACACTGATCCCCTTTCCACACCACTTGTTACAATTTGCCATTTTGGCTACCAATGACCCCTAACCCAACCTTGTCTTCTATTAATTAGCCAATTCTCTTTCTTCTCATTATCTCCTGTTTTTTTATTTCCTACCCTTCAGTATAGCTACTGTAAGAGGCCAAACACCAGTCCCACCAGTATCTTCATACCCATTATTTCTCAGCTCATCCAAATGGATTCTGCATTTTTTGATCCAAGATAAATTCTTGCTATCCTCTTTATTTCATTCCATACTAACAAAGCTACCCCACCACCTTTTCCATCCTGCCTGTCCTTCTGAAAATTCACATACTTCATGAACATTCAGTTCCCGGTTTTGACCTCTTTGTAACAGTGTCTCTGTAATGGTTATAAAATTATACCCATTAACCTCTGTTATGTAATTAATTTATTTATTTTGTTCTGAATATTACATCCACCTAAGTAAAGAGCCAATAATTTTCTCTTCTTTCATTTTCTCCAAGTTTGTCCCTTTTTATTGTTTTTCTGAGATTGTATACGCTGTCCATTTTTGTCCGATTCTGGCTATCATTATCCAAATAGCTGCTGTGCAATGCTGCTTTATCGTTTGTTTCATAAGACTGTGTTTCCCCTCTTTCAAACACTCACACTCTCCTAATTAATATGAAGTTCTCTCTATAACCTAGTTATCAATTCATAAGGTCACTGGTCCCAGGGTGGCTCACGTGAAGCCTATCCCACCTGAACTGCTCCCTTCTAACCAACATTGATGCCACTGCCATATGAACTGTAACACATTACACCCACACCAATCTGTTAGCCATGCATTAACACTGTCTTTATTTACTCCATGCCAGATTGCCCATGGTTCAGGTAGTAATCACATTTTGGAGGATCTGCTTTTAAATTCAGCTTCTGGGTGTTCAAAGGCATTCAGCAGACCTCCTTTCTAGCCATGGCATTGGTACCAGCATGAATGACATCTACCGGATCTATCCCCTCTCTCTCCAAGTTTCTCTTCAGGCCTGAGACGACATCCTTAAGCCTGGCTCCAGGCAGCCTTTGGCACTTACATTCACAGCATCACACCAACTCTACAACCAAAGCATGAATGAGCAAATACAGACATCCTGTGCAACTCTAGATGATACTGTTACCAGTTCAGTCCACTGAGCACATCACTTGTTCTGTTTCAGATTGATGCGAAGTACAAAAGCAAAGTACTGTAAATGCTGGAAATCCAAAATAAAACAACAAATGCTAGAAGTACTCAGGTCTGGTAGCCCATGTGAAAAGAGAAACAAAGTTATTGTTTCAAGTTCTTGAACTTTTATCAGAGCTGAATAAAATCAAAGGAACAGGTTTTCAGCAAGAACACAAACAGCTAAAGGGTGAGTACACTTCAGTGCTCTGCCTGTTTCAGTCATGTAAAATCCACTAGATTCAGTTCCAACACCAGGGAAGGAATCAGATTATGCCGATACAGCCCAATGGAGGCAATTAGGTTTCAATCAAATGGTCTTGTGAATTGTGGTCGAAGGAACAAGTTTGTGGTTTCAACAACAAAATATAAATGCAGAACATGAATATCAAAACTTCAGTAAGTTACAAGATCTCGCATAATAAAAACTGAATTGGCTCATTTTGAGGTTGTAAACAAGTGAGGCCAATCATGGCATAGTCAAAAATTGTGATCCAATTTTGTTGTTTAAGAACACAGGATCAGCAAGATCTTCCATCCTCTATATAAAGAGGCTCCAACAACAATTTCAATGGCTGAGAGCAGAGCTTAAGGGAATTTCCATGAAAATTCTCCAACCTTCCTCACATATGAAAAGGAAAAATATTACGCTCACTGGTTGCAAACCATTCTGGCACAAAAATAAACTGCCCATTCAACTGGAAATCCTGGCTGTAAATAATGAAAATAATGAAATGACCAAAATGAAAAAAAGAACCAAGATCAGAACATAACCTAAGCTGGTAACACCAGCCAATGGTAATCAGGCCAGGAAGGGCACAGAACTTAGAAATATGGCATTTACCTTACTGATAAACATTAACTGAAAACTTTACTATCCTAAATGTGAATACATGCCATTATACTGAATTTACGATGTAGAAACAGGCCATTCATATCATCAGGTCCATGTCAATGTTTAGAACCACTCTCCACATTATAGCCACAGAAATAACCCAAAATAATCAATTTCCAGATGTAACAGTAACTTCTGGTAGGCAGTGTTATTGCTACAAACTTGCAGACAGCTCACAAATTCAAGGCAATTCATTCAGGCAGAAAAAAAGACAATTGGCAATCCAAGAGACAAGGAAAACACTTTCACAGTCACATTGCCCGCATCTTTCTTATTGACTTCATACAGGCTGGCAGAGTCAGCAAGTATCACGTATGCAACAGCAACCGTGGATGCTAAAAACTTCAAATAAAATCAGAAAATACTGGAAACATTCTGATGAAAGGTCATCACCCTGAAATGTTAACTCTGCTTCTCTGTTCACAAACATTAACTGATCTGTAATTATTTGTTGCCCAGTTATGTCCTGCTCACAAAAAAAACGGGACAAATCCAACCCAGACAATTACCACCCAATCAACCTACTCTTGATCATCAGGAAAGTGATGGAAGGTGTCAGTAACAGTGCTATCAAGCAGTACCTGCTCAGCAATAACCTGCCCAGTGACGCCCAGTTTGGGTTCCGCCAGGACCACTCAGCTCCTGACCTCATTACAGCCTCGGTTCGAACATGAACAAAAGAGCTGAACTCCAGAGGTGAGGCGAGAGTGACAGCCCTTGACATTCAAGGCTGCATTGGACCAGCATGGCATCAAGGAGCTCTAGTAAAACTGGAATCAGTGGTAACCCCAGGGGACAAACTCTTTGCTGGTTGGAATCATACCTGACAGAGGAAGATGTGTTTGGTTGTTGGGGGTCACTCACCTAAGCTCCAGGACATCTCCGCAGGAGTTCCTCAGGGTAGTGTCCTCAGCCAAACCATCTTCAGCAGCTTCATGAATGACCTTCCCTCCATCATAAAGGTCAGAAAGAGGGACGTTTGCTGATGATTGCACAACTTTCAACACCATTTGTGACTCCTCAGATACTGAAGCAGTCCTTGTTCAAATGTAACAAGATCAGGACAATATCCAGGCTTGAGCTGACAAGTGGCAAGTAACATTCTCACCTCACAAATGCCAGGCTATGACCATCTCGACATTCAATCATATTGATACTGAATCCCCCTTTATCCACACTCTGGGGTTTACTATTGACCAGAAACTCAACTGGACTTGCCACATAAATACAGTGATGACAACAGAAGGTCAGAGGCTAGGAATACCGTGGCGAGTATCTCACCTCCTGCCTCCCCAAAGCCTATCCACCATCTACAAGGCACAAGGCAGGAATGTGATGGAACACTCCCCACCTGCCTGGATGGGTGTAGCTCTGACAATACTCAAGAATGTTGGCACCATCCAAGACTCACGAGCCCACTTGACTGGCACAACATCCAAGGGGGCTTGGTGACGTGATGCAGTGAGAACAAGTTCTCTCTCAATGTTGGGAAGACTAAAGAACTGATCATTGCCTTCAGAAAGAAGCGAGGAGAAGACGCCCCCATCTACACCAATGGAGCTGAGGTCAAGGGGGTGGAAAGCATCAAGTTCCTCAGAGTGATGATAACCAACAATCTGTCCTAGACTTCCCACATAGATGCAACAGTCAAGAAGGCACAACACTGCCTCTTCTTCCTAGGGTGGTTCAAGAAATTTGGCATGTCCACAAGGTTCCTCACTGATGTTTACAGATGCATTATTGAAAGCATACCATCCGGATGTATAATGGCCTGTTACGGCAATTGCTCTGCCCGGGGCCATAAGAAACTACAGAAAGTTGTGGGCACAGCCCAGACCATCATGGAAGCCAACCTTCCATCCACTGACTCTATTTTCACGGTCCATTGCCATGGAAAGGCGGCCAACATCATCAAAGACATATTGCACCCTGGCAATGCTCTTCTACAACCTCTTCCATCAGGCAGAAGATACAGAAGCTTGAACACACGCACCAGCAGGTTCAAGAACAGCTTCTTCCCTGTTGTTATTAGACTGATGAATAAACTAACTTTAAATAATGCTGATCTTGCTAAAGTCGATCTTGCCTAGTGCATACCCTGTGTGATGTAACCAGTACACCTCTATCTAGTTTTGTTTTCACCTTATGATCTGTATATCCTTCCTTACTACGATCTGCCTGTACTGCTCGTAAACAAAGCTTTTCACTGTACTCCGGTATACGTGACAATAAATTAATCAATCCAGAAGCATCCACTCCCTCTACCACCAACGCTCTGTAGCAGCAGTGTGTACCATCTTCAAAATGCACTGCAGAAATTCACCAAAGATTTTCAGGCAGTACCTACCAAATCTACAACCACTTCTGTCTAGAAGGGTAAGGGAAGAACACTACTAACTGCACGTCCCCTCCAAGTCACTCACCATCCGGACTTGGAAGTGTATTGTCATTCCTTCATTGTTACTAGGTCAAAATCATGGAATTCCCTCCCTAACAGTATTGTGGGTAAATCTACAGCAAGCGGACTACAACGGTACTAGGCGTCAGCTCACAACCACTTTGTCAAGGACAACTAAGGACAGACAACAAAAGTGCTGGCCAGCCAGCGATACCCACATACCATAAATGAATAAAAAAAATTCCATGTGGCTTAAGCACACTCAGAGGGAGCGGAGAATCTTGACCCAGTGATGAAGAAGGAACGATGGTTCATTTCCAAGGTTGAAATGGCAAGTGACATTGAAAGGAAATTACAGTTCATGGCAATCTCATCCATGAACTGCCCTTGTTTGTCTAGCTATGAAGATGGTTTGCAATGGTTTGCAACCAGTGAGCGTAATATTTACTAGCTATGAAGAGAGGTTGAGTAGGTTAGGATTGTTTTCATTAGAAAAAAGGAGATTGAGGGGGGGCCTGATTGAGGTCTTCAAAATCATGAAGGGTATAGACAGGGTTGAGAGAGATAAGCTTTTTCCCAGGGTGAGGGATTCAATAACAAGGGGTCACGCGTTCAAGGTGAGAGGAGAAAAGTTTAAGGGGGATACACGCGGAAAGTACTTTACACAGAGGGTGGTAGGTGCCTGGAACACGTTGCCAGCAGAGGTAGTAGAGGCAGGCACGGTAGATTCATTTAAGGTGCGTCTGGACAGATGCATGAGTAGGTGGGGAGCAGAGGCATACAGATCCTTAGGAATTGGGCGATAGGTTTAGACAGTGGATTTGGATCGGCACAGGCTTGGAGGGCTGAAGGGCCTGTTCCTGGGCTGCAAGTTTTCTTTGTTCTAGCTGTTTCAGGTAACAGGTACCACAGCCATGGAATTGTTAGGACGCAGAAGAAAACTCTTCCAGCCACCCTTTGAGCATTTTAGCTTAGTGTCAAACTTCTGCCTTTTTCCTATAACTCTGCACATTGTTTCTATCCAAGGCACAGTCCAAGTCAACTTTGCAATTTTCTGCAGTGTAACCCATAGATCGTACACAATGATGCACGGATGGTGGAGGAAATTAATATTTAAGGTGGTGCACAGCGGTACCGATTAAGCGGTTGTTTGTCTAAACTTTTCCAGAAGTGGAACTAAGATAGGGATTTCATTGCACAAATGAATGAATCATCTTAAATTAGAGACGTATCACAGTGGCCCCATGTGATGGCATACATATCCCAGGTAATTGACTGGTCTCTCAAAATGACAGCTTTTGTACCAGTGAGTAAAGTTCAACAGCAACACACCTGCACTGGAATAGAAATGTAGAGACTATGGATTGTGATTGCCTTTGTTTCAAGTCTAGAGACTGGTTGATGAGTCATAGATGGTTCACAAACTAAGAACATTAAAAAAGTGATTCCATTCTCTCACAATCCTGGTGTTACTGGAAGCATTACACATTGAACTGTCTGATGAGTCAGCCTGCAAAACCCATTGTTACAGCAATGTGCATTTCTGTGTTTAATATACAGAAAGCATAGAATGCCTGTATATAATAGATTCCCCACACACTGAAAAATACTTCATTTTCTCACTCTATGCTTAAACCCAAGGGTGTAGTATTTAAAACAAAAATAGGCAGTCAGGAAACAAATAAGGTGGTGGAAACAGAGAAAGAGAAATAAATTTCTGAAGAAGAGTCCAGACCCGAAACATCAGCTTTCCTGCTCCTGCGATGCTGCTTGGCTTGCCATGTTCATCCAGCTCTACACCTTGTTATCTCAGATTGTCCAGCATCGGCAGTTCCTACTATCTCTGAAGAGAAATAAATTAGTAGGAAACACAAGATAGCCTACTAGTGCAGTTACATTCCTTCTGAAGGCATCAGCTCACTCAGTTGCCTGTATCCCCTTGCAGCAAAGGTCAGGGTTAATGCAGAAGGGAGACAGATCAAATAAGAATGGGAAATAGCAAGAGAGTTCTACAGATGGGAGACTATATTCAAAACCTAAGCCTTGGCTCTTCTCTTGTTTTCACTTTCTAGCAGATTTGAAAGATCTTTATTATACCAGTCTCCAGACGCATAATTACTTTTCTGCCTTGCACTGTAGCTAATAGACACAGGGAAGATATTGAGTTGGTGAAGGGTCACAAAGAGAATATACCTACACACTTATACTGGGACATTGGGAACTTTTCATTTCCACCAGCAGGAAATGGAAAGAAAACTACATGTTTGTTGTTAACTGGCTTTTTTATACGTATAAACATTTTATTGACTGACACATAAAAACGGAATGGAAACACACCTCTCACCACCAGATTTCCACTGACCTAAATTTTGGTATGATGCTTTAATGTTACAATTAGTCAAATCTTGTCTTGCTGTCAAATCACTCTCAGTCATGTCATTAGAAAAGGGATTTGAGTACAATGGCATAGTGGTAATGTCACTGGATTAGTAATCCAGAACCCCAGACTAACGTTTGGGAGACATAAATTCAAATCCCATCATGGCAGATGGTGAAATCTGAACTCAACAACAATAAAAAAATCTGGGATTTTAAAAAATAGCTGGTCTAATGGTGACCATGTAACCAGTAAAGAACTATCTGGGTGACTAATGTCCTTTAGGGAAAGGCAGTCGACTAGCAGAATCAATCAAACTTGAAATGTTAAGAACTTTTCAGTTGTTTCAGTGGTGGGAGTCCGGAAGGAGGTGCGAGGGCACCCTGGGAAGGTAAGCATTTCCTTTAAAAACTTGCCTCGTGAATAGGCGGAATGCGCGCTGAGCAGGAGCAGACACGGGAAGGCTGAGTAAGTGAGGTAATATATTTGGGTGGTTGCTTTACCCGAAACACTACTTAGCTAGTGTCTCCCACCCATCCTCCTCCTCTAACCAAAAAAGGTTCTGAGCACCGATTTGGTAAGTTACTAGTTTTTTTTTCCCAATAGTCTGTTTTTGGGAATTCAGAACAGTGGGAATGGATGTGAGGGCAGTTGCACGCTCCTCCTGTAGAATGTGGGAGGTAAGGGTCACTAGTATCCCTGCTGACTTCATCTGCGGGAAGTGCACCCAACTCCAGCTCCTCGGAAACCGTGTTAGGGAACTGGAGCTGGACGAACTTCGGATCATTCAGGAGGCTGAGGAGGTAATTGAGAGGAGTTACAGGGAGGTAGTCACACCTCAAGTACAGGAAAAAGGTAGATGGGTTACAGTCAGGGGACAGAAAGGGAACAGGCAGACAGTGCAGGGATCCCCTGTGGCCATTCTCCTCAACAACAAGTATACCGTTTTGGATACTATTGGGGGGAACGACTTAACGGGGTAAGTCATGGGGTACAGGTCTCTGGCACAGAGTATGTCCCTGTTGCTCAGAAGGGAAGGGGGGAGAGGAGGAGAGCATTAGTCACTGGGGACTCCATAGTTAGGGGGACAGATAGAAGGTTCTGTGGGAACGAGAGAGACTCGCGGTTGGTGTGTTGCCTCCCAGGTGCTGGGGTCCGTGATGTCTCGGATTGTGTTTTCGGGATCCTTAAGGGCGAGGGGGAGCAGCCCCAAGTCGTGGTACACACAGGCATCAACGACATAGGTAGAAAAAGGGATGGGGATGTAAGGCAGAAATTCAAGGAGTTAGGGTGGAAGCTTAGAGCTAGAACAAACAGAGTTGTTATCTCTGGTTTGTTACCCGTGCCACGTGCTAGTGAAGTTGACAAATAGGGAGAGAGAGCAGTTGAACACGTGGCTATAGGGATGGTGCAGGAGGGAGGGATTCAGATACCTGGATAATTGGGGCTCATTTCTGGGGTAGGTGGGAGCTCTACAAACGGGATGGTCTGCACCTGAACCAGAGGGGTACCAATATCCTGGGGGCGAAATTTGCTAATGCTCTTCGGGAGGGCTTAAACTAATTCAGCAGGGGGGTGGGAACCTGAATTCTAGCTCCAGTGTACAGGAGGTTGAGAGCAGTGAGGTCATGAATAAGGTTTCAAGGTCGCAGGAGTGTATCGGCAGGCAGGAAGGTGGTTTGAAGTGAGTCTACTTCAACACCAGGAGCATCCGGAATAAGGCGGGTGAACTTGCAGCATGGGTTGGTACCTGGGACTTCGATGTTGTGGCCATTTCGGAGACATGGACAGAGCAGGGACAGGAATGGTTGTTGCAGATTCCGGGGTTTAGATGTTTCAGTAAGTTCAGGGAAGGTGGTAAAAGAGGGGGAGGTGTGGCATTGTTAGTCAAGGACAGTATTACGGTGGTAGAAAGGACGTTTGATGAGGACTCGTCTACTGAGGTAGTATGGGCTGAGGTTAGAAACAGGAAAGGAGAGGTCACCCTGTTGGGAGTTTTCTATAGGCCTCCGAATAGTTCCAGAGATGTAGAGGAAAGGAAAGCAAAGATGATTCTGGATAGGAGTGAAAGGAACAGTGTAGTTGTTATGGGGGACTTTAACTTTCCAAATATTGACTGGAAACGCCATAGTTCGAGTACTTTAGATGGGTCAGTTTTTGTCCAATGTGTGCAGGAGGGTTTCCTGACACAGTATGTAGATAGGCCAACAAGAGGCGAGGCCACATTGGATTTGGTACTGGGTAATGAACCAGGCCAGGTGTTAGATTTGGAGGCAGGTGAACACTTTGGTGATAGTGACCACAAATCGGTTACGTTTACTTTAGCGATGGAAAGGGATAGGTATATACTGCAGGGCAAGAGTTATAGCTGGGGGAAAGGCAATTATGAGGCCATTAGGCAAGATTTAGGATGCATAGGATGGGGAAGGAAACTGCAAGGGCTGGGCACAATTGAAATGTGGAGCTTGTTCAAGGAACAGCTGCTGAGTGTCCTTGATAAGTACATACCTGTCAGGCAGGGAGGAAGTGGTCAAGTGAGGGAACCGTGGTTTACTAAAGAAGTTAAACCTCTTGTCAAGAGGAAGAAGGAGGCTTATGTAAAGATGAGGCATGAAGGCTCAGTTAGGGCGCTTGAGAGTTACAAGTTAGCCAGGAAGGACCTAAAGAGAGAGCTAAGAAAAGCCAGGAGGGGACATGAGAAGTCTTTGGCAGATAGGATCAAGGAAAACCCTAAAGCTTTCTATAGGTATGTCAGGAATAAAAGAATGACTACAGTAAGATTAGGGCCAGTCAAGAACAGTAGTGGGAAGGTGTGCGTGGAGTCCGAAGAGATAGAAGAGGCGCTAAATGAATATTTTTCGTTAGTATTCACACATGAAAAAGACAATGTTGTCGAGGAGAATACTGAGATACAGGCTATTAGACTAGACTGGATTGAGGTTCATAAGGAGGAGGTGTTAGCAATTCTGGAAAGTGTGAAAATAGATAAGTCCCCTGGGCCGGATGGGATCTATCCTAGGATTCTCTGGGAAGCTAGGGAGGAGATTGCAGAGCCCTTGGCTTTGATCTTTATGCCGTCATTGTCTACAGGAATAGTGCCAGAAGACTGGAGGATAGCAAATGTTGTCCCCTTGTTCGAGAAGGGGAGTAGAGACATCCCTGGTAATTATAGACCAGTGAGCCTTACTTTGGTTGTGGGTAAAATGTTGGAAAGGATTATAAGAGATAGGATTTATAATCACCTAGAAAGGAATAATTTGATTAGGGAAAGTCAACACGGTTTTGTGAAGGGTAGGTCGTGCCTCACAAACCTTATTGAGTTCTTTGAAAAGGTGACCATACAGGTGGATGAGGGTAAAGCGGTTGACGTGGTGTATATGGATTTCAGTAAAGCGTTTGATAAGGGTCCCCACGGTAGGCTGTTGCAGAAAATTCGGAGGCATGGGATTGAGGGTGATTTAGTGGTTTTGATCAGAAATTGACTAGTTGGAAGACGACAGAGGATGGTGGTTGATGGGAAATGTTCATCCTGGAGTTCAGTTACTAGTGGTGTACCGCAAGGATCTGTTTTGGGGCCACTGCTGTTTGTCATTTTTAGAAATGACCTGGATGGGGGAATAGAAGGATGGGTTAGTAAATTTGCGGATGACACTAAAGTCGGTGGAGTTGTGGATAGTGTGGAAGGATGTTGCAGGTTACAGAGGGACATAGATAAGCTGCAGAGCAGGGCTGGGAGGTGACAAATGGAGTTTAATGTGGAAAAGTGTGAGGTGATTCACTTTGGAAGGAGTAACAGGAATACAGAGTACTGGGCTAATGGTAAGATTCTTGGCAGTGTGGACCAGCAGAGAGATCTCGGTGTCCATGTGCATAGATCCCTGAAAGCTGCCACCCAGGTTGATAGGGTTGTTAAGAAGGAGTACAGTATGTTAGATTTTATTGGTAGAGGGATTGAGTTTCGGAGCCGTGAGGTCATGTTGCAGCTGTACAAAACTCTGGTGAGGCCGCACTTGGAGTCTTGCGTACAGTTCTGGTCACCGCATTATAGGAAGGACGTGGAAGCATTGGAAAGGGTACAGAGGAGATTTACTAGGATGTTGCCTGGTACGGAGGGAAGGTCTTATGAGGAAAGGCTGAGGGACTTGAGGCTGTTTTCGTTAGAGAAGAAGGTTAAGAGGTGACTTAATAGAGACATACCAGATTATCAGAGGATTAGATAGGGTGGACTGAGAGAGCCTTTTTCCTCGGATGGTGACGGCTAGCATGAGGGAACATAGCTTTAAATTAAGGGGTGACAGATATAGGACAAATGTCAGAGGTAGATTCTTTACTCAGAGAGTAGTAAGGGCCTGGAATGCCCTGCCTGCAACAGTAGTAGACTCGCCAACTTTTAAGTGCATTTAAATGGTTATTGGATAAACATATGGATGATAATGGAATAGTGTACGTTAGATGGGCTTCAGATTGGTTTCACATGTCGGCATAATGTCCAGGGCCGAAGGGCCTGTACAGCAGGGCGGCACGGTGGCTCAGTGGTTAGCCCTGCTGCCTCACAGCACCAGGGACCCGGGTTCGATTCCAGCCTCAGGCATCTGTCTGTGTGGAGTTTGCACATTCTCCCCGTGTCTGCGTGGGTTTCCTCCGGGTCCTCCGGTTTCCTCCCACAGTCCAAAGATGTGCAGGTTAGGTGAACTGGCTATGCTAAATTGCCCGTAGTGTTCAGGAAGGTGTAGGTTAGGTGGGTTGTTGGGGGGTGTGGGTCTGGGTGGGATGCTCTGAGGTTCGGTGTGGACTTGTTGGGCCGAAGGGCCTGTTTCCACACTGTAGGGATCCTAATCTTCTAATCTCAGCACTGTAATGTTCTATGTTCTATGACACCATTCAGCCCATCGAGCAAGTCCAGGCTCTCTGTACAGCAATCAAGTCAGTCTCATTCACCTGTTCAATCCTTGCTGCACTGCAAGTCTCCTTCCCTCAGATGCCAGTTCAAGTTATTTGCAAAAACCATTTAGACTTCACTTCCACCAGCTTCATCGGCAGTGTTCCAGATCATTACTACACAGAGCCTAAAACTGTCCTTCCCCACAACCTCCTTCAAGTCTGAAACAAAACCTTAAAATCTATGAACCCCTAGTTCTTGTGTTACAACATGGTTGAAAGAGTGCACTGTCACTTTTGTCCCACTACTCCATGGATTACAGTCTAAATTAAAATACTTTGAGTTACCAAAGTAGCTAATTGAATGTCTTATCAATATTATGTTTTAAACAAAAGGAACAACCAACTCTTTTCATAAATACAATTATTGCTTTATCAAAACAAAAATTACTCAATGAAAATGCAATAATTGATAACTTAGAGAAACAGTAATAAAGAAGTATAAATGTTGACCTCTTAATACCTCCAAAAACACATGCAAACATATACACACAGTCTCTTCGGAAAAAGAGGAAAATAAATATATGTCTGGAAAGAGTGGATTTCTGATAAAAAGCAAATTGGTCAATGGGTTATTGTTGAAGGCAAAAGGGTAAAGAATACAATATTCCCAAGTCTATCGCTCTGATTTGCTGGCATATATGGTCAAATCATTATCACTCACGGCTATAACATGAAACCTGACAGACACATCTTACTCAGGAAATACAACATTGAGAAGTTCCTGGAAACACTCTCAAAAGAACAGGTTTCACCTTGAACTCGACAAGAAGGTTTTCTTTCCAGAAGCCGGAGAGATCAGCTGGGCAGACCTCCCTAGCAGGTTTTTAAACCTAATTCCGAAGCATAGTTCCACCCATTCATTGTTCAAACAGCCCAAACATGAGTCAAAAAGAAAGCAAGCAGTTATCACAAGTCATGCAATTTCTAGGATGATCCATTTTTTAAAAAGCCTCCAATGTTCACGGTGACCTTTTAATGACCTCTTCTAAAGAAACATGCCAGATATTTCCACCAGTTAACATAGACTATATTTGTATAGTTTATCTAAACCTCTCAATTTATATACCTCGACCAAATCTCACCTCCACCTCCTTTGCTCCAAGGAGAACACCCCTGATTCTCTAATGGAACCTGGCAATTAAAACTCTCCATCATTGGAACTGTTCTGGTAAATCTCCTCTGTATCGCCTTCAGGATCCTTACATCCCTCCTCAAAAGCGGGGACCTCATTTGCATGTCATACTCTAAGTGAAGCTAAACCAGACTCTCACAAAGATTAGACATTATTTCCTTGCTGCTGCACTCAGTGCCTCAATTTCCAAAGCCCAACAGCCCATATGCTTTGAAAATTACTCTCACAATATGACATACCACTTTAAAGATAAATGCACAGGTGATGTTTTAGGTTTCCCCAATAAGGCTGAGGATGCTTTTGGAGTTTACTCTTCCAGTTAGTCATCCACCAAGACTCATAACTGGACACAGCAGGATTGCAGAGCTTTGATCTAATGTGGTCTTCTCGGATCACTTGGCAAGAATAAGATCAGTAGATTTCTGTTCAGTCTGGGTATCAAGAAATTTGCACTCAAGGCAATTAAATGGAGTTGAAACATATATCAGCCATGATTGAACTGAATGGGGAGAAAAACTGAAGGGCTGAATTGCCTCATTTTGTTCCTAAGTCCCTGCTAAGCTGCTATTCTCTGTTGCCTTCGTAAGTATTCCATCTTTGTTCATTTAATTGTGCAAAATTCTGTATCAGGATCATTTTTGAAAACTAAATTAATAAATACATCAATCTCCATAAGTGGGTAAAGGCACATTTGAAAACACGTATTTAACCTGGGCACACGTACACTTTAACTTACAGAAAGTCTGGATTTTCTTTTTATTACAATTCCAACATTTAATGGCCAAGATAAATAATTACCAGCAGATTGGGGTAAATCAGGAACAATGCAATAGCTAATTTCAGTAAATTGTTTTAATACAGTCTCCACTTAAGCACGCTGCAGTGGAGCAAGACACAGGCTGGCCTGGTGCCACAAGCTTTTTTCCCTACATGAGGCAACGGATCAGTGCAATAAAAAGGGGCTTTGCACATTTATGCAGTTTACTGGTAAAATCTTGTACTCACAGAGTTAGAAGGTTAGCAAAAAAAAACAATTACAAGAAACAAACCACTTTTGTTCAATTAGTCTGTTAGAATTCTCAAAGTTATTTCCATTGTTAAAGTAGTGTTGAAACTCCATCAGTGGTAAAGTGCACACTCACTGGATACCAAGTATTGATCTGCCATTTCCCAAAGTATTTTAAGCAGCCATCAAGTCACATTTTTGACATGCAGTATCTTGTAGAGGCTAAGGTCCCGCAATCAGGAAGGGAAGAACAATCAGTATATTGACTTTAGGTGTCAGTTTGAAGTGCCGATTGGCTTAGACACTGAAGTGTAGATGTCATCTTCTCCTTTCAATAGTGTCACAGGATATTTAACACCCACCCTGAAAATCTCACCCACAACCTGCCCTGAATCGCAGGCAGGGCCTCAGTTCAACATCATATCAGAAAAAGCACCACTTCCTCAGAATAGCATTGAAAAATCAATCTGAATTCTCTATGCAAACGAAATCAGGCTTGAATACCCAAATTTCTGGTTCAATCAAGAAGGTTTACACTGGGCCAAGTGAATGTTAAATCAGCACAGAATCAAGCGTCACAGTGAGCATGTCCCCAGTGAGTGAAGCCTGGAACAATTCTGCAATCTCATGGCAATACCAGATTTCCAACGTGGGGATCAGCTCAAATGTCTCTGCAAGTTGATGAAAGTTGGTGCAGTGCACCAGACCATCACAAACACTCAGTATTAAATTCAACACCACCTCAGATGTCAGTAACTCTGAAAGCAAAACTGTGTGAATGAATGCAATTGGGCTGCCAGCATCAAGAATGAAGGCTAACCGTATGAAACATGCAGCTATGCGTATACACTTACAACAAGTTAGCAATTTGCAAGAACACAACAGTAGATGTTGCAATCCTGGTGTTTCAGAAGTGCTCCAACTATGATTCTCCTAAATAAAATGACCTCGCTCTCAATTTCTACTGAGTGTTGTAAAATCCCAACTGTTAATATACACTGATAGTTCAACAAAGGTATCAGAGAAATCCAAAGGTGTTAGCCTTGGATTGCGTGCATCAAATAATCACAGTCGGAGTGCGTCATGGGCCTTTGTATTGGCCTCAGCAACACTGGGTTAAAGAGGGGGCGTGAGCCAGATTACCTGCTAATCATGATCCTATGACCCCTTGAAAGGACATTCATACTGACATACACACAAACATGTATACTTAAACATGCTGGCTCACAGGGGTGTTTGATATTCAAAAGGTCAACTAGCACCAGTGAAACCATGTCCAGGGAAAATGGAAAAATCTTGCAGGAAAAATAAACTTCAGCATGGCCTATCTACTTCCCAAAAGAGCCACTTCACTCACTTTCCTTTATAATTAATCTATCCAAATTGACTTTTTATTTCTCCCATCTTAGCCAAGTATGTCATTCTGCCTTTATTCAAACTACAGTGTTGAACAAAGAGAGCAGAGAAAACATCCAGTACCTAGTGGGGCGTGGGAAGGCAGGATGAAGACAGACAACCCATTGGGAGTCAGAAGGAAAAAGTTGAGCATGCTTATAAAAATAATATAACTGGGAAAGAATGGAAACCAAACACAAAATTAATTAAAAAGAAGTAAAATAAAATGAGGGAAGACAGATGTAGAAGCAAAGAGGGCTAATTGAAATAAGGGAGTTGAATTGATGCTACAGAATTGCTGTAATGTAATTAAAGCATCAACTTAAGACTCCAGCTTGTAATTGACCACTGCATTTACAGAACTGATGACAGTACAATCAACACCAAGATTTAGTGTGAAATTGTTTTTCAATTTTGCCGGTCACAGTCAGATTAAAAGGTACTAACTAAACAATTTTAACAGAGTACAAAATATTTCAACAATTAAACTGATTGCACAGTATTAAACAAGCAGTTAGAAGATGCTAAAATTGAGCCCAGTTGAACAGGAAACTTGTACATTCGACCAGTTCCATCTTATAATCACTGGCAGGCCATCCTGGCCATATACAGGACCAGCATTAACAGGCACTCTATGATCAAAAAACATAGAAAGAAAGCGAGAACAGTTAGAGCTTTGCCATGCAGTTTTGTTAAAGATCTTGGCGGTGAAGTGTTGGATACTGAGTAAGTGTATCGTTCTAAAGGTCCATCTGCTTTGGGAGGAGATGGGTACCTGGTCTGGGTACAGAATATGGTGCTGAAAAATGGTTTCCACACCAGAGGTTGGGTCATTATTTTTCAAAGCACGGCAAACCTGTTGCATATTTTCTGCATTTTAATCCAGATTATTAATTATTGATCCAGAGACCCAGGTTATGTTCTGGAGATCCACGTTCAAATCCTGCCATAGCAGATGATGGAATTTGAAATCAATTAAAAGAAAAACTGGAATTAAGGGTCTAACAATGATCATGACACCATTGTCAATTGTGGGCAAAACCCGTTTGGTTCACTAATGTCTTTTAGGAAAGGAAATCTGTCATCTTTACCTGATCTAGCCTACATATGGCTCTAGACCCACAATATGTGACTGACTCTTAACTGCCTTCTGGGTAATTAGGGATGGGCAACAAATGCCAGCCTAGCCAGTAATGCCCAAATCCCATGAATGAATAAAAGAAAATGTTTTAGTTCAGATTTTCAGCACTTGTAGGAATTTTCTTCTTTCGCTTCATCTATTTTTCAGCTAATTGCTCCCACTATTTTCCAATTTTAATCTTTAAGGGATTTTTTGGTGCATGTATTTTTCTTATTGGTTCTCAATGCATTTTAGTTGCGTAAGCCCCTCTTTGTCTGATGGATGTCCATCACTCGACAATTTTCATCTATTTCTAGCTTTTCAGTAACCCGTAATGTTGTGACACAAGCAGCAGTCCAGACTCTTGCCTTTTATATCTGTCCTTTGTCCCCAACCTTGTCTTTATTCAGCACTATGAAAGGCCCCTTATCTTCCAGTTTCCAATCCTGAGAGGGTCTAGATCTAAAATTTTAATTTTTTTCCCCCTTCTCAGCATCTAACATCTTGTGTTTTTAATTAACCCAGATAATGGATTTTATTCAGTTACATCATGAGTTTAAACATATGCAATTTCACTCAGACAAAACCCATTTACGCTAAATTATCAGCCAACTGTACTTGTTTCTCTTTGGTAGTCACCAAATTTATTCTTCAAGGCAATGCGTGAAGCACATAGATCCTTAACGCTAATATTGAATTTGTGATGCACAGGCTGCAGCTACTTTCTAAACTCCAGATCATCTTCACAGTCAAGTGTATCTTCCTACACGAACTGTATCTCAGGGATCAGTTGGTGGCGGAGCATGGCAGGGAATCAAACTGATATTGGTAGTTAGTGCCCATTCCATTCAGCTACACTGTGCTCACTAGCACTAAGCACGCTTCTATAGTTAGATCCGGGCAACAAAATCAGAACAAGCAAAGTAACGAACTAAAGTCAAAGTCAACGATCTCAAAGTGAGGAAAACAACACAAAAACACGCAGGTCTAATCATGGACAGTCAGTAAGAAGCATTAAAATATGTTGAATGATTCTCAAGAACAAAGGGACTTGCATTTTTAAGTTAACTTAAGATTCATTCAAAGTAACAAACCTGATAAAGTCTTTAAGATTTTGAACAATGTTTGGAATAGTGCAAATTATAGTCAAGGGTGAAATTTGAATTAGCATGCAATTAATTAGGACTAAAAACATATTGTGATCAAAATGGAGAAGAGGTCTCTAAACGTGTCTAGCCTGTTTTCTTAATCAGTATAGCACATGTCAAACAAGATAGGATGCAAGGCTGGATCTGGTTCTGGATGACGAAGCAGAACAAGCAAGTATCCTGAAGGGAAAACACTTGGATATAGCCTGATGAGGGTCATATTGAAAACAGATAAAGAAAACTGAGGAATGGAGGATAAAGATCTGGATTCGGATTTCGCTAATTCACTGGGATGAAGGGAGTACACAGCCAGATTATTAGTCTGGGAAAAATGTCAGATCTTAAATTAGTAGGTAGTTATATAGGGGTTGGATCAAGTGAAAATTAAACATATTCCAACTAGGAGAAAAGAGCAGACCAAGGTTCTGAATAGAAGCAAGAGCAAAGATGCTCAAGAAATGCATTTGCACAATAGAGATGGAGCATTGGAAGGCATGCTTTCGCATAGAGGGTTGTTAGAGCATCAACTGTTTTACAATGAGGCCGAAAACACATGATTTAAAAGGGAACTCACTAAATATAAGAAAGAATATAAAAGGATATGGGCAAAGAATAGTAAAATTAGATCCAACCAATTATCTCCAGACTAAGTTAGCATCAGAGAAACAGTGGATTCTGCTGGGGGAGGGAATGGCTTAATGGTTTAATGCTGGACTGTTAATTCAGAGACCTGGGTAATGTTTGGGGGACCTGGGTTCAAATCTCACCATGGCAGATGGTGGAATTTGAATTCAATAAATATCTGGAATTAAGAGTCTAATGATGACCGTGAATCCATTGCCGATTGTCAGGAAAAACCCATCTGGTTCACTAACGTCCTTTAGGGAAGGAAACTGCCAACCTTACCTGGTCTGGCCTACATGTGATTCCAGACACACGGCAATGTGGTTGACTCTGAACTGCCCTCTGGGCAATTAGGGATGGGCAATAAATGCTGGCCTAGCCAGCTACACCCTCATCCTTTGAATGAATAAAGTGAAACTATTTGAAGTTTTATGCTACAGGTTTTAGAATGTGCAGCTGGTCAGTGTGAGAAACTGGAATTGATGACACGTAAAGCAAAAAAGGGTGGCACGGTGGCTCAGTGGTTAGCACTGCTGCCTCACAGCACCAGAGACCCAGGTTCGATTCCAGCCTTGGGTGACTGTCTGTGTGGAGTTTGCACGTTCTCCCTGTGTCTGCATGGGTTTCCTCCGGGTGCTCTGGTTTCCTCCCACAATCCAAAGATGTGCAGGTTAGGTGGATTGGCCATGCTAACTTGCCCATAGTGTTCAGGGGTGTGTAGATTAGGTGGGTTACAAGGGGATGGGTGTGGTTGGGATACTCTGAGGTTTGGAGTGGACTTGTTGGGCCGAAGGGCCTGTTTCCACACTGTAGGGATTCTAATTAAAAAAAAAACACAAGGGAGCTGCACTCACCACCTGAACACCTCAAGAAATATAATCATGACATGTAACCTGCATGGTCCCCACTCAGGTTACAAATGCAAAAATCTAACAACTCCTCACTGCTGTCAGCATCACCCTTCGCCACCTTAAGATTTTAAAATGAGGGGATTTGAAATTACGAGGCAATGGATCTCTAGGAGTTTATCTTCAGTGCTTAATGATAAAATCCTGCATCAAAGGCAGTCTACAAGAAGTCTGCACAAGTAAAATTGCCTTAGTGCGGATGTATAAAAGTGAGTAACCACAAAACTTACAAAAATACAACATTCATGTCTCCTCTGGTCGGGTATTAAAACGTAAAACGCTGGAAATACTCAGGAAGTCTGGAAATATCTGTGTAGCGAGAAACAGAACTCAGAATTCTGAGTCATTGACCTGAAACATCAAGTTTGTTTCTTTCTACTCAGATGCTGCCTGGCCTGTTGAGTATTTTCAGAATTTTCCGTTTTCATTCAGATGTCTAGCATTTGTAGTATTTTGCTTTTGTATTTCCCCTTCTTACATGGTATTGGTCCAGACCAATGTTAATCTGTACATGCTATATCCAAGCATAATGAGACTATAGCTTACTCTCAACTCATGCTGGTCTTAAAGAGGAGGTGGGATCATTAAAGAGAATCTCCAGTAATAGCACCAGCATATAAGATCCTGCCCTCTAATTCCAACATCTAGAGAATCTCCATCACCTATGAACTGACTCAATATTCTAAAAGTACATAGAACATAACAGCGCAGTACAGGCCCTTCAGCCCTCGATGTTGCGCCGACCTGTGAAACCAATCTGAAGCCCACCTAACCTGCACTATTCCATTATCATCCATATGTTTATCCAATGACCATTTAAATGCCCTTAAAGTTGGCGAGTCTACTACTGCTGCAGGCAAGGCACTCCACGCCCTTACTACTCTCTGAGTAAAGAATCTACCTCTGACATCTGTCCTTTATCTATCACCCCTCAATTTAAAGCTATGTCCCCTCGTGCTAGCTGTCACCATCCGAGGAAAAAGGCTCTCATTGTCCACCCTATCCAATCCTCTGATCATCTTGTATGTCTCTATTAAGTCACCTCTTGACCTCCTTCTCTCTAACGAAAACAGCCTCAAGTCCCTCAGCCTTTCATCATAAGACCTTCCCTCCACACCAGGGCAACATCCTGGTAAATCTCCTCTGCACCCTTTCCAATGCTTCCACATCCTTCCTATAATGCGGCGACCAGAACTGCACGCAATACTCCAAGTGCGGCCGTACCAGAGTTTTGTATAGCTGCAATGTTTCCACTGGTAGTTAATTAGTAACTGGTGGGTATCAATCTATCACCAAAAAAAGCAGGAAATTAGACAACACTGCATGTTCCATTTGAAAAAAAGTAGTAAGAGGCTTGTGAAAAGGGCATATTTATTTAAAAGGAAATTGAAGAACACAGACGTATATTTGAAGACCTACAGAAAAAAAACAGAGGAGCTGTACAGGACATTGGTGAGGCCACTTTTGGAATACTGTGTTCATTTCCGGACTCCCTGCTAAAGGAAAGATGTTGTTAAACTTGAAAAGGTGCAGAAAAGATTTACAAGGATGTTGCCAGGATTGGAGGATTTGACCAATAGGGAGAGGCTGAATAGGCTGGGGCTTTCTTCCCTGGAGCATTGGAGGCTGAGGGGCGACCTTATGGAGGTTTATAAAATCATGACGGGCATGGATAGGGTGAACAGCCATACCTTTTTCCCCAAGAGAGAGGAGTCCAAAAGTAGACAGCATAAGTTTAAGGTGAGAGGGAAAGGTGTAAAAGGGACCTACAGGGCAAGTTTGCACACAGGAAGTGATGAGTGTATGAATGAACTGCCAGAGGAAGTGGTGGAGGCTGGTACAATTACAATATTTAAAAGGCATCTGGATGGGTACATGAATAGGAAGGGTTTGGAGAGATACCAGCCAAATATTGACAAATGGGACTAGACTGGTTTGGGATATCCGGTTGGGGAAGACGAGTTGGACCTAAGGGTTTGTTTCTGTGCTGTACAACTCTTATGAGTGAGACTGGTTAGATTTTTCAGACAGTCAGCACGTGGAGCAATTAACATTTTTCACTCCTCTGTACTGTCTCATTCTATGATATAGATTTAACTTTTTTAGGATTCCAATGCAATGGGCCTAAAAGCCTCCAGTGCACTAGGAAATGCAGTACTCCAGACAATTGTTGATACCAGGCTGATGCTGCAACAAAATGGAATGATCAACTCTTTTCTAGTAATAGAGGGTGGGTGCCAGTAAGCCATTGGAATTTGATTCTGAACTTATTCTGAGAGCAAGTTCCTGAACTTGACCAGTTTTCTGGGAATTCAGCGGGCGGGTACATACACACACTGCTCTTCTAATCAGAAAGGCGGCAAAGAAACCAGTATCTCTAACACAAAAAACAAAAAACCTGACAGCTCCTTAGGAATGGCAACTCATCAACCAGTCAGAAATGACACGGGCAAATTAATCCAGGGGTCCGGGGGGGGGAAGAGAAAGGAACTCTTTTGCTAAATGTGGGGGTGCTCAGAGAAATTGGGAGGGACAACAATTAGCCCAGAGTTTGCGCCTCTGGGCAAGGTTCACAATCGAGCTTTCCAAAATGTCAGGCTCGGGCACTGGTCCACAAACACGCACACCAAACCTCCCTGCTTCAAATCTTATTGTGTTGATAACGTTTTAATTTATTAACTAAATTCATGTGTTAGAAATCAAAAGGAATATAAATTAGTGTCTTTTTTGTACCTCCAATAAATATCCTTTTAAAATTTCCTCAGGAAATATACTCAGTCCCACGTAAAATATTTCAATACTGATGTAAACTAGGACCACATATGTAATCTATTAATAAGCAGCCACAGCAGAAAGGACTGTTCGAGGAAAACTGTACATTAAGAAAGTGAATCTCATAGCTCTCCAAATTCTCAGAGAGGTAAAAAAGTCAGCCAACACAAAAAAAAATCCCACATCCTGTCGATCAGTGCCAGCAAGTGAAGTGCCCAGGGTCTTATACTAGACTAATCCATGTCTGGCCAGAAATGACTAAAGTGGGGGCAAGCTAACCAGGGCTGGCAGCCTGCCACCCCAGCCGTTCTCGCTCTTTTTCTGCAGACACCAAATCCCAACAGACAGCAGTTCTTGAAACCACCAGTGTCTTATACCAGCTGCACCATGTCTGCTTCTATCAGCCCACAGTGCGGAGCTTTTCTCCAGATGTTTAACACTCTATATACCAGGTTCTGAGAGAAGGGGAATCAGAATGTTAAAGATACTCAGGCTCAGCAGACAAGATCACAGAGAGGGAAAGGGGGTTGGGTGTTTTGGGGTGACAGGCAGATCAGGGCAAAATCAAAAAAGGTTGGAGGGAGGTTTTGTCTTAATTTTGCACGCAGATTTTGGTTCTCATTCTCTTGGGTGCCCTCTGTTTCCTCAGCATATGGTGAGCGTTTGTGCAGGGTGCTGTGAGCACCTCGAGTGATTAATGGCCAATGATTGATGGTGAATTTCATACAATAATAACAAAAAATTGTGCACAAGATATGGTTTTAATTCCAGAAACTTGAAACATTAGGGAGGAAAAAAGCAGGAACCCCCATTTACTAAATTGAGCACAGCTGAGTACAAATTGAATTCTTTTTCTTACATCAAAACAGCTTGTTGTACGAAGACCATAAGATATCTTCACCAGAGAACAAAAGGTGAACTGTAAAAAGGTACAGAATTTTCTAACTACTCTGTACAAGGTGAGTTTTCAACAGACACTCTGCTGTTGATTGAAGTGCCAGTTGTGAGGTGCAGTGTGATTTTAAACAGTCACAAGGTGGGAAGGAAACTGAAGCATGGTGTACTCAGCTACGAAGGGTTGATAGCAGCAATGTGAAAGCAAACGAACACTGAGGTCTAGTAAGGTTGATGCAGGACTCTCTAATTCCTAAATTGTATTGGATCAAGGCAGAAGCAGTTAGTTAAACCACTGAGACAGAGTGGTGGTGGTAAGCTGAAAGAGGCAGTGAAAATTAAGTGATAAATGTAAGAATCCCACAGCGTACTAGGTAATAAACGGCTGCTACACAATGAATAAACACCCTGGCCTACTTCCAAGCTGTTTATTGGTGTGCAGGAGCCATTTTTGCTGAGTACACTCTGGGACTTCTGGATTTACTTCAATTGCATTGTTCAGAAAAATCATAGTGCGGACTTTCCTTCTACAAAAATAAATCTCATACGCTGAAGTCCGGGGTCTCCCCAGTCGCCCAGCCCCCAATCCAGGGTCTCCATAGCCGTCCGGCCCCCCAGTCCAGGATCTCCCCAATCGCCCAGCCCCCAGTCCGAGGTCTTCCCAGTCGCCCGGCCCCCAGTCCGAGGTCTTCCCAGTCGCCTGGCCCCGAGTCCAGGAGTTTCTAACTGCTGCTGTAGTGTACAGTATGAGCAGAGACCCCATGTTCCACCACTTAAATAATTTGTACATTTACAGTCAGGGTGCAGTGAGCCAATACATCAAAACACTCCATTGGATTCCTCCCCAGTGTCCCTACAAATAAATCGCCAGGGTCCGATAACCTACATCTCAGGGTACCTGAGGAAGTGGTCTTCGCCTGTGAAGAAAGCTGGATAGCAGGCTGAGGTGCACATAGAGATGTTTCAGTGTGACTTTCATTGTGAAGTTGAGGGGGGGTAAATGCATGGCAGAGGCAGTACAATGTGGATAAATGTGAAGTTATCCACTTCGGTAGCAAAGACACAAGGCAGACTATCTGAATGACAACAGAATGGAAAGTGGGAGGTGCAAGAAAACCTAATACACAAATCACTGGAAGTAAATATTGGGACAAAATTCTGGAATTCCCTCCCTAACAGTATTGAGAGTACACCTGCAGCACATGGACTGCAGCAGTTCAAGGAGGCAGCTCAGCACCACCTTTGTGAGGGTGACTAGGGATCGGTAATAAAGTGCTGACCCAGCTTGCAACACCCACACCTCATGAGTGAACAAGAAAACAAAAGGTGCAGCAGGTGATGAAGGCAGCAAGTGGTATGTTGGCTTCCACAGTGAGACACAGAGTACAGGATGCCTTGCTGCAATTGTACAGGGCCTTGGCGAGACCGTAACAAGAATCTCCTGTGCTGTTTTGGTCTTCTTAACCGAGGAAGGGCATTCATGTTATGGAGGGAGTGAAACAGCTTTACCGGGCTGATTCCTAGGATGGCAGGACTGAAGTACGAAGAGAGGCTGATCAGTTAGATCTATATTAAATACCATATTAAATGGTAGAGCAGGTTTGAAGGACGAAATGGCCTTCACTTGCTTCAAGTTCCTATCATATTGAGAATATCTGTTCCGTTTCAGCACAGACTAAATGCCCATCCTCAGACTGGTGCCATTGCTATGTAAAGGAAAGAAATACAAAAATGCCCACTCACACACCATCTAGTGTCCACTTGCAGAATAGTGCAGACCAAAGCCTGTAAACAATTTCTCGAGCACATTCCAACGGTGGCAAAAATCGTTAAAAGGAGAAAACTACTTTAAATCAGTAACTGCCCTATTAAAATATCCACAACTATTTCACCTGTGTCCATCTTTTCCTCAGACAGACAGCCATGGTCAAGAATTGGCACAGACTAGTATAATATAATCTTTAAATGCAAGATACTGCAGACCTAAAATTGCACTGTGTTCTGGAGTGGGGGCACACATGGAAAAAAAATTTTCTTCCAACATTTGAATAAAATAATCCTGTGTTATAATAATTAAAAATGATTCGGATCTGGGATCTGTAGTCTTTATCACTCCCAGATGTGAAAGAAGAAACTGAGGATAGGCAAGGGGGAGATGTGGAATGCCCTGTTTATTGTGTCAGAACTAAGCTGGTTACATTCACTCAATTGAGAGTTTCCAGTTCATGTGACAGGTGAAGAGATAAATTTGTTTTAATCCATCATTTTTTAAAAATTACATTTTAATGTGTCTCTTTCACATGTCTGGGTCATTTCAGTGCTGGCCTTCCCCAGACATGACGGTCCTCCATTTGGAAAAATTCCCTCTGTAGATTTAGAGTGCTGAATGAAGAGACCTGCTCAAGTAACTTGAGCGAAATCACTGGAGCCCTCATAATTAGTTGGCTCCTCAAAATGAGTACAAACAAAAATGAATTGACAAACAAAATGTGCCAGCTGTTGCAGGAAAACACCTTCTATTTCACAATGCATAGACTAGTGGCCAGAAGTAGCCATCTGCCCTCTTCCTCACCCCAACTTTCACTAGCATCAATATGCAGTGCCCCCACTCAAGGTGAGTATAGTTACTGACTAGAATTTCAGTTCACATGCCAAGTTGTGACAGCCAAAATCACTGAGGTACTAGTCAGTGAACTATTTTTGCAACAGATCCAATTTAATATAGTACTCAATAGGTGAAGAAACTGAACTGAACTGAGGAACAATATATCTAATTTTACACAGCACCAAGTTACATCTGTCAAACACTCTCAAGTGCTTCACTCACTCTGAGTTCTGTATTGGAGTAGCTAATAAGCAGGAAAAGAGAAATATAACAAATTAATCAAAATTGAAAGCCAGCTAGGATGACTCGCTTGATCAACAAGGTATTCGGTTTTGGAAGTTCAATCCAGGAACTCGGAAGGGCTGCCCTCTATCGTTCTTAAACCTTTGCTAATGTACCATTGTCTGCCTCATCTCTTACAAGTCTTACGCAGTCCCTTTAACGTAAACAAGTGCCTTACTACAATGTAAATAATAGATCAGGGAAACAGGCATGAAGCAAAAAGTGGAAACAGAAGGAGGCACGGAAAAAGCTTGTTCAAAGAACTAAGTTTCAAAGAACTAAGTTTTAAGGAGAGAGCAAAGGAGAAAAGGGAGTTTGAGAGCAGTGGAGGTTTTGGGAAAGAACTCCAAAGTAAAAGTCAGATTACTAACAAGGTGACAATAAACTATCAACATCCTGCTGGTTACCATTGACCATAAACTGAACCATCTAAATACTGCAGCTACAGGAGCAGGTTACAGGCTAGGAATACTGCAGCGAATAACTCATCCCCTGACTCCCCATGGCCGACCCATCATCTACAAGGCACAAGTCAGGAGTGTGATGGAATACTCCCCACCTGCCTGGATGGGTGCGGCTCCAACAACACTCAAGGAACTTGACACCTAAAGCAGCCTGTTTGATTGCTTTTGAATGCAGTGCAGGCCCTCCCTCAGTAGCAGCAGTGTGTACTATCTACAAGATGCACTGCAGAAATTTACCAACGACCCTCAGGCAGCACCTTCCAAACCCACAGCTACTTCCATCTAGAAGGACAAGGGCAGCAGATACATGAGAACAAAGGCCCCTGCAAGTTTCCCTCCAAGCCACTCGCCATTCTGACTTGGAAACATATCACTGTTCCTCAGTGTCACTCGATGGAAATCCTGAAAATCCCTTCCTAACAGCATTGTGCCAATCAAATGCACTGCATTATCCTGGATGGTGTCAAGCTTTTTGAGTGTTGTTGGAGCTGTACCCATCCAGGCAAGTGGGGAGTATTCCATCACACTCCTGACCTGTGCCTTGTAGATAGAGATAGTGGACAGGCTTTGGGGAGTCAGGAGGTGAGTTATTTGCTGCAGTATTCCTAGCCTCTGACCTGCCCTTGTAACCACTGCATTTAGATGGCACCTTTACTTGAGTTTCTGGTCAATGGTAAACTCCGCTCCCCCACCAAGGTGTTGATAGTGGGGGATTCAGTGACGGCAACATCCCTGAATGTCAAGGAGTGGTGGTTAGGTTGTCTCTTATTGGAGAGGATCGTTGCTGGTCTTTTGTGTGGCGCGAATGTTACTTGCTACTTCTCACCCCAAGCCTGGATATTGTCTTGTTGCATTTGAACATGGACTGCTTCAGCATCTGAGGAGTCACAAATGGTGTTGAACATGGCACAATCAGCAAACATTCTCACTTCTGATCTTACGATGGAGGGAAGGTCATTGGTGAAGGAGCTGAAGATGGTTGGGCTGAGAACACTATCCTGAGGAACTCCTGCAGGGATGTCCTGGAGCTGAGATGAGTGACCTCCAACAACCACAACCATTTTCCTGCGTGTCAGGGATGACTCCAGCCAGTGGAGAGCTTGCTCCCAATACCCACTGATTCCAGTTTTGCTTCTTGATGCCACAGTCGGTCAAACGCGACCTTGAAGTCAAGGGCTGTCACTCTCATCTCACTTCTGGAATTCAACTCTTTTGTCCATGTTTGAACCAAGGCTGGAATGAGGTCAGGAGCTGAGTGACCCTGGTGGAACCCTTTGTGTGTACAGGGCATACCAGGGCAATTTGCCACAATGTTGGGTAGATGCCAGTGTTGTAGCTGTACTGGAAAAGCCTGGCTGGGGGAGTGGCAAGTTATGGAGCATACATCTTCAGTACTATTGCCAGAATGTTGTTAAACCCCAGATAACAAGGTGTAGAGCTGGATGAACGCAGCAGGCCAAGCAGCATCACAGGAGCAGGAAGGCTGACATTTTGGGCCTAGACCCTTCTTCAGAAATCATTTCTGAAGAAGGGTCTCGGCCCGAAACGTCAGCTTTCCTGCTCGGCTTGCTGTGTTCATCCAGCTCTACACCTTGTTATCTCAGATTCTCCAGCATCTGCAGTTCCTACTATCTCTGTTGATAAACCCCATGGCCTTTGAGGGCCATGTCTCCAACATTTCTTGACATCACATGGAGTAAATCAAATTCATTGAAGACTGGTATCTGTAACACTGGGGACAACTGCAGGAGGTCGAGATGAATCATCCACACAATACTTCTGGCTGAAGGTTGCTGTGAATGCTTCTGTCTTATCTTTTGCACTGATGTGCTGGGCTCCCCCATTATTGAGGATGGGAATATGGGTGAAGCCTCCTCCTCCAGTGAGTTGTTTAATTGTCCACCACCATTCACGATGTGGCAGGGCTGCAGAGCTTGGATCTGATCCAATAGTTGTGGGATCACTTAGCTCTGTCTATCACTTGCCGCTAGTGTTGTTTGGCATGCAAGTAGTCCTGTTTGGTAGTTTCAATAGGTTGACATCTCATCTTCAGCTATGTCTGGCGCTGCTTCAGGTACGCCTGGTGCTGCCACTGGCATACCCTCCTGCACTCGTCACTGAACCAGGGTTGATCCCCTGGCTTGATTTCAATAGTTGAGTAGGGGATATGCCGGGCTACGAGGTTGCGGATTGTGCTGAAGTACAACTCTGCTGCTGTTGATGGCCCAGAGCGTCATGGATGCCCAGTTTTGAGTTGCTAAATCTGTTTGAAGCCTGTCCTATCTAGCACAGTGATAGTGCTACACAACACAATGGAGGTTATTCTCAATGTGAAGGCAGGGCTTTGTCTCCACAAGGACTGTGCGATGGTCACTCTTACCGATCCTGTCAGGGACAGATGCAGCTGCAGCCAGCAGACTGGTAAGGATGCGTCAAGTACGTTTTTCCCTCTTGCTGGTTCCCTCACCACATGCAGCAAACCGAGTCTAGCAGTATATGACCTTTAGGACCCAACCAGTTTGATCAGTAGTGTTAGAGATAGTAGGAACTGCCGATGCTGGAGAATCCGAGATAAAACATTGTGGAGCTAGATGAACACAACAGGCCAAGCAGCATCAGAGGAGCAGGAAAGATGACATTTCGGGTCTCAACCCGAAACGTCAATTTTCCTGCTCCTCCGATGTTGCTTGGCCTGCTGTGTTCATCCAGTTCCACAATGTTTTATCTATGATCAGGAGTATTGTTGCCAAGCCAGTCTTGGTGATGGACATTGAAATCCCCCACCCAGAGTACATTCTGTGCCTTTGCCACTCTCAAGTGTTGTTCAACTTGGAGGTGCACTGATTTATCAGCCAAGGGAGGATGGTATGTCATAATCAGCAAGAGGTTTCCTTGCCCATGTTTAATCTGAACCCATGAGACATCATGAGGTTATAAGGTCCAGAATCAATATTGAGGACTCCTAGGGCAACTCCCTCTGACTGTATCCCACTGCGCCGTCACTTCTGCTGGATCTGTCCTGCCGGTGGCACAGGACATATCTAGGGATGGTGGTGGTGGCGGCTGGGACATTGCAAGGTCTGATTCTGAGAGTATGGCTATATTAGGCTGTTGCTTGACTAGTCTGAGAGACACCTCTCCCAATTTTGTCACTAGCCCCGGGATGTTAGTAAGGAGGACTTTGCATAGTCAACAAGGTTGTTTCCGCCGTTAGCTTTGCCAGTGCCTTGGTCTATGCCAGGTGGCCCATGTGGTTTCATTTCTTTGATGAGACTTAGTAATAATTCCATAGAACATAGAACATAACAGCGTAGTACAGGCCCTTCGGCCCTCGATGTTGCGCTGACCTGTGAAACCAATCTGAAGCCCATCTAACCTACACTATTCCATTATCATCCATATGTTTATCCAATGACCATTTAAATGCACTTAAAAGTTGGCGAGTCTACTACTATTGCAGGCAGGGCATTCCACACCCTTACTACTCTGAGTAAAGAATCTACCTCTGACATCTGTCCTTTATCTATCACCCCTCAATTTAAAGCTATGTCCCCTCGTGCTAGCTGTCACCATCCGAGGAAAAAGGCTCTCTCAGTCCACCCTATCCAATCCTCTGATCATCTTGTATGTCTCTATTAAGTCACCTCTTAACCTCCTTCTCTCTAACGAAAACAGTCTCAAGTCCCTCAGCCTTTCCTCATAAGACCTTCCCTCCATACCAGGCAACATCCTGGTAAATCTCCTCTGCACCCTTTCCAATGCTTCCACATCCTTCCTATAATGCGGTGACCAGAACTGTACGCAAGACTCCAAGTGCGGCCTCACCAGAGTTTTGTACAGCTGCAACATGACCTCACGGCTCCGAAACTCAATCCCTCTACCAATAAAACCTAACACACCGTACGCCTTCTTAACAACCCTATCAACCTGGGTGGCAACTTTCAGGGATCTATGCACATGGACACCGAGATCTCTCTGCTCGTCCACACTACCAAGAATCTTACCATTAGCCCAGTACTCTGTATTCCTGTTACTCCTTCCAAAGTGAATCACCTCACACTTTTCCACATTAAACTCCATTTGCCACCTCTCAGCCCTGCTCTGCAGCTTATCTATGTCCCTCTGTGACCTGCAACATCCTTCCGCACTATCCACAACTCCACCGACTTTAGTGTCATCCGCAAATTTACTAACCCATCCTTCTATTCCCCCATCCAGGTCATTTCTAAAACTGACAAACAGCAGTGGCCCCAAAACAGATCCTTGCGGTACACCACTAGTAACTGAACTCCAGGATGAACATTTCCCATCAACCACCACCCTCTGTCATCTTCCAACTAGCTAATTTCTGATCAAAACCACTAAATCACCCTCAATCCCATGCCTCCGAATTTTCTGCAATAGCCTACCGTGGGGAACCTTATCAAATGCTTTACTGAAATCCATATACACCACATCATCCGCTTTACCGTCATCCACCTGTTTAGACACCTTTTCAAAGAACTCAATAAGGTTTGTGAGGCACGACCTACCCTTCACAAAACCATGTTGACTATCCCTAATCAATTTATTCCTTTCTAGATGATTATAAATCCTATCTCTTATAATCCTTTCCAACATTTTACCCACAACCAAAGTAAGGCTCACTGGTCTATAATTACCAGGGATGTCTCTACTCCCCTCCTCGAACATGGGGACATTTGCTATCCTCCAGTCTTCTGGCACTATTCCTGTAGACAATGACGACATAAAGATCAAAGCCAAAAGCTCCGCAATCTCCTCCCTAGCTTCCCGGAGAATCCTAAGATAGATCCCATCCGGCCCAGGGGACTTATCTATTCTCACACTTTCCAGAATTGCTAACACCTCCTCCTTATGAACCTCAATCCAGTCTAGTCTAATAGCCTGTATCTCAGTATTCTCCTTGACAACATTGTCTTTTTCATGTGTGAATACTTATGAAAAATACTCATTTAGCACCTCTCCTATCTCTTCGGACTCCACGCACACCTTCCCACTATTGTTCTTGACTGGCCCTAATCTTACTGTAGTCATTCTTTTATTCCTGACATACCTATAGAAAGCTTTAGGGTTTTCCTTGATCCTATCTGCCAAAGACTTCTCATGTCCCCTCCTGGCTTTTCTTAGCTCTCTCTTTCGGTCCTCCCTGGCTAACTTGTATCTTTCAAGCGCCCTAACTGAGCCTTGACGCCTCATCTTTACATAAGCCTCCTTCTTCCTCTTGACAAGAGATTTAACTTCTTTAGTAAACCACGGTTCCCTCGCTCGACCACTTCCTCCTTGCCTGACAGGTACATACTTATCAAGGACACGCAAGTAGCTGTTCCTTGAACAAGCTCCACGTTCCAATTGTGCCCAGCCCCTGCAGTTTCCTTCCCCATCCTGTGCATCCTAATAACTGATACAACAGACTGGTTTGTTGAGCCATTTCAGAGGGCAATCGAAATTCAACCACATTGCTGTGGGTCTGGTGTCACATGTCGGACAGATCATGTGAGGAAGGCAGATTTTCATCCCTGAAGAACATTAATGAACCAGGTGGGTTTTTCTGTCAATCAACAATGCTTTCATTGTCATCGGTGTATTCTTAATTTCATATTTTTAACAACTGAATTCAAATTCTACCAAGTGCCATGGGGACTCCATTCGAACCCAGGACCCCAAAATATGAGCTGAGTTCCTGGACTAATAGTTTAGGAATAATACTGCTACGCCATCGCCACCTCCTTGGATGTTGGAGCCATACGAATGAGGAAGTAGAGCAGGCCACTCAACCCTTCAAACCTGCTCAAACATTCAATACGATCATGGCTGATCTGATTTTAATCTCAACCCTACACTCCTGTGTATCCCCAATAATCTTTCATCCATTTGGTAGTCCCACTACAGGCACTTAAAAAGCATCAAAGTAGTCGAGAAAAGTACTTAAAACACTGCAGCTGTTAACAGAGCATAGAGAGACCTAGCATGCAACACTGTCCCCTCCCCCTGGACCTCCGCCATGGACATTCAGTTGTATCAACTCTCAGTTGTTTCCATTCGAGCAGAATACAAAGTATAGAGAACTGAAAAAGGAAGTACAGTTGGATTGACGAGTTATAAGCTCAGCAACCAGCATAAAAAGGAATACAAGAGTTTATCAGCAGAGTGAAAGAAAGTAGTAAGTGCATTTATATGGTGCTTTACACAAAGACTGGACCTTTGAAAATGCTGGACAGCAAATTGAGTGCTTTGGAAGTAGTCACTGTTGTAATGTTGGAAACACTGCAGCCAACATGCACACAGCAAACTCCCACAAACAGCAATGCAATTATAGCCCAAATAACCTGGGATATTTTTGTGATGTTGAGGGATAAAAATCCGCCCAGACACCATACGCAGCAGGAACAGGAGTAAGCTGTTTGGCCCCTTGAACCTGCTCTGCTATTCAATAGGATCATGGCTGATCTAATATTCCTCACGTCCACTTGCTTGCATTTTTCCCCATAACCCTTTATTTCCCTGATCAGGAATCTATCTCAGCCTTAAATGTACACAAGGACTCTAGCCCCACAGCTCTCTGTGGCAAGAAGTTCCAAACCCTCTGACAGAAGAAATCCCTCCTCATTTCAGTCTTAAACAGTGCCCCTTTATTCTGGGGCTATGCTCTCTGGTCCTAGTGTCTCCCATGAGGGGAAACATCCTCTTGGCATTTACCCTGTCAAGTCTATATGTCAAGCTTAAGAAACTTATACATTTCAATTAGATCACCAGGGATAACTCCCTTGCTCTTCTCTGAAATAATGCCATGAAATCTGTTAGATTCAAACAAGCAGATTGGTTCTCAGTTTCACATTGCATCTGAACTAATGTACCTCCAACAATGCTGCACTCCCTCAGTACTGCACTGAAATGTCAATCTTCATTTTTGTGTCCAAGCACTGGGGAGTGACTGAACCCAGAACTTTGTCACTCAATGAACAGTGTTACCAACAGAGCCATGGCTGACAAAAACAAATAGTAAAAGGTTAAATTAAGGTTACTCAAACAGGGTTGATTAAGGACCAAAAACAAAATTTGTGAAGGCAAAGGGCACAACTGTGGTACTTTATCAACACTTTGTAGTGGAGGCAGTAGAGCCATCACATAGCATTGCAACAGATGAAGAGGAAAAATTTTACAGATTGACTGTCCTCAAACTGACTCAGTCCAGATGATGTGCATTCTAAGTGGCGGGAAGTCAGAGTGGAAACTGCAAAGTGAATGTTACGACCATGTTTTACGAATGGGTAAAGGATAAACACAAGAATCACAGACAAGTCAGGCCCATGTTGGTAGTGGGGAAACTTTTAGATACAAAAATTTACTTGCCATTTGGAGAGACATGACAGTAAATGACAGCCAGCATGAATTTATTCAAGGCAAATCAGGTCTGGCAAACTTGATTGAATTCTTCAATAACATGACAAAGTGTTGTAGGGTAGTGAGGCGGGTATGCATCCGAATTTTCAAATTTAATGTACCACATAATAAATATGTCAGAAAAACAGAAGCTGAGAGATTAAAGGGGCAGTGCCTATGTGTAAAGAGAAATAACCTAAGGGACAGGGATTTCTGTTGTGTCTTTAACCTACTGCATTGCTGTATTGATGGAACTTTTGTTTCATTTATAGTAGCACTTGACGTGTGTTGCACTCAATTTTGTGCATTTCAAGAAATAAAGTTACAAATCAGAAGGACAACTCACCTTTAAGCTGGGAATGGTGCACAGCAAACATGTTTATAGCCATGAGCTGAAGCATGCGGGTATTACCAAGCGGGGATGGACTATGTTGAAGCAGTGCTCGGAACTCCTTCAGAACATTTGCAGCCACTGAAGGAAAGGTCTCCATCCTACAACAGAAGGACAGAAATAATTTGCATTTATACAGCTCCTTTCAAAACCAAGGGACGCTCAAATGTTCATTAAAGCTAATTAAGTATGAAAGTCCAGTAGCTAATTTGTGCAGAAAAAAATCCCACAAAGAGAAAATCCAAGTTAATGAATTTGGTCAAGGATAGTCAGGCCACCAGAAAGAGTTCCTCTGCTTTACTTAAGTTGTGCCGTTGAATATTTTACACCCACTTCAGGTTGCTCTCTACCACCTTCTCATGGGCAATTAAGAATGGGCAATAAAAGCTGGCCCAGCCAGTGGAGCAGATATCCCATGAATGTACAAAGAAATCACAACCGTTTGAATTACCAAACATCATGTTGATAGAAGGTAACAAGCATGGGGCTGGATGAACACAGCAGGTCAAGCAGCATCATAGGAGCAGGAAAAC
>JAHRHZ010000067.1:17724498-17748781 GCA_024137785.1 Ginglymostoma cirratum | reverse complement strand
GTTTTCCTGCTCCTATGATGCTGCTTGACCTGCTGTGTTCATCCAGCCCCATGCTTGTTATCATGTTGATAGAAGTTTGGGTAGAAACAGAAAATTGGAAACAGTCCCAGAGAACGAAGGGTGGGAAACAGAACAAATTTTTCAAAAAGAGAAATAGGGATCAGCAAGGAAATTGCAGCCCAGTTATGCTTATCCAAGTAACTGACAAATTGTTCAAGTTTGTAATATTGGATGAAATTACTGAGCAACTAAAATTAATCTGGATGAAACATCATGATTTCTGAAGGGCAGGTTACACTTGACCAAACTAAAAGCATTACTGCAAAAATACAAAGGGTAAAGGTAATACTGCGTATATTTTTATCTAGATCTTCAAAAATATTTTGAGAAGCTTAAACAAAGAGATATGGTAAAAATAATAGTACATCAAGTTAAAGAGAAGGAGATGGAGCGATGATTCAAAGGCAACAAAGTATTGGTATGGGTAATGGAAGTTTCTATAAATGGAAAGATGTAATGAATTAAATTCCGCTTGAGTCTGAGCAGGGCTGCTCTTATTTAGTTTGAACTTGGCAATCAAAACAATGTTGAAATTTGACAATAATAAATTTTAAGGGGTCGGAGCTTCCAAATTATGGCCAAGAACATGAAAAACTGTTAAGAAATGGGCAAATAAATGGAAGATACAACAGTGGAAAAGGAAGATATATCTCAGATAATGAGATTTTAAATGGAATGTCAGTGTGGCAGCATCATGGCTATGCTAATGGACTAGCAAACCTGAGACTGGACTAGTGTTTTAGAAACGAATTCAAATTCTACAGTGGCAACTGGAGAATTTAAATTCAATTAGATAAAAATCTGCAATAAAGAACTAATCTCTGCTAATATAAGAACAAAAGTAACAGAGTGTTGTTAGAACTCATTTGGCTCACTAACGTGTTTCAGGAAGGGAAATTTGTCATGCCTATCCAGTCCTGTCACTACATGTGACTTTAGGCCCACAGCAGTGTGACTGGTTCTTAACTTTGAAATCACCTAATAAGCCACTCATCTATTTCAAACCGCTATGAAAAAGCCCAATTATAATAAAAGCACACCTATCACCTGGCATTGACCCAGACACCAGATGTAGAAAAGGCAGATCCTACCAATCAATCCTGCAAAGTTCTCCTCACTCACATCTGGGGACTTGCAACAAAATCGGCAGAACTATTACATAGACTAAGCCAATTATCTAGACTCCTCCACTGCCATCCCTGAATATGTTCTGTTTGACTGGTGTGACAGATTAACCAGAGCTGGCAGCACAGTGGTACAGTCAGAAGGAAGTGGAACTGGCAGTCCTCAATATATCTCTGAATTCTTAAAGTCTCATGACATCAGATCAAAAAGAGACAAAGAAACCTCATGCCAATTACTGCCCATTCATTCTCTGATGAACTAGTGCTCTACCACATTGTACACCACTTAGAAGAAACAGAGAAAAAAATTTAAAGGAAAATTTAAAAAGTAAAAAAAAAACAAAACATTTTTAAAAAATCCAGGAAACAGAGGCCAGCAAGGGCACAAAAGTTATCCTGGGTGGAGACTTTAACGTCTATGTGAATTGATAGTGACTTTCCTAGATACCAAGGGAAGAAGCATGGAACCCCGCAAAATTGAGGTCAATGGGAATTGAAGGAGAACACCCTCCTAACTAGCAGCACTATGGGAACTACATGGACTACAGCGGCTCACCAACACCTTGTCAAGGATTATAACAAGAGACAATTGTGTTCACATTCCATGAACAAATAAAAAAGAAAAGAGGATCCTTGGAGTGCTGAAAAACTAACCATTAAAAGATCATAGCAGCACAAACAGACGGGATCATGGAACAATCGATGCAATACGTAGTTTGCATCGAGAGACACATAGCACAATAACAAGTTATCAATGTTGAACTTGCACAGGACCTTAGAAAGGGTGCAGTTGAGATTTTGAGCCACAACAGAGAAGGTTAATCTGACAAAGATCTTAAAAGACTATAAAAAATTTTGGTAATTTAAATGGCGATATGTAGTTTCCATTGAGCTCAGCGATGACAAAGTTAGGACACAAACATAATCCCAAAAACAGACCAAAGGCGACATTAAAGAGTAGTTCCTTACAGATGGGTTGGGGGGTTAACGGAATTCCCTACCATCAACCATTTCTCAAGTTAGGTTCATATGCTTTCTCAAAAAAGCAACATAGAAATAATGCCTGTGAAAGGTTAGAGTACAAGGAGCAGGAAAATGAAATTAGGTGAGGAATCTGCTGAAGGGAAAGTCACAATACAGATGCAAGAAGATTGTTACACATGGCAGAGAGAGTTGAACTAGTGGACACAGTTTCAGGATAAGAGACAGGCAATTTAGGACTGAGGTGTGAAAGAATTTCTTCACCCAGGGAATGGTGAATCTTTGGAATCCTCAGACAGAGGCTCCATCATTAAGTATGCTCAAGACAAAGACTGACAGTTTTCTACTTCAAGGGATACAGCAACATAGCAGGTAACGGTGTTAAGCAGGAAATCCACCAATGATAACACTGAAAGGCTGAGCAGCTCAGGGGCTGAAAGGTGTCATCCTGCTCCTAATCGTTATGCTACAAGAATGATGCATTTCTGTAGATTGTGATCTTTGCCATCACCTATACCCAACATTCTACACTGAATCAGACTATAGCTTTGTCCTTTTACACTTTGGCACCACAATTGACTTCATGCAGAAGGCTCCAAGTGATGCCAACTGAAAAGACTGTCTCATGTCTGCCTTGCCTTTCAATCCAGATTCCAATCCTTAGAAGTCATTGTCTAGCCCAGTGTCCCATCCTCCACCACCACCGTCATTTCCATCTTCAGGTTGTATATTTCCCCCCATCAATGTTCTTACGTAGCATGTATTTCATCAGCATGCCCCTCAAAAGTGGAAATGGTTTTGATAAATAATTTGTCTATATTCAAAGCACTGTTCTGACAGCAATTACACATGGGATCTCCATGTCCCTAGCAAAGACAACTCTCTCTTATGTTTATCCATATCCTGTCATCTCTCAGCCACTGCTCATAACAAAGCAGATTTTCATCGTCAACTTACAAATTACTTCTAGCAACTGAGCAAATCTCCTCAGCTATATCAATCACTTGCATAGAGTGAGAGTAGGGTGATTACTACATCACTTCAGAAGACAAAGGTGATGAAAGTGACTTTGATGTTCTGAATTTTTGTAATGGAAAATTTGGCAAAGAAATCTGCTTTATATTAAAAAAAATGAATTCAGTTCCCATCAGAGAGCTATCTATTTCTCCAACTTCAAAGTATAACACAACCTAAATCCAACAGTCACACACACATCAAAGGTGCAAGTATCTGAATTACAACTCACCTGTGCCATCATATGCATTTAAACCTGAATCTCGGCTGAGCAAGTGCCATGGTATTCCAGCCTAACATAAACTCTAGCTCTTTGGTTGTTGCCAAGTTGTCAAGTGCAGTTGAGAACAGATAAACACATACCGGATCCAAACACAATGCCGATCCAAGTATGAAAATTCCAACTCACAATTTTTGCTCAGTTCCATTACAATGAAGTTCTGATTCACTGGGCTTGCTGTCAGGTCTGCTGAGTCACAGCCCTGAGCAATCAATCAGAACAGTGTAAACACTAACATTATCTCACTTCAGTGGCAAACTGCAGTTTTGGTTATCAACTACACCTCAAGTACCAATTGCATTTCATTTTGCATACCATGTCACAGATACACACTTCATTACCCAGGGTCACTGACGTACTGATGACGTTGAACCTGCAATAACAGGAGTGGAGTCTTCATCTCTTTCTCAGAAGTTGGGCAATTTTATTGGTCATTCCTAGCAGCCCTGACAAAATGATGAACTCTTTTCTTGGACCAAAGCATTTTTGATGATATCCTATATCACAGCAGCTTTCTAGGCCACTTTAGAAGTCAGAGTCAAGAACATTATAGGATTGGAGCCATGTACAAACCAAACTGAATAAGCAAAAGCTTTCCCAAAGGGCATTAGCAATACAGTTGAGTTTTTACAATAAAAAGACAGCTTTCATGATTATTTATTTTCTAGTGTACATCCCCTCAAATTATCAAATTTATTGACTTACATTTCATCATTTGTGTTGGAGAAATCTGAACTTGAGAACTCTGGAATTATAGTTATAGTCTAATCATTACCAATATACTTTATACTTAACCATGTCCTCATTCACTGCACCTTCGCAATCAGGAGCATGATACTATTTATAACAAAATCAAAATACTACAGATGCTGTAAACCAGAAGCAGAGAACGCTGGAGAAACTCAGCAGGTCTGGCAGCATCTATGGGTAAAGAAACAGAGTTAGCCTTTCAAGTCCAATATGACTCTACTTTCAAGCTGAAGAGGAGCTATGCCAGGCTTGAAATGTTAATTCTGTTTCTCTCCCTACAGATGCCGCCAGATCTGCTGAGTTTCTCCAGTGTTGTCTTTGTTTGTTGCATGAAACTACTTGACTGATTTAATATCTATAGCCAAAATACACTGATCCTAATTTTGAAAAGAACCAGCATTGGTGGGAGGCTATTCTTTGTATCTGATACTCTGATATAAGCAATTCTCAGCCCTTGGGCACAACCTAGAAACCATTAAACAAAACTTCATTTCCTCGACAATTCTGGAGTGTATTGCATTTGGTCCAGGTGCCCTGTATAGTTTTATGGCTCTGAGTTTCTTCACAACACATGCATTACTGACCTCTACATGTGTTACGGATTTCTGAACCTGTCTGAGTGCATCTGGAATTGGTCCAAAGTCTTCACTTGAGAAGACTGATGTACTGCCATTTCCTGATTTCTCCCACGACATTTCTCCACAACTTAGCCCATAAAGGACTAACTTGGAATCCACTACTCAGCTTACTAAAGTGCATTGCTTTATGAAACATATTTAGTCAGTCAACAAGCTCCTTTACTAATTTTCTTCTCACTCTTTAAACATCTTGGGGGTGGGAGAACCCTCTATTCTGCAGCACATTGAGGCAGTTATCATACTGCATCCAGTTCTCTAGAAATAAGCAGTCACTATAACATACCCAGATTGTCAGCTAGGAATAGCGACAGCATTCAAGGTAAGACTTATCCCCAACAGCTCATACCCTCTCCCCTGTACTAATTGCACCCATTTCCCTGTGTGGACACTAAGTATAGCATTGCCAGGGTTTCAGGTAAGAGTATTCCCTTTACATCAGCCCGAATCCTAGTTGTGACTAGCCATTATATCGCACCAAAATACCACAGTCATTACACCACTGCTAGGTCACTGGGTGTTAAAAGCTTCCATACAGCTGGGGACAGCCACTAGACTTCACCAAGTCACCAAGATGAGAATAACTACTTTCCTGCACCAAGAGACTGGGAAGGGTCACCATTCCCCATCAAAACTCCTAGGCACCAGAGATTATGGCACCACAGTCTAGACCTCCGGTGAGGGACAGCTTTCAATATACGACACCCAGAACCTACTCCATACAAAGACCACCGACCTCATCTGAAGGTGTGTCTCTGGTATAACAAACAACTAAGAGGGGAAGATAGATTTCTGGCTCAAAGTGTTTGTGACGACTAACTTATGTACTTCATCATACATTGCAAGTGCTGGAAGAACTCTGCATTCACCTCCTCCTCTAATGAACAGCGCCTCCTCCACTGAATAACAAACATTACAGCAGAGGGCTTTACCGGAGTAAGAACTCAATTGGGATCCTCTCCCTTCCTGAATGAGTCAGATCTGAATTTGAGATCCAGGGTCACAAATCTGAAAAGGCAAACTGAGGTAATGTTTCATAACTGGGAGATAGGGAGCAGGAAAGCCTGTCAGAATTGTTTCACCGCAGTTACAAAGTCTCCTCTTTCCCAAATTTGGATGGACTTGACTGATAGACAGATTGAGTAAAACTTATCCTTAAACACAGGGTTTGTTTTCTCCATAATCTGTGCATTCTTTTAAGTTTGCAAGTAGTTAGTTGCCTTTTGTGGAAACAGAAATAACTGTAATACCCAGCCATGTGTTCACATCTTATAAAATACAGAACTTTTAACTTCTTCAACTCTGAATGCCCTTTGCTACCTTCAAAAGTACCCACTGTTAAAATGCTGCATATCCTTACAAGCATACTTGTCTTAAAACAAAACTTCTGTTAACCAGGAGAATTGAAATGTCTTTGAGAGTGGCAGCAATTCTCCTTCAGGAGGTCTAGCAGCAAATGATTTGTACCAACACAACACATTCCAAACAGTTTACTCACAACTAACCACTAAAAAACCTCAGTGCCACATACCATCATGAACTAAATTAACATTTGCATTATCCTGAGTTAGATTACCCCAATTGCACTAATCAGTTAGACAGAACAGTAAGCAATGCTCAAGTTTTCCACTAACTGCTGACTCCTCCTGAGAGATGCCAACATTCTTGGACTTTCTCAGTTTTCAGTTCCCTGGAACGAACACTAAAATCAAAGTAATAATTCTACTCTGATGTCGGGGTCAATTAGAATAGCAACCCAACACAAAGCACCAATCAAAATGCACATTTAATTAAAAAGCAAGCATTCGTTAATTCCCTAAAAAGCACACACACCGAGACACATGCCAAAACACATGCACAAATAGACACACGCACACACTGAAACACGTGCACACAAACGCAAACATTTGTTACCTCTCAAAAAGCACGTGCACACACCAAACCACACTCTCTCACAGACACGCACACACACACCAAAACACATACGCACACAGACATACGTGGTCACAAAGACACACTGAAACAAATGCACACAGACACATGCCGAATTACATGCGCCCGCAGGTGCATACAGAAACACAGATACCAAAACACCATGGCACACACCAAAACATGCACACACACAACACTCATTAAAAAAATGCACACAGACACACACCTAAACATGTACACAGAGCTGCACAACAAGAATAAGGCTTCAAATCCTATTTAATACCCATTATTACACTATAGAGACTGCATCATTCACTAAAACTTCACTCAAAGGGATGAATGCTTGAAGAATTAATAATGTTTGGAATTCTCTCTGAGACCCATGGAGACTGAAAAATTCAACAAATTCAAGTCTGATTTGGGTAGATCTTTTACGAACAAGGGAGACAAGGGTAGTTGTGACTGTCAAGAAAGTTGGGTTGAGACCCCAGTCAGATCAGCCTTTATCTTACTGAATAGTGGTCCAGGCGCTCGGAGTCAAATGGTCAATTGCTGCTCTTATTTCTGTTAAAATCATAGACTTCCTACAATGTGGAAGCATTCGGCATTTTGAGTCCACACTAACACTCTGAACAGCACCCCATCTAGACCTTACCTTGTAATCTTGCATTTCCCATGCCCAATCCACCTAACCTATATATCCCTGGTGACTGTAGGCAATTTAGAGTAGCCAATCCACCTAACCTGCTTTGGTCTTTGGACCGTGGAAGGAAACCAGAGCACCCAGAGAAATGCCACGCAGACCAGGGCAGAATGTGCAAACTCCACAAAGTCAGTCGCCCGAGGGTGGAATCAAACTCAGGTCCCTAGTGCTGTGAGGCAGCAGTGCTAACCACTGAGGCAAAGTGTCCCCGTGGTGTACCTGTGTTCACTGAATAACAGCGTTATCCTACACTGCCAATTATTGATGTGTACACAAAGAAACAGCTAGCTGTAGGGAACAGCACTTAATGTCATGTAACACTCTCCATGAGACAGCAGAGCTGAGCAAATATGGTCCTTAAAAATTCCAAGATATATGAAGAGAATTTGCATGGAACCATGGCGCACTTTTGAGGCACTGACCAATTTACAGTATTCTTTACTGGATTTAATTCCAGAATTACAGTTTTAATTAGTCATCAAAAATTCTGAAATAATTGGTCATTGTCGTCGTCTAACACTAACAGTGACATCACTCGACTAGTAATCAAGAGGCTGGGAACTTGAGTTCAAATCCCATCATGGCAGTTACTGGAAATTAAACTGAATTAACATTTTTAAAACCATGCAACTGAAAGCTGGTCTCGATAATAGAGGCAGCCATTGCTGTAAAAACTAATTAGATTCACAAATGTATTTCAGGGAAGAAATCTGACATCCTGACACTGATTGGCTGACATAACTCTAGACCCGAAATTGTGAGGTGGACTGCTAAAAGTCCTCAGAACTGGCCTGACGAGCCATCCTAGCTCATTCCCACTTTCCATGAAAAAGTTTAAAAACTAAAACAGTACTAAAATTACATTAAAAGCAAAATCCTCTGATGCTGGATATCCAAAATAAAAGTAAAGTGGAGAAATTCATCAGGTCTGATGGCATCTGTAGAAAGAAAAACAAAGATAACGCTTCGAGTCTGATATGACTCTTCTTCAGAGTCCTGTCATATGTTCAAAATATTTACTGTAGTTGTCTGTGCACATGCCACCAGGTTTACTGAGTTTCTCCAGCACTCTGCTTTTGTACAAAAAAATGATATGATGCTTACAGTTAAAAAGCAGTATCTTTTAAAAAGCAATGATTAGCTGCTTAACAAGATTAGCTGTCACTTCAAACCTGAGTGTGCATCACAACTCACTGGGGTAGTGGATTGGAAATCAAGTCCTTTCCGGAGTCTTCACAAATATGAAAAGGTAATCAACTGTCAAATTATGCAATTCCATCTAACTGTCTAATTAAAGGTTGACTATGCTCACCAGTTTTGTTTTTGTAACAAGAAAATAACTACTTATTGTAATCAACTGTTTTTAACCAATGGCAGCTGTAGATAAGTTAAGTTGCCAAGCTATAACTCATTAGTTTAAACTTTAACCCTTTTAAAAATTCCTATTCATCCAGAGACATGAATGTTACGGGGAGACAAAAGAATATCCAGGAAACAGTTTGATAGCACCAGATTAAATCATAGATATCAATGGGTTATTTTCTTTTTCTTCCTTATGATTTCTTCTGACTGTTTGCTGAAGAAGAGGTTGTGAAGTTACACAGTTGGTTTGAAGGTGGTTCTACCTTTTGCCCTTTTAACAGGGGATTTACATACAGAAAAAGGTGAGGGAAAATTGCTAGCCGTTTGGGATTTTCCTCTAATCAACTCCAATGGGGAAGAAGCAGACAGATGTGGAAGTTTTCTCTTTGCAAGCTGGATGCTTCCATTTTATTGTCCACATACAAAGGAATAATCATTTTCCCAGGAACTAATCAAATAGTCATGAAACAACTTGAGCCCAAAACTGGTGTCAATTGAAAAATCTATCAAAAGACTATTTCTGGAGAGAATTAGTCACTTTTATCATTACTGTCATGGACAGATGTATCAGTGGCAGTCAAATTAGTGAGGATGAGGTCAAGTATGATTATCTTTCTTGACGGCTCCCATCACCACCTGATGCCGCCCCAGGCGAACAACAGTGCCCTTTAGGACTAAACCAGCTCAATCAGCAGTGCTATCGCCAAGCCACTCGGTGTTGTATACTGTAGATCCCACCCAGAATATATTCTGCGCCCTTGCCACTCTCAGGGCTGCCTCCAAGTGCTGTGGAGGATACTGATTCGTCATCCAAGGAGGAAGTGCAATTTGCTTGCTCACATTTGACCTGATGTCATGAGATTTCATGAAGTCCGTAGTCAATGTTGAGTTGTGCCAGGGCAATTCCCTCCTGATTTTGTATCAATGTACCACCATGTGCTGGATCTGTCCTACCAGTGGGACAGGACGTAGAAACACAGAAAATAGGAGCATAAGTAGGGCATTCAGCCCTTCTGGCCTGCTCCATCATTTAAAAATAATCATAGCTGATCACCCATCTCAGAACCATGTTTCAGATTTCTCCCCATACCTTTTGATCCATTTAGCCCAAAGAACTACATCTAACACCTTCTTGAAAGCATTCAATGTTTCGATCTCAACCACTTTCCGTGGCAGATAAATTCCACAAACTCACTACCCTCTGCTTGAAGAAATTTCTCCTCATCTGAGTCCTAAGTGGCCTACCCCATATCCTATGTTATGACCCCTACTACAAACGAGTTGGATCTAAGCTCTGCAGCCCTGACACATCCGGTCATAAACTGTACTGCACAATTAAACAACAGAAGGTGGAAGCTCCGTGATATCACCTTCCTCAAAAATGGGGGAGCCCAGAACATCAGTGCAAAACATAAGGTTGAAGTATTTCCATCCATCTTCAACCAAAGGTGCTAAGTGAATGATCCATCTCAGCACTCCCCATGAGGACCCCAGCATCACATATGCCAGTCTTAAAACTAGAGTAAGTGAGAATCAAGTGGAAAATTCTCCATTTGTTGGGATCACATTTACACACAAAGAAAGATGGTCATCATTGAATCTTGATCATCTCAGACCCAGGGACATCTCTGTAGGAGTTCTTCAATGTATTGCCTTAAGCCCAACTATCTCTAGCTCCTTCATCCCTGACCTCCTTCCACCACAAAGTCTGAAGTGGGGATATTCATTGATATTGCACAATGTTCAGCATCATTTTCAACTCCTCAGATACTGAAGTAACCCATGTCCAAATGCAGCAAGACCTGGGCAACATGCAGGTTTGGGCTGATAAGTAGCAAGTAACATTCATGCCACGTGTCAGGCAATGACCATCACCAACAAGAGACAATCTCATGAAAAGCAAAGTACAAATGCTCATGTCTTCTTTGTTCCCAAAGTACTTAACAGAAAATACGTGAATACTTTTGAAATGCAGACATTGCTGTTCTATAGGAAATACAAGACAGAATTTGCCCAGGAGGTTCCAGAAACAATGATAGAAAGATTAATATGGTCTGGTACTTGACTTTTGAGGAGGAACATTAGCCAATAAAGGAGAGATTTCACTGTTCAATCTTTCATCTTCACCTGAACAGGAATACAGGACCTTCGTTTAACATCTCAACAACAGATTCACTTGCGGTCTTAAATGTGGAGCATCCCAAGGTGCTTCACAGGAGCTTCATGACCATAAGAAATAGGAACAGAGGTAAGCCTACAGTCTATCTAGCCTGCTCTGCCATTTAATTGGATCATGGCCAATCCAACATTTCTCAAGTCCACTTTCCTGCCCTTACCATGTAATCCTCGGTTCCTCTACTGATTAAAAATCTATCTCAGCCTTAAATATACGTAAGGAATATTTACCAGGGAGAGCTGTGGGGCAGAATCCCAAGACTCTCAACCCTCAGAGATGCAATTCCTCATCTTAAACTGGTGCTCCTTTATTCTGAGACTATGCCTTCTGGTCCTATAGTCTCCCATGAAGAGAAACATCCTCTCAGCATTTACCGTTAAGCCCCTCAAGAAACCTGTATGCTTCAATGAAATCACGTCTCTTTCTTCTAAACTCCAGTGAATAGAGTTCCAACTTGTTTAGTCTTTGCTCATAAAACAATCCCTCCATACCAGGGATCTTCCAAATAAGCCTTCTCTGAACTCCCTCCAATGAAATCATATCTTTCTTGAAATACGTTGACCAAAATTGCTCATAGTATTCCAAATAAGGTCTCACCAGCACCTTGTACAGTGCTCATGAGCACCTGCCAATGAGCAGAAATATCATATAGTCAGTCATACAGCACGGAAAATGACTCTTCAGTCTAACTCGTCCACGCTATTCAAGTTTCCCAAACTAAACTAGTCCCACTTGCCTGCATTTAGCCCATATCCCTCTAAAGCTTTCCTATTAATGCAGCTGTTCAAATACTTTTTAAATGTTGTAACTGTACCTGCATCTACTACTTTCTCTGGCAGTCTTTTCCACACACGAACCACCCTCTGTATGAAAATGTTGCCCCTCAGGTCCTGTTTAAATCCTTCTCCTCTCACCTTAAAAACATGCCCCCTAATTTTGAACTCCGCTAGCCTAGGGATAAGGTATTTGCTGTTCACCTTATCAATACCCGTCATGATTTTATACACCCCTATGAGGTCACCCCTCAGCCTCTGACGTTCCAGTGAAAGAAGTCCCATCTATCCAACCTCTCCTTTTAACTCAGGCCTTCTAGTCTTGATAACATCCTAGTTCTCACTACAGATACTGCCAGACCTGCTGAGTTTCTTCAGTGCTTCCTGTTTTTTTTATTTCAGATCTCCAGCATTCACAGTATTTTGCTTTTATCCTAAATTGGTTGACGGTGTAACTCTCAATACACTTGGCATTATTCAGCAAAAACTACTCACTTGCAGAATCACATCCAAGATCACCTGAGTTCTTCCCTATCTATAAGATTTCCATAAAATAAATTTGACAGCTTACACCAACATCATAAAAAAAGTCACAAAAAACATTGAGATCAGAATAAAACAAGTTTAATTAAGAAATTTCAACCATGTCTTCTTGAACTGTTAGGCAAAGACCCTTCAGCTGGGGTCTTCAGTTGTAAAAAGAAAGTACAGATTTTCTGTCACTTGATTAACAAAATTCATTGAATAGACAACATGAATCTTCATTCACTCATTGTACGTCACCGCACTCAATTAAAAAGCTGTTATTTATATAAGACCAAGTTTTTTTTAAAAAAGAGAAAGTACAAGAGTGGCCAGAATATTTCTGAATACACATATGACTAATACTGCAATCACCAGCGTCCAAGCAACTGTGCCTGACTGTGGTGGCAGATTGGAGTTATTCTGGATTATCATATGAAATCTGGTTCTGTAAAGTTGCATATTTACATCTCCAGTGGGAAAAGCTGATGTTGTGATTGGCAATGGATTAATTATTAAAACATTGCAATAAATTCAAGGTAGAGAAATTGATGCACACCTCACCTACTCACAAGATCAATTACCCTGCCACAAGCCACAATAAATCAGACCATGATAATACACAATGTAAAGGAGTTCATTCCAATGCTGTTGTTTTTCCAACCTATTAAGGCATTGCACAGCGAATCTATCACAGCTCAGGTAGCTCAGTTGGCTGATTGCCCCAGGAATTAAAAGTTGGACTTTGTTACAATTACTACGCGAGATGAGAAATTTCTCAAGTGTTTTATTCAAAAAAACTTTGTTTTGATTTTTGCCAGAAATATTAATCAATTTTCCACAGTTTGTTGGGGGTTAGGATTCTTGCTTAGTGATAGTTCCTGCTTATATTTAGTTATTCATCAACTCATCAAAAACATGTTTTACATGGGGAACAGTTGATAAATTATGGGAAAGTGGATACAGGAAACATGCAATTGGTTAAAGACTGCACAGTGTTGTTAGTCTGCGTCAAGCCAACTTGCTTTTTTTAAATTTAGCAGCTTCCACCTTAACACCAAACATGTGCAAGAAATGCTCCCTCAGTGTGGCAGAACAAGTAATTACGGCCAAATAAAATAAATGCTGTGGAAAACAAAGAGTGGTTAAGAAGTCCCGCCAAAAGCTTGTAACAGTTGAATTTTAGGGAAGGTCACGAAGGAGAAGGTGGTGGTGGAAATGAATTTCAGAGGTTAGGCGTGGCAGAGTGACAGTGGTGACAAAGGGAAGATTTGTACAAAACATCAACATCAGAGGAAAGGACAGTCCACAGGCAAGCATGCACTGGGAGAAGCTGCAGAGATAGCAAAAGGTGAGGTCACAATGAGACTTAACAGCCAAGATAGAGTATTTAATATTTAAGGCAATGGGAGCCTATGTTGATCAGCAAAGTGTGGGACTGAACATAGCCAGCACGGGTTTGGATTAGCTGAAATATTAGCATATCTCACCGTGTGCTGACAGCAGGATACATAAAAGATCAATAACAGGTTCAGTGCAGGCAATTCCATGACATGGAAATGTATCTTCTACCTCTCATTGCTCTATGCAAACAAACAGAAAGCCACTACTTAGTTATGAAACGTGCACCATTCACCTACGAGAAAAAACCATTCAAACAGATCTCTTTGAGAATTTAAATGACAAGACCTTTCAAGCGCACTCTGTAAATTACAAAACCTGATCTAAGGTATTTAAAAGTGACAGTAAATCTAAATCAAAGACTTGACTGTTTTCTGGTATGCCATTTTTCAGTGCAGTGTTTAAATATGTATTGCAGGAGACAACAATCCAGTTTAAACAACTTTCACAAATTAACTTCGTACCTAAGGGAGTTGATAGCTTCTGAGCAAAATAAGGACTCACTATTCCTCTCCATTACCCCCAACCAATCTAAATTCTAATGGGTCATAGTCTGACATCATTCCCAGGCCTAGCACAGACAACTCCCATTCGAAGTCAATTCCTGTCCAGCTCGATCCTGGCTACTGGACACAAGCAATCCACTTCACCCCAACCACAAGCACCTCCCCTCACGATTAGCCGAGCCCGTACTCCACCCCTTAAAGTTGCAAAGACAATTATTTTCAGTGCCTCTAAAGTTCCTTCGCAAATTTCTGGCATCTCTATCACGACAACCACGCAGGTTGAGGTGACAGCATTCCCAGACAAACAAGGTATCCTAAATACTCTGGGAATCACATTTTCGCCCAAATCCAATCTCCTTACATTGCATGAGAAACTGGGAATCAAGGTAGAAACTTCATGGTTAGTGAGAACTGAAAGCTCCACGTTCACCTATAATACTACTTCATCTTACAAAGCTGTTATTTTCCACACCAACCCAACCACTTGTTAATACATTTAAATCCAACACAGACAGGGTTAAAGGAAAAGGACTTTGAGGCTAGAGTATAAAAATAGTACATCCGTTCCCTCGTCTGAAACACCTCTGGTCCCCAAATCAGTGCTCAATCTTTGCTTATCAAAACAGTATCAACTGAGCCTGCTCTAGACTGGACTCCCACTAAACTGGAAGCTTTGTCTATCGTCCAGTTCATCTTACTGCTGTAAAATACAAAGCAAGTACACTGCTGAGCATCAGCGCGAGAGCTGGTGATCACCAGCAGATTAGAAAAGGCAAAGTTATAATCAAAAGACATTGGTTTAACTATCAAATGCTGTCAATTACCACAGCCAAGTATTTAAACAGCTGAGTTTATTATCCCAGCATCTTTATTGTGTTTTAAGCTTTTGAATGTGAATCCGTTGTCAATTGTTGGAAAAGCCCATCTGGTTCACTAATGTCCTTCAGGGAAGGAAACTGCCAACCTTACCTGGTCCGGCCTACATGTGACTTCAGACCTACAGCAATGTGGTTGACTCTTAATTGCCCTCTAGGTAATTAGGGATGGGTAATAAATGCTGCCTACCCAGCAATGCCCTCATCCTGTGAATGAATAAAGGACTATTCTCCTTTAGTGTTCCCCATTCTCATTTACTTCTTCAGATTTACTTTGTTGGTATGGATGACTACAGAATCTCCAAGCAGATATACAATACTGTCTCAGGGAAAATGTCATCAGAGTGGTTAGCACAAATGATAGAAGGACAAAAAAGTGCCTTACAAACTGTAGTGCAGACCGTCTCATGGGAAGACACTTGTAGCTAACCAGCCCACAGGGAGGCAAGCTCTGAAAATCAGTTCAGTGTCTTTCAAGGAGCATCTTCACCAATTTTACAAATATCTATTGCGGCCAATTAAGGCCAGAGATGACACAGTTGCAGAAATTCCGCTATACACCGACAATATGAACTGCCAGCCCTGGGGATGTCCATGCCAATCTTATATCAGTCTGGAGGCAACCCACAGAAGATCATGTAAGTGCTTACAGTTCAGATGTACTGTTGCTAAACTTGAAAGGGAGCAGAAAAGATCAACAAGGATATTGTCAGGGTTAGAGGGTTTGAGCTACAGGGAGAAGCTGAATAGACTGGGGCTATTTTCCCTGGAACGTCAGAGGGCGGGAGGTGACATCATAGAGGTTTAATAAAATCATGAGGGACATGGATAGAGTGAATAGGCAGGGTCTTTTCCCCGGGGTGGGGGAGTCCAAAACTAAATAGCATAGGTTTAAGGTGAGAATGGAAAGATTTAAAAGGGACCTAAGGGGCAACTTTTTCACGCAGAGGGTGGGTGCGTGTATGGAATAAGGTGCCAGAGGAAGTGGTGGGGTGGGTACAGTTACAACATTTAAAAGGCATCTGGATGGGTACATGAATAGAAAGGGTTTAGAGGGATATGGGCCAAAAGGGACCAGATTAATTTAGGATATCTGGTCAGCTTGGATGAGTTCGACCAAAAAGTCTGGTTCCATGCTGTACAGCACTATGGTCTCATTGTTCACAGGTTCTATTGCTCCTATGTTTTCTTCCTGCTACTTATAATTTGTCTATTCCCTCAAATATATTTTACGGCATAACACAGACATGAACGCGCAATTATTTCAGCATGGGACCCTCTCGGATGGAAAAATACAAAAATGGTAGGCAGTGAGACACAAGCAGTCTACACCTCCCGCTCCTTCAAGAAATGGGCTCTTGGTAAATCCATGCCATTTGTACTTGGACTTCCAACCCTCTTGGGTTTGGAGGTTTGAAAAGGACTGCTGTAGCAATGTTACCTCATTGGTGCAGAAATCCTGAATCAGTTCCATTGGTGAAAAGACAAAAAACATACAAACAAGGAGTAGGCTATTTAGCCCTATAAGTCTGCTTCATATTCAACAGATTCATAGCTGATCTCAATGTCAATTTCTGTTTTTGTTTTATATTTCCAACGCCTGCAGTTCTGTTTTATTAAAGTCCAAATGAAACATGGGGATATGTGGAGATATGGGGTACAGATGCATAAATCATTAAAACTAGTGACTCAGGTTCACGTTTCTGAATTCATTCAAGGAACATGGGCTAGGCTGGCTTTTATTGCCACCTTTAAATCTTCGGAAGGTGAGAGGGAACAACATTGCTTGTTGTGTGTACTCAGTTCAACACGGTAAAACTATCATGCAACGAGCATCTTGGATGATGAACACTTTGCCTTACAGTGTGGTGGAAGAAAACTGAAACATAACTTTCAAAAGGAGACAGAATAATCATCTGAAAAGAGAATATTTGCAGGCCCAAAGGGTAAGTGAGAGTGTGGAACCGGATACACTATTTTTGCAGAAAGCCAAACCTGCTTCATGATTCAAATTGGTCTCTTCAGTGCTGTAACTGTTCTGTGATTCTATATAACTATTGGGTAAAATTTTAATTGTCATATTACAAGGATATAGAAGCAGCAGTCAAAGCTCAAAATTCAGTTTATTGAAATGATATCTGAACAGCGTAGCTATCAGGGAAAACTGAACAGCTGAATTTCATTTTCTGGGTAAGTGTGGAATGAAGATGCCCCTGGTAGATCTTTAAAAATCATGAAGGGATCTGATAAGGGTACAGGTTGAAAAGATATTTCCACTTTTGAAGGAAAACAACTCTAGGGATCATGCACAGAATACAATAATTAATGAGTAAAATTGGGAATTCAGGAGTAACTTCTTCACCCAGAAAGTAACTGGAACATGAAACAGTACCAACGTGTTGTAGTTGAGGTGAACAGCATTGATGCATTAAGAGACAGGCAGAGAAGCTAAACAGGGGGAACGGAATCAAAAGGTTGTTTTTTAATTCATTAGCAGGAGCTGGGTGTTGCTGGCTAGGCCAGCATTCATTGCCCATCCCTAATTGCTCATAAGGCTTCTGAGAGTCAACTACACTGCTGCGAGTCTGGAGTCATATGCAGGCCAGAGCAGCTAAGGACAGCAGTTTCCTTCCCGAATATGCTGATAGGGTTGGACAAAGACAGTTAGAAAGTACTTTTGTGCAGTATAAATATTGGCATGTTCTTGTTGGGCCCATTTTTGTGCTGTAAATCCTGTGCAACATGGAGTAACATTGAACTTTCACATTTGCACATTTAGATCACTTCCACAAAGCTTCCCAGGGTGTCCTCGGAAATCATCAGACTAGCTTTCTGTGCTAAATATTTCAAAGCACAGAAAAAAAGCAATGCTGTGTGATACAAAGAGGTTCATTGCATATCTGTACTATATTGCGCAGTGCCAGATAGAACTTGCAGACATATTCAGGGGAACATATTTGTAGGAGAGGGGGTGGCATAGTGGTAATGTCACTGGATTAGTAATCCTGAACTTTAATCTAATGTTGTGGGTTCAAATCCAATTATGAAAGATGGCTAAATATTAATTTAGTTTTAATAATCTGAAATTGAAACACTAGCCCAATGATGATCATGTGACCCACAAAACCCCATCTGGCTTACAAACATGTTTTAGAGAAGGAAATCTGCTGCCCTGAGCTAGACTACAAATGACTCCAGAATTGTATGCCTCTTAACTGCTGTCTGGACAAAGAGGATGGACAATAAATACTCATTTGGCCATCAACACCAGGATCGCATGAACAAATTAAAATTTGTAAATAACAAAACTGAATCTGCATGCTACTCTCCAGCACAGTTCTGCCTGATACCTCACTTACGGAAAAGTGGGAGCTTGTTACCTGACAAAACGAACCAAAGCTACTCAGTGGGTATGACATTGCAAATCCATACATCCTTTAACTTTCCGTGCTTTTCAACAGCCTCAAAATAAGCAATGCAGGAGTGTACCAGCTCCATCTCAGACAATCTCACTGATGGTACACCTTAACAAAGGTGAGAATGACTGTTCTTTAGTTTACAGCCAAAAGCTGTTTGATGCAAGACCACAATTAAAAGACAGGAGTGTCTACGTGAGAGTGTTCACATCAGTGCAAACAGAGCAGGGATGACAGGGTTGCTTATGCCCTGATATCCTGAATCCATACAGCAAACTATTAATGATACTTGCTATAGGTATTTGCTACTGCAAACACTCAAGAACGAAAGGATCAATATATAGTGAAAACCAACATTCTCAACTATGTTTAACAATACAGTTCCAGAACTGTTCTTAAAGCAATGCCTGGATGCGAGAGACAGACACAACCAGGGCAGTGGAGAGTTCATGCACGCAGGAAACTTGCTGGGATGCTGGGAATTGCTCCCCTGACAGAATGGAGTGAATTAACAGCAATGAAATAATGTAAACACAAGTGGCTCCTTTTCATGTTGGTCCAAGTAAGCAGATGGGCAACAACAGCAGGATATTATTGTACTCTGATATGCTGCATTTCGATATGATCAGGAAGTGAACTGGGTCCATGCCACTGGCAGGGACACTAACGGAGAAATTAAACTGAAAACAAACCCTCCATTAAATTAACCTCCCTTCACTCTCATCCTTAGCTTCCTCAGCTTGAATGTTTGAACAGCTGACATTCGGAAAACATCCACATATTTATTTGTGTGTGGATGGTGCAAACTCCAGGGTATCCTTCTACATGCAAGTGTGAAGAGGGTCAGAGGGATAGAGAAACAAGGGGGGAAACAGGCAACAGCCTGAAATCTCCAGCAGTCTCGACTAGACAAGATGCACAAACTGAAGCGTATAAAAAACAAACAGCCACAAGTACAGTGGTTATCCCATTCTTTCACTTCAAACAGTGGCTCCATGATGGTAACATATCCTGTAGGGCAGAATCAAATGTCAATCAAATCCCCGCAATATTTTATCCATCAAGCGTTTACCCAATCTCCTCCTGCAGGCTTCAATTGGATCGATATTCAACACCATCTCAGGCAGCATATTGAAAGCTTTAATGTCAGGTTGCATCAAAAAGTTGCCTCAAGTTGCCTCTGATTATACTTCCGATCATGTTTTAACTATAGTCCTTCTGTTACCGACTCTTCAGCCAGTGGAACAGTTTCACTTAATTTACCATGTTAAGTCTACAGTTGATCATCACTTGGAGGTGGTAAGAGGACGATAAGGGCATAGAAAATACTCTGGGGGACTTCAATGCCCATTGCCAGGAGTGGCTCAGTAGCATCACTACTCAGTAAGCTGGTCCCGTCTGAAAGGAACTCGTTGCAAACTGGGTCTGCAGCAGGTGGTGAGGGAGCAGACAGGAGGAAAAATATCGAAAAGCCTGTTCTGAAGAAGGGTCTCTGGACCCAAAATGCTGACTCTGCTTTCGCTCCACAAATGTTGCCAGACATGTTGAGTTTCCTCGGCTATGTCTGTTTTGGTTTGAGGAGGAAAAATCTACTTAATGTTGTACTCTTGACAGTAACAGAAGGAGTGTCCACCACACAGTCCATGTGGAGACAAAGCACCACCTTCACATTAACAATACACCACTGCACCAAATGGACAGACTTTGAACAGATCTAGAAACTCAAAATTGAGCATCCATGAGGCGCTGCCGGTCATCAGCCACAGAACTGTACAAAAACACAATCTGCAGCCTAATGCCAATCTCCTGCTTTTTGACCAATATATTTGCACACTATTTTTATCCAATAATCATCCAATGTCCTCTTGAATGCCTCACTTGAACGTGGCTCCAAAACATTTCAAGGCAGTGCATTATAAAGTTTTGCCTTACTTCACACATGCTTCTTTTGCATGTAACTTTAAATCTATGCTCTCTTGTTCTTGCTCTTTTTACAAGCAGGAACAGTCTCTCCGCACATACTCTATCCAGCCAATTTATGGCTTTGAAAACTCCAATCCAATCTCCTCTTAGCCTAAACACAGAAACATAGCCTTCTTCTCTAAGGAGAACATTCTCAACCTCTCCAATCAATCTCTGTAACTGAAGTTTCTCTTTCCTGGGACTGTTCTCGTAAACTGCTTCTGCACTCTCTGCAATGTACATACATCTTTCCTATAAAACTGCGCCTGCAACTGTGCCCAATAGCTCAGATGGCTGGATGGCTGCTTTGCAACGCAGAGTGACACCATTAGCACAGGTTTAACTCCTGCATCAACTGAGGTTAACGTGAAGGACCCTCCTCATCAATCTCTCCCCTTATTTACTATTATCATTTCTAATGTCTTTGCCAACGCCAAGCAGTCCGTCTGATTTCATTCCACTTAAGACTCTCCAGTGGTTGATATCACTGAATGGTTTGCTAGGTCATTTCAGAAGGCAGTTAACAGTCAACCACATTGCTGTGGGTATGGAGTCTTGACCAAATAAGGACAGCAGTTTTCCTTCCTAAAAGGACATTAGTGAACCAAACGGGTTTTCACAACATGCAACAACGGTTTCAGGGCCATCATTAGACTTTGATTTTTCGATTTTTATTGAATTCAAATTCCACCTGCCATTGTGGTATTTGAACTCAGGTCCGCAAAACATCCTTTAGTCTCTGCATTACTACTCCAGTGTCGATTCCATTATGCCATTGCCTCCCCGCTAAAACACAGGGTCAAAAATCACTCTCACTGGGGATAATTAAAATGTTGTAATCCCATGAGATACAGGAATAAAACTAGGCCATTCGGCTGTGCCCTCAGGTCCTTGTCTCTCTTACTAGTAGGTCAACTCCTGCAGGGACTCTGCCAGTCAACGTGCCAAGAGGGACATGTGTGGCCAGTATGCCACAGCTTTCAGGCCTTGTCTTTTCATACTTGGCCTGACTGCTCCCACTATCACCAAACACACACAGGACAATAGATTATACCCATTTCAAATACCCACAAGCATCTTCATCCAAGTCACTGATATCAAATGCAAAAAGCTGAGGCCCCAGCACAAACACCTGAGGCAGTTCACCGATCACATCCTGCCAATCAGAAGACAATATGCTTATGCTCACTCTGTTTTCTGTGAGCCAGCTAACCTTTGTTGGTATATTACCACCTACACCACAAGGGCTCCTACATTTACATAATAACCTTTTATGTCTTGTTGAGTGCCTTCTGGGAATCCAAATACAGCACATCAACAGGCTCCCCTTTATCAACCTATTACTTCTTCAAAAAAAACTCTTAAATTGCTTAAACACAATTTCCGCATGGGAGAAGTCCATTAATGCACAGCACCTGCCACATTTTTCCACCTTCAAGACTCTTAAAAATCATGAGCATCCAGCTGTACAGGTCAATTCTGGATTCTGTCTTATAAAGTTCACCTCCACTCAAGAGAAAATGAGGTGGGCAACAATACAGGACGGAACCGTTTCTGCATATCCTAGGGTACAATACTGGTGTGGTCACTGGTGACTGTATAACACCGGAGTACAGTTCTCGTAGAGACAGGTCTGTCATTGTATAATACTGAGGTACAGTACTGGTGGTGGCAAGTCTATCACTGTATGACACTCGGGTACAATACTAGAGGAGACAGGTCTATCACTGTATAGCAATGGGGTATAATACTGGTGGGGACAGGTCTGTCATGGTATAACACAAAGGTACAGTAATAATGATCTGAAAGCTCCGAGATCTAGGTCTCGGCTCCACCCTCTGCAACTGGATCCTCACCTTCCTGAACCACAGGCCGCAATCAGCAGAGACAGACAACTATACAGCCTGCGTGATAACACTCAACACTGGAGCCCCATAAGGATTCGTTCTCAGCCTCCTACTGTACTCCCTACACACACAAGACTGTGTAGCCAAACGCTGAACAAACGCCATCTAAAGCTTGCTGATGACACCACATGGTAGGATCAAAATCATCAACAAGGAGTCAGAACACAGAAAGGAAAGAGAGAGGTTGGTAACGTGTTACCATGATAACTTCTAAATGCCAGCAAAACTAAAGAATTGATCATTGACTTCAGAATGAAAGAAAGAAGGAGAACATCTCCCCATTTACATCAATCGAGCTGAGGACGAGTGGGTTGAGAGCATCAAGTCCCTAGGACTGACAATAACCGACAACCTGTCCTGGACTTCCCACATTGATGCAACAGTCAAGGTGTAACAGCACCTCTTCTTCCTCAGTTAGTTCAGGAAATTCAGCATGTCCCTAAGGATTCTCACCAACTTTTACACCTGCACCATACAAAGCATTATATCGAGATGCATAATAGCCTGGCACGGCAACTGCTCTGCTCAGGACCATAAAAAACTACAGAAGTCGTGTTCACAGCCCAGACAATCATTGAAATCAACCTCCCTTCCACGGACTCCATTCACACGGCTCATTGCAGCATAAAGGCTGCAAACATCATCAAAGACCCATCCCAACCCAATAATGCTCTCCCACAGATAGTAGGAACTGCCGATGCTGGAGAATCTGAGATAACAAGGTGTACAGCTGGATGAACACAGCAGGCCAAGCAGCATCAGAGGAGCAGGAGAGCTGACGTTTCGGGCTTAGACGCTTCTTCAGAAAAGGGGTACAATACTGGTGTGGTCACTGGTGACTGTATAACACTGGGGTACAGTTCTCGTACAGACAGGTCTGTCATTGTATAATACTGAGGTACAGTACTGGTGGTGGCAAGTCTATCACTGTATGACACTCGGGTACAATACTAGAGGAGACAGGTCTATCACTGTATAGCAATGGGGTATAATACTGGTGGGGACAGGTCTGTCATTGTATAACACAAGGGTACAGTAATAATCATCTCAAAGCTCCGAGATCTAGGTCTCGGCTCCACCCTCTGCAACCGGATCCTCACCTTCCTGACCCACAGGCCACAATCTTCAAAAGATAGACAACTGTACGTCCTGCGTGATTGTACTCAACAGTCAACTCATTTTCTGAAGAAGGGTCTCGGCCTAAAACGTCAGCCTTCCTGCTCCTCTGATGCTGCTGGGCCTGCTGTGTTCATCCAGCTCTACACCGTGTTATCTCAATGCTCTCCCATAACCTCTTCCATCAGGCAGAAGATACAAGAAGCTTAAACACACATACCAGCAGGTTCAAGAACAGCTTCTTCCCTGCTGTTACTAGACTGCTGAATGGCAACTCCAACTTCAAATAATACTGATCGTGTTAATGTTGATCTTGCCTCACGTACATCCTGTGTGGCATAACCTGTTTGCCTTATCTGTCCAAGTTTTTTTTTCACCCTATGGTCTGTATGTCCTTGATTACTATGATCTGCCTGTACCTCTCGTAAAGAAAGCTTTTCATTATGTTTTGGTACACGTGACAATAAATCAATCAATCAGTGATGGGGACAGGTCTGACACTGTTTAATGCTAGGGATCAGATGTGGGGCTAGGTGGGGCAGGTCTGTAACTGTACAATACTGGGGGACAGCACCATTGGAGACAGGTCTATCATCGAAAACAGGGGTATAGTACAGAAGGGGACTGGTCTGTCACAGGAGAACACTGGGCAACAGTACTGGGTGTGGACAGGTCTGTCATTGTATAACACTGGACTACAGTACTGGTGGGTACAGGTCTGTCACTGTATAACGCTGGGGGACAGTACTGGTGGGGACAGGTCTGTCACTGTATAACGCTGGGTACAG
>JAHRHZ010000067.1:17678255-17724100 GCA_024137785.1 Ginglymostoma cirratum | reverse complement strand
GTACAGTACTAATAGGGACAGGCGGGTCACTGGAGGAGATAAACAGCTTAATAACTTGCAAAAATAGAGGCTATCTTAATATGTTGACTCCAGTGTAATTTTCCACCCTTTGTTCATAATACACATGGGTTGTAGTAACGTAATATTCCAGAGTAAGCAAACCGACACAGGCTATGAATGAGTTCTATTCTTGAGTACATTTGCAAGTTGATTTGTACACTAATGGGAACACAATAGAGAACAATATAAAATAGCCGCTCATAAACATGAGCAAACATTCATATGCTGGGTCTTTAAAATTAATATTAATACACTCCCTCCCGGTATGTGATCTTGCTCATAAGCATGTGCTCATCAGTTGGAAGTTGATAAATCAGGGACTGCCTGTAATCCCACGGCTACAACTCTATTTGCGAAGCTAATTATCAAAACAGCAACAAGTTCCATGGCTAGAAAATTACAACTGGTAACCAACACTTGCTGGTTGACAATGTTTCGAGGGGATTAGGAGGAACAGGCGTGTTATGGATTACGTGCACCCATCATTGAAGATTACAGAGCAGTTTGAGAGTGTAATTCATCAAATGTATGGACTTTTTAAAGACGAGTAGACAGCACAGAAGCAAGTGTGTTATGTTAAACCTGTATTAAAGACTTGGCGAAACTCAGAGGAGTACTGTGTAAGAGATCAGGGCACCAAATTTTAGCAAGGATGTCAAGGAATTAGAAAGGGTGCAGAAGAGATTTAGCAACTGCCCCATTCAGCGAAAGTCTCCATAAGCTGTCTCCAACTGAGCAAGTGCCCCTTCAGGAACCATACCCTAGCGAGAGTCAGCACCTTCAGGAACCGCATCCCAGCGAGAGTCAGCACCTTCAGTAACCGTATCCCAGCGAGAGTCAGCACCTTCAGAAACCGTATCCCAGCGAAGTCAGTACCTTCAGGTACTGTATCCCAGTGAGAGTCAGTACCTTCAGGAACTGTATCCCAGTGAGAGTCCAGTGGATGCGGCTATGAGCAAACATGAACACTTGGAGCATCCTAGCCTGGTTTTGTTATGAAGGCTTGCATGATGGATTTGGTGGTGCCATTGGCAAGTACAGCTATTTTATTTATGATGTGGAGACAGCCCATTCAGGATTGAAATCTGTCTCATGTTGGACAGCAGCACACAAATCACAGTGATGGCTTCAGAATATCAGTTAATCCCAAAAGATTACTTCAGTTCCCACAGCTTGCTTGGAGTGCATGTAGAAGCCATTAACTGCTGGATAGAAAGTTAATTAAAGAGGAAGTGCATTCTGCTGAATTGCTCTGTGATCGTGAAATGCTCTAAAGGGAGCTATTCACATTTGCTTGCGTTTCTCAGTCCCTTCTTATAACTGTGCATTATGATGACTGGTTCAAGACATTCAGCAGACAAATGTTCTCAGACTGCCTTGCTGCAACAATCTGGGCAGAGCTAGGGGACATGGGACCATCTTGTGCCACATTTAGCACCAGAGATAGTGCTGGTGCACATTTTGAATCCAGCCTCCGCAGTGGAGAATAGGCAAAGTCACAGCACAACAGTCTAAAGACAGGATTTCTATATTTGTGCTTTGACCGCAGACTGAAATCGGAAAAGAACTGTTTTAAAAATGGAACAAGAGAATTCCTGCACTTAAGAGTGAGCTACAATGCTTATTCTAAGCATTTTTACAATGCTTTTTGTTCAATTACTGTGGAAAAGTTAGTTGCAGATGAACTGGCACCATACGTACAAGATAAGGTTCAACTGGCAACAAGCAGCTAATCGGTCTGTGGAGGCACACCATCATACAGCATTACAGCACAAAAACAGGCCCTTCAGCCCACTGAATCTATGCCAGTCAAAAATACCACCTAACTATTCTAATCCAATTTCCTAGCACTTGCTCCATAGTTTTGTATGTGCACATCTAAACACTTCTTAAATGCTGACAGTGCGTAGGGAAGAAACTATGCTGGACATAGACTTCAAAGTGTTGAAGAATCAACAATAACCCAAAGAGATATCAAGGTGTAGAGCTGGATGAACACAGCAGGCCAAGCAGCATCAGAGGAGCAGGAAAGCTGACATTTCGGGCCTAGACGCTTCTTCAGAAATGTTTTTTCTGAAGAAGGGTCTAGGCCCGAAACATCAGCCTTCCTGCTCAGCCTGCTGTGTTCATCCAGCTCTACACCTTGATATCTCTTTGGGTTATTGTTATCTCAGATTCTCCAGCATCTGCAGTTCCTACTATCTCTTTCAATGACCCAAAGTGTCTGTTTCTGTGGTAAAATGTTTTGTCTGATCCTGGTTTGGTTTCTTACAGAAATACCCTGCTAGTTTCTCTATTCCTGACCCATCATCCGATAACATGACCCATCATCCGATAACATGACCCATCATCCGATAACATGACCCATCATCCGATAACATGACCGCACCGACCCCCAAGTCACAACTCTTGATTACCCTTTTCAAATGGCTGGAGAAAATAGCAGCTGCCAATACATTTATTCAGATTGCCTTCAGATTCTCAAAGTCTGCTTGGCACTGATTGTTTATTTCTTTAAATTTGACAAATTTGTTAAAGGTACAGCTATCATGCTGAAATAGAGTATGAGCATATGGCAAAACACACACAGACCTAGAAGTCTCATGATTTCTCATTTATTTTAGGAACAGAGTATTCACATTCACGACCCTGACATGCTTGCCTTGTCCTGCAATATGTCCCTATAGGAACATTTCTCTTGACTTTCCAAGCTCATTTCTGGCTAAATTTATTCATTTATTTCATTCATTCATGGGATGTGGGCATCACTGGCTAGGGCCAACCTTTTTGCCCATCTCTAATAGCCCAAGGCAGTTAAGAGTCAACCATATTGCTGTGGGTTTGGAGTCACACGTCGGCCCGACCAGCAAGAACAGCAGACTTCCTTCCCTAAAGGGTTCAGTGAACCAGGTGGGCTCTGCCGACAATTGATACCTGGAAAACATCAGCATGGTCATCATTAGACCATTAATTTCAAATTTTTACTGAATTCAAATTCCATTATCTACCATGAACCCAGGTCCTCAGAACATTTTCTGGATCTCTGAATTAACAGTCTAATGATAATACCACTCAGCCGCTGCCTTCACCTAAGCCAGCAAACTGTAATTGCTTAAACATGTTCTACTTGTCTCACTTCCCAAGTGTTGCCATACATCACAACATTGTTTCAATAAATAAGAGACATGAATCTCAGCTACGACCTGACTCGTTAACTCAAATGGCATTATCCAACATTGGTATAACTCAGTTTGTGTAACAAAAAGCAAATATTTCTTCAGCCCTTGATGTCAATGGCACTTGCTGGTCCTCCTTTAATGGATCAACCTTAGAAAAAAATGACACACTGTCAAATCTATCAACATAGTCATCCAACCATTGAATTGGGTACGAATCTGTCTTCATGATCACATTTACCTTTCTATAATCAATGCAGAGCCCAAATGATCCATTCAGTTTAGGAGCTAACATTAGTGGTGAATTCCAGCTGTTTTGTTATTTATTCATTTTGTGGGATATGGGCATCGCTGGCTGGCCGGCCCAGCATTTATTGCCAGTGCCAATCTGCCCTTGAGAAGGTGGTGGTGAGCTGCCTTCTCGAACCACTGCAGTCCACCTGCCACAATATCATTAGGGAGGGAATTCCAGGATTTTGACCCAGCGACAGTGAAGAAACGGCGATATATTTCCAAGTCAGGATGGTGAGTGGCTTGGAGGGGAATTTGAAGGTGGTGGTGTTCCCCATGTATCTGCTGCCCTTGTCCTTCCAGATGGGAGTGGTTGTGGGTTTGGAAGGCGTTTTCTGAGGATCTTTGGTGAATTTCTGCAGTGCATCTTGTAGATAGTAAACACTGCCTCTACTGATGGAGGTTGGAGGAGGAAGGAGTGGATGCTTCTGGATGCAGTGCCAATCAAGCCGACTGCTTTGTCCTGGATGGTATCAAGCTTCTTGAGTGTTGTTGGGGCTGCACTCATCCAGGCAGGTGGGAAGTATTCTATCACATTCCTGGCTTGTCTTGTAGATAGTGGACAGGCTTTGGGAATCAGGTGAGTTACTTGCTGCAGTATTCCTAGCCACTGACCGACTCTTGTAGCCAGTGTTTATGTGGTGAGTCCAGTTGATATTCTGGTCAATGATAACCCCCAGGATGTTGATAGTGGGGGATTCAGTGACGGTAACACAGCTGAATGCCAAGGGGCGATGGTTACATTGTCTCTTATTGGTGATGGTATTATGCTGGCATTTGCGTGGCGCGAATGTTACTTGCCACTTGTCAGCCCAAGCCTGGATATTGTCCAGACCTCGTTGCATGTGAACATGGACTGCTTCAGTATCTGAGAAGTCACGAATGGTGAACATTTTGCAACATTGGTGAGCATCCCCACTTCTGACCTTATGATGGAGAGAAGGTCATTGATGAAGCAGCTGAAGATGGTTGCGCCCAGGACATTACCCTGAGGGACACCTGCAGAGATGTTCTGGAGCTGAGATGACTGACTGCCAACAACCATGACCATCTTCGCATGCGTCGGGTATGACTCCAACCAACGGAGCATTTGCCCCCTGACACCCATTGATTCCAGTTTTGCCAGTCAAATGCTGCCTCGAATTCAAGGGCTGTCACTGTTACCTCCTTCCTGGAGTTCAGCTCTTTTGTCCATATTTGAACTGAGACTGTAATGAGGAGCTGAGTGGCCCTGGCAGAACCCAAACTGTGCGTCACTGAGAAGGTCATTGCTGAGCAGGTGCTGCTTGATATCACTGCTGATGACACCTTCCATCACTTTACTGATGATCAAGAGTAGAATGATGGGGCAGGAATTGGCCGGGTTGGATTTGTCCTGCTTTTTATATACAGGACATACCTGGGGCAATTTTCCACATTGTCGGATAGATACCAGTGTTGTAACTGTACAGGAACAGCTTGCCCAGGGGAGCAGCTAGTTCTGGAACATTAATCTTCAGTACTATTGCCAAAATGTTGTCGGGGCCCATAGCCTTTGCAGTATCCACTGCTTCCAACTGTTTTTTGATATCATGAGGAGTAAATCAAATCAGTTGAAGGCTGGTATCTGTAATGCTGGGGACCACTGGAGAAGGCCGAGATGGGTCATTCTATCAACACTTCTGGCTGAAGATTGCTGCGAATGCTTCAGCCTTATCTTTTGCACTGATGTGCTGGGCTCTTCCATCATTGAGGATGAGGATATTTGTGGAGCCTCCTCCTCCAGTGAGTTGTTTAGTTGTCTACCACTATTCACGACTGGATGTGGCAGGACTGCAGAACTTAGATCTGATGTGTTGGTTCTGGGATTGTTTAGCTCAGTCTATCACTTGCTGCTTACACTGTTTGGCGTGCAAGTAATCCTGTTTGGTGGCTTCACCAGGTTGACAACTCATCCTCAGGTATGCCTGGTCTGCTCCTGGCATGCCCTCCTGCACTCTCCATTGAACCAGGGTTGATCCCCTAGTTTGATGGTAATGGTCGAGTGGGGGATATGCTGGGCCACGACGTTACAAATTGTGCTGGAGTACAATTCTGTCACTGTTGATGGCCCACAGCACCTCATGGATGCCCAGTCTTGAGTTGCTGGATCTGTGAGAAGTCTGTCCCATTCAGTGATAGTGCCACACAATACGACGGACGTTGCTCTCAATGTGAAGGCAGGACTTTGTCTCCACAAGGGCCGTGCGGTGGTCGCTCTTACTGATACTGTCATGGACAGGTACATCCCCAGCATTACAGATACCAGCCTTCAACTGATTTGATTTACTCCTCGTGATATCAAAAAACAGTTGGAAGCAGTGAATACTGCAAAGGCTACAGGCCCCGACAACATTCTGGCAATAGTACTGAAGACTAATGTTCCAGGCATATGGTATGCTTGCCTTCATCGGACGGGGTATTGAGTATAAGAGCTGGCAGGTCATGTTAAAATTGTACAAGACTTTGGTTCGGCTGCAATTAGAATACTGTGTACAGTTCTGGTCGCCCCATTACCGAAAGGATGTGGAAGCTTTGGAGAGGGTACAGAGAAGGTTTACGAGAATGTTGCCTGGTATGGAAGGTGCTAGCTATGAAGAGAGGTTGAGTAGGTTAGGATTGTTTTCATTAGAAAAAAGGAGATTGAGGGGGGACCTGATTGAGGTCTTCAAAATCATGAAGGGTATAGACAGGGTTGAGAGAGATAAGCTTTTTCCCAGGGTGAGGGATTCAATAACGAGGGGTCACGTGTTCAAGGTGAGAGGAGAAAAGTTTAAGGGGGATACACGCGGAAAGTACTTTACACAGAGGGTGGTAGGTGCCTGGAACGCGTTGCCAGCAGAGGTAGTAGAGGCAGGCACGGTAGATTCATTTAAGGTGCGTCTGGACAGATGCATGAGTAGGTGGGGAGCAGAGAGATACAGATCCTTAGGAATTGGGCGATAGGTTTAGACAGTGGATTTGGATCGGCACAGGCTTGGAGGGCCGAAGGGCCTGTTCCTGGGCTGTAAGTTTTCTTTGTTCTTCTTTGTTCTTTATCTGCAGCTGGCAGACTGGTAAGGTTGAGGTCAAGTATGCTTTTCCCTCTTGTTGGCTCCCTCACCACCTGCTGCAGACCCAGTCTAGCAGCTCTGTCCTTTCGGACCCAACCAGCTCGATCAGTAGTACTGCTGCCCAGCCACGCTTGGTGGTGGACATTGAAACCCCCACCCAGAGTACATTCTGTGCCCTTGCCAGCCTCACTGCTTCCTCTAAGTACTAGTCGACATGGAGGAGTACCGATTCATCAGCTGAGGGTATGAGGTAATCAGCAGGAGATTTCCTTGCCCACGTTTAACCTGAAGCCATGAGACTTTATGGAGTCCGGAGTCAACGTTGAGGACTCCCAGAGCAACTGCCCCTCGACTGTATACTATTGTGCCACCACCTCTGCTGGGTCTGCCCTGCCAGTGTGACGGGACACATCCAGGGATGCTGATGGTGGTGTCTGGGATATTGTCTGTAAAGTATGATTCCATGAGCATGACTATGTCATGCTGTTGCTTGACTAGTCTGTGAGACAGCTCTCCCAGTGTTGTCACTTGCACCCAGATGTTGGTCAATTTCCTTCCCTGAAGGACAATCATGAACCAAATGGGTTTTTCTGACAATTGGCAATGATTTCATGGTCATCAGTAGATTCTTAATTCCAGGATTTTTTATTAATCTGCCATGGCAGGATTCGAACCTGGGTCCCCAGAACATTATCTGTGTCTCTGGATTAATAGTCTAGTGATAAAAATATCACTGAGCCATTGCATTCAACCAAATAGGTTCAACCAAATGATTTTCTAGTTTGTACCGAATCTTCTTCCACTTGAATACGTGGAATTTAATAGAGCTTTCGACAAGGTCCCTCATGGAAGGCTCTTCCAGAAGACTGAGATGCGTGCGATCCATGGTAACTTGGCTACTTGGATTCAGAACTGACTTGCTCATAGAAGGCAGAGGTTAGTGTTGGAAGGGTGTTTTTCAGGCCGGAGGTCCGTGACTAGTGGCATTCCACAGGGATCCGTACTGGGACATCTGCTCTTTGAGATGCATATAAATGACATAGATGAAAACATAGCTGGATGGGTTAATGGATTGGCAGGCAACACAAAGGTCATTGGAGTTAAGGGTAGTGTAGAAGGTTGTCAAAGGATACAGCAGGATATAGATCAGTTGCAGATATGAGTGGAGGAATGGTAGATGGAATTTAATTCATGTTAAGTCTAAGGGTCTGCTTTTTGGGAGATCAAATATTAAGGAAAAGTGTATAGTTATTGGCAGGACCCTGAACAGCACTAATGTAGAGGGATCCTGGGGTTCAAGTCTATAGCTCCCTGAAAGTGATCACACAAGTAGATAGGGTGGTTAAGAAGGCATGTGGCATGCCTGCCTTTATAATCGAGGAATTCAGTCCAAGAATCAGGACGTTATATGGCATTTTTAGAAGACTTTGGTTGGGCCACACTTAGAATATTGTGCTCAATTCTGGTCTTCACATCAGAGGGAGGATGTGGAGGTTTTGGAGAGGGTGCAGAAGAGGTTTACCAGGGTGCTGTCTGGATCAGAGAGTATGAGCTAGAAGGAGAGGCTAGAAAAATTTTTTCTGGAGTGTTTTTTCTGGCTGTTTTCTGGAGCAGCAGAGACTAACAGGAGACTTGACAAAAGCTCAAAGTTTTGGCAAAGACCTGTAGCTAAGATTGTGGGCGAGGTTGTTGACTTGCTCGCTGAGCTGACTTGTTCTCGTTCAGACGTTTTGTCGCCGTGCTAGGTAACATCATCAGTGGAGCCTCTGATGAAGTGATGTGATTTTACTCCGCATGGAATTTAAACTGTTTGGTCCGTTATGCTGAGTAGTGTCATTTCTGGTTTTGAGCTGTATGGGTTTGTATAGGGGGTCCAATTCTATATGTTTGTTGATTGTATTACGGGTGGAGAACCATGCCTGTAGGAATTCCCGTGCATATCTATGTTTGGCTTGGGCTACTATGGTTACCTTGTCCCAGTTGAACTGACGGCCTTCATTACCTGTGTCCCCCAATATTAAGGAGAGTTTGTCGTGCCGTTTTGCTGCTAATTTGCTCCCTTAGCAGCAAAATGGCACGACGAACTCTCCTTAATATCGGTTCACACAGACAATGAATGCCGTCAGTTCAACTGGGACAAGGTAACCATAGTAGCCCAAGCCAAACATAGAATCACACGGGAATTCCTAGAGGCATGGTTCTCCACCCGTAATGCAATCAACAAACATATAGAATTGGACCCCATATACAAACCCACACGGATCAAAACCAGAAATGACATTACTCAGCATAATGGACCAAACAGTTTAAATTCCATTCGGAGTAGAATAACATCACTTCGTCTGAGGCTCCACTGATGTCACCTGGCATGGTGATGAAATGTCTGAACAAGAACAAGCCAGCTCGGCGAGTAAGTCAACAACCTCACTTGATAGAAGTCTATAAATTACAAAATGCATAAATAGGGTTGATGGTCAGAATCTTTTTCCCAAAGTTGAACTGTCTCATACTAGGGGACGTGCATTTAAGGTTCAACAAGATGTGAGAAGCAATGTTCTGCATCAGTAAGCTTTGCATGATCAGTAAGGAGAGATCACATCTGGAGTGAGACACAGTTCAAATGAGTGTGTGTTTCCAGGATTGTGCAGCAACATAGGAACTTGGTGCAGGGGGCAGAGGTGCTTTTTGCTATTTTTCGTTCATAGATTTTTTAACAGGATAAATTGAAACCCAGGATTGGGGGGGCCTGACACAAAAACAGCAGCATCACAGGAAAACTCTAAGTTATATGGTTGGTAATAGCTGCTAATTTGACAATTATAAGTTATTTTCAGATTAAAGGTAAATAGAAGAAATATTATACAGATTAAAAATTAAAAGCCCAGGAGAAAATTATGAAAAACAAATTTTCAGCGCAAAATAAAGAAAAGAGAGGTGCAGGGCCAGGCAAAGCATTGCAGTTGCATGATGTAGGAGCTGCTGGATCCCATTTTCATTCATAGTGACCACATCTGGAATATGTGTTCATTGTTTAAGCAATCTCTGGCTCTGAGTTAATTAGCTAGAATCTGAGCTTTGAACACTGTGACAGGTCAGGGAAGGTGAGAGTTACTTGGACGCTGTGTTTCAGGAGACAGTCATACCCTTTAGATTAACAATATTGAATTTGGTTAGAGGTCAGGGACAGGAGGCTCTGACTATGAGCGAGGCAGGTACAGGGATCCAGGAGGCACTGCTGAAGGTCATTCGGCTCTTGAATTTGTCCAACAGGTTTGAGATTCTTGTTCCCTCTGTGGACAAGAGTAGGAGATGTAGGGAGGATGAGCAAACTGATCTTAACACCATCGTACAGCAAGCCATTCAAGAGGGGAGAGAAAAGAGAATTGTAATTGGCAGTAGCAAAGTCAGGAATAAGCACTATCCTTTGTGGCCACGATCAAGAATGAAAGAGTGCATGCAAGACAGAGACAGCACACGTTCAAATGAGCAAGAGAGCAAGTGCGAGCGCGAAAGTGAGGGCAAGTGCAAGTGCGAATGTGAGAGCGAGAGCAAGCATGAGGGTGAGGGCAAGTGCGAGAGCGTGGGCGATCGCGAGTGTAAGCATGAGAGCGAGGGCAAGGGTGAGAGCAAGCAATAGCAAGAGTGACAGAAAGACAGTTAAAGAGTGAGCGAGAGTGTGATCAGTGATAGCCCCAAAGTATAAATTCAGAATCCAACAAAAGAGGACTAAAATGATAATAAAAGAGACAGAAAATAAACTGCAAGGGCAAATTGGTGAGGTACATAAAAACTGACAATAAGAGCTTCTTTAAACAAACGAAAAGGAAGAGAGAGGTCAAAGTGAACCTTAGAAGGGCCCCTTAGAAGCTAAATCTGGGGAGACAGTTATGGGAAACAAAGAAATGACAGAAGAGTTAAAGAGATTTTTGTATCAGTCTTTACTGTGGAAGTAATACTAAAGAATTTGGGGGAGAAATGAAGTACCAATACCATCACCACGTAGTAGTATTAGACAAACTAGTGGGGCTAATGGCAGCCAAGTCCCCCAGTCCTGATAGATTATATCACCAGGTACCTAAAACAAGTAGCTACAGAGAGTGTGGAAACATTGATTGTAATTTTCCAAAAATCCTTGGATTCTGAAGAAGTACGAGAGGATTGGGAAAACTGCCAACGTGACACCGCTATTCAAAAAGGGAAGGGGGTAAAAGCAGGTAATTATAGGCCACTTGGCCAAACATCTACTGTTTGAAAAGTATTGGAATCAATTATTAAGGAAGTAACAGCAGAGCATTTGGAAGATCATAATCCAATCAAGCTGAGTCAGAATGGCTTCATGAAAGGGAAATCATGTCAAACTTATTTATTCGAATGTCTTGAGGAAAATTCAACAAGCATGGATAGAGGTGAACCAGTGCATGTGTTGTTTTTAGACTTCCAGAAGGCATTTAACAACATACCTCACAAAAGGCTAAGCCAGAAGAGCCCAAGGTGCTGGAGGTAGTATATTGGCTATAGACTTGGCCAATGAACAGGGAACAGCAAATAGGGATAAGGGATTCATTTCCAGGTTAGTGACCTGTGACCAGTGGAGTTCCCACACGGATCAGTGCTAGGACCACAACTGTTTACAATATGTATCAATAACCTGGGGGAAGGAAGTGAATGTACAGTAGCCACACATTTACAGATAACACAAAAAAAGGTGGAAAGTTCTAAGAAGGATGTAAAATTTACAGTGAAATCTTATTGGTTAAGTGAGTGGGCAAAAAGTTGACAAATGGGGTACAACGTGGGAAAATGTGAAGCTGTTCATCTTGGAAGAGAGAACAAAAGAATAAGCTTAAATGGAGAAAAACTGCAGGAAGCTGTTACATAAAGAGAATTTGGAAGTATTTGTGCACAAAACACAAAGCTAGTAAACAGCAGGTAACCAGCAAGGCTAATGGAATGTTGGCCCTTATTTCAAGGGGGTTGCAGTACAAGAATAGGAAAGTCTTACCAGCACCTTGTACAGCTGCCGTAAGACCAGATTTGGAGCACTAAGAGCATTTACGGTCCCCTTATTTATTTCATTGGTGGCAGTTTAGAGAAGGTTCACTAAGACAACCCCTGGTATGGAGGGATTGTCTTATGAGTAGATGCTAAACAGGTTGGGATTACACTCGCTGCAGGAGAACGAGAGGGGATCTCATTGAAACATGTAGAATCCTTAAGTAGTTTGACAGAGTAAATGCTGAGAGGATGTTTCCCCTCATGGGAGAGTCTAGGACTAGAGGGCATAGACTCAGAATAAAGGTGTGCCAATTTAAGGCTGAGATAAGGTGAAATTTCTTCTCTGAAGGGGCGAACAGTCTTTGGAACTCCTTGCCACAGAGACCTGCAGAAGCAGAGTTACTGTAAATACTAAGGCTGAGATACATTCTTGATCAATAGGGTAATGGGGAAAGTGCAGGAATGTGGACGTCGGGAAGGTTGAATCAGCCATGATCCTACTGAATTGCAGAACAGGCTTGAGGGGCCAAATGGCCTCCACCTGGTTCTATCTGTAGTGGTCTTATGTTCTTAATATACTGCTCTAGTCACAAAATGTCAACATTCCATTAGCTTTCCTGGTTATCTGCTAGTTTTGTGTTTTGTGCACAAATACTTCCAAATTCCCTTTGTAAGGGCTGTGTCTCTAGTGCAATAGGGTGAAAATCTGATTGCAGCAAATCAAACATTCAGTTATAGAAAAGGTGGGTGATGATAATACTTTTATAGACTTTGGAGAGATTTAGAAGGTTGGCGATGATGTGGATGTTTAAATCAATCAGACACACAGAGGGTCAATAAGCCATTTAAGACCCTTGGGCTTATTCAGCCATTCAATTAGATTATTGGTGCTCTCTAAATCAATTCCTTTTACACACCTTTGCCCATACCCCTTGATATCCTTAGCTCCTAAAATTATCAAACTCAATTTTGTGAACTTCAGTTGAACTCCACCACCCACAGGGAGAATCCCACTACCCTTTCTTTGAGAAGCTACTGGCTGATTTCACTCCTAAACAGACTAGACTTCATTTTAAGATTATGTCCCCCCAATGTTCTGGATTTCCTCAACAGAGGAAATAGTTTCTTGTAACTACCTGGACAAATCCCTTAATCATTTTAACCACCTCAATTACACTACCCCATAACCTTTTAAACTTAAGGGAATTCAAAGAACGTTTATACAACCTTTAATTGAACTCATAATTTAGTTCATAAATGAAGCCCAGGCATAATTTTGGTGAAATTGAGCCCCATCCCCTCCAAGGTCACCATTTCTTTCCTGAGATGTTGTGGCAAGAGCAGAACGGAATGCTCCAAGCGGAGTTTAACTAAGCTGCTGCACAATTGAAGGAGCACTTCCAACCTTTTGTATAAACTGAGTCAAGTTGGAAGGCCATCAATCCAAACCATTCTCTCTTTTTCAGTCTACATAGAGGAGACAATGGCATTACGGTAATGGTACAGGACTTCTAATCCAGATGTCTAGGTTAATGTCCTGGGCAGCTGCTGAAATTTAATCCAATTAATGAAATCTGGAATTGAAAACTAGTCTCAGTATGGTGACCATGAAACTCTCATCAATTGTGTTAAAATCCATACAAGTTCACTGATGTCCTTTGGGAATTGAAATGTGCCTTCCTTACCCAGTCTGGCTTACTCGGGACACTCCAGACTCTCAGCAATGTGGTTAACTCTCAACTGCTTTCTGAAATGGGACCACAAATCACTCAATTCAAGGACAATTAGGGGATAGCAATAAGTGCTCACCCTGCCAATGACACCCAAATCCCATGAAGGGATTCAATAACAAACTCTACCTGGTTTTGCGAGTATTCTCAGAATTTTCAGTTTTTATTCCATGAGCCTTATTGATTGTGTCAGTACTTCTGTACTCGCAATGAGTGATATGCCAACTTGCATGCCCAAACCCATTTATTCCTCCACATTCCCATGTCTCTCATGAAGGAGGAGCATTAGCATTTCTTGCATCATTACAACCTTGTTCAAAAATGGAATAAAGAGCTGAATTCCAGAGGTTAGGCAATAGTGACAGGCCGCATTCAATTGAGCGTGGCATCAGGGAACCCAAGCAAAACTGAATCATGGGTGGCAAATGGCAAACTTTCTGCTGGTTGGAGTCATACCTGGCACAAAGGATGGTGATTATGATTGTTGGAAATCAGTGATCTCAGCTTCTCTGCAGGAGTTCCTCAGAGTAGTGTCCTAGGCCCAACCATCTACAGCTGCTTCATCAAAAACCTTCCCTCCATCATAAGGTCACAAGTGGGGATGCTCATCAATGATGGCACAATGTTCAGCACCATTCACAACTTCTGACATAAAGAAGCAGTCCATATTCAAATGCAACAAGATCTGGACAATCAAGTGGCAAGTAAAGTTCACACCACACAAATGCCAGGCAACAACTATTTCCAATAAGACATGATGTAATCATCAACCCCTGACATTCAATGGTGTTACCATCATTGAATCCCTCCACTATCAACATCCTGGGGGTTACCAATGACCACAATATGAACCAGACTCACCATACATACACAGCGGCTACAAGAGTAGATCAGAGACTAGGAATATTACAGCAAATAACTCAACTCCTGACTCCCCAAAGCCTGTCCACCGTCCACAAGGCACACATTTGGCGTACAATGGAATACTCCCCATTTGCCTGCATGGGTGCAACTCCAACAACACGAGAAGCTTGATACTGTCCAGGACAAAGCAGCTTGCTTGACAGTTTGCGGTTATGGTGCCAATCAGTCACTACAGAATCATATTGCTTTTCTAGCAACTTCTGTTTTTGTTCCTGACTTACAGCATCTGCAGGTCTTTCAGTTTTTACTCCACAATCAATGCTCAGTAACAGCAGTACTATCTACAAGATGCACTGCGGAAACTCAAAGATTCCAAACCCATGACCAATTCCATCAAGGAGGACATGGGCCGCAGATATATGGGAACACGACCACCTGCAAGTTCCCCAAGTCACTCATTATCCTGACTTAGAAATAGATCACCATTCTCTCAGGTTCACTGGGTCCAAACCCTGGAATTCCCTCTCTAAGGGCATTGAGAGTCAACCTACAACACATGGATGGTAGTCGTTCAAGTAGGCAGCTCATCACCACCTTCTCAAGGGCAACCTAGGGACAGGCAATAATTGCTGGCCTAGCCAGCAACGTCTAAGTCCCACGAGTGATTTTAAAAAAAATTTCCAACACTGAATTCAGTTTTCCCTCAACTTACTGAATCCAGTTCTAAAGATAGGTTACTTGACTTGAAACGGTAAGTCTGTCCTCTCTCCACAGCCGCTAGTAGACCTGCTGAGTGTCCCCAGCAATGCTGTTTTTGTTTATTACTGAATCTATGTCACTTTATAATATCCTCCACATATAGTCAAGAGTCAGACAGACAAATACTTCAGACCTACGCGGGGCAAGCAGTGTCACAAGCACACAAGAGACTACTGTAGCACGTTCATGGAATAAGAAACTAGAAACAAAGTGACCTGCTGGTGTGCAAGTGCACACAGTGAGCAAAGAACAAACTACTCACACAGAAGAGGGACACACACTCAGGCGGGCGACAGTGGCAGATGGATGCATGCAAGGATGTAACACCCCCAAAATCTCAATGCTTTGACCCAGAAATTCCATTGAGATAAGGTATACCACTCACAGAGCACTAATCTGTACTGTTTATGCATCGTGCAATGAATCATTACTCCTCATTCCTGAATCTCATTCTGCAGTGACAACAGTTCTTTACGATGTCACAATAACCTCAATAGTGTCACAGCAGCTTTCTCAAAACATCACTGCAGCCTCCCTGCCCTGACAGTTTAACCATTCCACCGACATATCTGTAGCATCCCTCCCAAAGCTGATTGAGTCTACACCATAGCTCAGCAGAAAATGTACACAGGATCACATGGGGAGGGAAGAAATATCTTGCGAGTCAAACAACACTACCGTGGCTATTCCACCCATAATAAATCATCAAACACAAATGCTATTATAACATGGCGTTTCAAAACATTTAAACTTTAAGAACCATCACCAAAAGAACAATCCAAATTCAATGGGTGACTTTGAGAAAGTCACTCCACCTAACTTAATCTTTGTACTTTTCGGACAGTATTAAAGTGGACTTCTGGGAAACCATATTGTAAATGACTGATTGTCATCCTGTGTCTTTTGTATTACTGTATATCTCACATGCAAAGAGGAAGATTTAATTCAATCTATCAGCAATTGAGGAGCGTGCTGTTGCTGGCTCTCAATAATCGATCCCCATTTCATATTCAGGATCTATATTTACATAATTAGTCACATGAGACACACACCAGGTTGTAACCCACTATGAGAAACTACAAATCACATACCGTGCGACATTATTTTGGCTTAAGTCAAAGTTTACTGCCCATCATTTGAAACGATATCAGGAAGAGAACATTAACAGGATTAACTGAGAATATGTCCAGTTTGTCTCCCTGTCTGCAAGGCACCCATTTTCAGGGCACATGTCACAGCAGAGACTGATTTTTGAAGATGCCAAGCCACTCACACGTGCTGCCTGGAGTTTACACCATTTCAGCTGGTCAAAGTGCTGTAACAGTGCAGCTCCGTGCACAGTTCTGGGAGAATGAATAAGTAACACCTTGGTACAAAATAAACAACTGCTTAAATCAGTCATCAAGATGCTGCCATAACCCTTTTATATTGGTCATAAGCATGGGTTGTCAACAAAACCTGTGACAACTGCTCAATCCAATTTCTAGATACCAGAATTTACAGTGTTTTAAGAAGGCACATCACTATTCAACAGTCAGAACAGCTCAGAAAGAGTTAATGCCAAGTTTGTTTAACACGTTAAAACTGCTGGCATTATACAATATTTAATTTCAACACTATTCAGGAAATGAAAATCTCAGAGGAACCATTGAAGTGTCATCTTTAATATACAGGAGAAAAGGGTCTTTTGCACTTACCCTATCTTTGTGAACAGCTTCCCTTGGGCATGGAGGAAATTCAGGATAAATCTTTTATTCAGCTGTTTTTTGGTGGGGGGAGGTGGAAGGGAAGGAAAAAGAAAGAAAAAGGGAGAGGGGGAGAGAAAAGAGACAATTAATCTACTTGCAGCATGTTCTTATCAGCAGTCAACATCAGAGACGGAGGACAGCATGACCACAACTCAGTGGCAAGAAGCAGATGCTTGGAGCAGGAACGTGCCCACGGTCACACAGGCCTGCAGTTTCTGCCAAGGCTCTCCGTGCTGAGCACCTCGCAACAATGTGCCGCCCTCTGCTGGTAACTGGAGGTACATTGTGTCCCAGTACGCATCCCCCAGAGAACGATGAACTGCCATCAGCCTGAACTTTCAACCCACTTGGGAACAGGGGAACAAGGTCAAAAGCAAAACATTTATTGGAAATCACAGTGAAACGTGTACTAACCACTTGACAGAAATCAGGTGTCTTGCGCAGGCTGGGGCTACAAACTAAGGATCAGACTACAAAAACATAGGCAGTCTGTTCGGCATCTCAGCCTGAGCAAAACCTCCCCACTGCCACCACCGACAACCCCGCGCAAGCCCAAAAACCAAGATGGTCCGTGTTAAAGAGTCCTGGTGTAACGGTCACCAAAAGTTTAGATCTCAATGGCACTAACTCAACATTTTTGGGAGAATCACATCAAGGCCTGTATAGGAATGGAGAAACGACCAGCAAGAAGCGGTCCGGACATCTTGCACACAGCGACCAGCCCATTCAGAGTGACTGTGATTGAGCCTGGGAAAGTAGAACGTATCTCTGACATCCTGAATTTGTGTGGAGCCTACGCAGACAGCAGAGGTAACCAGGAATCGTTAGAGGAAGGGTGCACAGATGGTGATAGCAGAAAGTTCAGGAGCGTCGAGTTTTCGACTGAGTAACAATCACTATCGCCTTCCAACCTTGACCATGGCTCTCAGGTTCTCGTAGAAAATAACAGAACACAAAAAGCTACAAAACCTCTCACATTCCCCCAAAGGCACTAAAGTAACTCTGAACTCCATAAAGAAATTGGAAAGCACACACATGGTTACATTTTCTCACTTCATTCCATAAGACCATTCGCTACACAGCTCTGTTTCTGGGTTCTGCGTTTCAATCTTTTATTATAAAGTTGCAAGTCAACAGCTGGCAGAAAGGGCAAACATTCCAAATACAGCCTTCACTTTGAACTCAGTACCCCTAAAACCCTCTCCAAGGACACAGTTCAGAGTGTTCCTTGACGAGGCCAGCTCACCCATGCTCAAATCATCACTTCCTTTGCAGAGTGGCATATAATAGAAGATTGAACAGTATTTATTACATCCACATTAAAGTAGGACTGGTACCAATTTACACAGTTTAATTGCTAAAACCACAATTAAACAATGCATGACTGGTGAACAGGCCAAAAGGTCAGTCCTTGCTGTCCCACCACACCCAACTTTCACAATGCTTTAAATCCCAATGTGCGTTTAAGAAGAAAATTCAGATGTTTGCAGTACAATCTGCCTGACAGAAGACACATAAACAGCAAGTTTATGTAATGAGTCACTGGGCTATACGGACCAGGAGGTCCTGGGTTCAGTCTGTGGTGTGTTCACCGAGTCTTGGCAATGGAAGAGGGCATTTCAATTTGTCTCATCTCCCATTCTGAATTGTTTTTCAGCAACCTCTTGTTGGATATCACATCTGCTTGGACATGGAGAAGTGGGAGCAGCTGGGGAGGGGAGGGAAGCAAGATGATGCTCAGCAAGGGAGCAGCTTGCCAACACTCGGTATCTGGGTGAAGAATGGCTATCTGCATGAGATACCAGATGATATCTGACTCCAATGGAACCCACAGTCAACTAAGGGAGCTGCTCCTCAGGGGTTGTGAGGAGAAAGTAAGCAGGAAAACAGAACCAGCTTTACAGCCATTTTCAATACAGACAGGCCAGTTACTCCTTTGGCTCATTCTGAGAGCACTTGCTCCTTCCTTGACAACCTAGAATGCCCTGTATGGCTGGGAATTAAAGTCTACTATGTTCTAACAAAAGCACACAACCCCCAAGAACACCACCCTCAAAGCTGAAATGAACGATCATAGGACAACAATGTGCATTAATTCAAGAACTATAGTCAGACAGTGGGAGTTAGCTTCAGTTCCCTCAGTCAAGACCAAAGTTTCGCTTAGATGAAGAGGGGTGGGAAAACATACCAAACCAAAAATAAAAAAGTCCCTTAATGATCATTCTCTAACATGTTTACATTTAAATATAGCTGACAATGAATGAAAGCAATAAGGGGAAGGGCAAAAACACGCCACTTTCCACTTTGTTCTTAGTTTAATGAGGAGTGAGCTGAGACAGGTGGTAGATTTGTTCACACAAGCCGCTGTATACTTGGCTCCAACGTGCAGTCTCACCACTACAACATGGATTTTGTCACGTCGCTGCACCACATTTACAACAAGTATGTGGTTTTGTGTTTAACCAAGCCAACTGCAACCTGGCACACACTGGTCGACGACAGCGATACAAACACAATGGAAACCAGCAGCACTTCTTGAAATGACTCGTGGTGATCTTACCACTTCAGAAGTGGTTTGATTGACCGGGGTCACAAAGTGCATGAACTCAGCCTATAAGTGACGCCAATTGAATCATTACAACATACAGTACCCTGTACTTCCTCTCCTACAATTCACTTGGACTTTTCCAGATCCCAATACAAAATAACCTGGTGGCTGCTGAACAGACAACTCTTAGTGGAAAAGGGCTTATCTTATTCACATGAACAAGGTGACAAAGCCAATTACCTAGGGGAATGGGGCATCAAGCATTCCATTGTCACAAACAGTCATACTTCACTTATCAGAGTTGACAGCAGTATGTATTCAATTGTGGTAGTGGGTGGGTTAAGGCTGGGGTTACCCTAACCTAAATGTATTAATATTTGTAACTTCCACTGAATGCTGGTGCTCAATTGACAACCCTAAACAGGCTGTCAACATAATTCTTCCCACACTCAGAATTATCTAGCAAATGTCCAAGTGCAGATTCACATGCAACGTTGGTCGCTTTGTTGTGCATTTTATAAGCACGGGCAGGTTAGGTCCCGAGCACACTACTACACAGGGCCCTGATCTTTGCAGTTATATAATAAGAAGTATGCACACTGTACCTGTTTCAGTGCAATAAAAGAGCCATTCACTGGTTAATTTTTCAGGGCAATATGTTGATCGGTCAATCTACCCGATTTAAGATTTTAAAAAGCTGGGTCGTTAACTCTCAGTCACCGCCTCTACCAATAGCAGCCCACTTGCCAACCAATCAACACTCTCCTCTCATACAGCACAAATGTTGTTTACACCTTATTTTGCTATTCCTACAAATTATCCTGATGAATGCAAGAGAAAATTTTTAAAAGCAATATTGGAAATGATAACTGGACGATGACAGGAAAGGTTAGAGAGTACAACTCAAAGACTAAATCAGCAGATAAGGCCAGAAGTTACAAACATAACAAAAGGTCAAAACTAAAGGCTCGGCATCCGAATTCATGCAGCATTCAAATGAAACAGATCAAGTGATAGCTCCAATAGAAATAAACAGGGGAGGCAATGGCGTAGTATCGCTGGATTGTTAATCCAGAGACCCAGGTTCGAATCCTGCCATGGCAGATGGTGGAATTTGAATCCAATAAAATATCTGTAATTAAGAATCTAATGACGACCACGAATCCATTGTCGATTGTCAGAAAAACCCACTTAGTTCACTATTATGGAAACTGCCATCCTTACCTGGTCTGGCCTACACATGACTCCAGACCCACAGCAATGTGGTTGACTCTGAACTGCCCTCTGGGCAATTAGGGATGGGCAATAAATGCTGCCTGGCCAGCGACACCCTCATCCCATGAATGAATAAAGGAAACAACTACAATCTGCTAACACTACAGAGACATGGTAGTAGGACGACAGACTGGGACCTGAATATTGAAGAATACAGGACATTTAGAAAGGAGAGGAAGCCAGGAAAAGGTGATGGAATGGTTCTATTCGTTTATGCTGCTATTGGCACAAGAGAGGGGGATGACCCAAGTTCAAGAAACCAAGATGTATAAGTGGTTTTGGTACAGATGAATAGTGATGAAGGCAAGGAGTTACTTGTGGGAATGATGTACTGGCCCCTAAACAATAATCAAACCATACCAAACAGTATAAAGGAAAAAAATAATGGGAGCTTCTCAAAAGTAACCCATATATAGCCTGGAAAAACCACAGGCAATGACAGCCTAAATGAGTAGTTCACAGAACGGTTTCAGGATAGCTTCTTAGGACATTTTGGAGCCAGAGAGCAGGCTGTACAAGTCCTGGTATAGGATTAATGAATGGCCTCATTGCAAAGGCACCCCTAGACAAGATAGATCATAATTTGTTTGATTTTCAAATTCAGTTTGAGAAAGAGTGGGACTTCAAGTTAAATAATGGCAATTGCAAAGGTATGAAAGCAGAGGTAGCTAAAATGAACTGGCATAGCTAGGTTAAGTGATAGGTCAATGCTGATGCAGTACAGACAATTAAGGGAATATTTCAGAACACATTAATGAGATACATTCGAACAAGAAAGGAAAAACGAGGGGAAAGGCGTAGTTAACCAAAAAGCTAAAGGTAGCATCAAACTTAAAAAAAATCATAGGATAATGCAAAGACAGATACCAGGTTATGAGGTTTCAAAAGAGATGGATATATATTTCAAAATGAAGAATTTAGAGGAAACTGCGACATAAAGGGACTTGGGGGCAATTGTGCATGCAACACAGAAAGCTAGCTCACGTGCAGCAGGTAATCAGGAAGGCTAATGGAATGTTGGTCAATATTTCAAGGGGACTGGAGTATAAGAGTAGAGAGGTCTTAGTGCAACTGTGCAAGGTGCTAGTGAGACTACGTGCAGTACTCTGAGCAGTTTTGGCTCCTTAAATAAGGAAATATTTAACTTTAATGGAGGCAGTTCAGAAAAGGTTCAATAGGATGATCCCTAGTATGGACGGATTGTCTTATGAGCAAAGGCTGAACAGGTTGGGACTTTACTTACTGGAGTTTAGAAGAATGAGAGGTGATCTCATATAAACAAACAGGATTCTTAAGAGGCTTGACAGGGTAAATGCTGAGAGGATGTTTCCCCTCACGGGAGGGAGTCTCGGATCATAGAACACAATCTCAGAATTAAAGGAGCGCCAATGTAAGACTGAGATGAGGAGGAATTTCCTCTCTGAGGGTTCTGAATCTTTGGAGCTCCTTGCCACAGAGAGCTATAGGAGCAGAGTCTTTGTTTATACTTAAAGCTGTAATAGATTCTCGATCAGTAGGGGAATCAAGGGTTATGGGGTAAAGGGCAGGAAAACGGGCATGAGGCCTATCGGGATCAGCCGTGCTCCTATTGAATGGCAGAGCAGGGTAAAGTATAATGTGGGAAAATTTGGCAGGAAGAATAATAAAAAGCATGTTATCTAAATGGAGAGAGATTGCAGAGCTGAGATACAGAGGGACCCAGGTGTCCTGGTGCATGAATTGCAAAGTTAGCATGGAGGGACAGCATTTATTGTGGGGGGAACTGAATATAAAATTAGGCAGTTATGTTATGTCTCAGTTATCCAACACCCTGGTGACACCACAACTGATGTACTGTATAGCGTATTGGTCACTTTATTTCAGGAAGGATACACATACTTTTGAACCGCTTCCAAGAAGGTTAACTAGACTAATACCTGAAATGCGTGAAAGGTTGGACAGGTTAGCCTTGTCTCTACTGGAGTTCAGAACAGTAAGAGGTGTGGTGATTGAAACATAACAGATCCTGAGAATAACCCGACAAGGTGGATGCAGAGAGAATGTCCCTTTGTAGAATCTAGAACTAGGAATCTAATGTATCCAAGATGGTGGCAAAGCAGGGCTCCTGAGCTGCAGCTCCTCCACTCTGCCATTTCTTTTCTTTTTTCTCATGTTTTTTATTCCCTTTCTACTCACCTTCTGTCCTTGAATGGCATCGACGGTGGCAAGTTGAGCCAGCGCGGGCTCCCGGCCTCAAGGGGAGGTCCAGCATGGGTTCATCTGCACCCTCTGTTTATTTTTTTCTCTCTTTCTCTGTAGAAGGACTGTAATGCTGAATTTTTAACTTTATTTTTAATTTATACCTAAGATTTTGTACATAGGCACCTTTGCATCCGAGATAACGCTGGAAGTGATGACTATGTACACATTTCACTGTATTCATGTATCCCTGTACTTGAGTACATGCAACAGTAGAACTTAATTCCAATTCTGTTTAAATATAAAGGTCGCCGATTTAAGGTAGAGTTAAGGTGGAGTTTAATGAATTTTATGGAGTTTAATGCGGAAAAGTGTGAGGTGATTCACTTTGGAAGGAGTAACAGATATACAGAGTACCGGGCTAATGGTAAGATTCTTGGTAGTGTGGACGAGCAGAGAGATCTCGGTGTCCATGTGCATAGATCCCTGAAAGTTGCCACCCAGGTTGATAGGGTTGTTAAGAAGGCATACGGTGTGTTAGGTTTTATTGGTAGAGGGATTGAGTTTCGGAGCCGTGAGGTCATGTTGCAGCTGTACAAAACTCTGGTGTGGCCGCACTTGGAGTACTGCGTACAGTTCTGGTCACCTCATTACAGGAAGGATGTGGAAGCATTGGAAAGGGTGCAGAGGAGACTTACCAGGATGTTGCCTGGTATGGAGGGAAGGCTGAGGGACTGGAGGCTGTTTTCGTTAGAGAGAAGAAGGTTAAGAGGTGACTTAATAGAGACATACAAGATGATCAGAGGATTGGATAGGGTGGACTGAGAGAGCCTTTTTCCTCAGATGATGATGGCTAGCACGAGGGGGCATAGCTTTAAATTGAGGGGTGATAGATATAGGACAGATGTCAGAGGTAGGTTCTTTACTCAGAGAGTAGTAAGGGCGTGGAGTGCCTTGCCTGCAGCAGTAGTAGACTCGCCAACTTTAAGGGCATTTAAATGGTCATTGGATAAACATATGGATGATAATGGAATAGTGTAGGTTAGATGGGCTTCAGATTGGTTTCACAGGTCGGCGCAACATCGAGGGCCGAAGGGCCTGTACTGCGCTGTAAAGTTCTATGTTCTAAGGTGCTTTCTTTTCCCCAATCGGGTCCTGAATCTTTGAGACTGTCTTCCTTAAAAGGCAGTGTAAACTCTAAACATTTTGAAGGCAGAGGCAAATAGATTATTGATAAAGCAAAGGGATGAAAGACTATTGAGGGTAAATTGGATCGTGGGTTAATCAGATCAGGCCATGATCTTCCCAAATGGCTGAGCATACTCTTGGGGCCTACTCTTGCTCCAAATTCTTATGTTCATACGTCTTTCCAAAAGGCTTCAGACTTTTATTACTTGTATCTTTATCACTGATGACAAAACAAATCTGTAGAGGTTTCAAACTTCATGGGGATGTATCTCAGTCAGCAGCATGCTTCTGAACTTGAAGAGGTAACAGTCCTACACTGAGTTTAAAGGCATAAAAGAAAGCTTCTCACTACGCAACACCGCAGGTCCCGTGAGCAGCAAGTCACTAAACAGTTTATTATTTTTAAGTAACAGTTCTAAGCAACCATGAGACTCTAAACAGTAATGAAAGATTATACTCAATTTCAGAGAAGTCACCAGCACAAAAATCCCCTCCCGTGTATCTGATCAAAATGAGTAACTGCCCTTATATCCTGCCTATGTGGTTAGAACTAGGTGAAATGGCAATTCGGCGAGGGAACTGAAATCATTCTGAGGTGGGGAATATAGTGTTAGTATTATCACAGGTATGTAATTTCCAAGATTCAGATTTTCAGCATCAGCTAAAGGGTTTCCGAATTATTTGCCCTATTCGTGATACCCAAAAAACCATTCACTGCAATGCTCAGAACCCAGAGACACAGGCTTTTAACATGTTGATACATCATCCACTAGAACATCACAAGCAAAAACAAATGACAGCAGCAGGAGCAAGATAATTTCAAATATTCTACTCCTTCAGCGACCTCTGCTGCTTCTTCACAGAGCAAGTTTGGCTGTCATTGCACATTCACAGATATTCAAAACTGTCAAAGTAAGCTACAGATACCCTTGTCATTGGTATGTGATACAACAAAAGTAAGAACATATTTAAACTACTTTTAGACAAAAGATCACTCCTGACTTTAGGCTTCATGCTTCTTTTCTGCAGTAATTAAATACCACTATATGGCAGTGTCAGTCAGGAATATGAAACAGCTTTCAAATCCAGCCCTCACTACAATGAAAAGTTCCTTCTCTGGCTGTTTTAATGCAGACCAGCTTGGAGCAAATTCAATTGACTTTTAGTGGCCAGAGACCAAAGTACAAAAGTTGTACTTAAAATTTGACAAAATTAGCAGAGAGACACCATAGAATGAGGGATAGGAAGTGGGAAGACGTGGGGCGCAAAACTGAAAATGTTGGCAGACAAAAATTTCACAAACAGCAATGAAATTAATGACCAGGTACAAATATTAGTATTGCTAGCTCAGAGATGAGTCTTATGCAATAGTGTCACTGGTGACTTTAAGTCCATGTTGATCAAGAGAAAGTATCACATTTGACATGTAGCACCTCTGACAATGCATTTTCCCTCAGCGAAATCCCAGTTTAGACTAAGGGCTCAAAAATTTGGACTGGGACTTCGACCCAAATCTGACTGAAGTAACAGGGTTGCCACTGAGCAAAGGCTGACATTTGGAAAGAAAATTTAACTTAGTCACAAAACCACACATTTTGGGAGGATGAACGAAGCAAGAGAATATATATTGAAATGGTAGGATCCTAGGAAGTACAGAAGATCAGAAAGACCTTGGTGTGCATGCTCACAGATCCTTGAAGGCAACAGATTGGTAGGTTGGTTCAGAAAGCACATGGGATACTTGCCTTTGTTAGTCAAGGCACTGAAACCACAGGTGGCTATATTGGAGTTGTACATTATGTTAGTTAGGCCACAGCTGGAGAACTATGTGCAGTTCTGGTCACCATACTACAGGAAGGATGCGATTATACTAGAGAGGGTGCAGATGAATAAATTCACCAGGAAGTTGCCCAGCTGGAGTGATTCAGCTACAAAGGGTGAGATACTAAATCAGTTAGTGTTAATTTCCTTCAAGCAGAGAAAGCTGAGGGAGAACCTGATTGAGGTGTTCAAAACTGAGGGTCACAGACGGGGCCTGAAGCATTTTTCCCGTTAAAAGAGGGATCAATGACCAGGGCCGTAGATTTATGTAAAAGGCAGACGGGATTTAAGGAAGAATTGTTTCATCCAGAAGGTGATGGATATCTGGAACTCACTGCCTGAAAGGGCAGTAGAGGCAGGAACAATCACAATATTTAAGAACTATTTAGATGATCATTTGAAGTACCATAACACAGAAGGCAATGGGCCAAGTGCTGGAAAATGGAACTAGAGTAATTAGGTGCTTAATGACCAGCGCAGACACGATGAGCAAAGGCTATCTGACATACTCTATGTATGTAAAGATGAGCGGCGCAGAGACAAGTCTGTTCATATCACTGAGTCTGACTAAGTAAGGAGCTGTGACCAAGCACAACATCAGTCACATGCACTGTCTAAATTCTGAGACAGCCAACACCATCTCAGTGCAAGAATACACTGCCTGGTGCAAGACTGGACCATATAGAAGTATTCCTGATCTGCTGGCTTAACTGAGTCAGCAATTAGCTCACAGAACTTGGTTTGGGGCAATAGCAAAACAAGTAATCCAGCCAAAGTCTGTGGATCCTCATCACTATTCAGTTTCCCTGCCAGAAAATGTTGCAGTAGATAGGATAACAATCAAATCCAACCAATTCAGAAAGCAATCATCTGCTGCTAAGCTGACAATCTCTTGAGCAAGTGGGCCCTGACAGTCATGGAATCTGTATCTGTAATAGCAGTCAGCATCTACGCAGAAAAGGAGTGAAAATGAGGCAAAAAGAAGTAATTTGTGTCATTGGGTTAAACTAAGCATTATATTATTTTGTGGACTGGTTCCAATATAGCTTTAGGCAGTGCAAACGCAATCCATGTCATGTCGGTTTAGACTGTATCGTTTTTGAATATAATGTTCAAAGAAAATGTATCTCTATGAATTATTCAACGGAACTGACATTCCCACTAATGGCACAAGTGCACAACCGCACAGGTGCTGCGTAAGTGGCTGTTTGTGGAATTTAAGGGTACTAGACAGATCCAATCTCTGCGACTACTCTCACAGAGTATCATTAAAGAGCCCTGTTACTGAGCACCTGCTAAATCTGGGTGTGGCTTTATCATTGCGTGCGATCTTAAGAGCCTATGGGAGGGGACGTGGGGAGTTTACTGCTATATTATGTCGGATGAAAATTCATGAGGAGGACCCAGAAAATCAGAAGACTAACTCCATCCAATTTCAGGGCCAACTTAGCCTCCATGCAGCAGGACAACTGGAGCTTCAGGATTGCTGCTTTGCAAAAGCTTTGACTCTCTACCTTAACCATACAAGCCATAGGCTCCATCACGAGATCAACTCAACATACACTGAATAATCTTTCAGGACCCCAGCAATCTTTCTTAAGTTGGAGCAATTTTCAGCATTTGAGTCACAATAACAGTAATACTTTTAAACACTGTCCATGATAAACATATTGTTTCACTACAGAATTGAGCAGCCTGCATGGCCCCAAAAATCTCATGTTACTCAAATCTACCAGTGGGTCCAAAGGAAAACAGTCTTGTTGTGTTTGGAATCCTCTCTACAGACAGCGGGACAAAGCAACTGTTCTGGCTCTGGCACCAACACGGTAGTAACCTCCAAAGTGATGGTTTCGATTCCTTAAGTGTAGATTTCAGTATACAACTGCACTTAGTTAAAGTTTACTTATTGTGACAATTTACTGGAACGCAACTACATTTTAAATGAACTGGACACCAAGCAGAAACTTTCCTTTAAAAAATCCTACATGTTAGCTGCCTGTTTGTTTAACATGGTGTCTCTAAATCAAATTCAGTTCACATTAACAAGCCTGCTATTAATAATACTCAAGATGAGCTGCCTGGAAGACACTTGCACTAGAATTTTTCTGGAATGATTCTAAAATACAGCATTACAGAAATATCTTAAGCAATCTTGTTCTTCTAGTCTTTCCGAGCAACAAGCCCTCATCTGATTATCCCAACATTAACTTCATTTGCCCCTCTCCATTGACTACCCTAAATTAATTCCATCCACCTTTCCTCTTCAATTACCCTCAAATTAAACCCACTCACCCCTCTATCTCAACATTTATCCCACTCTCCTTTCCCCTCCAAACACTCCAAAATGAGTTCCCACCTTCCAGTGTTCGCCAATGCCAATTATTCTATCCATCCCTACCAATCTCTTGGACAGCCAAATAACATTTGCGCCTAAATAAAAACGAAAAGAACTGTGGATGCGGTAAATCAGGAACAAAAACAGTAGTTGCTGAAAAAGCTACAGCCCATCCACATCTAACTCTAGCACTCCCTTCCTCTCCAAGTTCCATCAATCCTGCAGGGATTCCAAAACTTAGGTCCAGGCTTTCAAATTCACCCACTGCCTCACATCTGACCTAGTGACCTCGTCGCATCTCGATGTTATATTCCCTCCTGGTATCTTCACACCACTGGCATGAGGTTCCTCCATTCCCCACTCCCTTTGCTCAACAGCTGCTTGCTGTAACCATTGTGTTCCCACACTCTAACTTCCTTGCTAATTCTTCCTACTTTCCAAAACCATCTCAGAATTTCTACTTGGTTTCAACCACTTGAAATTTTCCATTTTCCCCCACTCACTATTAACTGCTTCATGTCTTAACAGAAATATGTTTTTCCCATAAGGGAAATACACAGTCAGCGATAGTGATTGCATTCTCTCCCACCAGAAAACCTCAGCTTCCCTTTTGCTTGAACAAAACCCCCAGTACCTCTCGAGTTACATTTGAGAAATGTTAAGAGTAGTTCAGCCTGTCAAAGTGCACACACACCTTGATGGTAATGCTGAATATAGTTGTGTGGATTACACTACAAACTCAAGGTTCAGACAGCAAACCAATCAAACACAGCAAGTACAACACCAAACAGAAAGGTTTTCCAGGGTTATTGTAGCTGCTACCCAATAAGTACACAGCATATTGCAGCAGACACAGCTAGGGCAATACATGGGCCAGAAGCAATGCAGGAATGCTACAGTCCTTCGAACAATTTGCAAACTGGCCAAAATTTCAACAACCCAAATCCTTAACATACGGTAAGCCATGGAGGGGGGCAGCGCTCAGGCCCGGTCAGTGGGTGAGGGAGGGGCAGCGCTCAGGCCCGGTCAGTGGGTGAGGGAGGGGCAGCGCTCAGGCCCGGTCAGTGGGTGAGGGAGGGGCAATATTTCACCAGGATCAGCTCAGACAAAAAATAATGGCCAAGTGAAAAGCAGCAATTGTAACAGTGCTTTCTAAACAGAGAAAGGTCGAGAGGTTCAAGGAGGGAATTCCAGTGCAAGCGACCCAGACAGCTAAAAGATTGACTGCCTTGTGATGGAGTGGGGATGAATTAAAGATCAGAATGCAAAATGTGCCAAGATCAGAGCTGGAGGTGGTAAAGTGAGAGGGAGGTCAAGGCCACAGTGGGATTTGAAAAAAAGTAAAGTTTGAATTGATGTATTGCTGGACCTGGAGTGATGTAGGTCAGTGAGCACAACGATTATGGCGCATGGGACTTAGAGTCATACAGCAGGGAAACAGATCCTTCGGCCCAACTCGTCCATGCCGATCAGATATCTCAAACTGAACTCGTCCCACTTGCCAATGTTTGACCCAATCTGTCTAAACCTTTCCTATTCACGTACCTGGTCAAATGTCTTTTAAATGTTGTAATTGTACTCACCTCTACTACTTCCTCTGGCAGCTCATTCCAGCGTCGCACCACTTCCTGCGTGAAAAAGCTGCCCCTCTGGCCCCTTTTAAATATTACCCCTCTCACTTTAAATATATGACCTCTAGTTTTGGACTGTCCTACCCTGGGGAAAAGATCATGGCTGTTCACCCTATCAATGGCCTTCATGATTTTATAAACCTCTATAAGGTCACTCCTCAACCTCCTATGCCCCAGGGAGAAAAGTTCTAACGTATTCAGCCTCTCTTCTTAACTCAAACCCTCCAGTCTCAGTAACATCGCTGTAAATCTTCTTTGCAGACTTTCCAGCTTAACATAACATCCTTCCTATAGCAGGGAAACCAGAATTGCATGCAATACTCCAAACGTGGCCTCACCAATGTCTTGTACAGCTGTAATAGGATGTCCTAATTCCTGTACTCAATGCTCTGACCGATGAAGGCAAGCATACCAAACACCACCTTCACCACCCTGTCTACCTGTGATGCTAATTTCAAGGAACTATATACTTGCACCCCTAGGTCTCTATTTTCCACAACATGCCCCAGGGCCCTACCATTAACTGTGCAAGTCCTGCTCTGGTTTGTCCTACCAAAATACAATACCTCACATTTATTTAAATTAAACTTCATCAGCCATTCCTAAGCCCATTTGGCCAGTTGATCAAGATCTCATTGTACACTTAGATAGTCTTCTTTCACTATTCAGTATACGACAAATTTTGGTATCACCTGCTTACTACCCATCTGCTATATTCTCATCCAAACAATTTATATCAATGACAAACAAAAGTGGACACAGCCGATCCTTGCAGTGCACTGCTGGTCACAGGCCTCCAGTCTGAACAACAACCCTGTTTCACTACCCTCTGTCTCCTACTGTCAAGCCAACTGGCTAGATCTTCCTGGATCCCTTGTGATCTACTTTATTAGTCAGTCTACCATGCGGAACCTTGTTGAAGGTTTTGCTAAAGTCCATGTAGACAACGCCTACAGCTCTGCCTTCATCTATCTTCTTGATCACCTCTTCAAAATACTCTATCAAGTTTGAGAGACACAATTTTCCATGCACAAAGCCATGTTGACTATCCCTAATCAGTTCTTGCCTCTGCAAATGCAGATGAATCCTGTCTCTCCGAATCCCCTCCAACAATTTTCCCATCACTGATGCCAGGCTCACAGATCTGTAGTTCTCTTGTGTTTCCTTGCAGCCCCTCTCAAATAATGGCACAACATTAGCCACCCTCCAGACTTCCACTATCTCACCCATGGCTGTCAATTCTGCTAGGGGCCTTGCAATTTCCTCCCTTGGCACTGGCATTCACTTGGCACTAGCAATGTTATGGAAAGCAGTGCTTTAGATGAGTTCACATTCATACAGGGGAAGATGGAAGATTGTTCCAATTCTTCTGTGACCAGTCTGGTCTGGCCAGGCCAGTTGAAGGTTTTAGCAGTGAATAAATACTGCTAACAGTGGCGTTGGACAACTTTATAGAGGTAGCACCCAATAAGAAATTATCTAGTCACTCAATCAGACATTTATCCACTATAAACTGGGGGTTAAAAAAGACATTAATGTCTCAATGTACATAAATTAAGATGATCATTAGGTTAAGTGACATTTGGGATGTTGTTCAGCTTCAACTATGCTCTCGTTCATGTTAGTGCCAGTTCATTAATGTGAGTAATTTACTGACTAAACACAGGTGACCATTTCCTTTCAGAACACAGCACCTTCTTTACAATTTCATTTTTTCTGAAAATATTTAACAATTCTAATCCTCATAGTTACCGCAACCCCTGGTCACACATTTCCTGCATCAAGAAGGCACAGCACCATCTGTTGCTCATAATGAATAATGCAGCTGCAAAAATACTGAAAGGCATAACCAGAATCATACATGGAGCAAACTATTCAGCCTTTTTACTAGCACTTACAACAGAGTACTCTAATTCGTCACACAGCATGCTCCCTCCTTATACTACTTTTTCAAAAATTTATTCAATTCTCTTTTCAAAGTTAATACTGAATCTGCTTCCAACACTGTTTCAGACATCACATTCCAGATCACTGTAGCTTATTGTGTAAAAATAATTCTTATCTCCGATCTGGTTCTTTCACCGACTACCTTAAACTTGCGTCCCTCTTGTTACCAATTCTCCTGCCAATGTAAGCAGCTTCTCTCTCTCTCTCTATACTCTTCCAAAACTCCTCATAATTCTGAACACCTCAATCAAGTCTCCCCTTAATTGTCCCTGTTCTAAACAGATTAAGATAAAACAGAAATCTTGCAGAACTTCTTCAAAGCCTTGACAGAACTTTAAGATTTTTGTTCAGGCACTGATGATAATGCAAGCTCTATAATATGGCTTCAGTGTTTTTAATCCCTCTGTCTTAGATATTCTCTCATCAATCCATTGGTCAGTTGGCTGGCTATGATTAGTTTCAACACCGTTGGGTTAAAGGTGAGAGAATGAGCCAAGGTTTGAGCACCCACTGTAAGGGCTCTGGTAGTGCCTGTCCCTGCCTCTGAGCCAGGAGATCTAGGTTCAAGCCCAACCTGCTTCAGAGGTGTGTAATAACATCTCTGAACAGGATGATTAGAATTTTTTTGAGCATCTGCAGGTCAGTGCTAGGGTAAATGATCAGGCGCAGCCCTAATAGTCCGAGAACTTCCAGACACCAGAGTATCCTTGTACTAGGCGACGGCCAAGTAGCATTATCACTGGATTGTTAATCCAGAGACCCAGATAATATTTTGGGGATCCAAGTTCGAATCCCACCATGGCAGATGATGGAATTTGAATGCAAGAAATATCTGGAATTAAGAATCTAATGATGACTGTGAATCCATTGTCAACTGTTGGAAAAATCCATCTGGTTCACTAATGTCCTTTAGGGAAGGAAATTGCCATCCTTACCTGGTCTGGCCTACATGTGACTCCAGTCCCACAGCAATGTGGTTTACTCTGAACTGCCCTCTGGGCAATTAGGGATGGGCAACAAATGTTGCCTAGCCAGCGACGCGCTCATCCCATGAATGAATAAAAGATCACACTGAGATAGCATTCAAACAAGGAGAGAAAGGTAATTGTAGCCTACAGGGGGCCCTCACTTTAGGTCAGGGTTATGTTCATGAAGATTGTGACTTTATGTGAAAAGACTGTGTTAAAACTGCACTTGGGTTCCATTGGGTCACTTAGCAGAAAAAAATTAAAACATTATACCTGCCCCCTCCAAGGTGAAATATAGCACTTTAAAAGACTAAATTCCAGCAGTAGTAAATGAAATAACAGTTAAAATAAAATGAATGCTAAAATACCTGTATGAAAGAAAAATTTAACATTTTACTTGCAGTGATTCCTATAGTGGACCATATGACTTTGGAACCAGAGGTGCAATGGAGGGTCTTTGTTTATCAGGCTTCAGGTCACCAGGTGGAGCCCTTGCTTATTCCTGGCCACTGCCTGGTGTTGTCATTTTAGGGGCTGCAGCAGTCCTTGCTGGCGGTTGACTCTGGACTCTGCTCACCCTTCCTCCCCCAGTTGGGTTGCCAGGGGAGTGGGGGTGGAGGTGGTGGTGGTATTGGTCATGGCTCTGTCAGTGGCATCTCCACCACACTCTGCCCACCCTGGGGTTAGCTGGGGTTGCTGCGACACATTGGAATTCACAGAGAGCTGCTGCCAGGTTTCTGCGGGCTCGGCTGTGGGTCGGGGGGTAATGGATGCTCTGGCTCACATGGAATTCAGCCAGGTCTCTTGCATTGTTCTGCCAGCCGTGGGCCACAGTCTACCACAGGTAGGAATGGAAGAGACACAATTCCAGCCGGTACATCAGGTTCAGGTGGTGGCAGGCCAGTCCTGACGTTTCAGCCAGCTGGCATTGCAGAACGCCCCTCCAGCATGTATTTTGTTTTGGGGGTGGGGTGGTGGTGAGGCAGACTTTGTTTGGCTGTGACTCCAGCAGGTGGTCTGGGGCTACAGCTGTGTGTGTGCAGAGAGGAGAACAGATGGAGCGGGTCCCTGCTGCTGATTTCGGGCAGCAAGAGCAGTCACGTGTCACAGAAGGAAAGGTTGCACAAAAATGGTACCAATCTGGATGGTAAAGCGCTGCCATAAAACAACCTTACAGTGAATCTAAAAAACTTTCAACTGGAACTTGTAAGTCCTAATAACTTCCCAACGTTAAAGCAAAACTATACCAAACAGGGCAACTTTAAATACAAACTACTAACGCTCCAATGAGTGACAGAGATTCAGCTTGAACCTTCTACGGGCACTGTCGATCACAATGTCGAGGAAGGAACCATTCACAAGACAAGGCAAAGTGAGGCAAGGTTTATTCAACAACTGGTGAAACCCTCCCAGCAAACATCACACACAAACACACCAAGTCAGTCAGCAGCCACTCTGGCCATTTTTGAAGCCTGGAAGAGGAGCCAAAAACCGATTACAATCGCCACATAAAACAAACAGTATGTGCCATATCTTCAAACCAAAAGCTGCAGCCCCATTTCAAGGCAGTTTTTTTTAAACCAGAGTTCAGAAAACGGACATTGATGTGATAACAATCAGGTATTGATCTCAATTAGATGTGAACATTTAACTTGCTGTCTTTCTACATGAACTCAACTAGATTCCAGTCTGTAATTCACTCATGGGTATCTGTTATTCTGTATAAGAACCAATCAAAACCCTCGATTTGATTCCAGTCTGTTATTCGTTCCTAGCTGTTATACAATTTAAAAAACCTTAGTACCATCCCAAACCCATCGATTAGATTCCAATCTGAAAATAACTGAGTATGTTATTTTATATATAAACAACCCAAATCCCTCGATTTGAGTCTGGCATTCAACTCATTCCCATAAACTGTATTCTATATATAAATAATCCCGAACCCGTCAATTAGATTCCAGTCTGTAACTCACTCACTCATATATGTTATTTGATATATAAACCCCCGACCCCCTTAATCAGATTCCAGCCTGTAACTCACTCCTAGATATCTGTTGTTCTGTGTACAAATCCCAAAGCTCCTTGTTTTACTCAGAGATCCAATTCCACCTCATGTCAGTCTTAAATTAGTACCCCTTTATTCTGAAACTATGCCCTCTGGTCCAAGATTCTCCCATGAGGGGAAACATCCTCTCAGCATTTACACTGTCAAGCCCCTTAATAATCCTATATGTTTTAAGGAGATCACCTCTCATTCTTCTAAACTCCATTAGTAGAATCCCAACCTGTCCAGCATTTGTTCACAACACTATCCCTCCATAGTGTGGTCATCTTAGAAAACCTTCTCTGAACTGCCTCCAATAAAATGATGTCCTTCCCTAAATAAGGGGACCAAAACTGCTCTCAGTAGTCCAGATGTGGTCTCACAACCACCTTGTATAGTTGTAATAAGACTTCCCTACACTTATATTCCAAACCCGTTAAAATAAGGGCCAACATTTCAATAACATTCTTGGTTACCTGCTGCCCCTCTGTATTAGATTTCAGTGTTTCGGTCACAAGTACCCCAAGTCCCTTTGTGCTGCAACTTTCTGCAGTTTATTGCCTATTTAAACAATATCCTGTTCATTTCGGAGGAGTCAACAAAAGAACAATTTCACATTTTTCCACATTGTACTCCACTCCATATTTGATTCCTAATAACCAAAAATGATGAAAGAAACCAATCAGTATCTATATCATTAATATACTGAAATCAGCACCTTTAACATACGGAAATATTCTGAGGTGCTTCACGGGAGGATAATAAAACAAACTAGGACACCACAACCACATAAGGGAGATATTTGATCAGATTAAAAAGAGTGATTTAAAGGAAGAGACCTGGCACAGAGGGTGGAGGGAGGTTATTCCAGAGTTTGAGCATAGGCAACTGAACATGCAAACAGATAAGCAGCCGGAATAGGCCACATGCATCCTCAAGCCTGCTGTGCCATTTAATAAGATCACATTTCATCTGATTACTATCTCAGATCCATATCCCTATCTATCCTGATAACCTCAGGGTTCAGTGGAGTCATATCAGACTTGAAATATTTAACTGTTTCTCACTCCGCAGATGTGCCAGACCTGCTGAATTTCTCTAGCATTTTCTGTTTTTATTCAGGTTCACAGCATCCACAGTATTTTGTTCTTCTACATCATTGTGTAGCCTCTCGGCGTCCTCATAACAACTCACTTCCTGACCTATCTTTGTGTCATCAGCAATTCTGCTGACCGTACTGTGCTGTTATGCAAGCCATTTAAATAAATTGTAAACGGTTGAAGCCCCACCACCAATCCCTGTGGCACACCACTCATTACGCCTTGTCAATCTTAAAGAGAAACCTTTACACCTAATCTCTGTTTCCTGTTAGCCAGCCAATTTTCTTTCCGTGCTAGTCTATGTATTATGAGCTTTTATTTTCCTTAAGAACCTTTGATGTGGCACTCCATCAAATGCCTTTTGGAAATCTAAGTAGAAAACATCCACCAGCTGCCCTTTATCCATTGCACTTGTTACACTCTCAAACAACTCCAACAGATTGATTAAACATGATTTCCCTTTCACAATACTACACTGACTCTGCCTGATTACCTTGAGCTTGTCCAAGTGGCCTCCTTGACATAATAATAGCTTCTAACATTTTATCAATGACAAATATTAGGCCAACTGGTGTGTAGTTACATGCTTTCTATCTCCCTCCCTATTTCAATAGATGAATTTTACTTGTTATCTTCCAATCTAATGGAGCCTTCCCTGAATCAAGGAGTTTTGGAAAATTAAAACCAACACATCAATTATCTCACCAGCCACTTCTTTTAAGATCCTAGCATGAAGTCCATGGACCCAGGCACCTGTCAGCCCACAGTCCCAACAATTTATTCAGTACTAATTACTGGTAAATGTACAACGCCTAAGTTTATACCTCCTTTCCATTTACCTATTTCATCACCACTCTGTAGTGTTCATTGTATCCTCTATAATGAAGACTGATGTAAATTCTTGTTTAATTCACCTGCCGACATTCTGTTTTAAACCTTTATCATTTCTTCAAATTCACTTTTTATAGGATTGACACTCATTTTGTTAATGCTTTGCCTTTGAAAATATCTGTAGAAGTTACCTATACTATCTGCTTTTATATTCCTGGCCAGCTTTCTCTCTCACTCTCAATATTCCAACCACACTAATTTTTTAGTCATTCTTTGCTTTTTTAAAAAAGATCCTGCCCAACCCAATCTTCTGACCTACCACTTGGCTTTGCACAATTGTTTTCACATTACATTTGGTACTATTTCTAACCTTTCTAGTTAGCCACAGATGGGAGTCTATCCATTAGAATTTTTAGTCATTGGAATGTTCTTATTTTGAGTGTTCTGAAATATCCCCTAAAATGTCTACCACTGCATCTCTGTTGTCTTGTCCTTCAAAGTCATTTGCAATCATGCCCTTACAATTACACTATTTAATTTGAAAAGTGTCTCAGACCCACTCCTCCCTCAAAGTCAAATAAAACTCATTGATACTAAGGTCACTGCCACCTTCAGCACCTTCACCATGAGGCAATTACTTAACACTATCTAGCTGCATAAAACATCGTCTGCTGTCTGAGTGGCTCCAGAACATGTTATTCTAAAGAAATTATCGCAATAACTTCCTCTCAATTCCAAATCGAGACTACCTTTGCCCATCTGACATTTCCAGTCTAGCTTTTGAATAAAATCTTTCATGATTATCACCATGCCTTTCGTGTTCCTCCTTGCCACGCAGTAACTGTTATGAACCTATGAGTTAGCAACAGAAATAGACCATACAGTCCCTCAATTCTGCTCCACCATTTAAGATGATCACAGCTGATGTATTTGGCTCGTACACCACTTCCATGAATGACTTTTAGATTTTATCATTCCTTGTTTATACAAGTTGGGGGGGGGCATTCCCGAACCGAGGAGGTCACGGCCTTGTGAGGAGTGTGAGCCCAGCATGGCTATGGACTGCGCTGTTGAACTGTTGACAGTCTTGTTTATTTCCCTACCTTTTAGTAAGAAGGGCTGTAATGTTTAACTTAAAACTTTGTTAGGTTTATTTTTCCGCTTTGTACCTAACATTCTGTACCTGGTACCTAAGATGGCGCAGTAAATGGCGACTTGTAAACTTTTCACTGTACTCATGTCAGTACTTGTGACGATAAAGCTAATTCAACGGCCGCGTGTTTAAAACCAGGGATACCAGAATTTCAGCAGCACTGCAATCTCAGAGCTGTGGGCCTAGAGGATGTTATAGCAATAGGGAAGGATGAGATCAGCAAGTAGTTTGAAAACAAGGGAGAGGTTTTTAAAGTTAACACGTTGTTTAACCAGGGCCCTGTGTAGGTTAATAAGCACAGGGGCATAGCACAAGCAAGGACTTTTATCAGCAGAGGTTTCTGATGATCTCACGGTTACAGAGAGCAAAATGTGGGAAGTCAACCTCAATCACATTGGAATAGTCAGATTTAGTGATAACAAAGGCATGGCTTAGGAGGTTACTGGAATCCTCTTCCTTTCACAGTTCATCAGTATTTGTCTCAGAATTAATTGTTTTAACTTGTACTTCCAAGTTAACATTATTTCCTCATTTCTTTTTTTCTTTTCTCCTCTCCATATTACGTTCCCAGGTTTGCGTCCTCATGTCAAAAGCACATTGAAATGGTCTAAAAAGAACCAGTTAAAACAGTCCCAGCCAGAAGAGAATCTCCAAGTGTAGGGCAAGCACTATATTCCTGGTATGCCACTGGGCACCAATACAACAACCCATTACAGGACATACCAGCCCAACACTGCAGCTCTATACTGTACATTTATAGAGTTACAGCATGTAATGTCAGAAAGGATTCCATTATAAAAATCTTCTGCTAAGTCTCAGCAACAAGTTGCAAATAGGTTTCCAGGGATGAGTGGAAGATAACAAAGTGTGGAGCTGGAGCAACACAGCTGAAGAAGGGTCCCAACCCGAAACAGCAGCTTTCCTGTTCCTCTGATGCTACCTGGTCTGCTGTGTTCCTCCAGCTCCACACTGTGTTATCTCTGACTCCAGCATCTGAAGTTCTTACTACCTCATAAATAGAAGAATTCTGTTCAGTCTAGATGCTAAATCTGCCCAGAGACGCTTGAGAGCCTATGATAAGTTAGTGGCACACCACAGCGCATCTGTAGAACAAGTGAGCGAACGATCACACATCGCAGCGTCTCTGCAGTACAAGTGAGTGAATGATCACACATTGCAGGGCGCCTGCAGGAGAACCAAGTAACCGACCATATACCGCAGCGGGATACAATAGAAGCGAACAATCGTTTACCGCACTACGCCTGCAGTCGAAGTGAATGTCCAAGCATACACTACACCAGGGCTGAAGCATTGTGCAACATCCAGAAATAGAAAAACTGTTAGTTCGCTTTCAAACAAGTGATTAGCAAGCATGCATCTTCTCAACCTGACAACCGCAGCAACATTTCCTCACCAAAAATAAACATAACATGGCACAGCTTGTGAGAACACATAACTGAGATGACCAAAAAAGAATCAAGATACAGAGGTCCATTCTCACCTCATTCACCTCCTCTCACGTAAGAGCAAGGGGTTACAAACCTAACGGAATGCAAGACAGTATGGCAGAATTGGTGTAGGCTCATTTGTTCAGCTGAACATGGGCAATGGGACATAGCACATGGGAGTTGTTGAAAATCTCTGTCATTAATAAAGCTGCTCTTACACTGTGACTAAAATTCAGAGCGCAATGTACAGACTTTTCCTAGCTGAAAGAAAAACACAAATTTTTTGAGAAACTCAGCAGATCTGGAAGTGTCTTTGGAGAGAACGCAGACTCAAGTGACCCTTCATCAGGCCTTGCACTACCTTCTTTAAATGGCTCTGTTTTAATCTCTGACGAGGTATACTTCCATAGGTCATCGCCACTCCCAGCCATTAAAGGCCAAACCTTTGGAGGACCTCAGGTTGAACAGCCTGGACTCTTAACTAAGCCAAATAAACAGTGGAAGCAAGAGATCATTGTGGAAAGATGTGGTACATCAAAGAGTACAGATGAGGTAAGACATGAAAACAGTAATTTGAAAACACTGGATGGTAAGAACAGGTCGAACAAAAAAAAATCTAGGAATACATTAATCATGACGAGAAGTTACAAAGATAAAATAAAAACTAAGAACCCTATACCTGAATGGGTATAACATTTATAATAAAATAAACAAATTGACAGCACACACTGGAAAAAATAAATATGATCTGATAGATTAGAGATGTAGCTGCAGCATGACCAGAACTGGGTCCTGAATAATGGAAGACAATAACATTCAATATGAAAATGAAGCTAGGTAAAGGTGGTACAGTAGCACTGTTAATCAAGGATGCATTTGTGCAGTAGTTAGAGGTGACCTTAGTTCAGGAGATCAAAACGTAGAGTCAGTTTAGATGTAGAAAAGGATTGGTAAGGGCAAGTAGTCATTAATGGGCATAGTCTACAGTCTCTCACAGTAACTAAAACGTGGGACAAAATATACACGAAATATTGGGTTATTATGATAAAGGGACAGCAATAATCATGAGGGTATTTAATCTACATATAAACTGGAAAAATCAAATTAGAAGTAGGAACTTGGAATAGCTACTCCTTGAATGATTTCACGATGGTTTCCAAGGGCAGCACTTCCAGGGAACAACAGGAGAACAGGTTTTATTAGACATGGCAATGTGTACCATGACAGGATTAAGTAATCCTGTCATTGGGTAGGTGTTAAAATTAAATTTAAAGTTAAAATTAAACAGATTATAGCTGTACACTTAGAAGAACTCAAGGTAACCAGGAAAACTCAACATGGCTTTGGCAAAGAGAAACCATGTTAGAACTTTACTTTAAAGGAGCAATATTTGCTGAGGACAAAAGGAAGTCTGTCGACATACTGCACTTGGATTTCCAGAAGGCATTCGCTAAGGTGCCACAAAAGTTATCACAGAAAATAGTAGCTCTAGAATGTCAGATAACGTAATCGTATGGATAGAAAATTCACTGCCTTGCAGAAAATACTGTGCAGGCCTTGATAGGCCTTAGTCTGATTAGCACACAGTACTCTAGGTACAGACTGTGATCCCATAAGAAACAGGAACTCGGGCCTGCTCAGCCATTCAATAGGAGCATGACTGATCCAACATTCCTAACGTCTGCTTTCCTACCCTTTCCCCATGACCTTTCACTCCCCTGATGATCTAGAACCTATCTATCTCAGCCTTAAATGTACACAAGGACTGTGCCCCCTACAGCAACCCCATCTCAGTGTTAAACTGATGTTTCTTTATTGACACTGCACCCTCCGTTCTTAGATTCTCCCTTGTGGGGAAACATGCTCTCAGTATTTACCCTGTCAAACACCTTAAGAATCCTAAACGCTTCAATGAAATCACTTCTCATTTATCTGAACTGGTCTCACTGTATTAATACAGTGGCTACAACAGCAGGTCAATTAACTAACTTAACTGCCTTAATCAATAAATCTGCAGACCCAGATAAAATGCATCCAGGCTAATGGGACAGGCAAGGGAGTAGTTATCTGGGGACCTGACAACAATTTTCAGATCTCTGGTCACAGGTGAGGTGCCTTTATTAAAAAAGGAAGGGATAGTTCAGGTAATTACCAGTCAGTCTGTTAAACTTTGACTGTTGGTAAGTTATTAGACAGAATTCTCAGCAACAAAATATATCTGCACTTGGACAGTCATGGATTAATCAGGAATAGCAGGCTGGAAATGTTAAAGGAAGGTCGTGTTTGACAAACTTGACCAATTTCACAAGAAGGTTACCAAGAGTGTAAATGAGGGTTAAAATGCATTTTATATGGTCTACCTGAACTTTACCAAAGCTTCTAGTAAGACCTGTCGTGGCCAACCGATCAAGGAAATAAGAGCCCATGGAATCCAATGTGAAGTGGCATGCTAGATCCAAAAGTGGCTGAGAAGCAGGAAGTGGGTGCTTTTGAAATTTGTTTCCAGTTATGGATGCCATAGGCCATTAGCCTGGCAAGTTAGTGTACCAATTACTTGAGCAATTCTCAATTCACCTGCGAATTGAAATAAAAAAAATCCAGAGAAGAGAGTTTGATGAACAGAAAATCCCAGCATGCAAAAGAATCATCTAAATGAACCCTGTTGACTGGGCCATTCAACTGCTTCGCCAATTTTCTTGTAGAAACCTTCTATCCGTAACACCAATGTTTTTTGTCTATATGTCTAACTGTATGTAAAGGGAGCATATATGCCAATAGTTCCTAATTATTTACCTGTGGTTAGAATCTGCTTATTTGTTATAAATAACAGTTGTTGTCAAGGGCAGAAACCTAGTCAGTGCTTTCTGTTAGCTTGGGTCTATCTGACAGGTTAAACAGGGTACTTTGCATACTTTCATGAATTGTTTAACTTCTGTGATGACTCCAAGAACAGTGGGGCTTGATTTCCAACTCACTACCCCTGTGAGGTATGAAACCAGCACCATTCACCACTCCTCACATACTGAAGAATGTCCATGCCCACATACAGCAAGACCAGGACAACACTGTGACCATTCATGGCCAGTGTCAAGTAGTAACCATCTCTATCATGAGAGAAACATTTTCCCCACAATAAGAACACCCTTTGTTGGGTAAAACGGACAAGATACATCACAGCAACTCATCAACCTCACTCAATAGCAACTCCCAAACCCATGACATCTTCTAATGACATATTGCAACACTATTATCACCATGTTCGCCTCCAAGCAAAACCAGCCTACTTGGAACTATACCGTCTTCACTGTCACTGGGTCATAAAAAGCTGGAACTCCCTTCCCAAGAGCACGGTAAATGTGCCTTCTCACATGGACATAGTCGTTCAAAAAAGCAACTCACCACCACATCCTTAAGAGCAATGGGGGATGGACAATTAACACTGACCTTACCAGTGATGCCCATCTCCTATGAATGAATGGAAATAAAAAGTCCTTTTCACTAACTTTCACACACTTCAACTCAAGGAGAAAATAGCTGAGAGATATTTGTGCTGCTCCAAATTTGTAGCACTAAACAGAATATACCATTTAAATGGCATTTTCTAATGGCACCATTGGGTGAACTGAACCTTTGAAACTATTTGTTTTAAATTAATAAATGAATAACTGAAGGTGAACAAAGTACAACCATTCTGTTGAACAGGCTTGAAATCAAAATTTCTCGTATGTTTTTATTTATTGAGTGAGGCAGGTTAGTCAGCCTCAAGTGGAGGAAATAATGTAAAAATTTACATGTACAAAATGCTTCAACATGTGGCAGTCTATTGATGCCAGATATGGACTCTGCTTTTACTGAGATTTGGTTTTAATATTCGGCTTCATTTGAAGGTTGCTTTTCTTTTGTCAGAGCCATTGGAAAGGTGGAAATTCTTTGGCAAAGGGGAAACAAACAGTATTGAATGACTGGTGTTACATGCATGACGCAATCAGAATAATTGTTTTTAATCAATAATCAATTATTTAATTGTTACACGATTACAGCTATATCTGATGCTTACCTTATCAAGATGGTGGGAAATAACTCCATAAGACCATAAAGTACAGTAGTAGAATTGGGTCATTTGGCCCATCAAGTCTGCTCCATCATTCGATCATGGTTGACACCTTTCTCATTCTCCTGCCTTCTCCCTGTAACCCTTGATCCCCTTACTAATAAAGAACCTATCTCTGTCTTAAAGACATGCAATGACCTGGCCTCCACAGCCTTCTGCAGCAATGAGTTCCACAGATTCACTACCCTCTGACTGAAGAAATTCCTCCTTAGCTGAGTTCTAAAGGTTCGCCCTTTCACTCTGAGGCTGTGCCCTCAGATCCTTGTCTCTTGAAAGGAGGATATACTTGCCTTGGAAGTGGATCAGCAAAGATTTACTGTACTAGAAAGAGAAGGCTGCCCAATCCTAACAGCTTAAATAAATTGGGCTTTTACTCTCTAATGTTTAGGAGATTGAGAGGTGATCTCATTAAAACATCCACAATTCTGAAGGGGATAGACAGGATAGATACTCACAGGTTGCCTCCCATGGCTGGGGAATCTACAACAAGGGCATAATATCTAATAAGAGGCTGATCATTTAAGTCAGATATGAGGAGGAATTTCTTAACTCAAAGCATTTCAAATCTTTGGAATGCTCTGCCCCAGAGGTAGAGGTTTCTCAATACCATCCTTCACTAAATAATCTACCCAGCTCAACCTTAAATACATTCAGTCAGAAAGCTGCACAGTTTTCTCCTGCTCTTGTTTCTTATGATATTTGCTGCACAGGCCAATCAGAAGAGGTAATGGAGCACTTTGACCTCAAAAGATCCTGTTAGCTATGGAGGGAAAAATGGGAAGGAAAGTAACACCAAATGAGAATGGGTTCACGTTCCTCTCTGGCAATAGGGCACACAGCAAGAGTTCCAAAGTGCACGCAACATGGAATCCAAAGGACAGATAATAATCTCAATCTAAATAATAATTATGAAATGGTATATTATTCAAATCCACCTACTTCCCTGGGCTACCATACCTTTTGGTTTGGTGGCAAGGGGTTATCTTCTAGTTAGGTGCATCATGATATCCACTGCTCAGAGATGACCACATCAACATACTTACATCACTGGGAGAGAGATTTCCAAGATCCTCATCCTGCTCTGATGTTCCATCCTCTCTGCCTGATTCACTTCCCTGCGAGGAGTGAGGGTGAGTGGCATGGATCCAAACCTCCACCCGGCTGGTGTCTTCTCCAACTTGCCGGAGAGTCTGCTTTCTGCCTTTGCCTCTGAGGCCTGGGCTGAGTTCAGATTCTTGCTGTCTTTTGAACTCAGCCTGCTCAGCCTGGAATAGAAAAACAAATACTCCCTGAAGCTCCATCCATACTCAATAAGCTGACAAACGCTGTTGAAAAGTATGTATTTCTAGAGCAACTTTCACAAGTACAGGACACCCCAAAGTACTTCACAGACAATGAAGTCCACTTGGAGCACAGTGAATGAGTGATGCATAAAAAGCAACAATTTTTTTAATCCTTCATTGATGTGGCCATCACTGACACTTTTGTTGCCCATCCTTAATATCCTTTGAACTAGGTGACTTGCTTTCAGAGAACAGTAAAGAGTCAACCATATTGCAGTGGGTCTGGAGTCACACATAGGCCAGACTGGGTTAGGACAGCTGATTTCCTTCCCCAAAAGGACATTGGTGAGCCAGATGGGTTTTCACAACAATCATAGCTGTCATTACCAAAACTGGGTTTGTTTTAATATTTTAGATTCATTTTTGATTTCAAATTCCTCCCTCTGCCAAGGTAAGATTTGAACTGGTGCGCCAGCACATTAGTCTGGACCGCTAGTTCAGTGAGAATACCACAATGTCACCATCTCCTCTGAAATTGTGGACAGCAAGCTCCCATACACAGAAATCAAAATGCACCTACATTATCTGATTTTAGGTTTTCATTGAAAGATAAAAGTTCCTCATGTTCTAAGACTGGAGAGTTACATGTACAGATTTTGTTGTGTGATTATGATTTTGTGGTGGAGAGAGATCTGGGTGTTAAATACATCTCTATACAGGGTGTTCAGAAAATAAACAGCAAAGTGAAAAGAGAATAGGTGGCATTTGTAGTTAACGACAGCACTGCAGTACTGGTAAAGGAAGACATCTCAGAGTTCAAGGACAGAATCAAATTAGCTACAGCTAACGAATAAGAAGGATGCAATTACAGTGTTTGGTGTAATCTATGGACCAACAGCTAGTGGAAAGAATATACAGGAACAATCTACAAATAAATTACAAAGAGGTCTAAATATCCTTGACTAGTTATCATGGGCACTCAACTACCTGTATATTGATTAGATATAGGTGGTGTAAGGGGCAGCAAGATACAAGCGTTCTGGACTGTGCTCAGGAGAATTTCCTACAGCACTGTCTGTCCTGTCCAACAAGAAAATAGAAACAACTAGACTTGTTCTTGGGAGTGACGTAAGCCAAATAAATCAACTGACAGTGGGGGAAACATTTAGGGAAGAGTTTCAGAGATAGTAGGAACTGCAGATGCTGGAGAATCTGAGATAACAAGGTGTAGAGTTGGATGAACACAGCAGGCCAAGCATCATCAGAGGAGCAGGAAGGCTGACGTTT
>JAHRHZ010000067.1:17662265-17677855 GCA_024137785.1 Ginglymostoma cirratum | reverse complement strand
CTTCAGAAATGAAGAAGGGTCTAGGCCCGAAACGTCAGCCTTCCTGCTCCTCTGATGCTGCTTGGCCTGCTGTGTTCATCCAACTCTACACCTTGTTATCTTATATTTAGGGAAGAGTGCTCACTGCAACATAAGGTTAAGAATGACAGTGGCAAATTACATCAATTAATCCAGATTAAGAACAATCAGATAGCAGAGAATGGACTTCAATGGGGTAAGAGCAGAGCTGGGTTGAATAATCTGAAACCAAAAACCAATGGGAAAAACAGTAACTGAACAATGGGCTACCTGCAAAGAGATGATTTCAGCACAGAAAAAGAATATTCCTTTAAAAGGAAAAGGGGTACCAAACAAATCCAGAACTTCCTGAATGACTAAGGAGATAGAAATTGAATTTAAGAAAATGTGTGCTTAAGACAGGTGTCAGATAATAAATATAATTGAGAACCAAGATGAATACAGAAAGTTCACAAGGGAGGTGAAAAAGCATGAACAAGAAACAAAGAGAGACTATGAAAGAAGATTGGCAGCTATTATAAAAGGAAATCGCAAAGTCTTCTGTAAGCACACAATAGCAAAACAGTGGTAAGAGGAGTACACCCAATTAGGGACCGAAAAGGAGATCGACATTTAGAGGCAAGAGGTATGGCTGATGAGTTACTTGAATATTTTGCATCTGTCTTTACCTATTCAGCAGACACTGTTCAGGCTTTGGTGAAAGGGGAGGAAAGTTGGCTAAAATTGATAAGGAGGTGGAACTGGATAAGTTGTTGATTCTTAAATTTTATGAGGCACCAAGACCAGATGCTGCGCATTAAGGGATACTGAAGGAAGAGAGTGTGAAAACAGCAGAGGCATTGTCAATTATCTTTCAGTCTTCCTCGGAATGGAAATTGCAAACATTACAACCATTTTTCATCAAGGGCATTAAGATCTGCCAAGTATTACAGACCAATCAGTTTAACTAACTTGGGGAAGCTTCTTGCAACAATTATTCACAATAGAATGAATTGGACTGATTCAAAAGAGTCAGCGTGGATTTACTCAGGGAAAATCATAACTAATTTGTTGGAGTACGTACAAAATGGTAAAAGAGAGGATTGATGAGGAGAAGGCTATTTCCATGGAGCATTTGGACTCTCAAAGGTGCTTAATATAGCGTCACACAACAGATTAGGATTAAAGTTATAGATCAATAAAAGGGACAATAGCAAAATGGATATAAAAATTGGCTGAACGACAGGAAAACAAGAGTAACAGTCAATGGATTTTTTCCAGGTTGGAAGAAGATTGCTAATGGCGTTTTACAAAGGTCAATGTTGTGACTCTTGCTTTTCCTGATATACATAAACGATCTAGATCTTGGGATAGAGAGGACAATTTCACAGTTTGCAGGTAACAAAACTTGGGAGAATTGTAAATTGTGAGAAGAGCGCACAACTTCGAAAGGAAAAGAACATGTTGGTAGAATAGGCAGAAAGCTGGCAAATGAAATTCAATGCTAAGAAGTGGGAGGTACAAAGAACATGGAGATACAGTATAAAGGGTATAAAGTTTTTGAGAAGATCTGTAGCTCTGGTTGTGGATGAGGTTGTAGACTTACTTGCTGAGCCGGTGTGTTTGATTGCAGACGGTTCGTCACCCTGCTAGGTAAGATTGTCAGTGTGCCTCCGGTGAAGCGTTGGTGTACTGTCCTGCTTGTTATTTATATGCCTCGGTTTGCTGGGGTGTTTAGCATTACTTCCAGTTCTGTTTTTCAGCAGTTTGTATATTGGGTTCAGTTCAGCGTGTTTGTTGATGGAGTTCCGGTTGGATTGCCAGGCCTCCAGGAATTCCCTGGCAAGTTTCCACTTGGCTTGTGCTATAATGGATGTGCTGTCACAGTCGAATTCATGTCCTTCTCTGTCCGTGAGTATTGAGACTGGTGAGAACTGGTCATGTCTTTTGGTGGCTAGTTGGTGTTTGCGTCTCCTTATTGTCAGTTTTCTTCCAGATTGACCTATGTAATGTTTCTCACAGTCCTTGCATGGTATTATGATGGTTTTATTGGTTGTGGGCATGGGACCCTTTACGTTCGCCCGTAGCTGTTGTAGGGTGGTTGTTGGTTGGTGGACCCCCTGATATCTAGGCGTCTGAGTAGTCTTGTGGTCATTTCTGATATGTCTTTGACATACAGTACGGTGACTAGTGTGTCTGGTCATGTTGTGTCTTCTTGTTATGGTCTGTCATGGAGGTAACGGCAGATTGTGCTTTTTAGATATCCATATCTTTTGAAAAAACTCTGTATAAGTTCTCCTGCTCCTAATGTACAAAATACCATGCAAAGACTGTGAGAAACATTACATAGGTCAAACTGGAAGAAAACTGACAATAAGGAAATACAAACACCAACCAGCCACCAAGGGACACGACCAACTGTGACAGGTTTCAATACACCTGGACAGAGGAGGACATGTGACTGGGACAGCACATCCATAATAGCACAAGCCAGGGAATTCCTGGAGGCCTGGCAATCCAACCGGAACTCCATCAACAAACACACTGAAGTGGACCCGATACACAAACCACTGAAAAACAAAACCCAAAGTGATACCGACCACCCCAGCAAACCGAGGCATATAAAATAACAAGCGGGACAGAACACTTAACGCTTCACCGGAGGCACACTGACAATGTTACCTAGCAGAGTGACGAAACATCTACAATCAAACACTCCAGCTCGGCAAACAAGTCTACAACCTCATTATAGAAGGTACTCTTCCAAAGTGTATACAAGTGAGGATAGGCAAGGATACATATATGTGTTTGTCATTAAAGGTAGCAGGAGAGGTAGGGAAAACTATTAATAAAGCATACTGTAATTCATGCTTCATAAAAAGGCGCACAGAGTGGAACAGCATGGAGATTAGGATAAGTTTATATAGGACACTGGTTGGAACTTAGTTGGAGTGTTGTGTACTGTTCTGGATGCCACATTACACGAAGAATGTGAATGCATTGGACAGCGCAGAAGAGGTTTATGAGACTGTTTCTAGGGATAAGGCACTTCAGGTATGAGGAAAGATTGGAGAAGTTGAGATTTTCTTCCCTTGGAGAGAAGGCGAAGAGGAAACTAGATGTAAGTTTCTAAAATCATGTGGGATCTGCACTGGGGGAGAAACTTCCCACCATAAAACAATCAGGAAACAGTGTGCACATATTTAAAGTGTTTTGCAACCAAGCAAATGTGAGGTTAGAAAAACCTTTTTCACACAATGAATACTTTGGGTCAGACATGCACTGCCTGCTGGCAGGTTCAACTGAGACATTTGAAAGGGCACTGAATGACTATTTAAACAGCTACTCCGTGCATGGGGAAAAGGAAGGATATTGACAAGAAATTAAAATGCTCAAACACCAGGGCAGACATGATGGACAGAACAGTCTCCTTCTGCACTGTTACAATACCGTGAAAGGGAAGTAATTTCAACTACAGAACAAAGCTTTTACTCCCTTTTGTGAAGAATTGAAGAGAAGGTTTGACCCTTTATTACCTTAAACAGAAGGTGAGGTGGATACCCTTGAAAATAGCAATGTGTAGAGGTCCAAGATCATAACCGACAAAATGGGAAATTGAAACAGAGTGTGTTGTTTTCTGCCACAGATGTTTTAGTTCAGAAGTAGGGTTGGGCCTGCTGCAGTTATACAGGGCCATGGTGAGACTAGAGGTGAAGTTGCGTGTGCAGCTTTGGTTTCTCCCTGAGACAGTCCCACAGAGGTGGGGGGGGCCAGAAAGGTTCACTAGGTTGATACTGGGGGTGGCAGAACTGTCCTATGTGGACAGACTGGTTTGTCTGGGCCTGCATTCACTAGAGTTTAGGAGGAGGAGACAGGATCTGATTGAAACTTTTTTTTTAAAACAGGTCTGAACAGCCTGTACTCTATCCAGATCCCACTTCAACATTCTATGAGATAGAATTGGAACTGCAGATGCTGGAAAATCTGAGATAACAAGGTGTAGAGCTGGATGAACACAGCAGGCCAAACGGCATCATAGGAGCAGGAAATCTTGATGTTTCGGGCCTAGACCCTTCTTCAGAAATGGGGGAGCAGAAGAGGGTTCTGAAATAAATAGGGAGAGGGGGGAGGCAGATAGAGGATGGATAGAGGAGAGGATAGGTGGAGAGGAGACAGACAGGTCAAAGAGGCGGGGATGGAGCCAGTAAAGGTGGGTGTAGGTGGGGAGGTAGGGAGGAGATTAGTCAGTCCAGGGAGGACGGACAGGTCAAGGGGGTGGATAAGGTTAGTAGGTAGGAGATGTGGGTGCGGCTTGAGGTGGGAGGAGGGGATAGGTGAGAGGAAGGACAGGTTAGGGAGGCGGGGACGAGCTGGGCTGGTTTTGGGATGCGGTTGGGGGAGGGGAGATTTTGAAGCTTGTGAAATCAACTTTCCACATCAAGCAGATGTTCACCTGCACATCTGCTAATGTGGTATACTGTACCCATTGTGGCCTCCTCTACATCGGGGAAACCAAGCTTGGGGACCGCTTTGCGGAACACCTGCGCTCGGTTCACAATAAACAACTGCACCTCCCAGTCGTGAACCATTTCAACTTCCCCCTCCCATTCCTCAGACGACATGTCCATCCTGGGCCTCCTGCAATGCCACAGTGACGCCACCCGAAGGCTGTAGGAACAGCAACTCATATTCAGCTTGGGAACCCTGCAGCCCAATGGTATCAATGTGGATTTCACAAGCTTCAAAATCTCCCCTCCCCCACCCGCATCCCAAAACCAGCCCAGCTCGTCCCCACCTCCCTAACCTGTCCTTCCTCTCACCTATCCCCTCCTCCCACCTCAAGCCGCACCCCCATCTCCTACCTACTAACCTTATCCCGCCCCCTTGACCTGTCCGTCCTCCCTGGACTGTCCTATCTCCTCCCTACCTCCCCACCTACACTCACCTTTACTGGCTCCATCCCCACCTCTTTGACCTGTCTGTCTCCTCTCCACCTATCCTCTCCTCTATCCATCTTCTATCCGCCTACCCCTCCCTCCCTATTTATTTCAGAACCCTCTTCCGCGCCCCCATTTCTGAAGAAGGGTCTAGACCCGAAACGTCAGCTTTCCTGCTCCTCTGATGCTGCTTGGCCTGCTGTGTTCATCCAGCTCCACACCTTGTTATCAACATTCTATATCACTGCTTTTTGAGGAAGAGAATTCCAAATGCAGGAAGGATGTTTTCCTCAAACTGTGGAATCTAGAACCAGATGCCACTGAGTTGGGATACAGGTTAGGCCATGTAGGACCTGAGATGAGAAGATTTCTTCATTCAAAGGGTAGTGAACTTATGAAATACACCACCACAGAATGGTGTGGAGGCCAAACTCACTATGTCTATTCAATAAAGATAATTTTAGATTTTAAAGGCATCAAAGGATGTGGGAAGAAAGCAGGAATATGGCAGAGAAAGTGGATTATTATTGAATGGTGGAGCAGGTTTGAAGGGCTGAAAGGCCTACCCTTGGTCCTTGTTTAAGTGTGAAAATGGCAGGGAGATAGGCTCATCAAGCTGGAAGATATTGAGCACGCAGAATTTAACCAGACTTCTGTATGTGCTAGAAGGTACATTTCTGCTTTGCATGAGTGCAAGCAGTGAGTATTACTATTGCATTTTCAATCACCAGTCATCCAGCCAACTGAGCTAACAGACCCTACTCATTTAATTTATGGCCCCTTTGAAGCTGTGGTTCCTTAAAGCTCTCAGTTTGTGACAGTGTTTTGAATGCCAGCTGAGTAGCATTCTCCACAGAACACTTTAAATTAATTCAGAATGAAAACACTAACCCCTCAGCTACGAAATCATAGAAACATAGAAATTAAGAGCATGCAGCACCCCCCCCATAGTTTCTTAATTGTCAAGATGATGAAAAATTATCTAATTCTATCTTAAAAATACTTAAACATTCTGTATTACTGCTTTTTGAGGAAGAGAATTCCAAGACACTCAACCTTCAACTTTTTTCCTCAGCTTTGCCTTAAACAGACAACTCCTTATTTTTAAATTATGACCCTGCCCCTCCACCACAGCCATGTATTGAGCACAATACTACTGCTGAACACAAAAGTCAGTGATAATGCTCCCTATCCATGAATCATGAAGTAGTCTGGTAGAAGTATGTCAGAGCTACTACCTGTGAGACATTGGTCAAACAGCAAGAGCCTACTCATCGAAACTGAAAGTATACAGCCAACAGGAGCAGAGAGTGCTGTTAAGCTGCCTGCTTAAACACATTGTACCTAGATAGCATACTCTAACCCTAAAGACAAAGCCCATGATCAACAGGTATACACAGCAGGCTTGCGGATTGAGGGACAGCAGCTAAGGGGATGACAGCATGAACAGAAATATCTCATTCGCAGCTAAAATGGCTAATCCTGTTTCTATGCCAGAGAGACTGTCCCACATTGGAAACAGTGGAGACAGTACACTAATCGGGAAGTGGAATTCACTGAATCCTTTAAAATATCTGTGGCAATGAAGTTTGATAAATGATGATTAAAATAGATTTTAGGTTTTAGGTATGACGGTAAATAAGGAGAATATATTCTCAGCATGAGATTCTAGACATGATCTGGAGTTAAGGGAGAAGGACTAGACAGGCAGGATGGTTAACTACAATGTTGGCTCTGGATCCTACTCGTCTAAGGTAAAGAAAAATATCCTGGACCGAAAGCAATAATTTTGTTCCCAGCCACACTGCCAGTAGTGCTCAGAGCAGAAGAACTGATCATTAACATACAATGAGACACAACAGCTCCCTCAGTGGGAATCTCTCAGACATTTGGACCGTGCTGGGGAAGAAAAGGAAAGACAGGAATGCTAGTACAAAACTCTCACAGTATGAAGCAGGAGCTCCATCTCACTGCAAATCACACATCACCATTTAGTTTGGGATGGAGAGGGAAAGAAGATTGAAGAATTCCAACACAGATCCTACAGAGCTCAATTAACTCCTTCTGAAGACTAAACAATTGCAAACTTTGAAAACAAAGAGAATCAACCTCCACTAAACGAGGAGCAAAAGCTGCTGAATAAGAACACGTCCACAAAAGGATTGTTATAACAAGCTAAACCGGTGGTTAGACTGCTACTTTCTGCAATGAGCATTTGTACTCACACACACAAACTGGTGTTTACGGTTCTCAGATGTATTAAGGAAATTTGAGGGTGGATTATGTCAATCTCAGAAAATATCTGCCAGACAACATTGGGCTCTTTGGAATGAATTGATGAATTTTTTTTTGTTGAAATGGCTATTTGAAGATCTTTAGTGCAAAATGCACTGTAAAATACTAACACACTGCGTGTTAGAGAAGAGTTATCGGTGGGTTTAGGTGGTCAGTGAGCCAAACTCTGGTCAGTAACTGTCCTGTGGTTAAGGCCCAAAGTGGGAGACAATCTTCCTCAATAAACGTAATGCAGCTTTGCACATTTTAAAAATCAGGCCACTTGAAAACCTCAAATTCTCCAAATACCACGTTCCCATAGCCTAGGTCAGACATTCTTAATAAAGAGCAAGCAGGGGAAAGTTAATGGGTGACAGACACTTAGAACTGTACTTAGCTAAACATTTCCATATTGTAGATCTACAGGCTGTGTATAACTAGAATTATGATTGAATAACCGTGGAGTCAGAGGTACAGCAACAGTGCTGATAGTAGTGTTTTAAAAATCCATTACTAGGAAGAAATGGCACAAATCTGATCTATGAAGCCACACTGGCACATAACAGACTTCCCAACTTCACACACAGAAAACATAAAGGGCGATTCCAACTCAAAATTGGAGAAACATTTCTTGCAGACCAGCAAGGACAAGAAGAGATTATTCAGACCTCCCATCAAATCAACTGTAGCTGATCCATATCCATCAATCCATATGCATTCTTTCCTTTATCATCATGCCGAGCAGAAGTCTGTTAATAGTCATTTTAAATTCTAAAATAAGCTAACATCCACATCTTTGGCTGGAGATACAGCTCCACTTGAACCACCCTTTGCATGAAGACAGTTTTCTAACCTTTTTTTCTTCGACAATCTAGCAAAATTTAAGGTTCTCTCCCCTTTTCACAGACTCCACTACAAGCTGAGAAGGTTACTCTCTATCCTATCAGTGCTTTCAAAACCTTAAAACGTGAAGCAAATCACTCTTTATCCTTCCCCATCCCAGGCAATACAAGCTTGATTTATGCAATCTTTCTCCTTAATCTATCAGATGGGTCTGGTAACATTATGATGTAGACTCAGGGCTGCAACGGTTTAATATACAGTTTTTACAACTGGAAGTGGGCTGTGTTCAACTTAAATTGATGGGATAAAGCTCCAGTGTCTGAAGATTGTAAGACTCTTAAGGCACTCTCCATTCAGTTATAAACTTCTCATGAGTGATTGGCAATAAACATAATGCTGTTTTCAGACAGACACATTGATCTACTCTGCATCTAATCCTGGACTCTACCTGTCCTGAGAGTATTTGATTGGGAAGGTGTAGAGGTTGCTTTACTCTGTATCTAAATCTTCTGTACTTGTCCCAGGAGTATCTGATGGGACAGTGCAAAGGAGGCTTCACCCTATATCTAACATATAAATAATGTTCATGGTTCCTACAGCATTGAGTTGCCTTCTTGAACCACTGCAGTCCTCAGGGTGTACTGTAGGGAGGGCGCTCCGCAACTTTGAAGTGATATATTTCCAAGTCAGGATGGCGAATGGCTCGGTAATCGTCCCATGTATCTGCTACCCTTGCCCTTCTGGGTGGTAAAAACTGTGGATTTGGAAGGTGGGAGGCTGGAATAGCACATCAGGTCAGATAGCATCCGAGAAGCAGGTAAGTCAATGTTTCAGGCCGGAACCCTAAGCTCTGACTAAGGGTCTCAGCCCAAAACACTGACTTTCCTGCTCCTCGGACGTTGTCTGGTCTACTGTGCTTTCCCAGCCCCACACCTATAAATTCAGGCTTCCAGCATCTGCAGCCCTTATTGTCTCCTGGATTTGGAAGGTGCTGCTGGAGGAGCCTTGGTGAGTTATTGTAATGTGTTTTCTAGATGGTACACACCACTACCATTGAGCATCAGTGGTGAATAGAGTTATGGTGGAGGTAGTGAATGGATGCTAAAGTACATTGCTTTGCTCTGGACATTGTTGGAGCTGCACTCATCCAGGCAAGTGGGAAGCATTCCAGTACACTCCTGACTTGTGTCTTGTAGATGTTGGACAGGCTTTGGGAAGTGAGGTAATGAGTTACTCGTTTCAGGATTCCTAGCCTCTGATCTGTTAGTGTAGCCATAGTATTTATGTGACTGGTCCAGTTCAGCTGCTGGTCACGGGCAATCCCCAGGATGTTAATGGTGGGAGAGTCAGCAATGGTAATGTCATCGAATGTCAAGGGGAGATGGATGGATGCTTTGTGAAGACTGTCATTCCCTGGTATTTGTGTGATGTGAATGTTACCTTCCACTCATCAGCCCAAACCTGGAGGTTGTCTGGGCTTGCTGTGCTTGAACATGGATTACCTCAATATCTAAAGAATTGTGAATGTGCAATGTTCAGCACCATTCAGCTGGAAACATCTCCACTCCTGACCTTATGATAGAGGGAAGGTGCCGAAGATGGTTGGGCCTGGGACACTACCTTGAGGAACTCCTGCAGAGCTGCCATTCAGTTGAGATGATTGACCTCTTACGAACACAACCATCTTCTTTTGTGACAGATATGTCTCCAACCAGCAGAGAACGTTCTGCTGATTCAAAATGATTCCAATTCTGCTATTGCTGATTAATGCCATACTCTGTTAAATGGAGCGTTGGGGTGTGACTTTCACCCCAGCTATGGAATTCAACTCTTTTATCCATGTTTGAACCATGGCTGTAAAATAAGTCAGAAGCTGAGTGGCTTTGGCAGAACCCAAACTGAGCCTCACGGAGTAGGTTATTCCTTTGCAAGAGTCACTTGAGAGCACTATCAACAACTCGATCTATCACTTGGCTGATGAAGAATACACTGCTACATCAGTCATTGGCCGGGTTAGTTCAGGCCTGCTTCTTCACACACAGGGTATACCGGAAAAATTTTCCACGTTGTCAGACAGGCACCATGCTGTAGCTGTACTGGGTCGGCTTGCCTAGGTGCTAGTTCTGGAACTCAGCTCTTCAGTATTATTGCTATGGTATTGTCAGGCATTTGATGGGGACAGTATAGTGGCAGCTTTACTCTGTATCTAACCCTATGTCATACCCATCCTGGGAGTGTTTGATGGGGACAGTTTAGAGGAGCTTTACCCTTATCCAACCCCATGATATCACTGTCCTGGGAGTGTTTCATGAAAGTTGATTGGTGGGTTTGATTTTATTGGAAAGGTCTGAGATTTGTTTTTCCATTCAATATTCCATAAAATACTCTTATTCATTGCTTATATAATTAAGTTCTACAAATACTGCAGCTCACAAGGAACTCGTGTACAGTGTGATAGCCACAGAGGGTGATCAACAGTGAATTACACAGGCCATTCAGCCCACTGCTGGTTGTGTTAGACATGAGACCCTTCACAGCCCCATTGAAGTAACTGTGAAAGTGCAAATGATCTCAGCAGGGATTGAATATTCAGCTGTGTATTCAGCAGGGCTCTGCATTTCATCCTTTTGATATGGTTAAGTTTAAAAAGTTTTCATGAAACTGCATTTCTTAAAAATATGCAGCATATCCCTGTGTAATCCTGAGATGTGACCTGCAGAGACTGCTGCCTTTTAAACCTCTCCAATGCATTCAAGAACAGTTTATTCTGTTTATTTTCTGAGAGAGGAGTGAGGCTTTGATCCTAGTTTGTTCATTTGCCAAACTTGCCATCACAGTCGTGCAGAAGGCATGAATGGTCATTTTCACACGGCCCATCCGACTTGTTTTTCTGATCTCGACAAGTCACAGAGATCTCACAGAGCTTTCCAGCACTGCCACCAAGGTCTGTTTATGACTAAGTAAACATTAGCGAAAGCCAAGCTCGTCCACTTGCTCTTTCCCTCCTTCCTCCCACGCAAGCATATAATAAAAAAAACTGCCAGCTTGCTCCCTGCACTGAGTGACAGACTGACCTTCCTCTTGGTTTCTTCGAAGAGGCTCATCAGACTCTCCCTAGCTGTAAGGATTGGATTGCTGGCAGCGAGACTTCGCATGTAATAGTAGACAGCATCCAGCTTCCGCCTCTGTTTAAAAAAATGAAAAAAGGAGCAAAGATGAAACCAGTTTAAAAACACAGACACAGCTCAGCTGAACCCAATTACTGAGCATTCCCACAATTGCTTCATTTTCACTGAAATCTATTAGTCATAAATTATCCAAGTTCATAAAACCACTGAACATTTTACCCCTGGCTGGCTTACCCCTGAGAACTAGAGCTCAGATTTATCAAACCCAACACAAATACAACAAAGCAGCCTCCTGTCTACACCCCCCAGCCCCCAACCCCCAACATGGCCCCTAGATATTTTGAGAGGTGTATTTAAACGTTCAGCATTAGAAAGCTCTCAACAGCATTGGAAGTACAGAAAACAATCCTGACAAGTATTGTTTAACAATGAGAAAAGTGTTAGTTAACTGCAAATGCAAAAACCAAGCTAAGACTTCACATGCCATGGGTCATAGCAAGAGTACACACCAACCCCAAAAACATCCACCACGTAGAACTCTATACACCTCACGTCAGGTGAAAACATTGAGGCTCAATACCAAAGACTTCACCATTCTTGCTAATGCACAGAACCTTTTAGATTTCGTGCAATATCATTGCATTAATTAACATCAACCACACGCTTACAACATTCAATGTCAGGACATCAAATTCCTTACCTATTTTAAATGCGAAATCTAATCAACTAGTAAGTTCAATAACTTCTCACCAGCACTTCAAAAACACTCTGCATTACTCATTTCTCATGAACAGCTGACATCTAGTGGCACAAAGAACTAGCACATTCCAAACTCTGACAGTTTAATTTGAGGTATTACACTAAAGACCAAATCTCAAAAGCAACAGCTTAGGATTCTGATCAACGGAGAAGACACTTGAAGCTATTGTTACAGACACAGAATATCCCTTAACAATGTCATTGGAGCACTTCACAGCCGAACAGATGTAGTAACTTTTTTATACCATAAGAAACAAGAACAGGAGTAGGCCATTCAGCCCCTCAACCCTACTCTGCCATTCAATGGATCACAGCTGATCCGACAGCTCTCACATCCTTTTTCCTGCCCTTTCCCCATAACCCTTGATTCACCGACTGATCAAGAATCTGTCTATCTCAGCCTTAAATATACAAAAGGACTCAGTCCCCACAGCTCTCTGTGGCAAGGAGTTCCAAAGACTGACAATCCCATGAGAAGAAATGCATCCGCATCCCAGTCTTAAATTGGTGCCCCTTTAATCAGAAACTTCACCCAAAGGAAGCATCACTGCCATTTTATATAGCATGACTGAACAAACGGCAGTGGTAAGAAAGACCAGTTAATGGTTTAGGGAAATGTCGGCTTAGAATAGAATGCTTGCCAGGACACCAGGAAAACTCCCTACTCTTTTCACAAGAACAAACTGATGTTTTTGCCAAAACAAGTAATTTATTAGCATTCTATGACTCTAGATCAGGACAGATCTTGCTTAGTCATTGAAGCTGGTACTGGGAGACTGCTAGATTCTCATCAAATGGAGGGTCATCGACCTGGGATTAATCAACGGGGCAGTAACTCTGCTCTTAATCACTCAAATCAACGACTAAAAGATTAATCAGGAGAAATGAACAAGAACATGACAAGGAGCTAGCTAGAAATGCAAAAATGGATAGCAAATGTTTCTGCAGCTATTTTAACAGGAAAAGAGAGTGTGAGTGGTGTGAGCATTAGACCTCTAGAAGGTGAAACTAGAGAATTCATAGTAGGTAATAAGGAAATGGCTGCTGAACAAATATTTTGCTTATGTCTTCACAAAAAAAGATGTGGATGACGAGGTGGTGGAAGTATCTGTTAGATTCTGGAAAGGTTCCATCACATTAAGTGGCAGCAAATATAACTTCTCTGTTCCAGAAGGGAGAAGAGCAGAAAATAAACTCGGCCAGTTAGCGCGACGTCTGCCATTAGGGAGATTTTAAAATTAAAGAGGTTACACACAGACACGTTGAAAAGTTCAACGTAGACCAGCACAGCACAGCACAGCACAGCAACAGGCACTTGGTCTACCATGTCTATGCTGACCATGACGCCATTCTAAACTAATTTGTATCCCTCTATATCCTGCCTGTTCATGTGTCTTTCTGAGTGCCTCTTAAATATTGCTATCATCTCTGCTTCTACCACCTCCTCTAACAGCACATCCTAGCACTTACCACCCTCTATGTAAAAAAACTTGCCCCACACATCTCCTCTAAACTTCTCCCCTCTTACCTTAAACCTATGCCCCCTAGTATTTGACATTTCCACAGTGGGAAAACTACTCTTGACTATCCATTCTACCCATGACTCTTATAATTAATATACTTCCATCAGGTTGCACCGCAGCCTCCGATGCTTGTTTCTTCCCCCCAGTTTTCCTCAGTGATGTAAGGCTCACCACCCTGTAATTTCCCGGGTTATCCCTGTTGCCCTTCTTGAACAAAGGAACAACGTTGGTTATTCTGTTGTCTTCTGGGACACAGCCTGTGGCAAAAGAGGTTACAAAGATCTCTGTCAAGGTCCCAACAATCTCCCCCTTTGCCTCCTACGGTATCCTGGGATAGATCCCATCACTTACCCACCTTACAGTTTTTCAAGACATCCAACACACCTCTTTCTTAACATCGACATGCCCCAGAAGATCAACACACCCCTCCCTAATCTTAACATCATCCAAGTCCTACTCCTCGGTGAATGCTGATGCTAACTACTCAATAAGGCCCTCATCCACTTCCTCTGGTTCCACGCATAAATTCCTTCTTTTATCCTCGAGTATTCTTTCCCTAGCTACCTTCTTGCACCTTATCTATGTATAAAATGCCTTGGGATTCTCCTTGATCCTACTTGCCAAGAACATTTTGTGGCCTTTATTTGATTTCAATTTCCTAAACCTTACATATGCTTCCTTTTCCTTTTTGACTAACCTTTCAATTTCTCGTCATCCAAGGTTCCCAAATGTTGCCATTCTTATCTTTCATACTCAGAGGACCATGCTGGTCCTGAACTCTGATCAACTTTAAAAGACTCCAATATGTCAGATGTGGAGTTCTGCTCCACAGACGCCCAATTTAATTTCACCAGTTCCTTTCTAATACAGTTGTAATTAGCCTTCCCCCAATGTAGCACTTTCACCAGAGAACCACTCTTATCCTCATCCATAACAACCTTAAAACTTACAGAATTATGATCACTGTTCTCAGGATGCTCCCCCACTGAAACCTCGAACATCTGGCCAGGCACATCCCCCAATACAAGGTCCAGTACAGCCCCTTCCCCAGTGGAACTATCTTCCTATGATTTGAAAAAACCCTCCTGGATGCACCTAACAAATTCTGTCCCATCTAAACGCCTGGCGCTAAGGGAGTCCCAGTTAATACTGGGCAAGTTAAACTCACCCACTACAACAACCCTACTGTTTTTACATCTTTCCATGGTCAGCTCACATACCGGTTCCTCTATCCTGCTGGCTATTGGGAGGCCTACCATCATAGTGATTGCACCTTTCTTATTCCTAAGTTCTACCCATATGGCCTCGCTAGAAGAGCCCTCCAAGATGTTCTCGCTTAATACAGCTGTGACATGCACTTTAATCAGTAATGCTACTCTCCCACACCTTTTACACCCAGGAGGCATGGTTTTGACAAAGGAGTTTTTTTGAAGCAGCATTATGGATAAAAGGAGCCTGTGGATGTACTGCATTTGGATTTCCAGAATGCACTTGACAAGGTGCCACAAAGTTTTTACATAAAGTAGTGACTGACAATGTACTGAGTAACACATCAGCATGGATAGAAGATTGGCTGGTAGGAGAAAACAGAGTATGCATAAATGGGTCTTTGTCTGGTTGACAGGATGTGACAAATTGAGTCCCACAGTGATATGCTAGACCTCAACTTTTCACAATTTACATTAATGGCTTAGATGAGGAGAGCAAAGGCATGTTCGACAAATGCACAGCAAACACCAGGATTGGCGGGAAAGTATGTTGTGAAGACAACACAGCTTTGCAGATGAATACAGATAGGTTGGGTGTGTGGGCAAAAATGTGGAAGATGGGAGTACAATGTGGGAAAATATGAAGTTGTCCATTTTGGCAGGAAGGAGTATTACTTACATGAAGATCAACTGAACAATTCCAAGGTGCAGTGTTCTAGTGCATGAGTCACTAAAAGTTAGCACGCAAGAACAGCAAGTAATTAAGACAGCTGATGGATGCTATCCTTTATCATGAGAGAAACTGAACATAAATGTAAGAATGATATACTTCAGTTATACAGAGCATTAACAGACTGTATCCAGAGTACTACGTACAGTTTTGGTCTCCTCATTTAAGGAAAAATGTAAATGCATTGGAGA
>JAHRHZ010000067.1:17645401-17661865 GCA_024137785.1 Ginglymostoma cirratum | reverse complement strand
TCTCAGATTCTCCAGCACCCGCAGTTCCTACTATCTCTGAATTAGAGACAGTTCACAGGTGGTTTACCAGATTGATAACTGCAATAAGTAGATTATTTTATGAGGAAAAGTTGGACATCGGGCTTTGTTTCTACTGGGGTTTAGATGGTTGACTTGACTGAAGAGTACAGGATCCTCAATAGCCTTGACAGGGTGGATGTGGAAAAGATGCTTCCTTTTGTGGATTAGTTCAGAACAAGGGGACACAGTTTTAAAATTAGGGACCACCCTTTTAGGACAGAGATGGACAGACTTTGGAACACATCGATAAGGTAGAGATAGATTGATTCCCTGCCCAAGAATCTATGCTTCTTGCAGGTGGACAGAAATGTGGAATGCAAAACAAACAGATCACAGCCTTTTTTTTTTAACTGAATGGTGGAGCAGGTTTGAGGGGCAGAATGGCCTACTTCTTCTTGTATGTCTGTATACTGCCTCACACGGTTGAGTACAATAGTGCATCTCCATCACTTCCATGTTGTGACCATTACTTAGTATGTAAACAACAGACAGATACGGATGCAATTCAGAATTCTCCAAAGCTGAAAATGAGTCTGCAGGGACCAGGTGGTACAGCATAAAGTTAAATGTGAAAGAAGTGAGTGCAGAGCAGTTTCCACCCAGTTCCCAGCGGGCATGTGTCAACAGCATACAGAACCTGAATCTGCCAACCTCCCTCAGACGTGGCCACATGGGGAAGAGAAAACTGTCACTTTAGTACCATGGGGAGCAGCATTCCGATTGAGTTTTGGGCAAGTCACTGGAGCAACATGAGAGTTTTACATCAACACAATTTTCATTTGGGACTAGAAAGCCATCATCATTGGAAACTTATTCATGCCACAGACTTTCAAATCCTAGATTTTAATGTGGATGCATTCTGCCACTGGGATGACAGAACCAGATTTACCTACATCTGGAGCCTCTGACAGATCCCAGTGTCTCAACTACACATTTAAAACTGCACCCACATAAAAGCAACTCTCCTTTGCAAACAGGCTCAGCTTTCTTGTGGCACTGCACACAGCACTCGTTAGTCAGTCACTTATCAATCAAAATTTAAAGATGCCCACTGATTCCAGACAGATCCAGGCAACTGGCTTCTCTCCACTCAGAACATAATGGATAAAATATTAGCTGAAAGTCAGGGCTCTCATATCAGATTGTACAACTGGTTTAGCACCTCCGCAAACCACATCAATCTCAAGCAATAATACAAAGCAGATCCCACAGCGGAAAGGGAAAATGGCCTTGCAGGGGGGCATAGGAAGAAGAATGAGCTGGGATAGGGGAGAGGAGCTAACAAAAACCAGTATGAAGCAGCAGCAGCCAGGGTGGAGTCAGGATGATGGGGTGGAGGTGTGGATCAGAGTGGGAGTAGAAAAAGCAGAAGACAAGAACAGCAGAAAAATACATCACAACCCAACAGACATACATTTGGATAAAGAGAAAAGAACTGAACAGCATAAGTGATAGTTAACACTGTTAGGTATCTGAACTACTCTGTGAGAGGAAGTGATCATATCAATAATTAACTAGCACTATTGACTGAGGTACAGTGTCAGGTTTGCCAGACAGTGCTGCTGTTTATCAGGCCTACATTCCACTCTTACAATTCCTTCCAATGTTGGAGGGGAACTTCTCTGTGAGAGCAGCTGCCAGGGCAAATGCACAAAGCTAGAATGGCTAAACAACCATACGGGTCTCAGCTCAAAGGACCAAGATGGTTAGAGTCTATCAGTTCTTTGCGTAGTGGAGAAGGGAGAGGGGATGAAACCAGCTGCATGTTTGGAGAGGAACCAGCATTCTGAATGGTTCTTACAGACTGTTTCCTGAAATAGCGATTCTGGAACATGGGGACAGCATCCTTGTATCTGGCCCATGGATTCAAACCTCAAAATAGGGACTGGGCTGTTGATACCACACTCCATACAAATCTTCACAGAAAATGGCACCCTCTTTCCCAACAACCAATCTAGGGTTAACCACACAGATCTTGCTTAAGCATCAGGACACAGGACACCTGAATCAGCAATCAGGCAATAACATCTTCCCCATCCTTCAAGTAGCCACGCTCTCCATTCTGCATCCGTCCGCTGAGAGGGGCCTGCCAGCAAAAACAACAGATTCCTCCACACTTCAGTACTAAAACACTTCTATACTCATTTGACAAAAAGCATGCACAATACCCCTGGGGTATAAGCTGAACAGGAAGAAGAGATGGAAAAGCGATCTCACTGCTGTCATGTGCCCCATTTCACCTCTCAGCCAAGAAATGGCAAAATTCACTGTAAATGTGCCTATATGAAAAAAATGTAAACTCTGGCCCATTGCTGCAGCTTCACAGCATGAATCTTGCAGTTTTAAACTCTCCCACGATGGTTGCACAGATGACAACACTTGGTAACAATGAGATGGCTGCATACCAACCCAATCTCCTGGGTGCACTTCAGATACTCTGCATCATTAACCCTCCAAATACTGATGAGCGCTGGGAATTTCCAGTGCCCATGGGTCAGTCACATTGCTGCAATGCACACACAAACTCCAACACTTATTACTGCATTACCCAATGGATGATATATATTAATCCCACGCAGCAAACATGAGACTTTTAAATACAAAAAGAGAGCATTTCTGCTGGATTGCCCTCGTTTCAATTCTAAAATTCACTTTTGTTCAATGAAATTCTTCAGCATTACAGATTACTCCAGCATAAAGTCCCTTTCCGTGGAAGGTTCCCAACTTTCAATGTCTATGCAAGCATAGTTTTTATTGTCCATCCCCAAGTGTTGCGATTTCTAGTAGATAGTGTAGGTGGTGATAAGTGGGCTGGGTGAACATATGACAAGGCTGCTGGCCACTCTGGTGGGAATGTTTATGGATCTTGCATTTGGTAAAGTTGGACGTATGTGGAAGTGATCTTGCGACATGGTAATTGTTTGGGAAGCAGTAGGGAAAGTGTCTTCGTTCTCAAATTGGGCCGATTTCAATAAGGATCTGCACCAGGATCTTAGCTTTGCATCATATTTATCAATGACTTTGATGAAACAGCCATATATCTAAATTTGCTGACAGCACCAAGTTAGGAAGTACTGTTAATAATGCAGATAGGAGGAAGAGGCTACAGAGAGATAGTGAAAGCTTATAGGAAAACTGTCGGAGATGGAATTCAACATGGCAAATTGCAAGGCCATCCATTTTCGATCAGATGAATCAAGACACTTTCTTCATAGTGAGAAACTAAGAACAATAGGAAAAAAAGGGGGCTTGGGAACAGATATAAACGATTCAAGCTGGTGCACAGGTACAGTAAATCAAAAAGACTTATCAAATGTAGATATCTATCTCAAGGGCTAGCACTCATATGAGGAAGTTTTGCAAGCATAAAGGCCCAGGTTATTTATTAGACTGTTCTATTTACATTTTATGATGTATTTAGATTGGAAATCCATGTTCTCTGGGGGCTGTTAGCCAGAGTCATACAGCACTGAAAAAGACCCTTTAGTCCAACTTGTTCATGTCAACAATAATTCCAAACTAAACTAGTCCCAACTGCCTGCACTTGACTCATAATTTTCCAAACATTTCCTTTCCATGAACTTATTCAAATATCTTATAAAAGTTGTAACTGTAGCCACATCCACCACGGTTTCTTGAAGTCCATTCCACAAACATACCATTCTGTAACAAAAACTGCCCCCCATCCTTCTCCTCTCACCATAAAAATATGCGCCCGAGGGAAAAGATACCTGCCTTTTACCGTATCTATGCCCCTCATGATTTTATAAACCTCTGTAAGGTGACCCCTCAACCTCCTACGCTCCAGTGAGAAAAGTCCCAGCCTATTCAGCCTCTTCCTAGAATTCAAACCCTCCAGTCCCAACAACATCTCGGTAAATCCACTTGGAAGCTAAATTCTAACTTTGAGATACCTGCATATAATTCTAATTAGTGATAGCAAGTTAAAGACAACAGGAAATGAGCTTTGCAACTCTCCAGTATTTCTTGATACAACCCACAGGAACCCAGATAAAAGAAACTGTCCATTAGTCAAAGTGGCTATCATTTTCACAGCTGATCCTGTAACCAAGCTGTTAATCAGCTGCACTGGGGTGAGCTAGAGAATTAATTCGGATAGATGCTGTCCAGCAATCTGATGTTTAACATTTGCCCATGGATTACACAGTCCAACTTTTGAGGGCTGTTGTCGTACATTGGTAATATCTCCGAGGCAGAAAGCCGATGTTCCAGCTCCACTTACTCCAAAGGTGTGTCATAAGATCCCTGTACAAGTCGATTAAAAATGTAGAGTAGACCTCTTATCAGCGGTCTACATCAGTCTCCTCAGTTGAAATCCAAAGGGGACATTTACAATAGTAACCATGTTTGCTCAGCTGTGAATGCCTCCCTGGTCAAGCAGCATGACAACAACAACTGTCTGCTCGCCAGAAGGCAGCCAACACTCAATCAGCAAGTTCAGGAGAGAAAGGCAGCAATTGCACAGCCACTTCCTTTCAAAGGAGATTCAAACATTTCTCCAATATAAGTCACTAACAGTAAACTCAACATACACCTTTCAAAACAGTTGCCACTCAAAACCAGAAGAGCAGAGCAGCTTTCAATGAAATTGATCAATCAGACACCATTACATTGCAATGGAACCACAACGCCACCTACTGATCACTGCTGTACTGTTGTATAAGCATCATATCGAGAGAGTTAGGTACCCAATTCACAGTTGCTCCACAACAGTGATGCCAGAGGAAGGACAGGTCAGCAGTAGACTACAAATTGTGAAAATATTGCGAGGAACCAAGTTGCTAGCAAAGACCACAAGGCAGAAAGTTGCAAGATCAAACCTCATTAGGCACAAAATTCAAACTGGAGTTTAAGTGCAGTACTCAGAGTGCTGCATTCTATTCATAAGATCCATAAGATCCATAAGATATAGGAACAGAAGTAGGCCATTTGGCCCCTCAAGCCTGCTCCGCCATTCAATAGGATCATGGTTCATCTGACATTCCTCACACCCACTTTCCTGATCTTTCCCCATAAGCCTTGATTCCCCTACTGATCAAGAATCTATCTATACAAAAAAAAACTGTATTTCAATAGCACCCTACATGATCATCAGAAATCTCAAAGTACTTTGTTGTCAATGAAGTGTAATCACTGTTGTAATGGAAGAATCACACTTATGCACAGTAAACTCCTAGACACAGGAATGTGATACAGATCAGATAATTTGTTTGTGATGTTGATTGAGAAATAATTCACCTGTTCTTCAAAATAATATACACCCACCAGATTAATTCTGATCCAGGAAACCTCTCACCCAACAGTGTTGCACTCCCTGAGCAATGAGACCTCACACCAAAGACCAAACTGGCTACTTGGACGCATGATAACGACCCAACGGCACTATCTAAAGACATGGCAGTTCTTCTGATGTCCTAACCAATATTTACCTCTCCATCAAAACCAATTAACTGATCACTATTGATCATATCAACTCACTGCACTTCCCTACTTAATGGCATTCCCTTTCACTGTATATGAGACATCTTGAGACACATGATGTATGTTAACAATTAGGAGATATGATTCAATAAACGGATGAACAACTCAAGTCACAAAGTGTGCAATCTGGGCTGCTGAGAAAAGCTTCAATTCTGGAGAGTGTTGAAGTACAAACTGAGGATCTCACCGTATAGATGGCTAGAATAGCAAGCTGATTGTAAGGGCGTCCATTTTTTGGTGCAATCTGCTGCGCTTTCAAATACCAACTGTGGAGAAGAGAAAGTAGACATTAAATAAAGATCAGTGTAAACAATCCCCTCTATTCCAACATGATCAGATAGTTTTCAAATATGTAGATTTGAAGAGCTTTCCCACAGCTGTAAAGGAATGGAAGAATTCTCCCTAACCACAAAAGGCCACTGCAATTAATTTTGCCAGTCTTGGTTAAATTAATAGCAGATAGAAAGCAAAGTGAAGGAATAAATGCCTCAGTCTCAGGATGGCAGGCTGTAACCAGTGGGGTACTGCAACTTTCAATGATTCAAACCACATTTGTTCACAATCTACATGAATAATTTGGATGTGGGGTCCCATTGTCACATTTCCAAATTTGTTAAGGACACCAAACTGGGAAGTAACATTAATGTGAGTAAGATGCAAACAAGCTTCAAAAGGACTCGGACATATGAAGTAGATCGCTGCCGGTGGAACATAATATGAAATTATTTACTTTGGTATAAAAAGCAGAAAGACAGGCTATTTCTTTATTGGTGAGAGATTGAGAAGTGCAAGGGTCCAAAGGGACCTGGATGTCCTTGTCCATGCATCGCTAAAGTGAGCCTGCAGGTGCAGCAATCAATAAGGGACAGAGGTGGTCTTCATTGTAAAGCAATTGGGATAGTGGAGGAAAGATGTCTTGTTGCAATTGTATAGAGCCTTGGTCAGACATCACCTAGAGTATTATGTACAGTTTTGGTCTGCTTGCCAAATTGGGAATGCAATGAAGGTTACCAAATTGAAACCCGGGATAATGGGATAGCTTTATTAGAGACAGAGTACAATGGGTTTGTATTCTCTACAGTTTCAAAGAACAAGAGGTTATCTCGTTGGAAAGTACAAAATACATACAGGATGTGAGGCAGGGTGAATGTCAATGGAATGTTTCCACTGGCTGGAAAATCTAAAAGCAGGGGGTATAATTTCAGAACACAGGCCATTTCAGACTGAAATAAGGAGGAACTTCTTCACTCAGAGTGATGAAATCTTTGGAATTTTCTACTAGAGGGCTGCAGAAGACCAATAATTAAAAGCATGGCCAATATGGAAACTGATAAGTTTCTGGAGTCTGTTGACATCAAGGAGTCTGGAGATCATGGAGGAAAGCATGTTATGGTTGATGATAAGCTCCAACCTAACTGAATGGTAGATTAGGCTCAGTGGTCTGAATGGTCTACTCTTACTTCTTTGTTCTCTTCCCACCCATTTTGCTTTGCTATAATTTATCCATTGCCCTCCCTGCTGACAGAACTGCCTCATTAGTAAGCCTGTTGCATGTACTCAAGAAACTGAAAGAGCAGTCACCACTCTGACAGGTTTGTGTCGATGTCGATCAGCCTCTAAGGACTGAGTACTGATGAGCTGAAGAGTTTTGTAAATGCCAGCCTGATTTTCCACCAGCCATCCTTCCCTGTGAGGAAAAATTCTCAGCTGGCTTTGCCACTCCTGACAGATCAGGTGTCCAACATTAGCTACCAATTTAGTTCCTCTTTCTGGCACCGACTAGAGCAACATGCTTAGAGTCATATCATTATTTCGAGTAACAGTAGTGCGGAGATTTCTAGAGGCTGATCATCATTACCTGAGACCTTTGCCTATCTTTTGGTTAAAACCCAAAGGTCTGGTTTTCTTTCTGCTTAGGAGATTTCTGGGTCACTGTCATTGGCCTCCTCCACACTTACTAACATTACCTATTTGATGGTACAATTGAAACTACAAAGTCATATTACACACGTACACAGATAATAACTAGCACTAACTCTTCACTGTGCCGCTCAAGCCCTCCATCTCCTGTTGTCCAACCGTCCATCTGACAGTCAGGTCTGAGACAGGCCACATTTACACCAGTGTTCAAGTCATTTAAGTGGGGCTATAGCTAGGGCTTTAATCTAAATTTTAATCAGGCAGAAGTAGTGATGGCAGCGCGTAGATGGGGAGGATTCACATAAAGGGAGCTTTGGAAAGTTTAAGAGAAAGGACAAGGAAACAGCGCAATGAGTAATGGTAAGGTGACACGAGGGAACCAAGTGTATAAACATAAGAGTGCACCAGCAAACATGGTCAGTAACTTCAAATTAACAGAAATGGAGGGGGGTTTGGGTTAAAGGAGATTTCAACATCTAAAAATAAAAGTTAAGGCAATGGAAAACTATATCAATGTGGCTAAAGACAAGGTGAGTAAGACAAGAAGGGTTAGGTAGGCAGGCCCTGGGTTGCAAACAGGTTCCATCCTCGCGTCCATTCACAGGACAATATAAAGTGGTTTATGAATACAGGAAACATTCACGTCTTAGATCTTTAAGTTGCTCCTGTATGAGACTGCATTCTTAAGTTGCATGTTCTTAAGTTGGGGACTACCTGAAGTATCACGACAATTTCCTCCAGCAATAGGCAGTGGAACCAAGTAAAATTAAAGCTATCGCATACAGTCAGAGAGATCTACAGCACATTAAAAGGCCCTTTGGCCCATCACATCTGCGGTCAGAAACAACCACCTAACTTCAGGTCTAATTTTGTGAAATAAGGCAGGTTAATTAGTAATCTCATAACAAAAGATCCACTCAGATATTGTGATCATAATACAGCTGAATTCCATATTAAGTCTAAATTTTTAAAAAATCTTAAATTTAAACAGCCAATTGGGTCTTTACGAATTGGACATGGTTCAATGGCTAATTGATAGAGGTGGTGATGAAGAAACAACGGGGAAACTTTGAAAGAAACGATTCAAAATTGCTATTGTCACGATGCTGATGGGCAGTGCCATTGTCTCGAACTGGATCAGTTGAAATTTCAAGCTTGAGAAATAAACATTTCAAGCAGTATGGATCAAAGGCAGGCTGAAACAGACATGAAATACAAGTCATTCCATGATCCAGCTAAAGGATTAACTAGACTCAAGGAGTAAATGGCCTACATCTGCTTCTATGTCATCAGATTTTCCTTGAATAAAGCAAAACATTCCAAATATTAATACAATGGAGCTTAGTCCACAAGGTCAAAAAGTTTGGGTGAGATTTCTGAAATCAATCAAATTGTCTGAATCAAGAAAACAAAGTGAAGTTGCATTGGAATGTAAGTGTCTGACAACACTGACTTGCGCCACTTAGCTATAGTGGGTTGTAAGGGCACAGAAGCAGCACTCTAAAATTAAAGTCATGCTATTCAGACTGATTAAAAACCGAAACAACTATGGATGCTGTAAATCAGAAACAAAAACAGATATTTCTGGAAAAGGTCAGAGAAATCAAAGTTAACTTTTTGGGTCGAGGGAACTCAGGTTGAAGAGGAGTCACTTGACCCAAAACATTAACTCTGATTTCTCTCCACAGATGCTGCCAGACCTGCTGAGCTTTTCCAGCAATTTCTGTTTTTGTTTCTATTCAGACTGATGACTGGGAGCAAACTATCACACAAAAAGCAGCAGAAATTTGGAGCCTACAGAATGTTGTTGAGCCTGAGATTCAAATGAAAATGTCAAAACTGCAATGGACCTATTTTCCTTGGAAGGCCATTAACGGTTACAGGAGCAAGGCAGGGTAATGAAATTAGTGTTGGTACAGGCACAGCTGGAACCAAATACTGCAAGCTCAAGTCCCACTCCACAGACTTGAGCACAAAAACCTATAGCGACCCCAACCTTCTACAGCGATACAACACGACTGCTGTATTAACAGAAGCAACATTTTTCCAACAAGTGAGGCCATGACCCTGTCTCCCCTCTCATTACATCCCATGACATTATCTTGAAGAAAAGCAGGGGAGTTCTCCCCAGTGTCCTAGCCAATTATCTTTGAATCATAAAGACGGGAAGTTTGCTGTGCGCGCACTGACGGCTACATTTCTAAGACAATAAATTGAAGATGAAGTATTTTGGGACAGTATTCTCTTCTTGCAATGGACCTCTAGGCTAGCTGTAAGCATCACTGATCAATTTAAAGAATCACAGTCACTATTTCAAAATAGATACAGAAACAAAGTTTGCTGACGCTGAAGCCTGACTACCTGCAAACATTAAGAAAATGGAAAAAAATGGGACATTGGATGAAGGTTAAACTAATCGCCATCTGCCTGAAGCCTAAGGTGTAGAGCAGCACCAACTACATTTAGGGCAAACCTATACTTTTCCTGCTGCTGATACCTGGTAAAGACAGACAAGAGACCAGCAGCCAAAAGAAAATTAAAACATCAATAAAAGAATGAGAGACACAGTTTATTTCCACATCCAGCTCTTATTAAAGCAGACAGTAATACTATACCTGCGAGCCTTCCCATAGTTTGTGGTATCATTGGCTTGTTCCCTGTAGCGGGAAATGTCTCCCTGACAGATCATACATCGTTGGGCACTGATCAGTGCATATTTCACCTGAAATTCAACAAGAACAGCCAACAGGACCATTACCATATCAATACATGATCTGTAGAAAACATTACAGTGGTTGCGGTCAGAGCATGTATCAAAACAGGTGTGGAACAAAAACAGAAATTGCTGGAGAAATCAGGTCTGGCAGTATCTGCAGAGAAAGAACAGAGTTCATGATTTTAAACCAGTGACCCTTCTTCTGCTCTGAAGAAGGGTCACTTTGACTCTTTTCTCTCCACGATGCTGCCAGACCTTCTGAATTTCTCCTGCAATCTCTGCTTTTGTTTCATTTTAAGGCAATTGTGGAATTATACAGAACACAGCATTGCATGGGTAGTGGGTTTCCAAAATACACTGAAGCAATTAACACCCAAGGGGACCATACAAAGCAATGTAATCTGACAAATGATCATCAACTCAAATATTAACAGTAAGTGACTATCCACAGGCATTGCTTGAGCCGAGTCTTCATGGCATTTCATTTTAAGTACACTTAAGTGAGCAAGTATCCATCAGGATAAGATAGGAGGCTGGAACTGGGTAGGATGACCTTCAGAGGGTCAATGTGGACTTGACGGGCCGAGCAACCTATTTCTGCAGTGTAGGGATTCTATGATTCTATATGGAGCCACGCCTGATACCAAGGCATGGGATTTATCAATGGTATCAATTTGAACGCATAGCTCCCAGTGCTTCAAGCACCTTTAAATAAAACAACTTCACCTCATCACTTCTTCCAGTTGAAACGAAACTTCTCTTTAGAAAGGATATTGGTCTCCAATACAGAATTAGATACCCGGTCACCAATTTTCAATGGTAAGTAAAATGTGAATGGATTTGTACTCAGACTTCAATCTGCTCGCCTGTACTTACCACTTTGCGAAGCGGCTTGCTGCGTATGGCCATCCCATCCATGTAGTCGTCCAGTTTAAACTGGTATGTAATCTGCAGCTTGTGCAGGAGGTTGTCAAAGAAGTTGGTCCCCTAAAAACAGACGCAAACCTGGATTACCCCAGTCTGACCATAATCCTCACTGCCATCAGTTATCAACTGTTCCAAGGGGTTCTCCACTGGGTGAAATAATAGCCATAGGATTCCAAACACAAATGAAACTCCCTCCTTTCTCTGAGATCCAAGCAGGCAGGGGGTTTGGGCACAGAACTACCCTTCCCCAGAGGCTGAAACTCCGGAGTTATGCAGGCAAGTGTATGCAGGCAGGAAAGTAATGGGTGACTGTCAGACCAGAAAGACCAGTAGGTAGTGCAAGAGACCTCACATTCTTCAAACTGGTGGTCAATGTGTTGGTCTCTCTGGGGAGAACACTCTGAGACAAGTGTGTGATACCGTGGGTTAGTTGGCTATGGAAGGAGGGTGGTAGCACAGGCTGGCGCGGAGCTTGGAAATGAGACGAGGATGAAAGGGAACAAGGAGAGGGTGGGGGAGTGAGCCGCTTGTCGATTGGAAAGAGAATGAAATAGAAATTGTAAAATCAATAACGTCAGCCTATCAAAAACCTTGCCTTACCTCATCCAATAAACTCAAAAGCTTTCCTCTGATTTCATCTCCATTCTCTGAGGGTTCTTTCAGCACCTGACGGAACTTCTCAATCACCTGATAAAAGGCATTCTTCCACATCGTCTGTTCAACATTTTGGGTGTCCGAATATTCGATGTCAGTCAGGATACATCGCTCATACAGCATTAGAATCTCTGCCCTATATCAGAGAGAGACAGAGGGAAAAGCGACTTCAATATCCTCAAAACATTGTGCAATTGATATAATTTATTCGATATAAAACCATCCACCACAGCACAATTTTTATACACCAGCCACCAAGTCCCAGCCCTGGAGAGACTCCCCCTTCCCTATCGCAATCCCACAGAGACCTCCCGTTTCCTGTCTCAGGTCCCCCCCAGGGACTCCCCCATTCCCTGTGTCCCCCTCCCCTACACCCCCCAACCCCAAATCCCCCCGGGACTCTCCCCTTCCCTGTCCCGGCAACCCGGGGGCTCCCCCTCTTCCCTTCCCAATCCCACAGAGACCTCCTCTTTCCTATGCCAGCCCCACAGAGATGCCTTCCTCCCAAATCCAGCCTCAAAGAACAATCCTAGGCTTGTGGACCACCCCTGCACCCAATCCCAGCTGCAGACACCCTACCACCCTGATCCTAGTACATGTCCTAGTTAACACCTTGCCATTTTCAGGATGGCTCTCATTTTTTCCCCTTCTATCGTCCACTGCCAACAGCTCAAACACAATTCCAATGTTTACCACACCATTCCCCACAATTTTCAGCACAACCAAACGTCCTCTCCTCAAATTCTAACTCTCACCGTGTCCCAGTCCTCTTATCAACCCTTCTGCTCACCAACCACGCTGACTCCTGGTCCAGTAATGGCCTGATTTCACAATTCTCATCCTTGCTTCCAAATAACTTCATAGCTTTGCCCTCCTAATCTCAAACCCTCTTCAGCTCCACAGCCCTCCACCTTCACCTCTATCTCTGCCTTAAAGACACTCCTTAAACCCAACTTCCTTGACCAAGCTGTCGGTGACCTGGCCCAACTTCTCCTTTCACTCAGAATCCAATTTAGTCTGACACCATTCTTGCGAAGCGCTTTGGGTGTTTTACCATATCAAAGGCACAGTATAAATGTATAAACACACTGTTGTATATGGAAATAGGTAAACATCGAGGATACTTAAGCATGAGCTCTGGAACAGGACTGGAACAAGACTGCTGTGGGTTTTCCCAAAGCCACTAACAGTTTCTACTGATCTCAGGCAGATATTCAAATAGAATTTCACCACTCCATACTGTAAAATTAAAACATAGCAGCAGTTGAGGCTGAATAGCTGCTCTCTGGACAAAATGGGCCGATACTGAAATGGAAATACACACACTTAAAGGGACAGTAAATTCCTGGAATGTTGGTGTCATTGACTGGGCAACTGGAAACTCTGATATCAATAATGACAAAGTGGCCACAAGACCAAGCCAGAGGAGAGGGAAGGAAGGTCTACGGAGCTTTAAAAAGACAAGAAACTTGGATTGCAGCTCACCACCACCTTCTCCAGGGTAATAAGGGATATTACTGCCGACATTCTATGAACAAATAACAAAAACTTCTGGATTTTGGTCTCTCACATGAGACAGGGGCAAGAGGATTGCCCAGGGAATGGACAGCTAGGGCAAAATAAGTGGGACAGAAATGGTTGTGAGACGTCTGGACAGAGTGGGGGTAAAACTCCACCTTCAGTCCTGATGTCTGCCAGTTTAATGAAACAAGTTACAGAAAGGTGGGTGAGGGAAGGTGTCCTCAGCTGAGCTGGGCTATTCTCTATAGTCCGTCTTTAATGATGCTGTCCCTGGACAACAAGTTGCTCAGCTGGAGCTCCCTGACACAAAGACCCCACAGCCCTCCCAAAACACAGCAACCTAATTCTGAAACTATCCCACCTAATATTGACCCCTTGTGCAAAGAAGCTCTGACCACAATGTTAAATTTGCTTTTCCCAATTCATCCTGCTGGTGCCAGTATCAAAGTTTAACATGAATCAAGGCTTAAATTGAACTGATCTCACTGGACTGGGATTAGATTAAAAGATGCCCATATGTAAAATGGAAAATTAATTTTTGTTTGTATCAAACTACTGGATTAAGATTTCCATTATTTGGTGCTGTCTGACTCACTCCAGGGATCCTGTGGTAAAGTGAAGAAGAGAGGGATAGTTTGATGAAATGGCCTTACGTTCAGCTCATACACAGCGACCTGGGAAGTACAGCAGCAGGATGCTTCACTGGCACCTTGGGTATGATGCCCATAATGACAGCTAGTGCTTGACAAGCATGCAAGAGAGCACATGACAGTGACAGAGAGACACAGAGAGAGAGAGAGAGAGAGAGAGACACAGAGAGAGAGAGAGAGAGAGAGACACAGAGAGAGAGAGAGAGAGAGAGAGAGAGAGAGAGAGAGAGACACAGAGAGAGACACAGAGAGAGAGAGAGAGAGAGGTGTCCTCACCTGAGCTGGGCCATTCTCTCCAGTCCATCTTTACTGATGCTGTCCCTGGACAACAAGTTGCTCAGCTGGAGCTCCTGATTGTCTGCCATCCGCAGCAGCTTGCCAAGTTCCTGCTGCTGTAAGGTCCGGACTTGCTGCTCCATGTCTTCTGGGTTCAGCTGCCCAGCCTGATAGGGAGTGAGAAACTGGGAAGCCGGGTAGCTTGGGTAATATGTCGTAGGATAGATATTGTTATTGCCACTTATCTGGTACGGCATTGTGTAAGGACCATAGGGATACTGAGGGCCCGGCACCGCAGCTCTGGAGTAACCGTACGGATTATCAGAGTTCTGGAATTTGTAGTATGCTGCGGGAGTTGGGTGTGTGTAGGATGAGTAGGTTTCTCCCTGAGATGACGAACTGCATTCATCATCAGTGTCCAGGAAATGGAGCTGAGCACTCTGGCTCTTCAGGGCAGGTTTCTGATCAGGGTTGTTGGGATCCCACAGTCTCCGTGATGTCCCACCACGACCTCGGCTCCGAGAGCTCCGCCCAAACAGAAGCCTTGGCCCCACCTGCGGAGAATCTGGAGAGCCCGGTGCTGTTGATGACAGATCAGTGTTAGCAGGTAGGACTAAGATCCCCCTACCCTTTCCTCTCGGTTCCTCAGTTTTCTCCCTTTTCTCAGAGTTCTCACTCGGTCTGCTGCCTGACATGTTCGGTTTTCCTGCTTTGCCTCTCCCTTTGCTCCTTTCCTCTGAGTTTTTCTTCGGTGTTACAGTGGCCCTGTTGCTTGCTTCATTGTCAATCCTAATTTTGAGTGCAGTTTTACTGTCCCTATTCCAGCAGTCTGAGCCCTCGGTGTTCCTGCCGAGCATCCGCTCTTTCTCAAAACCTTTCAGCTTTTCAGGGCTCTTTACTGACATCTGATTCCTGTTCTCATCAGCGCAGTCATCTTCTAAAGAATCAGTGCTTGAGATTGAAATCTGTTTGCAAGGTCGCAACTTTTCTTTCCTCTCAGAAGCAGTCTTCCTTTCCTTCATTGCCACTTTTTTCCTTTCTCCATCAGCAGCTCCATGCTGGGACAAAGGCCCATCAAAGCTGTTGTTGCTCCCTGCAGAGCTGGTACTGCACGTCCGGTTACGCCCCCTGCGCTTGTCAGACCTGGAGTAGCGTTTCGACGGCCCTCCAGGTTTCTCTGGTCTGGCCTGGGATCGAAAAATTCGACTGTCTTCAGCTTCTGCTGCAAAGTTATTCCCCTGAGCTGCAGCTTCCCTCCTTCCTCCTCTCTTCCCCTTTTCTCTTTTGCCAATGTTCACCTCAATAGTTGGCTCAATCTTCTCTTTGTCTCCCCAACTGTTTTTACTTTCACCAGTCTCCGTGTTCTCCTCAGAGACATTCTTACCGTCATCCACCAGCCTCAACTCTTCTACTTTCTTTACCAGCTCTTCACTGCACGGCCTGTTAGTTGACTGTTTACCCAGCACCTGCACACGTCGGCCCGGCTGGTAGATCTGACGATCTGGTTTTTTGACCTTCTTCGATTGCTTCCCAACAGTATTAGAGTTAGTACTCCTCTCAATCTGCTCCTCAGTCCACTTTGAATCGTCCTCCTCATGTCTATTTAACTGTCCGTTCCTGTTGGCACTTCCCTGGTTACTTGCACCATTGCTGTGACCCTCAGCAGTCAAGGAGCAGCTCCTCTTTGGCATAGACTGGCACTGAACTTCCTTATTCCCACCAGAATCTTTGCCATTGGTCTCCTCCTTTACAGAGGTTTCCAGCTGTGATGTTTTCTGTCTATTGTTTCTCAGCCTGGAAACACCAGGCTGGTAAAACTGAATATCAGGTCGTCTGTTGTCCCTTCGGGATCTTGGCTCCTTGCTTTCCTTGGGAAGGTCTAGAATGGAAGCAGTGAGCAGTTACACACTACCACACAGCTATGGGGTAGGGAGAGGGAGAGAGAGAGGAGGGAGCAGGGACTCATCCCAGCTCGGTCTGGATGGGCAATGAGTGAGGGGGGAGGGCGAGAGAGAAAACGAGAGAAAGCGGGTAATGTGGGTATGCTTCACGGGTATGTTGAGGGGTGGTGGTGGGTGTCGAGGGGTGAAGATTAAGGGGGAATGGTGGTTGGGGAGACGTGGGGGTTCAGGGGGTGGGTGTCGAGGCCATATCGGGTTGAGGAACTAGAGTTTGGGGAGTATGTTCAGGATGGAGATTGAAGGCAGAGTGGAGATTGGGGAGCTGTTCAGGGGTGGG
>JAHRHZ010000067.1:17632648-17645001 GCA_024137785.1 Ginglymostoma cirratum | reverse complement strand
CGGGGCCGTTACCCGCTCCCGGGACCGCGCTGTCCCTGGGCCCGGGCCTTGCTCCCGAGCCCCTGGACAGTCGGTGGCGGGTTTGGCTGGTTGCCCGACACCTGTGCGAGCGCTGCCCACCCTGGGCTGTGTCTTACCGACGCGGGCCGCCGCCGCCGTGCTGAGGTTTCGGGCGACTTCCCGGAGCTCGGCCTCGGAGACTCGGACCCGCTCCAGACAGTCCGCCATGTTGTGGCGGCGCTGGACTACACATCCCATAATTCCCCCGCGCGACTACATCCCCCAGAACGACCAGCGGCGGCAGATGGCGGCTGCGGAGGCTCAAAGTACGGATCGGCCCGCCCCCTAGCGGCAGCACGGTAAACAGTAACCAGCGCTTTCTCTCCAGTCCATCCCCAGCCAGAGACGTGGTTTCTGAAACACACAGAAACAGAAATTGCTGGAGAAACTCAACAGGTCAGGCAGCATCTATGGAGAGAAAGCAAAGTTAAGGTTTCGGGTCCAGTGGCCCTTCTTCAGAACCGAAGATCCTAGTCTTAATTTCTGGTCAACACTGTTTATTGTTGGACTCCTACAGGTTGTCCCCAATTAAAGTTTCCCCTCTGAAGCTCAACCCATTTTTACATTGTTAATGATTTGGGGTCTGTTTTATTCATTTTCTCATTTTCATTTTGATGTCCTCTGCATCTCGATATCCATCGTCACAGGAACCCAAAGGTAGAAAAGCAATAAACTGTTCAAACTTGAAACCAACAAATGCTGGTGATGACAGCAGGTCAGACAGTATCCATGGAGAGAGAGCAAGCTAACATTGCAAGTCCAGATGACTCTTCATCAGAATGACTACAACTCTTTGGAAGAGTTATCTAGACTCGGAACGTCAGCTTGCTTTCTCTCCAGGGATACTGTCTGACCCACCGTGATCTCCAGCATTTAGAAATTGTAGGAACTCCTCTGATGCTGCTTGGCCTGCTGTGTTCATCCAGCTCTACGCCTTGTTATCTCAGATTCTCCTGCATCTGCAGTTCCTACTATCTCCAAATATATATCCAGCTCTCTTTTGAAACCTCATACGGAATCCACCTGTGTCATCGCATTTTCTGTGCTCCTGAGTGCTATCTTTGGACATGTTTACTGATCAGTACAAATGCCTGGAAGCAGCTATACTAAATCACTTCAGAGATAGTAGGAATTTTCTGAAGAAGGGTCTAGGCCCAAAACGTCAGCTTTCCTGCTCCTCTGATGCTGCTTGGCCTGCTGTGTTCATCCAGCCCCACACCTTGTTATCTCGGATTCTCCAGCATTTGTTGGTTTCAATACAGATTCCAGCATCTGCAGGAATTTGCTCCAAAACTGTTCCAAATTGTCTTATTTACTTCCAAATGGATGTTTAGTGACTAGGATATTTATTTCCAGCAATACTTTTTTATGTACTGTTCAATCTCTGGAATAAAGTGCCCAGCAGTACACTACCTTCCTCCCAGACCCTCTTCCTCTGGTTCGGACCCAGCGGCCTCCTTCCCTCTCCATGTGAGATCAAGATCTGATCTTCCCTTCACTCCTGAATTCAAACTGAGGTCCTGGGCTCCAGCTGGTGTCAGAAACCAGCCAGAGCAGGTAGTCGAGGGAGCACAGCTAAACCATCAAGTTCTGCAAATGGTTGGAGTCTGGTCAATCTAACAGTCCTGTACATTCAAGGAGAGTGTCTCTATTTTATATTTAGTGGTGCAGTTCTTTTTCAAATTACTTCAGTTAGGAATGCAGTGCTATCCATGAATGGTACAGGTGTCAACTTTTATATTATTTTTTCTGGATGAGAAATGACTCAAGGAATCTAACTCTGTCTTCAACATTAATTCCTATGAGAAATTAGGCTTCACTTAGAGTCATAGAAATGTACAGCATGGAAGCAGACCCTTTGGTCCAACTCATCCATGCCGACCAGATATCCTAAATTAATCTAGTCCCATTTGCAAGCATTTGACCCATACCCCTCTAAATCCTTCCCATTCGTGTACCCACCTAGATGCCTTTTAAATGTCATAATTGTACCAGCCTCCACCACTTCCTCTGGCAGCTTGTTCCATACACGCACCACCCTCTGCATGAAAATATTGCCCCTCTCAACTTAAACCCATACCGTCTAGTTTTGGACTCCCCTCCATGGGGAAAAGACCTTGGCTATTTATCCTATCCATGCCCCTCATGATTTTATAAACCTCTATAAGGTCACCCCTCAGCCTCTGACACTCCAGGGAAAATAGCCCCAGTCTAATCAGCCTCTCCCTATAGCTCAAACTGTCCAATACTGGTGACATCCTGGTAAATTTTTTTCTGAACTCTTTCAAGTTTCACAGCTTAAAGTTGTTCCATTTACCAATGATCTTTACCAATGTAAGCATGACTTTGAATGAGGACTTGCTTTACATGATGGAATAGCTACAAAGCAACATGCTCCAAGTTGCAGAGGATCCAATTTCTTCACAGAACACTTACGGAGAACGACTGAAGTCACAGTGACAGCAATTTGCCTCGTAGATTCATTAAACGTCTTCCACATCCTGCCCCCACCACCCCCAGTATTTTTTCATTTCCAACACTGTTGAATATTAACAATGTTAGCTGAAGTAACTATATTATTGGAAAAAGATGCGAAAGACAGGATTAGCCAACACTTGGAAAGGCAGGAATTGATGAGGAATAGTCAGCATGGATTTGTTAGAGGGAGATCCTGTCTGGCTAATTTAGTTGAGTCTTTTTTTGGAAGGGTGACTAACTATATTGAGGATGGTAGTTTTGTCTTAAATGGACTTCAGTAATGCCGTTGACAAGGTCCCACATGGAAGGCTTGTCCAAAATGGGATTCAATGCCCATGGGATTCAAGGCAATTTGGCAAACTGGATCCAAAATTGCCTGACAAATAGGTGGCAATAGGAGGGTTGTTGTTGTAATTGGAAGCCTGTGACCAGCGATGTACCACAGGGATCGGTGCTGGGACCCTTACTGTTTGTTACTTACATTATGTCAGTTTTGGATGAGAATGTATAAGATTTGATTAATACGTTTGCAGATGACACAAAAATTGGTGTTGCTGGTAGCATGCAGGATGGTCTCAGGCTGCAGTCTGAAACTGATCATCTGATAAATTGGGACAGCATTGGCAAGTGGAAAATAATCACAATAAGTGCAAGGTAATGCATTTTAGGAATTCAGTAAGGGAAGGATATACACAATGAATGATAGGTCCCTAGGGAATATTGAGGAACAAAGGGACCTTGACGTACAAGAACCAGACACCCTGAAGGTGTCTGTGCCGCTAGACAAGGTAGTGATGAAGGTATACAGGATGCTTGTCTTCATTAGCCGGGTTGTAGAATATAGGAGCAAAGAAGTCTCATTACAACCTTATAAAACATTGGTTCAGCAACTGATGGAATACTGTCTGTAGATCAGGGTGCCACGCTACCGGAAGGACATAAATGTACTGGAGAGGATACAGAGGAGACTCAGCAGGATGTTGCCTGAGATGAAGAATCTCAGTTATGAAGAGAGGCTAGATAGGCTGGATTTGTTTTCCTTGGAGCAGGGGAGGCTGAGGGAGAATCTAATTGAAATAGACAAAGTTATGAGAGGCGTAGACAGGGTAGGTTGTGAAGATCCCTTCTCCATGGCAGACATGTCTAAGACCAGAGGGGCATATCTTTAAGGTGAGGAGTACCTGATTTAGAAGAGATATGAGAACAAGAAATATTCTTCCAGAGGGTGGTACGAATATGGAATGTGCTGCCTGAGATGGCGGTGGAGGCAGGTTCTCTCACAACATTTAAGAAGCATCTCAATGAGCATTTAAAATGCCAGGGCACAGTAGTTTTAATGGACCAAGTGCAGGTAAATGGGATTCGTGTAGTTTGGTGTTTGTTGGTCAGCATAGACATGTTGGGCTGAACAGCCCATTTCTATGCTGTATGACTCTAAAGTAATCCCCTTAAGTCTAAACCTGCTCTCAACTCCGTCATCTCTCCCCAGAGATATTGCCCACAGTGTCATACTGTGTGGAGATCTCACAATTCTGTCTCATTTGGTCATTCAGACTGGTGTCGGAGGAGGATAGCAGGACATGCTTTCAGCAACTGGAACAAAAGCATTCGGATCAGCGAGAGCATCCCAGAGTTACAGCACTGAAAGCTCTGGTGGCCACTTTCAGTCAGGAAGCTCACAGCAACACTTGTACTGGACTAGCTGCTGGTTAACTTTCTCTTTCATGATACCTTGTGTTGAAGACACAATATAACGATGAAAAAGAGTGAAGCTGCATTGTTAAAGAAGAGCTGAGCATTAACATTCTACAGCTGCAGTAGCAGGACATTGACATCTTGAGGTTCCTGGCTTTATTGTCAATTTTGGGACAAAGTGAATCATCCAAAAGAGCGCAGTCCACAGACACACTTCTTCCAAAGACTCACAGGAAACCTACAAGGAATTCACATTATCTCTTCAGTGATTGCTGCTTTCAGTGGAGGGTTTACAGTCAGGACTATCACAACTCCATCTGCAGCCACCAGCAAACCTTTCGGATGGAAAGATGAGAGAGATGGACATTGCCATCACTGAATATCATATCTAACACAGTGTATCTGGGACATGCCACAAGGGTGATGACCTTTCTGAGGTCTCATGTCAAAGTAGAACATTGTTCTCATGCTGAAGAATGTTGATGCATTTCCCTGGTGCCTATAGTCTGGGCCAACCACATCAACATGCAGCCAGTACAAAGCTAAGGGTAAGATCAGACTGCTGTGTGGCACTGCCCTGCGACACTGCCAACATTCCCTCGACACAGACATGCCATATTAGCCATTCCAATTGGCTTCATTCACAGGAATAGGTGAGGAATTCTACTCCGTCTGATCAGAGGGATTGTGAAAACCTACATCAAGAACTGAAGAGTCCGGTACTACATTCCAGAAACAACAAAAGCAAGTCTGATTTTTTTGGCGGGTTGTCAGGGCTGCACTCTGGGTGTGTCTCCTGGTCTGAAAGGGGCCAATCTCTAACAGTCAGAGAAGGAACATAACATTGACAAAATGTCATTCTCTTCAAGTCAAAGCTGGTCTTTCCGGACAGTTCGGGGAAAGGCAATGGAAAAGAGGCGTGTGATTGTTCCCAGGTGTGACATCTCCTCCCAGAATGGAATATGGTCCTTATCTCGTCACAAGGGGAGCTTCTGCCTCAGCTGGTGCATCTGGTAACTGCTGTGGAGAACCCAGTTGGCCACATGCTGACTAACACAAGGATTTGTTCAGGTTCACCACTTCCAATAAGTGAGCTCCAAACAACCTTTAGTTGTATGAATAACATCCCAGAGCCTGGATCCTGTCTTTGGATGGTCAGAAGTGAACAGTATGAGGCCATTCTAAATTGTCAGGGAGCACGGGATCCATTTCAGCTGAATCAAGAAAAATATTGAGATCAGAATTCTTTCAATGTCACTGAATATAGGAGGCATGGTTAGTAAGTTTGTAGATGACACCAAAATTGGTAGTATAGTGGACAGTGAAGAAGGTTATCTAAAATTACAAAGAGATCTTGATTAATTGGGTCAATGGGTTGAGGAGTGGCAGATGGAGTTAATTTGGATAAATGTAAGGTATTGCATTGTGATAACACAAAGGCAGGTCTGTGCAATTAATGGTAGGGCCCCAGGTAGTGTTGTAGAACATAAGAGACTGAGGGGTTCAGGTACATAATTCTTCGAAATTTGCGTCACAGCTGGTTAAGAAGGCATTTAACATGCTTGTTTTTATTGCTCAGACCTCTAAGTATAGGGGTTGGGATGTCGTGTTGAGGTTGTATAGGACATTGATGAGGCCTCTTCTAGAGTACTGTGTGCAGGTCTGGTCACCCTGTTATAGGTAGGATATTATTAAACTGGAGAGAGTTCAGAAATGATTTACCAGGACATTGCTGAGAATGGAGAGCTTGAGATATAAAAATAGAATGGAAAGGCTGGGACTTCTTTCACTGGAGGATCGGAGGTTGAGGGGTGACCTTATAGAGGTTTATAAAATCATGAGGGGCATTGATAAAGTGAATGACAAGGGTGTTTTCCCCGAAGGTGGGGGAGTTCAAAACTAGGGGCATGTTTTTAAGGTGAGGGGAGAAAATTTTAAAAAAGAACACGAGGGGTAACTTTTTTTTAAACAGAGAGTGGTTCATGTGTGAAATGAACTGCCAATAAAAGTGGTAGATGCAGGTACAAGTCCAACGTTTAAAAGATGTCTGGATAAGTACATGAACATAAAGGTTTGGAGGGATATGGGCCAAGTGCAGGTAGGTGGGACCAGTTTAATTTGGGAACGTTGTTGGCGTGGACTAATTGGACCAAAGGATCTATTCCTGTGCTGTATGACCCTATGACCAATATTCTGGTGGAGGGCCAACAATATCCATTAACCCAGAAAGTATGAAATTTGCACATCCTCTATTTTTTCTTGGGTCAGAGATAAAAGGAACTGCAGATGCTGGAGAATCCAAGATAACAAGCATGGGGCTGGATGAACACAGCAGGTCATTCCTGCTCCTATGATGCTGCTTGACCTGCTGTGTTCATCCAGCCCCATGTTTGTTATCTCTATTTTTTCTTGTTCAATTTACAGACATTCCCTTGTTTTGGAAGTGATCTGTGAGATTAACATTTGAAAAAATATCGAACATTGAAAAGCTGCTGTAAGTAACCAAACCCGTGAGAGCGAGCAGCCCAGTTCGACAATGTTGTTGTTTGTGATGTTTCCTGGCAGCTCTTTGGCCTTTCCTCAGTTTAGGCAGGCTTCCTGCTGGGTGAGGCAACCAGCTCTGAGCCTGGCTCACTGATAAACGATGGGACCATCCTGTCAGGAATTGGAATGAGCTCACCTCTCAACAGCACATCTTCGCATGAAGTGGTAACATGATACAGACCTTTCATACAAAGTACCACGACCACAGGCTGCTAGGACCTTTGTTATTGAAAGTAATTAGTCCATACAAGTTCTTGGGTCTGAGAGACACATCAAAGGTTGTCAGGACTGACTGAGTTCCATCCACAGATTTCCTGATGAGGATCTCTTCGGCGATGCAATCCATTTCTCATAAGAAAGTACTGATCTAGAATTGCTGCTTCACACAGAGCCTGAGACCCATGAGAACCTTGTCTGCCACAGCTCCCAGGAACATGCCCTTCAGCCACATCGAGGGGGCACAGAAAGAACAGGGACTGGGAAACAGCGACAGATCTGCTCCTGGCTCAGGGCACTCCTCACTTTGGGTGATCTGTCAAGTATCTACATTGGAGAAATCATCAGAAGACCTCCCTGTCTTATTTTTGCTCGATTTTACCTCACAGTGCTTGAGATTTGTCTGAGAGAAACCATCATGCACCAGACTGGGTCTCCATTGCTGTTATTGTTTAACATGTTCTAGTGTAGGTTCTTAGGATCTTTAGACAAGATCAGGCCCATGATCCTATTGTAAGGTTACTGTTAAACCATGTTAGTTACTCCCCTGTACAGAGGTGCAAACTATACAACTCATGGCAGAACTCTAACACAGGACTGTTGAGGTGACATTGACATCACAGCTGCCCTCCATTTTCTTCTTGTTTGTAAGGACCAAAATGAGCGTCCAGAGGCTCATGGCCCAGAACCACCTTTTGGCAGCTTGCGAGAATAAGAACTGAATGAATTGGAACAGTAGGAGGCCATTCGTCCCTTGTGTCCCCTTCTCCAATCCACATCACTGTCTGATCTTCCACCTCAGCCAGTGCTTTCTGCACTCTCTCTATTATCATTACTATCCAAAACTCCTTCAACTGCAAATACTGAACAACTGAGTATCCCCGGATTCCAAGGATTCACAACCCTCTGACTGAAGACATTTCTCAGTGTCACACTCTGTGGTGGCTGCCCCTCATCCCAAGACTCTGATCCTCTGTCTGAGGCAAGAAACAGCCAGTCACCAGTGAACTCCCCAAGCCCTCTGTATAATCAGAGATAGTAGGAACTGCCAATGCTGGAGAATTTGAGATAACAAGGTGTAGAGCTGGATGAACACAGCAGGCCAAGCAGCATCAGAGGAGCAGGAAGGCTGACGTTTCGGGCCTCTGTATAACCAGACTGTAGATACTCCTGCACCTCTGAGCAGTGCTCCTTACAAGCCGAGACTGACACCAAGTAATATCACACGATACCAAAGTATTACCAAAACCACGTTGAATTCCAGAGTCTGGGGCTGGGCATAGGTCCCAGCCACAACTTGATTAGCCAGCAACTTCTGAAAAAATGTGGTTGTTGTGACACAACCCTACAGCAGGTGAGACTTGAAAATGGACCTTCTGGCTCAGAGATAGGGGCACTATCACGGTGCCATAAAATCCCAAAATGTGTAAAGTCAGTCAGTGAAATGTCCTGGAACCAGTGGGAGGGAAATCTGTGATTGTCTCATTCCCAGTCAGGTACATTATCCACTGCGCCATTGGCCCAATCAAGATACCTTCTTTTATGCTGCAGTCCAGTCATTATTTCAGGATTTTTCATCTAACATAGCAGGCTCTAGCAGGACGATGGAATTGGCAGCTCTAGGTTATTGCAGAGGTAATGAAGGATGGTGAGGAACTGATGTGTTTGGCTGATTCAAGTATTACTGCAAACACAGATGAGATTTTGGATTGCAACCAACTCTCTGAAGCTTGGTCTGATGTAGAACAGAGACTCAATTTAAGTCTGTTTCCAGATTCACTGTGAAGCCAGCTGAAGAAATGGTTTGTTCAGGAAGGTGCGACTCTATCATCAAAAAGATTTAAACAAACAGATCCCAAACAAAGCAGTGGACCTAACGCTACTTTCCATGCATCATCTGTAGTTTCCAATCCACAGTGAAATGCTTTGACTACAATGCCAACATCTCAGTGAGTGGGGCTTGGAAAAGGAACTTCTCCCTGGTGACTGAGAAACCAATCTGCTCCATAATCTCCAAGCTCAGGAAACATCTGCTGTTGCACTTATTTGGCTACAGTGGGGTTTGGATGAAACCTGATCAAGAGATGAAACTGAAAAGTTAAGAGTTGGATAACGGGAAGAATTTTATACTTGCTTTACACAGGGTATCTGAAGAACACATTAGTTACTTTCAGAATGTGGTGTGGACTCAAATGGCATATTTCTGACCAAACATTTTCATATAGAAATTGTTGAGACCAGCTGCTGTTATTTCAGATCTTCAATGGTCAATATGGTCTCATTGGCCCAACTCTCATACATCATGTAAATGTACATCCACTTTCTCTACGTGAAGCAATAAGCAACGAATAAAGTTGAGATTTATAACAGTAATTGATGCTCAAAGCGCTTCTCCCAGCTGTTCTTTCTTTAATGATGGCTACAGAGACCTCAAAACTGTGAATGATGAAACTGACTGTGACACGGTACTGGCCTCTTAGTCACATTGACGTCTCTCCTGGGTGGTGAAGACCTGGAGGTTCTTACCAAGAATTTGCAAGGGACCTCATCACATCTGTCAGAAATTTGCCTGAACTACAATGAATTACTTTGAAACTATGAGTGTATTGTAGGCAGATGCACTCTCAAGTGCAAACACCAAGACCTCTTAAACAGCAGTTAGACAGAGAACCTCTGAATCTTTGTTTTAGTGACACAACTTCAGGATGAAGATTGAACAGCTTCCCTGCTCCTCTTCAAACACAGCTATGGGATCTTACACATCCAGCCACTGCAAGTCTGAATTCAAACAATGGACTGACATCACAGAACTAGCAGATTACCAATGTAATGGCTTGAAACCAAAAAGAGGCATCTGGCTTAGTTGTATTTATGTGATCAGATTACTTCTTTTCAAAGCTATTATAACTTATGCCAGTCCAAGTAAACAGTTTCAGCAGCAGCTCCTGTTCAAAATAATGCAACGTTTGGAACTCAACTGAGGAGTCTCATAAACAGTTCAAACTTTTCCACTTGAACAGTTTCCATTCACAACATCCAGTTGTCTCCAGAGAAAGGTTATTGTCAGCTCACTTTATGGATTTGTAGCAGTGAAGGCTTTGGGAGAAAGCTCAAGAGTGTAAGAGTGAGAATGAGTTCAAGTTTAGAATGCGTTCTGGTTAAAAGGGATAGTCACAAGAGATTCAGTACAATGACTGTAAACTGGGGCATGTTTTGTTAGTTCAGAATTGGAAGGAGCTTGGTCACAGGAAAATATTTTCCCTCAATTGGACATTTTGTACCAGGCTGACTGTGAGAGTTTGGGACAGTTACATCCATCAGTATTTCTGTCAACCACTCCCAACTGCTTCCTATAAGAGGTAAAGGTGAAGCAAGTCTTTACCTTCCAGAAAAAACATTAAACACAAATTCTTCAAATTTGCTTTTTCTGCTGTAATGCTCTTAATCTATCAGCTCAAGAGGAAGCCATTCAGCCTACTGTGTTTATGCTGTCTCTTTGGGGCATGCCCTGAAACTAATCACACTGTCTTAATCTTACTCCACAGCTCTGTAACAATCCAAACTGATCCCATTGTCCCACTCTCCTGTTACAATCCTGTATCCTGCAAATTTTTCCATAATTTTCTTTTAAAAGAATGGTATTTCTTCAATCACTCCATGACAAATAATTGCTGCTCCATAAATCCTGTGTAAAACTCTTTTCTGGCCCGTCTTTCAGTGACAATTTTAAATTCACGTCTCCTCATCGCCAACTTCCACAAAGGAAATACTCTCTCACTAATCAATCTAAGTCTCAGTTAAATCTCCAGTTTGTGTTTCCAAGTCTATTGGGAATAGTGACAGAATACCAAGTCTCTCATAGTTTCCCACCTGTGGCATCATCTTGTTGAATCTATACTGATGTCCCTTCTATAATGGAAAATATTCAGTTAAAGATGCCTCCTTTACCTCCTATACCTCACTGTTTGTTACCTGTTATTCAGTGAAATGCCTTGAGACATTTGGCAATGTCCAAGCTGTGATATTAACACCAATTATTTGGCTGCTGAGGAGAGGGAAGCCTGGGAAGCTTTGTAACTGACAACTAATGGAACTAGAATCCTGGACCACAACTTCAGGATTGCGGGTCTGGGCTGAGTCCAGGAACTCCTGTGACAATAATCCATCAGATCATGTGATGCTGCAGCCAGGTCACATTCCTCTAGCACTGCACAATATGTGAGCATTCAGTCACCTTGAGGCTGCCTGTTTCAGGCATGTGGGACGGGGGAGCTTGTGAATTTAGGGCTGGGGAGGGTGCACTCTCTGACTAGGTGAAATCAGCTGGACCACAATCTCACCACCTTTCTCCATGTGTTTTTATTATCTGTCTGCATTCTCCAACGGGAGCTCTCTCACTGATGCAGTGGCTGGTTACTTCCCCCATCACTGCTGACCCACCAACATCTAGAGGCTGCCCTTCCCCCTCTTTCTTTCTGTGTTCTGTTTGTGTTCAAGTATTTCACCTTGCCCATGTTTTCTCTCCTCCTGTTAGTACAGGTAAAAGCAACAAAGTGTGACCAAGACCATCCTGGACTGGTACGTCAATAGCAATGCCATGTCCATGTGCTCATTTCACAGTTCCATTCAGCATTGTACTATCCAAGGAGACTCAATGGACAGCATTACTATGGGATTTCTCATGGCCCAGATCCCACAGACTCTATGAGAATTGCTGCGTGGATGGAATGACACCTACTCTCTAACCCCTTGCATATTTCCAAAATTGGGATGATACATTTTCTTTTACTATTTAGAACCACAACTGCACATAGGAATTTCTTTATACATCTCAATGGGCTCCCTCCTAAGCTCACATTCTCCTGCAAAACAAAGCAAACGAGCTCCTTTTCCTCAATGTGGTGGCACCCGGGTTCTCTATGACTCTCTAGGCAGCCAACCTTCATGGTCAATATACATGTTGGGATTCCTACAGTTTCACTCACTATAAGGAGGCATTAAGAGCACCTCCTTTATATATTCACTGTGTAACCTTGCTGCTGAAATAGAGCTCAGCAAAGCCATCCTGCAGGGTAATGGCCACACTGAAAAAAGCATCAGAGTGAATGGTGTCCTCCAGGGTCTGGATATTGCCATCAAGCCAAAAACACATTCTCCCTTTGACATAAATAATTAACATGGTGCATGAATTTGTGACAATGTGATACCAGGTATGTGTCCCCTCAAAACTTATGGAGTGTATAGCAACAATAAGTTACTGGGCTACCTTGCAAAACTCAAAACACAGTGAACATTAGATATGATTCCATAATATGGTTAAATAATAGACAAGTGTGCTCAGAATTACAGTAACAACCAAC
>JAHRHZ010000067.1:17430219-17442373 GCA_024137785.1 Ginglymostoma cirratum | reverse complement strand
GCTGACTCTCACTGGGATACAGTTCCTGAAGGGGCTGACTCTCACTGGGATACAGTTCCTGAAGGGGCTGAGTCTCACTGGGATACAGTTCCTGAAGGGGCTGACCCTCACTGGGATACAGTTCCTGAAGTGGCTTTCACTCACTGGGAGTGTTCATGTTTTGTCAAATTGGGATATAGAGTCTCTCTATGAACAAGGTGGTGAATGGTTCTTTTGAGCTGGGTTCATGGAGGGCAGCGTTTGGATTGGGCTGAAGACGGGGAAGAAACCATGAGAACATTCCAGTCCACACTGGATCCATGGAAGGGTATGAGCAGCTGATGTTGAAGGTGTTAGGTAGTTTTCCAGGTGGATCTGAGGTTGTAATGTCAGCTTTGGGTCATGTTGGAGAATGACTTTATGAACCATCTTTTGAATGAGGTCCAGTGGTGAGGGAGCTGGACGGACTGGGTATCTTGTGAATGGAGTGTGTGCTGTGGAGTGTGACTGTTACAAAGTTTGCTCACGCTCGCCCCTAGACAGTGCCCCTGGATTCCTGTATATTACCTGCTTGTTTTGTTTCAGGGCAACTACTAACCAAATTCAATCCAGCTGAGACCATACATAAACAGTTCAATGTCGATTATGGTCAGTACATCAACATTCCCATGATGTCCAGCTCAAACTACCCTTTACATTATGGCTACGACTCGGAATTGAGATGCAAGGTAATCATTTCTAAGGATTAACAGCTGTAGGTGTCAAGCCTGATGTTGAGCTGAGATGGAGCTATCTGTAATTTTTCACTGGTCACCTTCCCCTCTGCCTGATTGCTTTTCAGAAATTGTGTCTTTGCAGGTTTGGGCTGACGAGTGGCAAGTAACATTTGCACAATACAAGTGCCAGGCTATGACCATCACCAATAAGAGAGAATTTAACCACTGCCCCTGGAGATTCAGTGGTGTTACCATCGCTGAATGTCCCACTATTAACATCCTGGGAGTTACCATTGACCAGAAACTCAACTGGATTTGACACAGAAATGCAGTGGCTACAAGAGCAGTTCAATATATCATAGGGACAACAACTGAATATTGGCCTTTATAGAAATGGTGTATAAATATTGGGAGGCTTTGCTAAAACTATCCAAGGCACCAGTCAGAGAACAGCTGGATTACTGTGAACAGTGTTTGTCCCTTATCTAAGGAAAGATAGAGTGACGTAGTGGGTGGTCCAGAGAAGGGTCACTTGGCTCATCCTGGATAGGGAGGGATTGTCTTATGTAGGTTGGGCCTGTACCTCATTGGTGTGTAGAAGAACAAGTGGCAACCTGAATGATACCAACAAGAGTCTCTGGGGGTTTGACACAGCAGATGTAGAAAGCGGGACCAGGGGGCATTGGCTCAAAACAAAGGGTTACTGATTGAAGACAGAGATGAGGAATTTCTTCTTTCAGAGGGGAGTGAATCTGTGGAATTTGTTACCACAGAGGGCTGTTGAGGCTGAGTCGTGAAGTATGTTTAAGGCTCCGATAGACAGATTTCTAACCTATGAAGGAATCCAGGGTCATGGGGAAATGGCAGCAAACAGAGATCAGCAGTGATTTCATTGAATGGTGGACCAGAGTTGATGGGCTGAATGGCCTATTTTTGCTCAGAAGTTCCCCTCCAAGCCACTTACCTTCCTAACTTGGAAATATATTGCCGTTCCTTCACTGCTGTTGGGTCAAAATCCTGGAATTCCCTCCCTAAGAGCATTGTGGATCAAACCACAGCAGGTGGACTGCAGTGGTTCAAGAAGACAGCTCACCCCCACCTTCTCAAGGGGCAACTAGGGACGGGCAATAAATGCAAAAAACACAATTGACTCATGTCCCACGAGTGAATAGAAAATTTCATCCTTGGATAGGATAAGACCGGATGGATAAAGGTGCCCATTCCCTTTGTATCCCACCCTGATCCCAATGTTTGTTTCAGACAGCATCGAGGGAAAGAGGAACAGTAGGACACCATGAAACCTCCAACCTTTGCAAATCAACATCAAACAAGGGGGAGGCAATGGCGTAGGGGGGTTATCGCTGCACTGTTCATCCAGACACCCAGCTAATGTTCTGGGAGCCCAGGTTCAAATCCTGCCACAACGGATGGTGGAATTTGAATTCAATAAAACTCTGGAATTAGGAATCTAACGATGACCATGAATCCATCACCAATTGTTAGGAAAAATGCATCTGTTTCGGAGGGTCTGATGGGACTGGTGCAGCCCCCGCCTCCAAAGTTGATGAGATGATGAAACCACTGTCTGTGTTTCAGATTGGGCTGTTTCGCTATATGGGTGACATGAGCCTCCTCGTCTTCCTACCGACAGACTTCACCAGGAACCTGAGCGTGATCGAGGAGAATCTGAACCCGATCTTCATCCATGACCTGGTCCATCAGCTGCAATATGTCCGAGCAAGAGTGTCCCTGCCCAAACTCAGATTCGACATTGAACAAGAACTCAAACAAACCCTCGGGGAAATGCGTAAGTGTCTTGCGATCGGTAAGAAATTCACAATTCAGCATCGTTCACAACTTTATTCCAGGGACTTCCCACAGCAAACACAGCTCTCACTCGAACTCACAGGAGGCTGCTTCCGGCCTCAACATTACCGCAATAATCCAGACCGATGCTTCACGAACACAACACCGGCGCACTGTCGGAGGGTCAGTGCTGAGGGAGTGCCGCACTGTCGGGAGAGTCAGTGCTGAGGGAGCGCTGCACTGTCGGAGGGTCAGTGCTGAGGGAGCGCCGCACTGTCGGGAGAGTCAGTGCTGAGGGAGCGCCGCACTGTCGGAGGGTCAATGCTGAGGGAGTGGGCACCGTCGGAGGGTCAGCGCTGTGGGAGGGGGCACCGTCGGAGGGTCAGCGCTGGGGGAGCGGGCACCGTCGGAGGGTCAACACTGGGGGAGGGGGCACCGTCGGAGGGTCAGCACTGGGGGAGCGGGCACCGTCGGAGGGGCAGTGCTGGGGAAGCGGGCACCGTCAGAGGGTCAGTGCTGGGGAGTGGGCACCGTTGGAGGGTCAGTGCGGGGGGAGCAGGCATCGTCAGAGGGTCAGTGCTGGGGGAGGGGGCACCGTCGGAGGTGCGGTGCTGAGGGAGCGCCGTACTGTCGGAGGGTCAGTGCTGTGGGAGAGGGCACCGTCAGAGAGTCAGCGCTGAGGGAGGGGGCACCATCGGAGGGTTAGTACTGAGGGACGGCCGCACTGTCGGAGGGTCAGTGCTGAGGGAGTGCCGCACTGTCGGAGGGTCAGTGCTGGGGTAGCAGGCACCGTCGGAGGGTCAGTGCTGGGGGAGGGGGCACCGTCGGAGGGTCAGTGCTGAGGGAGGGGGCACCGTCGGAGGGTCTGTGCTGGGGGAGGGGGCACCATCGGAGGGTCAGCGCTGAGGGAGCAGGCACCGTCGGAGGTTCAGTGCTGAGGGAGGGCCGCACTGTCGGAGGGTCAGTGCTGGGGGAGGGGGCACCGTCGGAGGGTCAGTGCTGGGGGAGCAGGCACCGTCTGAGGGTCAGCGCTGGGGGAGGGGGCACCGTCGGAGGTTCAGTGCTGAGGGAGGGCCGCACTGTCGGAGGGGCAGTGCTGGGGGAGCACCGCACCGTCGGAGGGTCTGTGCTGGGGGAGGGGGCACCGTCGGAGGGTCAGCGCTGAGGGAGGGGGCTCCGTCGGAGGTTCAGTGCTGAGGGAGGGCCGCACTGTCGGAGGGGCAGTGCTGGGGGAGCACCGCACTGTCGGAGGGTCAGTGCTGGGGGAGCAGTGCTTATTAAGCAATTGCTACTGATGTGCTGGTTTCTTTTGGGATGAGCTGTTAACTGGAACACCATCTTTTCTTTTGGTTGGATGTAAAAGTTTCCACTGATACTATCCAAAGTGTGAGAGAGTTCTACACAGTGTCCTGGACCCAATGTTTATACCTCAACCACCATTTTTCTGGAAAGTGATCTTCTTGCAATGATCAGGTTGCCGTGTGGGAGCTTGCTGTGTATTAATTGGGCTGTGACCTTCTCCAGTGGTTGGAGGTGTTGCATTACTCTGGACACCAACAACATTTGCTGCACCCAATCACCCTTTCGAGGCTAAGGTTGAAGACCCTGTTTGATTCCCAGTGAGAGACGACTAAACCTCTTGAGTCCTAACAAGGAGAGACAGTGAGCGTGCAAAACACAGTGCAGATTGTTGGTAGAACTATGTGATCTGATTCAGCACCTTTACAGCCGTTAGGAGCCAGAGCTGACTCATCTATACCTATTCAGACCTTGTTCTCTGCTCGGAGACCATGAGACATCATTGGTTAAGTGTAGTTTAATGAAACTTTAACACTAACTCTTTCTGAATTGTTACCACTTACAACAGGAGGGTCAGTGACCATAGGCACACACCTTGAAAAGGCTTTGTGTAAGATCCAAAGGGAAGGTTAGAATGTTAGATAAATGTGGGGAGTTAAAGATTTGGAACACACTGCCGGAAAGGGCGGTGTTATCAGATTTAATGATGAAATGTGAAAGGGGATTTTAAAAATCCATAAATTAAAAATCACCAGGCTGTTGGGAAGGAGAAAGGACTGGAATTGAAGTAGAAAGCTCTTTCAAAGAGACAGTACAGACACAATGGACCAAATAGCCTCATTTGGTATCCCATTGTTGTGTAATTCCATAAGCTGTCCCAAAAGTGTGCCATCAGATTGGCCTTAGCTTTGGACCAGTCAGCTCCAGGTGAAGAGTATCCATTCAGGAATCCATATCTCGAGACCATGACAGTCTACTTTTCCCAGAAATGAGAAAATTCTCACCTCCTTGCTCTTGCTGTTTTTAAACTACAAACAGAGAGAGATCAGTACAATTTTCAGGAGTAATGAAGGAAGGTTACAAATTTCAAACAAATCCATCAAACTTGGAAATCTCTTTGTTTTAACACAGGTCTGTCTCCTCTGTACACTCCAAGTCAGCTGAATAAGATTTCGAATATGCCATTGAAGATCTCCAGCATAAAACACCATGCTTTCCTGAGCTTGGAGGAACAAGGTGTTCAGGAGGTTCCTGTGCTCAGCCCCAGTGACAGACAACTCATTATGGACTTCCACGTCACTCAGCCCTTCCTTGTGGTCTTGTATGACAACCCCACTGGCTCTTTGCTGCATATTGGGAGGGTCCTGGATCCCAGGGGGCTCGTGGGACACTCTCACCTTCAGTAGACAACAGATGAAACCTGGAATATTATCCTCAAACAGAAACATCACAAGATCACTGAACATTTCACATAAAATACATTCCCTTCAACCTCTTACCAACAGCCCTGATCTGTTTATTCAGACTTATCTGAGGTTTTACTTTACCATAACTTAGTTAATGTGCATTGAATTCACCCCTCAGCAACACATACTCCTGTCTCCTGTACCCACTGGGATTGGCATAACCCCAAGGGTACCTGGTCCATATTGATTATTGACCATGTTAATTCCCCAGGGCAAAAACCTGGAGTGAAGGCTCTGCAGAAACTGAGTGTAATCCCTCAGCTATATTTGAGGAAGACGGGCATACGGCAAGAAAATAAAACTGTGCAAAATACGTGGCTCTCTGTTTTTCTTCTGTGTGGGGAATAAACTGCCAAGTGGATCCAGATAACTATCTTCCCTGATGAGGATTTGGGAGGTCAGGCATTCCTGCAGTAATTACAGGAAGCAGCCAGCACACTCAGTAACCCACAGGATCAGTTTTGCTCCACTGAGGCTCTGAAACACTGCCGGGCAGGTACAGCTCAAGGTCTGATTCCAGTTTCAGATCTTCAGCAAATCTTTGTTTTTATCTCTGTAGGGGGAAGAGGACATGAAGGGGAAGTTTCATCTTGTTGGAGGATTTAGAATGAGGGGTCACAGTTTGACATGAAGGCATCACCAACAGAGCTATCAAGCAGCACCTGCTCAGCAATAACCTGCTCAGTGATGCCCAGTTTGGGTTCCGCCAGGGCCACTCAGCTCCTGACCTCATTACAGCCTTGGTTCAAACATGGACAAAAGAATTCCAGAGGTGAGGTGAGAATGACAGCCCTTGATATCAAGGCTGCATTTGACCGAGTGTGGCATCAAGGAGCCCTGGCAAAACTGGTATCAGTAGGTATCGGGGGGCAAACTCTCTGGTGGATGGAGTCATACCTTTTTTTACTCATATACGGGATGAGGGCGTCACTAGCTAGGCAGCATTTATTGCCCATCCCTAATTGCCCAGATGGCAGTTAAGAGACAACTACATGGCTGTGGGTCTGGAGTCACATGTAGGCCATAAGAACCGACAGCAGGAGTAGACCATCTGGCCCTTTCAGCCCACTCCACCATTCAATAAGATCATGACTGACCTTTCCATGGCCTCAGTTCTACTTACCCACCCTTCACTGTAACCCTTAATTCCTTTGCTATTCTGATCTATCTAAGCTTTAAAAACATTCAATGAAGACGCCTCAACTACTTCACCAGGCAGGGAATTCCACAGATTCACAACCCTGGGGGTGAAGACGTTGCTCCTCAACTCAGTCATCAATCTGGTCCCCCTTATTTTGAGGCTATGCCCTCATGTTCTAGTTTCACCTGCCAGTGGAAACAATTTCCCTTCTTCTATTATCTATTCCCTTCATAATTTTATATGTTTCTATAAGATTCTTCTAAATTCCAATGAATATAATCCCAGTCTATTCAGCCTTTCCTCATAAGCCAACCCTCTCAATTCTGGAATCAACCTAGTGAAGCTCCTCTGCACCCCCTCCAGTGCCAGTGCATCCTTTCTCAAGTGAGGAGACCAAAACTGCACACAGTACTCCAGGTGTGGCCACACCAGCACCTTGTACAGCTGCAACATAACCTCTCTGCTTTTAAACTCCATCCCTCTAGCAATGAAGGACAATATTCCATTTGCTTTCTTAATTACCTGCTACACCTGCAAACCAACATTTTGTGATTCATGCACAAGGACACCCAGGTCCCTCTGCACGGCAGCATGCTGCAATTTTTTTTCTCATTCAAGTAGTAATCCTTTTTACTGTTATTCCTACCTAAATGGATGACTTCAGATTTATCAATTTTGTACTCCTGTCAGACCTTCACCCACTCACTTAAACTATTTTTAGTCCTCTGCAAACTTTCAGAGTCCTCTGCACACTTAGCTCTACCACTCATCTTAGTACCATCTGCAAACTTTGACACACTACTTGTGGTCCCCAATTTCAAATCATCTATGTAAGTTATAAACAATTGTAGTCTCAACACTGATCCCTGAGGCACACCACTTGATTACCAACCAGAAAAGCATTCACTTATCCCTACTCTTTGCTTCCTGTTAGTTAACCCATCTTGTTGTCCACCAGCTTGTAATGTCTTTGTAGAATTCCAGTAAGTTAGTCAAGCATGACCTGCCTTTCATGAACCAATGCTGTGTCTGCCAATGCGACAATTTCTGTCTAGATGTCTTGCTATTTCTTCCTTGATGATAGATTCAAGCATTTTTCCCGCTGCAGAACTTAAGGTAACCGGCCTATAATCCCCCATCTTTTGTCTATCTGCTTTTTTGAACAGTGATGTCACATTGGCTGTTTTCCAATCTGCTGGAACTACCCCAGAGTCCAGTGAATATGGAAAATTACCACGAGCACATTTACTATTTCTCCTGCCATAGTCTCCTTGTCATGAATTACTGGTGTGTTATTTGTGTCCTCCACTGTGAAGACCAACACAAAATACCTGTTCAATGCCTCAGCTATTTCCTCATTTCCCGTTATTAAATCCTCTTTCTCATCCTCTAAGGGAGGAATGTTTACCTTAGCCACTCTTTTTCATTTTATATATTTGTAGGAACTTCTGTTGTCTGTCTTTATATTCTGAGCTAGTTTACTTTCATTATCTATCTTACTTTTCTTTATAGCTTCTTTTTTGTGGCTTTCTGTTGACATTTGAAATTTTCGCAATCTTCTAGTTTCCCACTGGTCTTTGCCACTTTGTATGCCTTATCTTTCACTTTGAAGGCCTCCCTTATCCCCTTAGACATCCACAGCTGATTATCCCTTTTCTTACAGTCCTTCCTTTTCACTGGTATATACTTTTGCTGAGCACTGAGAAAAAGTGCTTTGAATATTCTCCACTGTTCCTCAACAGTCCGACCATTGAGTTTTTGTTCCAGTCTACTTTGGCCAACTCCTCCCTCATCCTATTGTAGCCTCATTTGTTTAAGCACAGGATCCAGGTATTGAATTTTATCTTCTCACTTTTCATCTGTATTCTAAATTCAACCACACTGTGATCACTCCTTCCAAGAGGATGCTTAACTATGAGATCATTAATTATTCCTGTCTCATTACACGGGACCAGATCTCGGATAGCTTCCTCCCTTGTCGGTTCCATTGCACACTGTTCAAGAAAATTATCACTGATACATTCAATGAACTCCTCCTCAACAATGCCTTGGCCGACCTGATTCGACCAATCGACACGTAGATTAAAATCCCCCATGATAATTGCTGTACCATTTTCACAGACATTAGCTATTTGTTTATTGCCCGCCCCAATGTGATGTTATTATTTGGTGACCTATAGACTACGCCTATCAGTGACTTTTTCCTCTTAGAATTTCTAATTTCCACCCAAATGGATTCAACCTTATTCTCCATAGAACCTATATAATCTCTCAGCACCGCCCTGATGTTGTCCTTAACAATCAGAGCAACACACCCCCTTACCATCCCGTCTGTCCTGGATATTTAATTCCCAGTTGTGAACATCCTGCAACGTCTCCATTACAGCTACTAAATCATACTCATTCACAATGATTTGTGCCGTGAACTCATCCACCTTGTTCCGAATACCACGCGCATTAAGGTAAAGTGTGCTTATGCTAGTTTTTAATACCTTTTTGAATTCTAACATCTCTATTAATAATATCGCCTGAGTTTTCCTTCCTTTTAACTTCTTATATAGTCTGCGATGTAGTTAAACCTTCCTGTATAAATGTTAATCTGCTGTTTCTTTTTCTGTTTACCATGATACTTCCTGTCATTTTCCCCCTCCCTTTCCCTCCAGTTCACTAGTTTAAAGTCCCAGCTGCTCAGTAGCAGCAGTGTGTACTATCTACAAGATGCACTGCAGAAATTCACCAAAGATCCTCAGCCAGCACCTTCCAAACCCATGACCACGTCCATCTAGAAGGACAAGGGCAGCAGATACATGGGAACACCATCCCCTGCAAGTTCCCCTCCAGGCCACTCACCATCCTGACATGGAAATGTATTGCCGTTCAGAGAAAAAAACTTACAGCCCAGGAACAGGCCCTTTGGCCCTCCAGTTCCTTCACTGTCACCTGGTCAAAATTTGGAATTGCCCCCTTAGGGGTTTGTGGGTCAACCTACAGCACATGGACTGCAGTGGTTCAAGAAGGTAGGTCACCACCACCAAGGGCAACTAGGGACGGACAACAAATGCTGGTCCAGTGAAAGTATGGAACCTGTTTATTTATGCAAATTGCAGCTTAAGTTGCTAATTTATTCTTAGTTTTGTTGTCGCTATCCTTCTCTGTCATGGTCCTTTTATTATTTTATATATTATTTTTCTCACTTGCCCCATCTCTTCGATTGACAATGTCACCCCAGCTGTGACTGACTGCCTCCACTATCCAGAATGAATCCTTCCCTACTTTTATAAACTGTGAGTAAAGCTGATTCCAATGTTCCCATCAAACACTCCTAGGATTGGGGCAGCATGGGGTTCGACACAGAGGAAAGCTGCCTCAACAGTCAATGTTTAAGATACCAGACTGGAAAAGGGTAGATTTTACGGGTCTGCAAGTGGAATTGGAGCACGTGGATTGGAAATGCAATTTGGTGGATAAACAGTAGATGAAAATGGGAGATTTCAAACAGGAAATGAATAGGGTACAAGCTAGATACACACCCAAGAGAAATAAACACAGGGCATTTACACCTAGAGTACTCTGGGTAATTAAGGATATTGATGAGAAAATGAAGAAGCAAAAGCTAGCATAGGGTGCACACTGGAATAATAATAGCAATAGAAATCAGCAAGAGTATCTCAAATGCAGGAGAGACTAAGGCTGGGATAGGGCGGGCTGCGCTAAAACAAATAGTAAAATGTTCTTCAAACATATTAATGGTAAAAGATTAGTTAAGGAGAGTGTGGGGCCCATAAAGAAGAAGTAGTGTGAGCTGCTCATTGAAGCAAAGGGTATGGCAGAGATACTAAATAAGTATGCTGCTTCTGACTTTACTAAATTTGATGATGATGATGATGTTAATGAAAATGTAGATGCTGAGCAACTGAACAGAATAGTGATAGATGAAGAAGAGATGCTAAAAAAAGGCTGGCAGTACTCAAGCTGAGAAGTTGCCAGGTTTGGATGGGATGCAAAAACAGAAGTTGTTGGAAAAGCTCAGCAGGTCTGGCAGCATCTGTGAAGAAAAAAAATCAGAGTTAGCGTTTCAGGTCCGATGACCTTTCCACAGAACTGATGGGTTGCATCCTAGATTGCTGAAAGGGATAAAGGAGCAAATTGCAGAGATGTTGACTGAAATTTTCCAGGCCTCTCTGAACACAGTAGTCGTCCCAGGGGAGTGGAGGATTGTAAACGTGACACTGAAGTTTAAGAAAAGGGTCAAAGAATAGCCCAGGAAACTACAAAGCCGTCAGGAAGACTGATGGAAACCATAATATGGGATAATGTAACTATACACTTAGAGAAAAATAATACCGGACAGTCCACTTGGCTTTGTCAAGGGCAGGTCATGTCTGACATATACTTTGACAAGGTGACACAGGCAGTGGATGAGGATAGTCCTGTGGATGTTATATATTTGGACTTTCAGAAAGCATTTAATATAACACCGCACAGCAAGTTCGTTAGAAAATTAGAAATGTTTGGGATTGATACGTCCTTGGCAGCATGGATTAGAAATTGGCTAAAAGGTAGAAAACAGAGGGTAGGTATAGATGGTCATTTCTCAGATTGGGAACATGTTGAGAGTAGTGTTCTCCAGAGATCAGTGGTAGGGACCCCTGCTTTTTCTGATTTACACAAATAATTTGGAGATTGGTGTAAAGGACAAAATCTCTAAATTTGCAGTTGATACTAAATTAGGAAGGATAGTGAATCGTGAGGATGATTCTGAAAGACTTCACAGGGACATTGACAAATTGGCCAAATGGGCAGACACCTGGCAGATGAATTTCAACAGAGACACGTGAGGCATTGCATTTTGGTAGAAGAACATGGAGAGTCAATATGGGCTTGATGGTACAACTTTGAGGGGAATATAAGACCGGAATCTCTAAAGGTGGCCAGACAAGTTGAAACAGTTAAGAAAACTTATAGGATCCTTGAGTTTATAAATAGAGGCACAGAGTATAAAAGCAAGGAAGTGATCCTACACCTCTACAAATCATTGGTCAGAGCACATTTGGAGTATTGTCTTCCGTTCTGGACAGCTTATTTAAGGAAGGACTTTAAAGCACTGGAGAGACCTCAAAGGAGATTTACTAGAATGATACCAGGAATGAGGGATTTTAGATATAAGGAAAGATTTGAGAAATTGAGCTGATTTTCCTTGGAGCAAGAAGAAGAGGTGACCATAGTAAGGTTCAAAACTATGAACAATTTTGACAGCATAAAGTAAGATATTCTGTTTCCATTAGTTAGTAAGTCAGTAACTAGGGGTCGCAACTAACTTCAAGGTTGTCAGCAAGGAGTAAGATGAGGAGTAACTTCTTCACTCAGTTGTTAGGATTTGGAATGAACTGCCTGGGAGAATGGTGGAGGTGGATTTCATAGGAGGTTTTGAGAGAGAGCAGGATACATATTTGAAAATGAACAAGTAACAGGGCTACGGAGAGTGGGACTAGCTAATTAGCTCTTTCGGGGACCTGTACAGACATGATGGGTCAAATGACCTCTTCTGTACTTGAAAATTCTGTTCTTTGACACTGTCCCCAACAGACACTCCAAGGACAGGGTCAGCATACAGATTGAGCGCCGCACGGTCGGAGCGTCAGTGCTGAGGGAGCGCCGCATTGTCGGAGGGTCAGTGCCGAGGGAGCGCCGCATTGTCAGAGGGTCAGTGCTGAGCCAGCGCCGCACTGTCGGAGGGTCAGTGCTGA
>JAHRHZ010000067.1:17400881-17430209 GCA_024137785.1 Ginglymostoma cirratum | reverse complement strand
GAGCCAGCGCCGCACTGTCGGAGGGTCAGTGCTGAGGGAGCGCCGCACTGTCGGAGGGTCAGTGCTGAGGGAGCGCCGCATTGTTGGAGTTGCCATTTTTTAAGTTTCATTTTTAAATCAAGGCAACAACTGCATTCTGAGGTAGGTTTAAACATTCCATGGTTACTACTTCAAGGAGAAGCAGGGGGATGCTCCTGGGCCATTTCTCTCTCATCTTACGACAGTCACTCTGGCCACTGGCACAACTATCCATTTGGGACTTTGATGTGCGTGATTTGGCTGTATCTATAATACAGCAGAGACTGCAGTTAAAAAAAAACCCAATTGTTTGCAAAATACAGAGGGACATTGAGATCATGAATTGCACAATAGCCTTTGCCTTCTCAAATGGGCTCAAGCGTACTACAATGATTTCACCTGGTTCAATTCCCTTTAGAAACTGGGCTGCAGAGAGATCTCTGAAAGAGAGAGAGGGAATGGGGGAATAAATAATATAAATAGCAAATTACTGGATCTCACCAAGCCAGGTCCCTGGTCCGATTCATAATCAGTGAAAAGCACTGCCAATGAGTCAAGGTCAACCGTAGCCTGGAGAGCTGGGGGCTGAGAAAGGGTTGGAGAGATAAGAGAAAGAAGCAGCAGGAGTGACTGATGTCAGAAGAAAGTGGTCAGAGCCCTATGCACGCTCTCCCAGTGTTGATAAAGAAATTGATGTGATAAACCTATGATAAAGAAATTGAAAACCAAAAAATTTGAGACTTTTTATTGAAAATGAGATGGCTTCACATAATATCCATCTGTATAAAGCTTATTACAACCTTTTCATTAATTTTGAAGTATATTTCCTTTTAAAATTCTCATCTTGTTCCACAACACAGGTTGAAGTGAAGATTTCTGTTCCTGTTAAACCTCCGATGCTGACAGGTGTTTCTCTGAGCTGGGTGGATGTTGGAGACTGTAGTTTGTCCAGAACCACCACAGGAGCAGGGAGCTTTGTATAGTGAACCCCGTCTCCAAAGCCCCGCCTCAGTTTACACGCCTTCCTACACAACTTCACGTCTCAGTACTTGGCTGATTTTGACATCTCTTCAGCAACTCACAAGGAATACCCTCAAACAAGTCTCTCTAATTGCTTACCTGAGACTGACTGTATGTGCTCTGTACGTTTCCCACCCCCTCCCAAACCTTGTTGAGAGACTCATTCACATGTCCATTTGTTGTTCAATTTTTCACCATTTCTTCAAAATGAATACAGCTTCAAACACGGAGGTGGGGTGGGGGGCACTGGTGGATTGGCTACGGAACACACCTGCAGAATGGACTATTCATAGATGACATAGTAAATAGGGAACAACAGAGTCTGCTTTGGAGAAGCAATGAAGATCTGTAGCACTATGCTGATCCTTTGCTGAGGTCTCACTATACAAAAAGCTGGCAATTACTGGAAACCGTACGACTGGCACTGAGTTAGATATTCATTTACCAAATATAACCCATAAATCTTATGGGTTATGGAGGTTAAATCTTCTGACCTGGTCCGAGTCCTGTTTTGACTTCAGTTGCTTTCTAATTGTTGAATTTATCCTTTAATATATTTTGCTGGACCTGAACAGCACCGTGTCAAGAAAGTGACAAATAAAACAACATCAGTTATCGCCCACCAACAATTTCACTAAAATGGGACATGGATTTGTGAAACGGATACTTGCTGTAATCTATAGAGGTTTCTACAGCAACAAATGCAAAACTGTGGCTTCAGCCAAAGGACTGGGTTTTTTTTTTAAACAATGACAGGGGAGGCAAAAATCATCAACTCTTCATGGCTTGAAGAACTCAAAGCAACATCCCCAGACAATGGATTTGTATTTAAAAAATCATCACTTGGTTCATTCCTTCAGCAACCTCCAACCTTGAAGAAGGCATTCCTCAGCATGGTCTTCTTCTTACTGAGGGCTCATGGGATCAGAAGCTTCTGTTTAGAACCAAAGGAATTTCTGTGGACAATATCTATCCTATTGCTTTATATATCACACATGCGCTGTGGCAGTTGTGTGATTCAACTCACTCAGGTCATTGATCATAGCCATTTTTTAATATAAATTTTCTTCCAATTTTTTTTTGCATGATTAAAGTATAACTCAGATCCTTCAGTTCCTGCAGTGGAAGCACAGGCTTTGGCAGTCAAGGGAAGCAGTGTAAAGGAGGTAAGAAAATTGAGGCCAAAGGTGGGCTACTCAAATGCCTCACCGATAAATGTACAAGCTCCTTTTTTCATTACAGATGCTGCCAGTTACTGGTGCACACCTTCAAACCATCTGTCTGTACAATGGGCTGTCACTGGATCTCACTGGCGGCATCATCTGGAGTTCAGTCGAGGAGCCACCTGAACAGAGAGAGCAAGAGGAGGTCAGGCTCAGGTCCACATCTGTCCCACCCACGTCACACTGACACACACAATCATTCAAACTACAGGCAATCAAACAATTTCCACTCAAGTCTGTTCAAACGCTGATTTGTACACAAGTTGGAACATAATGCAGAGCCGTCCGTAAATATAGCAAGCGTGTGTGCGCCAGATCTTTAAAATCCAGGCAGGGCAGCTCAGCAGTTCGCACTGCTGCCTCACAGCGCCAGGGGCCAGGTTCAATTCCACCCTCGGGCGACTGTCTGTGTGGAGTTTGCGCATTCTCCCCGTGTCTGCATGGGTTTCCTCCGGGTGCTGCAGTTTCCTCTCACAGTCCAAAGATGTGCAGGCTAGGTGGATTGGCCATACTAAGTTACCCAGAGTGTCTGGGATGTGTAGGTTAGGTGGACTAGCCATGGGAAATGCAGGATAGGGGGGTGGGTCTGGGTTGGATGCTCTGAGGGTCAGTGTGGACTTGTTGGGCCAAATGGCCTGTTTCCACACCGTAAGGATTCTATAATTCTATGCCACACCCCCACGTGGAGTCGCATTGATAAGTGTGAGCATTCGTAAGTCAGGGATCCCCTGTCCTTTCCTTTCAGATCACACTGCAATGCAGAACCTCACTGGGGCCATTGTGTTAGTACCAGTTTTATTTAGAATAAGCATAAACTAATCCCACTATCCAGTGCTCTCCCAATATTGCTGTATCTTCCTGCATTTTAACCGTTTGACACGTTTCCTGTAGAAGATAGAATGTTGTCTGAACCACTTCCTGTAGCAAGTTAATGCTTTTGTGTTTGAAGAGTTCTCTCCTTCACTCTCTGTGCGATATTGTTAAAGAATATCCACTTGTTACACATCCACCAATCAAGGAAAATAGACCTTTCCGTATTCACTCGATCAAAATTCCCTACTGTCTTTATTGCTTAAGTGAAACCAGTGATAACACCCCAGATCTCTACTCATTCCCGAGCTTCATTTGGTGGGGGTCAGCTAGCTCAGTTGGCAGGATGGCTATCTCGTGATGCTGAGTGACGCTCAGTGTGGGTTCAATCCCCACACCGGCTGAGATTACCAATGAAGGATTCTCCTTCTCAACCTCTCCCCTCACCTGAGCTATGGTGACCCTCAGGTTAAACTGCCACCGGACAGCTCTCTCTAAAGCCCCATGGCCCTCTGGGACTACGGTGACTTTATCATTCTTGGGAATCTATGCTCATCACTGTCCATTAGTGCAATGTTCCTTCCATGATGACACCGTCAGCGTGCTTAGTACAGCAAAGAACCTAACCAAGGTTTTGAATGGGTTGAATTTTGGAAAATATTTATTCATGAGATGTGGGTGTTGCTGGCTGGGCCAGCATTTATTATTCATCCCTAACTGCCCCCTGAGAAGGTGGGAGTGAGCTGCCTTCTTGAACCGCTGCGGTCCGTGTGCTGTGGGTTGACCCACAATGCCCTTAGGGAGGGAATTCCAGGATTTTGACCCAGTGACAGTGAAGGAATCATGATATATTTCCAAGTCAGGATGGTGAGTGGCTTGGAGGGGAACTTGCAGGGGATGGTGTTCCCATGTATCTGCTGCCCTTGTCCTTCTAGATGGAAGATGCTGTCTAAGGATATTTGGTAAATTTCTGCAGTGCATCTTGTACACACTGCTGCTGCTTGTACAGTAGCCCCCTGTTAATAAATGGCACTTTTTTTTTATTAGCTCTATCATTTATTTTCAGGGAATTCTCTCCCTGAACTGCAGGTGTCTCACTTTGCACACACTTCACTTTTTTAATTCTGTGTAATCACACATTCCCTTTCCCCCTCCTCCCAAACTATGTCACCTGACACAGAATGAATCCAGTAAAAGTATCTCCTACTTGCACTTCCCTCTGGGAGTGTGGGGGTGGGGGGGGGGGATTACACGGGGACAAGGGTGAACGGGGAGGTGGAGTGGAGTGGAGTGGAGCGGGGCGGAGCGGGGCGGAGCGGGGCGGAGCGGGGCGGAGCGGAGCGGAGCGGGTGTGTGGCGGAGGTGTGTGGAGAGGACGATGGCAGGGAAGTGAGGGAGGTGGATGAGAGATAAAAGGTACTGCAGATGCTGGAGAATCCGAGATAACAAGATGTGGAGCTGGATGAACACAGCAGGCCAAGCAGCATCATAGCAGCAGGAAAGCTTGACGTTTCGGGCCTAGACCCTTCATCAGAAAAAAAAAAGTGAGGTGGGTGAGGTGTGTGTGCGTGTAGCGGGGGGAAGTGGGGCCAGGGCCAGGGTTGGGAGTGGTGGGGGGAGCAGGGGAAGAAGGTGGCAGGAGGGTGAACAGGGAGATAGGAAAGCAAGAATACCTGAGCTAATCACTGTGAGCCTGCTGGACCACCCTCCCTGTTGACAGAGTAATCTATCGTAGGAGAGCAGGGATTGCTGTTTGCTGGTGGCTCAGTTTTGACTGGCAGTCCGTCAGTAACAGCCCAGCTTGTTCGAGGTGAGCAGGGGCTGTTTCAATGCTCCTACATGCCAGGGACATGGGAGTCAATGAAAGCCCTAACTTGCTAACAGCGAAGCAGAAAAATCCTCTTGGGGTTTGAACCTCGGGTTTTGTTTTACTGCACCAACTAAACAGACTTAAACACAACATCTGAGGCTTCTCTTTTTACAGATTCTGGTTTTAAAATGCAGAGTCTTTAACCTGTAAATAAAAAAAAAAACTCTCCTCTCAGGCCAAAGGGGCTTCCCACTCTCACTCAGCCATTGACTCCATCCTTGGGCCTGCCAACCGTCAGAGGCTCCAGCAGAGCAGGCCAGGCCTAGTCTCAACAGGAATCAGAGAAGGGGCTCGGTGGCTCATCACCAATACCTTAGCCTACCAGCTGCCCCATGACCTCCATACCTCTCTACCCCCCCAAAACACTTACATAGTATTCAGTTCCCTTCAGACATGATAATTCAATGCTGCTTGTGTCAGGCATCCAATTATCCACTACTTCAAACTGTTGAGTTGTTCATGAGTTGGTGCCTTCAGTCACAGCGAGTCCTGGTGACCTATCACCCCTCCAATGACTGAATTCACTTCTTGGCCAGCAAACAGACTTTTAAAATTCAGAGCCTCATTTTCAGATCTCTTCAGCTTCCCCCTCTCTGGATCCTCCTCCACCCAGCATTCACTCAGAGTACAGACACTCCACAGTGAAGCATGGGCCTCAGAGTGCCAGCAGTGGCCATCTCTCAACCCCTAGAAATACCTAATAAAAACCAAAAGGAACTGTGGATGCTGTAAATCAGAAACTAAAACACAATTTGCAGGAAAAGTTCAGCAGGTCTAGCAGCATCCGTGGAGAGGAATCAGAGTTAACGTTTCGGATCCAGTGACTCTTCTGCAGAACAGTTCTGAGGAAGGGTCACTGGACTGAAACGTTAACTCTGATTTCTCTTCACAGATGCTGCCAGACCTGCTGAGCTTTTCCAGCAATTTCTGTTCTTGCCCTCGAGATCCCTGCACTGAGGTTGGTCTGGGTACCCCCAGTTTGAATAATTTCAACATTTGCCTGTGTCCTATATTCTGGAATTCTCTTTCAATTCCTCCATTTCTCTCTTCTTCAAACACTAACATCAGCAACAATGGGCCATCCACTGGCTTACTGATTGGGAGATGCCAAGCTTCACTAAAAGTAAACACAGGACACTTTCACTCTCATATCACTCAGATGATTTCTGAAGAGGATTGAAATGAGTGACTGGTCCGAAATAGCCTCTTTGACCGAGCCTTTTTCATTATTTACCCTAAAGCCTCCCTTGCAGAGTGGATGCTGTGTTCTGTCTGATACCCTCCTGCAAAGCAGCTTGTGGATGTTTTACTGAGAAACACACTATCAATGTCAGTGGCCTTTGGTAACAGGTAATCGGTGTGAGAACTTACAAGGACACCAGCTGTAACTGAACATTTCTAAGTGAATCTTACCACAGACAGGTGTCCATTCTTTGATTTTGAAATGATCAGTTCCGATCCTGACGTGAAATCGATGATGCCTTCTTTTCCATGCTTGATCGTGAACTTTATGCTGAAAAAAAAGTGAAAACACATCATTTGACAAAATGCATTCCCCAGGGTGAGATACACAGTAAAGCTTCCTCGACACTGTTCCCATCAAACGCTCCCAGGGTAGGGGCAGCACAGCGTGAGATACAGAGTAAAGTCCTCTCTACACTGTCTCCATCAAACACTTCCGGCACAGGGTTAGATACACTACAGGAAATGAGAGCAGGAATAGACCATTTTGCCTGTTGAATCACTCGCTCCATTCAGTGCGTTCATGTCCAGTGGTGGAAAGCTCCTGCCACATTGTCTACTGTTCAGTCATGACTCTCTGACTGCACTGTGAATGAGTTAACATGGTTCTTGAATCATTCACGACGGTCCCTTTATAGTCAGTATTCAGTGCAAAGATCAGAATGTACAGAGGGCTGCTGTACAAAGTGCAATAATGGGCCAGTGCATTTTTGTAGCTCCCTGCTTGTGGGAGGGGAACTGCATCATGGCTCAAACACTTACCTGCCCTGGTTGATATTGATACTGTTTGCTTTATCAGCTGCCATGGCCAGTTTTGTCAATGTCTCAATCACATGGTCACTCCGCAACACAACATCACCCTTCAACATAAGACAGAAAGATAACAGATTGACAGAAAGACGTATTTGACATGGAGCACACTGCCTGCCAGAGTGGTGGCAGCAGATACAACAGCAACGTTCCAAAGGGAATTGAAGAAATACTTTGGCTGTTTGACTAAATTACACACATCATCAACTTCAATATTGACAGCATCAGCAGAGACACAGAGGTCATGATTCAGATTGATAACCATTCTGATAGTCTGAGAGGTTAATGGTTTCTCTGTCTCTCTCCATAGACACTGCCACAGCAGCTGAACAGTTCCAGCCTTGTTCATTTTTATTATTTCAGATTTCCAGCAGCCATAGTATTTCATTTCTACACAGGAAAGGAACAGACCAGTGATAACAAGGTGTGGAGCTGGATGAACACAGCAGGCCAAACAGCAGACTGGCTCAGGATATTTTATCATCAACATTTCATGGTGGACCCCCTGTTGTTTCAGGATATCCGAAATGTAAATAATTTCATCATCTTCTGTAGATACTCTGCTGACTGACAGCTCACTGCTGCATTTATGTAGCACCTTTAGCATGACCAACCAGCCCAAGGAACTTCACAAATCTGTTAACAAACACATTTTGACCCCAAACAATCCCAAGGAGGTGGCTGGGCAGGAAGAATTTTAAGCGCATTCTTGAAGAGAGAGTGGAGAGGTTCAGGACGGAATCTGAAACTTAAGGCCCAGGATGTTGGAAACACTCTGCAGAGAGATATCAAGGTGGGACTAATGGTGAGGCAACGCAAACTAGAATTGGAATAGAAGGTCAGTATGCGAAGAGCACATTGAAGTTCAGAGCCAATGGCATCGAGTGAGTTCCCAGGTAAAGGACTATTATGCGTTATGGACCTTCAGAATGACGTGCAGCATTTTGCAAATAGTTAAGGTTACACGGTTTCACTGTGGGAAATATGGCTACCAATTTGCACACAGTAAGATCCCACAACCAGCAATGTGCAAATGACCAGGGTGATGATGTTGGTTTGTGGATAAGTACTGGTCACTATGGAGACTGCTGGACATCTTCAAAAAAAGTCCTGGGAAACTTCACCCTTGAGGGTCTTTGGTTAAACAGTTTATTAAATAATGCAGGGTTGTCTCACTGCTCTGCGAGAGTCAGTTTACATTCTAAGCTCCATGCTCTGGAGTGGGATTTGAAGATACAGCTCTCTGATTTGGAGGTGAGTGGCCATGCCAGCCACAGATGGACTAAATGTGTAAGTGATAACAATGTAGTGTGAGGAAAATGTGCAGTAACAGGCAACTGAGCAGATATTCAGGGTGTTACTGATTGACTTGGATTGTCTACATCACTAACAGAAGGGGCTTTCTGAGTGAAGAACCTGAGGCTATGTGGGTGAGTTTCACATTTTCCCACATGTCCTACACAGTTCAGTGAACTGTCAGTTCAGCTGACAGTGTCTGCCTGGAGCCAGAGCAAAGAACAACAAGAATTTATCTACAAACCTTTTGTTTGTTATCTTCACAGGGGACATGGAGAACAAAGAGCCCATCACTCAGGGAGCTGACCGATATTCCTGCACACAGCAAACAAACAACTTTCAAAACATACGAAATAAAATAATGGCAGAAAACAAAAATTAACGGTGTGGTCTTATCACCACTACAGAGACAGATTTACAAAGAGATCAAAGATGAGACCTACATATTCAGGGGTATGTGACGTTTTGCAAGGACAGGCAGGATGGAACGGGTGGTGGGGTACCATTGTTAGTACAGGATGGAAAAGGTACAATAGTAAAAAGCGATCATGGATTGGGGGATTATAAAAATCCATATGGGTGGAGGCAAGAAATCACCAAGGAAAGAAGACATTGGTCCGAGTATTCTATAGAGCCCCCGAAAAGGAGCTTTACAATGGGAGACGGAATAAATCAGGAGATAACAAGGGCATGTGAAAATGGCTGTATGTTAATCATACATGATTTTAATCTTCATGTAAACTGGGAAAATCAAATTGGCAGCGATAGCCACAAGACAGAATTCAGAGTATATTTGGGACAGTTTCCCAGAACAATTTTTGTGTATCTAACTAGGGATCAGGCTATTTTGGATCTGGTAATGTGCAACGAGATCAGCTTAATAAATGCTGTTGCAGTAAATGATCCTCCAGGAAACAGTGACCATAACATGGTCGAATTTCGCATTCAATTTGAGAAAGAGAAATTTACAAAGGATTCAGGGGCACAGCTGGTTGGAGTAGACTGGGAAAACAGTTTAACAGCAGAGACAGTGAGGAACAATGGAAGACATAAGAAAATAGTCATGACTTGAAGTAAAGATATAACCCAGTGAAGGTGAAGGATTCTAGGAAGAAGATAAACCAACCATGGTCAACCAGGCAAGTTAGCGATAGCAACTTTGACTGAAAGAAAAATGAACACATATAAGGTGGCAAAGATTAGTGGCAAGCCAGTGGTTTAGAAAAGGTGACCGAAAAAATATAAAGAGGGAGAAAATAAGCGATGGGGGTAAATTTGCATGTAAAAATAGACAGCAAAAGCTTCTGCAAATAAATAAAGAGGCACCAGTGTGAACATAGGCCCTTATAGAATGAGATTGGGGAAATAATAATGAGGAACCAAGAAATAGTAGAGGAGTTGAATAAATACTTTAGATTGGTCTTCAGATGGAGAATTCATTAATAGTATTCCAACAAGACCAAATAATTAAAAGGTGGAGGGGCCAAGGTGGAGGAAACAGATACAACCAATCTTGCCAGGGAAGAAGTGCTGGAGAAAATACCGGGGCTTAAGGTCAAATGTTCCTGGAGCTTATGAGTTGCTGCTTGGGATATTAAAGAAAGGAGCTCCAGAAGTTGTGGTTGTTCAAGGTCAGACTTCTCAGTGATATACAAGTTCAATACTACCAAATGATTTAGTTCCTACAGCGCTAATACGGGCCATTCAGCCCACTGAGTCTGCACTGACCCACCAAACAGCATCCCAACCAGACCTACCTGCCTACCCTATCCCTGTAAACTCACAATGCCCATGGCCAATCCACCTAACCTGCACATCTATGGACTGTGGGAGGAAACCAGGGCACCCAGAGGAAACCCATGCAGACATGAGGAGAATGTACAAACTCCACACAGACAGTCACCCCAGGGTGGGATTAAATCCAGGTACCTGGCACTGTGAGGCAGCCGTGCTAACCACTGAGTGACCATGCTGCCCCAAATGACCATTTGTATCCAAAAAATAGTTGTAAAGCCAAAGGTGGAAGGAGTGAGGAACTTAAATCAATTATAATCACCAAGAAATGGTAGAAAGATAACTATTAGAACTGAAATCTGACAACTCCCTCGGAGCTCATAAACTTCATTCTACAGTCTAAGAAGGTAAAGCTGAGATCATAGAGATCATCCAAACATCAAGATTCATCAGACAAGAAAAAAAGAGAATGTAACACCTCTATACAAGAAAGGAGGAAGACAAACCAAAACTCCAGGCCAGTAAGGCTAACATCTGTCATTCGGGGAAATGTTGGGAACTGTTAATAACTGGGATCTAGTGGGGTACTTTGAAAATCCTGATGCAATCAAACACAGTCAACATGGCATGGTGAAAGGAATCATGTTTGGCTAAATTGATGAAGTTCTTTGAGGGAGTAATAAGTAGAAGCAAACAAAAAAACGAGTAACACAGATGTACTGAATACAGTGTGTGTGTGCTGCATTTCAAATTCCAAAAGGTATTTGATAAGGTGCCATATCAAAGATTACTAGACAAAACATGAACTCAGTGTACAGGCCAACACCGTGTCACAGAGATCAGTGCTGGGGCCTCAGCTATTTACAATCTTTATCAATGACGTGGACGAAGGGACTGAACATGTGGTTGCTAAACTTACTCAATACACAAAGATTGGAGATTAAATTATGAAGAGGATAAAATAAGTCTGCAACAGAATGTAGATAGGTTTTTGCCCCCCAACTCACTCAACCGATCAGATGAAGTACAATGTGGGAAAATATGAACTTGTTCTCTTTGGCGGGAGGAATACAAAAGCAGCGTATTATTTCAATGCAAAGAAAGAGAGAGGCTGTAGAACTTGGTGATACAGAGGGATCTGGGTGTCCTAGAACATTAATCATGGAAAGTTAGTCTACAGGGACGGGAAGTGATAAGGAAGGTGAATGGAATATTGTTCTTTATTGCAAGGGGAAACTTGGGATGATATACTACAGTTGTACAGTTGGTGAGATCACATCTGGAGCACTGTGTTCAGCATTGATTTCCTTAGGAGAAACTGCACTACAGACAGCTCAGAGAAGGTTCATTCAAAATGGCACCTGGATGAGGAAACGTTGGGCAGGCCCCTTCTTTCCTGCCAATCATCTCATCTCCCACTTTGCTCCTCACTCCCGCACACTCCCAGATACCACCCAACACCCCCAACCCCAACCCCAACCCGCACCCCCCACCGTACCACTCAGGTTGATGTAGTCAATCTTCTGTTTGAGTTTGGCTTCTTCCATGATCAAGGCACTGTCTGGAGTGACCAACAACTGCCGCGCCCTCGGCCTGTAGCCATTCCGATCATACTTTGTCACGGCGACAGCATACTGCAAGAAAACACATCAGACCTTACTCAGAGTGTGCAACAGAGAGAGTGCACACCATCGGGGTGAGGGGAGGTGGGGTATACACGCATGTGTGTGTGCAAGGGTGGGGGAATAATCCAGACTGAAAATTGGGGGTAGATGGGAATGCAGAATTCAAATCACAAACAGATAAACCAAGGATTCCTTGAATGGTAGAGCAGGTTCTAGGAGTCAAAAAGGCTGCCTACTGCTAACGTGCATGTTATATGTAAATTTGACCAGCTACTCCCCACTCCATTGTCCTGTCCCAGGGTTCACCAGCCCAGCTAAGGAAACAGTGCAGCTTCACCACAGCTAACCCACACCTTCTGGCTGTGAATGGTCTCCCCTACCCTCTACCTTACTGCATAGGTGGAGGCTATTCAGCCCCTCAAATCTCTGCTGGGTTCCATGTACTTTCGTAGTCCTATGGAGTTATTTTCAAGTATTTATCCGGTTCACTTCTGTTATTTTTCTTTGAAAAGATTCCACAGTGCATTCCAAATTGTCATAAGTCACAATTTGTGATAAAGTCGGAAGTGGAGATGTTTCTAATTTTGCTGATGATTGCACAATGTTCAGCACCATTCCTAAATTCTCTGATACTGAAACAATCTGTGTTCAAATGCAACGAGATTCAGGCTTGGGCTGCCAAACAGCAAGTAACAGAGTCACTTTTGTCCAAATTCACAGTTTTCTTAATCATCACAAGGTGATCTCCTTTGGCAGGTTTTGTTGATTTGATTCAAGGTTTCCTGAGAAGTCCACTCCCAAATGCCAAGCTATGACCATCTCCAATAAGAGACAATCTAATCATCACCCCTTTACATTCAATGGTGTTACTATCACTGAATCCCTCACTATAAACATGCTGGGCTTTACCATTGACCAGAAAGTCAACTGGACTCACCACATAAGCACAATGACTACAAGAGTCAGTCAGAGGCTAGTTATACTGCAGCGAGTAACTCATCTCCTGACTCCCCAAAGCCTGTCCACCATCTACAAGTGTGATGGAATACTCCCCACTTGCCTGGATGAAGAAGCTCGACACCATCTTGGGCAAAGAAGCCCACTTAATTTGGCACCACATCCACTCCCTCCACCACCAACACTCACTCACAGCAGTGTGTATTATCTATAAAGACGCACTGTATAAATTCACCAACGAACCTCAGGCAGCACTTTCCAAATCCACAACCTCTACCATATATGGAAGGGCAAAAGCAGCAAATACATGGGAACACCATCACCTGTAAGTTCCCCTCCAAGCCACTCACCCTGACTTGGAAATACATCACCATTCCTCCACTATCGCTGGGTCAAAATCATGAAATTTCCTCCCTTAGAGCATTACAGGTCACCGGGGCTGTAGTGGTTCAAGAAGGCAGCTCACTCCCACCTTCTCAGGGGCAACTAGGGGCAGGCAATAAATGCCGACCAGCCAACGAAGCCCCCTTCTCACAAACGAATTAACAGATGGCCGTTCCTTCCTGTGTGCTCACTGTGCAACAAGGTTTTAGGTTTAAACCCTGGACCTGAAGGGAAATGTTAAGGTTGACCACCTAGTGCTGTACTGAGGGAGTGCTGCACTGTTGGAGGTGCTGCCTTTCAAATGAGGCGTTTAAGTAGAGGCTCCAATAACCCTCTCAGGTGGATGGAAATGATCTGCTGTCACAGACTCCCACCTATAAGTTCTGGAGTCGATACTTAGCTCGTATCAAGCATCACTAAAACCCACACAAACCCGCTATTGTTACATTGCTGTGTACAAGTTAGCTACAACATTACTGTATTAAGCACACTTCAAAAGTATTTAATTGGCTGCAGTGCATCTTCAAACGCTACTCGAGGTGCTACTTACTTCAATCTCCCTCAGTTTTTCTTCCCTTGTTGTCATTGTTCCTGCAGAACAACAGTATTTCTATTGATTTGCAATCTACGATTAACCAGAGCTGGGAACACGGGAAGGTCTTTTACCCTTCAAGCCTGCTCCAAATAGATGATGGTTGATCTGGATCTGATCATGATTTTCCTCCTGAATCCTTCACTCTCTTACTAAACAACAAGAAGCACTCTCCATTTTACACAGTGCCCCATAGTCTTCAGAAGAGTTTGAGATTTGAATCATCCTCGATGTGATGAGCTGCTGTCTGATTTCCAGCAGGAAGTTTCTAATAGATGGCCACAACTGGAGGTTAACAATTTGCATTTGATAAAATCCTGTTTTCTGTAACAGAACAAGCTTCTCCCATTCATTGACTCTTGATTAGAATCATTAGAATAGAATAGAATCCCTACAGTGTGGAAACAGGCCCTTCGGCCCAACAAGTCCCACACCGACCCTTGGAGCATCCCCCTATAACCCACACACCCCTGAACACTATGGGCGATTTAGCATGGCCAATCCACCTAACCTGCACATCTTTGGACTGTGGGAGGAAACTGGAGCACCCGGAGGAAACCCATGCAGACACGGGGAGAATGCGCAAACTCCACACCGACAGGCACCCGAGGCTGGAATTGAACCCGGGTCCCTGGCGCTGTGAGGCTGCAGTGCTAACCACTGAGCCACCGTGCCACCATGACAATTTCCTTCCCATTGTCCAACACTATCTCAAGCTTCTGTTCCCGTCATGCTGTCAAACGACAGTCTCTCAGCCCAACCTCAACAGCAGCTGGTCAGTAATCACTCACCTTGATATTTTCACTTTGTATAAGTTGTAGCACTTTGCTGTTGAGCTCACTTGTAGCTGAAAGAGAAACACACCAAGTCAACAGGGAACAATAGTGACAACCAGCCTCACCCCTGACTTGCATCCCCTTTTCCTTCATTATCTCAGCTCCCACTCCTTACGAGCCCCTCCTTCATCACGACACACCCCATGTCCTCACACCACCCCTCCCTTGTGCCTTAACATCCCATCGTGCCCCCTCCCTCTTGTCCCCAGTCTCTCATGCCACCCCCTGAACCCCAGCCCCTCTCACGGTCCCAACCCCCTCCCTGTGCCCACACCCCCTCATGCCACACCCTCCATGCCCACTCCCTCCCTGTGCCCATACCCCCTCATGCCACACCCTCCCCCCACCCATGCTGTAACTCACCAATCCGGGTGTTGACAAACAGCTTGGGAACACTTTGGGGATAGTTGTCTTTTTTATCCTTGAACACTTCACTCGCTACCACTTTTTGCTCCAGCTGCTCAGAGAAAGGCATGGAGACAGTAGTTCATTCAAGCTCAGTATATAATCAAATTCAGTATATAATAATAAAATTCAAGGAAGGTTTTTAAAAATAACTTCATTCACAGGGAAATAAATTATTCATGAAGGTCAACGAAGAGAAACAGGGGCTGGGAGGAGGTACAGGAGGGGTGGGGGGGGGCGGTGGTGCGAATGGGCTGTAGCGAGGGTGGTGGGAACCATGGGGCAGACGTGAAAGATCCAGCTGGGCCAGAAACAGAGTGATTTGAGGAAGGACACCACACGGTGGGAGGGGGGAGTGGGGGCCAGTCTGCAACTGCAGCTCTCATCTCCTACAAACCAAACTTTGGGATGCTAGAGGTCATTTGGGAATTACAGAACTGAGATTGAGAGTGTGATGCGAGGCAGGGATATTAATGTGAATGTAACTCAGGTGCGTAAATGGAGCGAAGATATGAATTAACCATCATTTAACTGAATGGGGGTTAGGCTCGAGGGACCGAACGGCCTCTTCCCATACTGAGAGACAGTAGGAACTGCTGATGCTGGAGTATCTGAGATAACAAGGCGTAGAGCTGGATGAACACAGCAGACCAAGCAGCATCAGAGGAGCAGGAAAGCTGATGTCGGGCCTAGACCCTTCTTCAGAAATGGGGGAGGGGAAGGGGACTGAAATAAATAGAGAGACGGGGAGGCGGTGATAGAAGGTGGATAGAGGAGCAGACAGGTGGAGAGAAGACGGACAGGTCAAGGAGGTGGGGATAGAGCCAGTAAAGGTGAGTGTAGGTAGGGAGTTAGGATGGGGGTTGGTCAGTTGAGGGAAGACTGACAGGTCAAGGAGGCGGGGATGAGGCTGGTAGGTAGGAGATGGGGGGTGGGGGTCGGTCAGTGAGGTGGGAGGAGCAGATAGGTGGGAGAAAAGATGGACAGGTCAAGGAGGTGGGGATGAGCTGGGCTGCTTTCGGGATGAGGTCAGGGGTGGGGAGATTTTGAAGCTTGTGAAGTCCACATTGATACCATTGGGCTGCAGGGTTCCCAAGCGAAATATGAGTTGCTGTTCCTGCAACCTTTGGGTAGCATCGTTGCGGCACTGCAGGAGGCCCAGGATGGACATGTCGTCCAAGGATTGGGAGGGGTAGTTGAAGTGGTTCGTGACTGCGAGGTGTAGTTGTTTGTCACGAACTGAACGTAGTGTTCCACAAAGCGGTCCCCAAGCCTCCGCTTGGTTTCCCCGATGTAGAGGAGGCCACAACAGGTACAGCGGATACAGTATACCACATTGGCAGATGTGCAGGTGAACATCTGCTTGATGTGGAAAGTCTTCTTGGGGTCTGGGATGGGGGTGAGGGGGGAGGTGTAGGGGCAGGTGTGGCACTTCCTGCAATTGCAGGGAAAGATGCCGGGTGTGGTGGGGCTGGAGGGGAGTGTGGAGCGGACGAGGGAGTCACAAAGAGAGCGGTCCCTCTGGAAAGCAGATAAGGGTGGGGAGGGAAAAATGTCTTTGGTAGTGGGGTCGGATTGCAGATGGCGGATGATGCGTTGGATCTGGAGGTTGGTGGGGTGGGACATGAGGATGAGGGGGATTCTGTTTTGGTTGTTATTGCGGGGAGGGGGTGTGAGGGATGAGTTGCGGGAAATGCGAGGGATGCGGTTGAGGGCGTTGTTTGACCACTGTGGAGGGGAAATTGTGGTCCTTGAGAAATGAGGACATCTGGGATGTCCGGGAGAGGAATGCCTCATCTCGGGAGCAGATGTGGCGGAGGAGAAGGAATTGGGAACAGGGGATGGCATTCTTGCAGTTAGGTGGGTGACAGGAGGTGTATTCCAGGTAGCTGTGGGAGTCGATGGGCTTGAAATGGATATCTGTTTTCAGGTGGTTGCCAGAGATGGAGACAGAGAGATCCAGGAAGGTGAGGGCAATATTGGAGATGGTCCAGGTGAACTTAAGGCTGGGGTGGAAGGTGTCAGTGAAGTGGATGAACTGTTCGAGCTCCTCGTGGGAGCACAAGGCAGCGCCCTTACAGTCGTCGATATAACGGAGGAAGAGGTGGGGGATGGGGCCAGTGTAGCTGTGGAAGAGGGATTGTTCCACATATCCTCGGAAGAGGCAGGCATAGCTTGGGCCCACGCGGGTACCCATGGCCACCGCTTTGTCTGTAGGAATTGAGAGGAGTTGAAGTACTGAGGTGTTTTGAGGAACAGTCACTCAACCTGAAACATTAACTCTGACTCCTCTTCACAGATGCTACCAGGCCTGCTGAGCTTTTTCAGCAACAAAATAGAAATTGGTAAAGACTTTGTTCCTCAGCATCTGATACCACTGCAGTTCCATGGGCAGCCACCAGATGGTGCCTGTGAGCAGCCAGGTAGCCTGTTTCCTGATTAACAGCATCCGCAGTTCTTTCGGTTTTTATTTAGTACGTTTCCTGACCATGGGAGCGAACTGATGTGCTCCTGGATCATTAAGCCAAAGTCCAAATCCTACTAGAGCAGGCTTGAGGGGCCAAATGGACTTCCTCCAATTCCCCTCAATAAAAATTTCTTCACGCAGACAGTGGTGAGCCTGTAGAATTCACTGCCACAGAAAGCTGCTGACGCCAAAACTTTGTGTTTTTGAGAAGGAGGTGGGAACAGCTCGTGATTAAAGGGATCATGGGAGATTAGGAGGGAGGTGGGATTATGGTATTATGGTATTGAGCTCAGTGATCAGCCATGATCATACTGAATGATGGAGCGCTCAAGGGGCTGAATGTCCTCCTGTTCCTATGTTTCTATTTCTACATTACAGGCATGGGGCTAGCTCCATTGAAAAAAAAGGAAATAAAAGCTAGAGTCATTGGTGACTGCTGTCAGATTGTTGTAAAACTCCAATCAATCAGTTCATTAATATTCCATTAGGGAAGAAAAGTGGCTGTGTCCGTCTGGTCCGGACCCATACAGGATTCTAGCCCCAAACTAACACTGATGTCCTTTTTTCATTAATTGGAGAGATTTGGGCTTCACTGGCTAGGCCAGCAATTACTGCCCATCCCTAACTGCCCCTTGAGAAAGTAGGTGTGAGCTGCCTTCTTGAACTGCTGCAGTCCTTGTGCTTTAGATAGATCTACAATGACCTTAGGGATGAAATTCCAGGATTCTGACCCACAGAGACTGGAGGGGAACTTGCAGGGGATGGTGTTCCCGTGAATCTGCTGCCCTTGTCCTTCTAGATGGAAACAGTTGTGGGTTTGGAAGGTGCTGTCTGAGGATCTTTGGTGAATTTCTGCAGTGCATCTTGTAGGTGGTACACACTGCTGCTACTGAGTGTTGGTAGTGGAGGGAGTGGATGTAGTGCCACCAAACAGGTTCCTTTGTCCTGATGGACAGGTTTTTTTTGGGGCAGGGGTTTCAGGACCAGTAAGCTAGAGAGCCAGGGTAATGCTTCAGGCACATGTGTTCAAATCCTACCCATCAGATGACAGAATTTCCATTTAATTAACAAAATAACATATTTATAAAGCTAGTTTAATGATGACCATGAAACAATCATAAAATGATCATAAAACCCCACCTGGTTCACTAATGTCCTTTCAGGAAGGGAAAATCTGCCATGCTTATCTGGTCCAGCCTACATGTGACTTCAGACCCACAGAAATGTGGCTGACTCTTAACTGGCCTCCGAAATGGCCAGCAACCCACTCAGTTGTATCAAAATTACTATAAGGTCTGTTCAAAGGAATGAAACTGGACAGACCACTTGCTATTGCCGAAGGCACTTAACTACCCTGGGAAGTCACTGAATGGTTCAAAGTCGGGGAGGTGATGGCCTAGTGGTATCATCACTGGACTATTAATCCAGAAACCCAGATAATGTTCTGGGGACCCGGGTTCGAATCCTGCCACGGCAAATGGTGGAATTTGAATTCAATAAATACCCGGAATTAAGAATCTAATGATGACCATGAATCCATTATCGATTGTTGGAAAAACCCATCTGGTTCACTAATGTCCTTTAGGGAAGGAAACTGCCATCCTTACCTGGTCCGGCCTACATGTGACTCCAGACCCACAGCAATGTGGTTGACTTGTAACTGCCCTCTGGGCAATAAATGCTGCGTGGCCAGCGACACCCTCATCCCATGAATGAATAAAGGAAAGCAGCACAATTAGAGATAAGCCATAAATCCTGGCAGTGACATCCACAGCCTGAGAATGTCAGAACCAGAGGCAGCTTCATGTTTGAAGGTTTGTTGGGCAAGTCTGACTTCAGAACATTCACCTGTTATGAGAATAATTCCACTTTATTCTCTACCTGCTGTTTCCGCTCCTGAGTAATCCTCTTGCAGTAGGACTGAACCATGTTCTGCATATTCAGATCTCTGAGCAGTTCGGAGGCCTGAAACATAATACAGGAGTATGTGGTTAAAAATAGACCTGCATTGTTATAGAACCTGACACATTACACCTTCAATCTCAAAGCGCTTTACAGTCATTGAAGTGCTTCTGAAGTGTGATCACTACTGAGTGCATAAGGAATTCTTGTATTTTTACTAGAGTTGGCAGTTTTGTAACTGTCCAACTGGGACCATTCTGAGCCTCAGATTGTGTCCGGCCCTCACTATCAGTGTCTCCCTCTGACACAGCAAACTGATGGATGTATTCCTGCTGTACCTCAAGCATCATCACCCCAGGGACAGATCACAGTCTCCGTGACTACAGTCCAATCCCTCGGCACTCAGCACAAATCAAAAGGCTTTTTTTGGGGGGTGGGTACAAGGGACGGGGAAGAGGTGTTTCAAGAAATACAACAAATCTAGTTCTTCACCAAAACAGTTGGGGGGATAACTGACCATTTTAATTTTGAATTGTATGGTTTTTTGTTTGTGAGAGGATTATGAAACCAAGACAAAAAACCTCTATGAGCTCAGAGGTAGTAAGAACTAACAATACTGGATTTTCTGAAGAAGGGTCTCGACCCGAAATGTCAGCCTTCCTGCTCCTCTGATGCTGCTTAGCCTGGCCTGCTGTGTTCCTCCAGCTCCACATTGTGTTATCTCAAACTCTACGAGCTGCTGTGATGTGACTGGCTGATACAGAAGAGGCTGGGAGGGGCTCAGTAGCCTCCACTTATTCAAATCTATGTTGTAGTCCAATCACAGACAGCTCAGGACAGGTCAGCTTACCTCAGAGAGTGCTGGAGGTGGGACTGGCCAGGACTTGTCCAGAACATTCTTTGGCAAGTTGCGTTTCAACTTCATCAGGAATGAATATCGGACGTAATCCAGGAAGTACTCATTTTCTGGACAACGTGGCTTGTGTCGGTAGATGAACCCCTTGATAAACCTGACAGGGAAAACACACAGATGCTCATGCTCATCGAATTAGCAAAGAGGGTACAGCTGAAGATGGACCAGGCGACACAGGTGGAAGGTGAAAGAGACTCTAAAGATTAGGGACCAATTGCAGCTCCGTTATCACTCTCCCCTTGCCTTGCCTCCCAAACTATCTCACACAACCACACAGTCAAATGCACACAGAGGTTCTCAGAATGTTTACACAGGGCATAAAAAAAATCAGCTCCTAAAAAGATTATTTCAGTGTTTGCAATGGACAGTGTACTCAACCAGTTCATACTTTGAAGACTCAAAACATCAACTCTTCGATGTGACAGTGGTATTATTATCGCCAGACTATTAATCCAGAAACTCACCCAATGGTCTGGGGACCCAGGTTTGAATCCCAGCACGGTAGATGATAGGGAATTTGATTTCAATTAAAAAAAATCTGGAATTAAGAATTTACTGTTAACCATGAAACGATTGTTGATTGTCGGAAAAAACCCATCTGGCTCACACTAATATCCTTCAGGGAAGGAAATCTGTTGTCCTCACCTGGTCTGGCCTACATGTGACTCCAGACCCACAGCAATATCGGTGACTCCTACCTGCCCTCTGAAATGGTCTAACAAGGCACTCAGTTCAAGGACAGCTCGGATCAGGCAATAAATGCTGGCTAGCCAGTGACAGCCATGTCCCATGAGTGAAAATAATGATTCTCTAATTAGACAGCACTTACTGAACAATCCTGTCTGTGCTAACAGATACAATAACAACCAACTTAAGATAACATGTTGTATGTGGGGTGGGGGTAAGGGGAAGCTAGATGTGGGCTGACAGGTCACTCACCTGCGAATGGTCAGAGCTGCATTTTTGCGGCGCCTGGCAATCCTACGGCCCAATTCCCCTCTCCACCACGACTGGATGGTGATTGCTTCAGAAATAACAAGATCAAAACTGAGTCACAGCAGAAAACCCAAGAATCTCAGCCCAGCAGCTGGTCACACACCCATCACCATCAGTCTGCAAATTACTAATGGTCCTTATCAGGAATACCAGCAACCCAATTAAAGCCAACAACAGAGAACAAAATTCAGGTTGATCACGTGTAATGACGGAGTTCACTCAGGTCATAGCGTCTTACAATATCCTGCATCTTTTATACACTCACTCACTCACACTAGAGCCTTTTACACACACACTTGCACACTCACTCACACTGGGGTATTTATATCTTTATACTGGTGGCTTCAATGATGAGGTCACTGTCCAGTTTGACTCCTTGGTTTGATGAATGAACAGTTTACCTGATGATCGTATCTTCTGATACTTCTGTCGTTGATGGAATCCTCGCCACTCTGCCTGGATCTTTGTGGCTGAGGAAAGACAGGAATTCAATAAACAGATCAGACTCCTTAAGCCCACACACCAATCTCCAGCTGTCTCCCAATATAAATCCGAGCAATGGAAACATTTCTCAGGCTCAAACAGATGCTGAGCTGAATCAATAAGTCAGTAAATGCAGCTCCACAACTCGACACAGACCAATCAAATCCTCAGCTGCCCCTTCAATTCCTATCATATCCTCATGTCACCCTGGTTCCATAACACTCCCGGGACACTTACCAATCGTGTGTTTCTGAAGTTCAAAAGCATCTTCAGTGGCAAATAAAGTCTTTGGGAAACGAATAAAAATCTTCGTCCTAAAAAACAGGAGGAGAATCAGAGGAACAGCTCATTGTGTAGCAGAGGCAGAAATCTCTTATATTGTGCATGTCTCCGCACACAGTAACACCCTACATCCCAAAAAAAAACACAAAACTAGCCCGAAATCATAGGTGTGTTTTTGATGGAACTCCCAACCATGCCTCAGGTGTACAGTGGAATGGATACCATCATAATCCAGTATTCAGGGTTAATTAACATCTATCTCCGTCTGAGACGTCACCACAGGAGTGTCTGCACCAAACCACTGTCATCTGCTTCAATGAGGACCGTCCTCCAACACAAGATCTGAACTGAGGATGTCCAGCACAGTTCGCAACACTTCAAATTGTCGCGACCCACAGCAGACATGTCATGCTGACACAGCTGGGATACAGTCCCTGAAGGGGCCGACTCTCGCTGGGATACAGTCCCCAAAGGGGCCGACTCTCGCTGGGATGCAGTTCTCCAAGGCAGTCAGTATCTTGCGAAACTAGTTGAGTTTAGTTTATACAGTTCTTGCTCTGATCAGCGTGACTCGCAGCAGTGCAACGTACCTGCCCAGCTTGTAATCTTCCGGCTTGTATCCAAGATGTTGCACCAAAGTAGACACCCCTTCGGAAGGAGGACCTTTCCAATTTGGCCAGGTTTCAGGACAGAGGGATTTGTACCTAGTGACAGAAACGAGTATTCAATGATCCTGCTGCTGGAGAGAGGGAACTTCTTTTAAGTCCCACCATTTAAACCCAGTCGATTCGGTACTGGGGCTTTGATTTGTATCACCCTGAGCTATAAACCCACCACAATCTGTGATGGAACATGTCAGAATCACAACTGTCTGTACAGAGAATAAAAGTCATTCCAGGCAGTCCTGCCCAACCATTGCCAGGACACAGACAGTACAGGGTCAGGTATAGAGTAAAGCTTGCTCTATGCTTTTAAGCTGAGGGCAAGGCTTCCTCTACATTGTCCCCTGTCAAACACTTGCAGGACAGGACAGCACGGGGTTAGATACAGAGTAAAGCTCCCACTACACTGTCCCCCATCAATCAATCCAAGGACAAGGACAGCACAGGGTACGTTTACTCCATGCTCCCAGAATATTGCTGAAAAAGATCTGTTGAGTCTATTCATCTTACAATCATCAGGACCATTCACAAAATTGCCAATTTAAAGGGGAAACTAACATTTTATACTGTATTGGAGAAGCGTGCCAATTGTTTGCTAACTGGACTTCAACTTTCAGAGGCATCGTCACAACAAATGCCAGAATAAATAGAATCATAGAGATTGATAGTACGTAGAAATGTCCTTCAGCCTTGAGTCTGTGCCAGTCAAAGACAACCTAACTATTTTAATCCCATTTCCCAGCAGTTGGTCCATAGCTTCATATGCCTTGGCATCACAGGTGTACAACTAAATACTCTTAAATGTGTAGAGGGTTTCTGCCCCTCTCACCCTCACAGGCAGATTCCCACTACTCTCTGCGTGAAAAGCAATTCTTCTCATAACACTCCTCAACCTTCTGCCATTTACCTTCAATTCATGATCCCCCTGTGCCCTTCATAATTTGATAAGTCTCAATCATGTTCCCTCTCAGCCTCCTCCGATCCAAGGAAACAGCCCCAGTCTGTTCAATCTCTCTTCATTACTGAATTCTCCAGCCCCGGTAACATCTCTTCTGCTCCCTCTCCAGTGCAATCGCATTCCTCGTATAACGTGGATTCCGGAGCTGCACACAATCCTTTTGCTGAGACCTAGGTGACATTTTACAAAGTTCCAGCATAATCTCCCTGATCTCAATGCCTTGGCTATTAAAGGCAATGATCCCGTATGCTGCCTAAACCACTTTCTCCATCTGTCCCACTTACCTTAAGAGACTGGTGGATGTGCACACCAGGGTCCTACTGTTCATCACGTTTTCCTTTGCTTTGTACGACCTGCCCAAGTTCATCACCTGACACTTATTCAGATTGAATACACTCCAAATGCACCCATTACCAGCTCATATTGCATAAATGATAAGTTCTCCCCCTGTATTGGTATTCTTGTGAATTGTCCTGATGAGGTAAGATGATGAGCTTTGACAAAATGTGTCTTTTATCAGTGATGCTCAGGTTCTGTTCTCCCAGCCCAATGAATAACCAATGATTGGGGGAGGTGGTGGGGACCCAAACTTCAAACGTTAACTCTGTTTTTCTATTCACAGATGCTGCCAGACCTGCTGAGTTTCTCCAACACTTTGATTTTATTTCAGACTTCTAGCAGCTGCAGTGTTTTATTTATGTTACAGTAATCCTGGAGGCCAGCTCAATGTTCTGTAGACATGGGTTCAAATCCCACCACTCAGTCGGTGGGATTGAAATTCCATTAACAAGGTCTGGAATTGTGAGAAAGACTATTAAACTCGCAGTGATTGTAAAATCCTCAATTCCATGCACTTTAATTGTACAGGGAAAACTAAAGGGCATACGTTTAAGGTGAGAGGAGAAAAATTTAAAAGGGACCTGAGGGGGACCTTTTTCACATAGAGGGTGGTGTGTATATGGAACAAGTTGCCATAGGAAGTGGTGGATGCAGGTACAATTACAACACTTAAAAGACATGAATAGGAAAGGTTTAGAGAGATATGGGCCAAATGCAGGCAAATGGGACTAGTTCAGTTCAGGAAACCTTCCATGCTGTACAACTCTATGAACCTGTCTCAGTAATGACCAGATTACTGCCATCCTAATCTGGTCTGGCCTGTGTGTGACTCCACAGCAATGTAGTCGAGTCTTACCCAACCTCACAACTCTCTCAGTTGAAGTTCAGTTCAGAACAGCAAATAAATGTTGGCTTGTGCAGTCACATAGATATTAGAAGTAAGAATGAATCATGTAAGAATTGATTTTGAGGGTCTGGTAATTTTCTGTCACTTGATCATGTTTTTCTTGTGGAAGAAGCATTTGCCATGTTGCACATACCTTTGCAAGAAGACTTCGTATTTCCTTCGATAGGCAAACCCAGCTCTCCGCACACGCAGATTCTCCATGAGGCCCAGATACTTCACTTGGTGTCTGATCAGAACTTCATCGAATCTTCCTGGAGAAAGGGAAAAATGCAACCATCACCACAGATGAATGGTGTCAATTTACAATACACTTTAAAATTTGCTTTTAATTGATTTTCACTTCTTATTCTGAAGATACGGCTAATGACCTCAGAGTGCTCTATGCTTTTAGGCATGATTGAGGAGGGAGAAATGAGGTGGGAGGGGTCGAGAAGGAGAAAGGTGAAGTGGAGTTGGAAGGGGAATGTGGAAGAGAGAGGTAATAGAGGGAGGTACCTGATTGCTTTGCATCATTGGGCTTTATACAGCGCACGTATGATGGCTCCTTCGACATTAGGATCTCCATGAGTTTCGCCAGGCTGTTCTTGAACTGAGTTGCTGCCTGTGTCAAGTCAACCAGGAAAACAAAATATTACTGAAACAGTGGAGATCTCCCAGGTGAGCACTGGCATAGCCCTGACTTAATGAACGTATATGGTCCAGTGTTTGAATAACTGGAGAGGATGTGTAGCGAGTGGAGCCTGAGAAGGAACAGAGTTGGTATCTCCCATTACCCCTTTCCATTAGTCACTTAAACTTGTCGCAGGGCTGGGTTTGTTGTAGATTCATGATCGAGATCAACCACTGTGATTAGTCAATAACACCTGATGGTTGAAATGGAATTTGATAGACATTGCTCTGATTTGGTCTATTCCAAATATTGATGGAGAACAGAGATAGGAAGGTTACATGGAAGTAGACACAGAATTCTAATTCATTGCCCAGGTTTTTCACAATGCATCTAAAAAGAAGAGACACCTCCCAGACCTACACCGCCCCTCTCCCACTGTCAATCAGTCACCCACGAGAACAATCCACCAGCTGGGAAAGAAATAGCCACATACGCATCTGCCAAACCCAGCCAAGTATGCACTGGCCCAGCCCCATCCCGAACATTGTGACTGCTGTCACCCATGGTGAGGTACAGGCTGCCCACGCAGAGGTGATCCAGTAGAGGAGCTAACTCAAGGACTGAGTTTCAGGCACTTTAGAAAGTCAGGGGGTGACATGTGGTTGTTTGGCAGGGGCCGGGGTGTGGGGAGGTGGTCGTATGGGGATGGTGGGTAGGGAACAGGTGTGCTTCCTCCTTGAGGGTCACTGTTTCTCATCTCCTTACGGTTTCTGGTCTCTTCTTGTCATCCAGTTCTCCTCGCTCGAAGCACTGTTGCAGAATCTCATTGCCAGACTCACACATTGCCTGGAAAGGACAGAATAAACATCAGTCGGGATTGGTACTGGGCAGAGCCAGAATAAATATCAGTGGGGATGGTACTGGGCAGAGAGACAGACAGAGAGGCTGGCTGGTGCTTCTTGGTTTCTATGTTCAATTGCCCAAAGATTTAATAAGGAACTCTTTCTCTGGATCATTGGTGACAGTCTCTGGAGTGGGTATCACTTACTCCCGAGGGGATTTGGTGAACACAACACAGAACAGGAGAAAGAACACCTTCTACTCAGTGTCCCCTCTCATCTTTTTCTGGGTTGCCATTGTCTCAGAGGCCTGTATGCAGCAGCAACTGCCAGAATGCCAAATGGTGAGTTTTGTTTTTATTCATTCACGGAGCCAGCATTTATTGCCCATCCCTAATTACCCAGAGAGCAGTTAAGAGTTAACCACATTGCTGGTGGTCTGGAGTCACATGTAGGACTGACCACATAAGCGTGATAGTTTCCTTCCCTTAAGGACATTAGTGAACCAGACAGGCTTTTCCAACAATTGCCAATGGTTTCATGGTCATCATTAGAGTCTAAATTCCAGATGTGTTATCAAATTCAAGTTCCACCGTCTGCCATGGTGGGATTTGAACCTGGTCCCCAGAACATTAGCGGAGTTTCTGGATTAATAGCCTAGAGATAATACCTCTAGGCCATTGCCTTCCCAAATGTACAACACTGGAGTGGCTATACGTGCACATAGCTTACAGGGAATGTAGATTCGAATGCAGATATAACTGAACGTTTAGTCTGACATGAACCTTATATTTAGCTCATGATATTCGTTAAGTGAGAACTGCAGATTTGTTTTGATGAGGTTTATTTGAGGATAAATCACTCGAGATGTTCTCATTTCCGAACTGAATTGACTGAGAACATTTTAATCCCAGCTGTCATATATAACCTTTTCTGAAACTCACCTCTTTCAAATTCCTGAAGAGTAAATCATTGTTCTTATCCAAGAATCCTGCAGATGAACATTAACAGCAGATAATTAGGAAACAGTGGATGAAATAAGCAAATATTTTGCTTCTGTACTAGAAAAATAACAAAAGAACTGTGGATGTTGGAAATCTGAAACAAAAACAAATCAGTGGAAAATCTCAATAGGTCTGGCAGCATCTATGGAGAGAAATCAGAGTTAACGTTTCAGAGAAGTCAGAGAAATGTTAACTCTGATTTTTCTCCACAGATGTTGCCAGACCCGCTGAGATTTTCCTGCATTTTCTGTCTTTATTTTGCTTCTGTCTTCACGATCAAGGATACAAAAGATATTCTAGTAATAGCTGTAACTCAGGAGGTGGAAGAGGGAGAGGATCTTGGTGAAATTACAATCACTAGGGAAGAGATACTAAACAAACTGTGGGCAGACAAGTCGCTGGGTCCTGATGGAATTTGTCTGAGGATCTTATAAAAGAGGTCACCAATGAACTACCAGATGCCTTGGCTTTAAATCTTCTACAATTTTCCCAACTCCAGAAAGCAGCTCTGTTCAAGAAGGGCAGGGAAGGCGGGCACAATGAGCAAGGGGTCGGGGAGTCGGTAGAGGGGCCAAGTGACAGAGCCAAGAGTGGGAGGCCCAGGGACCAAGCCTTGGAGCTGGGGGGTGCCTACCTGTCACATTGTAATTGACCTCCCCAGCATAATGCAACAGTCTGAACTCCTCCCTCACCAGCGTCTTCCGGGTTTTTTGATCCGCCAACTTGTGTCTAAGAACAAGAGGAACTATTATTAGCCAAAACGATACACAAATAAAGAAAGGAGAGATATAGAGAAAAATGAGAAAGAAAATGGGGTAAAACATAAAGATAGAAAGAACGAGAGAAAAAGTGAAAAGAAAGGAAGCGAGAAGAGGAGACACTGGGGGAGAACAGGAAATGCAGAGAAGTGGAAAGAAAGGAATTGATTTATTTTCCCAACAGATTAATAAAATTTGCAGGTCTCTTACTGCAGGCATGATAATTGGGAATTCAGGGAATTCATCTGTAAATCTCCAACACCCTTGTAAGCTCTCTCCCCTGGACTGGATGGTATTTCTGTAGCAGTGTTTCATTCTCAATGTATTTTGCTCTATCCATTTTCCAATCCTACAAGACGAATTGATTAACCCTTTCAGCCCCCATGCATATCCTTTTCCTCACTCACTTGTCTATCCGAACAGGTTATGCCTCATCTCTGATTCACTACGTTGCTGGAGACTGGAATGAGGCAGAGTCAGTGAAGTGGGAAAAGCAAAATGAGCAAGCCAGTGTGCCCAAGGCCAGTAGAATGACTGACAAAGTGACTTTGAACATTAGCTTCAAATCCTTTTGGACTTGTGTATTTGATTCCAAGCATTTCGCAAATGATAGAAGCTTCCATTATTCACTAGCTTTGCCAACATTTATTGCCCATTCCTAATTGCCCAGAGGGCAGTTAAGAATCAACCACATTGCTGTGGGTCTGGAGTCACATGTAGGCCAGACAGGGTAAGAATGGCAGATTTCCTTTCCTAAAGGACATTAGTGAACCAGATGTGTTTTTCCAACAATTGTTAAACTCTTGGTTCCAGATTTACAATGAATTCAAATTCCACCAACTGCCCTGGTTAGATTCAAATCCGAATGCCAAGAACATTAATCCGAGCTTCCGGATTGCTAATGCAGTAAACCTCACCACATCCTCTGTCTAGTCTCAGGGTAACTACTGAGTGGAGTGAGGGGCAGGAGGCATTCAAAGTGACGACACATTGAATGAGAAGCGTTGGAGTGCAGGTAGGATGGAGTCTACTCACGTTACAAAATGAGGATGTTTCCCAACTGTCTCTTCCAGCTTCTCCAGGAACGTTAAATCTGTTGCATCTCCAGGACGCAAACATTCTTCATCCTGGGACAAAGATCAGAGAGGAAATCAGTGACAAAGCAAGACTCCACAACAATAGATAGGTACAGTAATGGGGGTGGCGTGTGGGCTGTACAGTAATTCAGAAGAAAATGGCACTTTTCTGTTATTCTGTTTGAATACTTTTGTCGGAAGTCACACACCAGGTTACAGTCCAACAGGAACAAAAACATACTTGCTGGAAAAGCTCAGCAGGTCTGGCGGCATCTGTGAAGGAGAAAACAGAGTTAACGTTTCGGGTCCG
>JAHRHZ010000067.1:17349572-17400481 GCA_024137785.1 Ginglymostoma cirratum | reverse complement strand
TTTCTGAGGAAGGGTCACCGGACCTGAAACATTAACTCTGTTTTCTCCTTCACAGATGCCGCCAGACCTGCTGAACTTTTCCAGCAACTATGTTTTTGTTCCTGATTTACAGCATCCGCAGTTCTTTTAGTTTTTATTATAGTCCAACAGGTTTATTTGAAATCACAAACTTTTGGAGCGCTGCTCCTGTGTCAGGTGAAGACTCAGTGTGACGGGAGGGGTAGCTACTGGCTTTAGCATTGGCACACAGTGATAGGGGTGGTTATGTCAAGACCAAAAAACTGAATTTAAAACTATAAACCAAACATTCAACATCCTCACCAAGATGGAGATGATTCCCTTGTGCTTCTCCTCAACTAAGTCGCAGATGATTTTGTTGTTAAAATACTGAACAGGCTCCCACTGGAAACACAGGAAAAGAAATTCAAATTGAAAGAAGCCAGGCAGTCAGGATAGGAAACACATCTTCCCATGAAATCACAAACCAACAAAAGCAAAGCTCAAAATGCTTAAAATCTACAGGCTCTTAATATCTAAACTTATTGTTGAGAAACTTCCTCATTAAATTTACAACCACTTGTTCAGTTTCCACTGATGTGGAGAGATCTATTTCTCTCCATCTGTCCTATTGAATCCCTTTAATCTTCTAATTTTCTATGTAGAGAGAATGCCACCAGTTTATTCAGCTGGTCTTAAAATTAACCCTTATCCCTGGAACCACTGTTACTGATTGCCCCAGTTAAGTCTGCTGATACTGTACCGCAATTCCTTCTGCCTCATATTCCTCCTGCTCCGATTTCAGTGTCAGTTCGATGAATAGTTGCTGTAATTTCTCATTGCAGTAGTTGATGCAGAACTGTTCGAAACTGCAGAGAGAACAGATTTATAGTGAGAGAGAGGATTTGGACTTGTCTAAACATCCCAGCCATGTCAAAAACTCTTCCTTCGGGAAGGGACTGAAGTCAGACATTCGAAAGTCAGACTGTGAGAGGGCAACAGATTACCTTCACTAAAGGGAAAGTGTCCTCCATTCCCAAGTGGCTTACTCAATAACTCTTGTTTGGAACATTGTTCTCAATTCTAATTGCTCAGGATCTGTGCGGTCTGGCATTGACAGGCAGAGACTCCCTTATCACAGGATGAGACAACATTGGGGAGCTGATGACTTACTGGTATTGTCACTGGACTAGGAATCCAGAGCCCGAGGCAATGTCCTGGGGACAGATGGTGGAAGTGAAATTTAATAAAAATCTGGAATTAAAAGTCTAATAGTGACCCTGGAACCCACTGTCAATTGTCAGAAAAATCCTCCTCGTTCACGCATGTTCTTTAGAGAAACAGACTACTGTCCTTACCTGGTCTGACTCCAGATCCATTGCAATATGGTACATTATTAACAGCGCTCTGAAATGGCAGTGCCAGTCACTCAGTTGTACCAATCACTACAAAGTCTCAATAAAGAAATAAAACCAGATGGATCACCTGGCATCGACTAGGCACGAGAAACAACTTTGGCAGAAACAGCCCAGCAAAACCTTCTTTACTAACTCCTGGGGGCTGGTGCTAACATTGGCAGAACTGTCTCACGGACCAGTCACAGCCTGACATTGTCTATAAGGTATGATTCTGTGAGTATGACTATGTCTCAGACACCACCATCACCATCCCTGGATATATCCTGTCCCAGGATGGACCCAGAAGCGATGGCAGCACAGTGGGATACAGTCAGAGGGAGTTGCTGTAGGAGTCCTCAACTTTGACTCTGGGCTCCATGAAGTCTCATGGCTTCAGGTTAAACATGGGCAAGGAAACTTCCTGCTGAATATTTGTATCATCAGTACTCACAAATCTGTATTCTTCTGTGTTGAACAACACTCAGAGGAAGCACCGAGGGTGGCAAGGGCACAGAATGTACTCTGGGTGGGGGTTGCAATGTCCATCACCAACAGTGACTAGGCAGCAGTACTACTTTTGAGCTGGTCAGGTCCCAAAGGACATAGCTGCTAGACTGAGTCTGCAGCAGATGATGAGGGAACAAACAAGGGGAGGGAAAAGTACTTGACCTCAACCTTACCAGTCTGCCGACTGCAGATGTACCTGTCCATGACAGGATCAGTAAGAGTGACCATCGCACAGTCCTTGTGGAGACAAAGTCCCGCCTTCACATCGAGAATAACCTCCATCGTGTTGTGTGGCACTATCACTGTGCTAAATGCGACACACTTTGAACAGATCTAGCAACTCAAGACTGGGCATCCATGAGGCGCTGTGGGCCATCAACAACAGCAGAATTGTACTCCAGCACAATCTGTAACCTCATGGCCCGGCATATCCCCCACTCAGCCATTACTATCAGGACAGGGGATCAACCCTGGTTCAATGGAGAGTGCAGGAGGACATGCCAGGAGCAGCACCAGGCATACCTGAGGACGAGGGGTCAACCCGGTGAAGCCACCAAACAGGACTACTTGCACACCAAACAGCATAAACAGCTAACAGACATAGCTAAGTGATCCCACAATCAACGGATCAGATCTAAGCTCTGCAGTCCTGCCACATCCAGGTGTGTATGATGGTGAACAGTTAAACAACTCACTGGAGGAGGTGGCTCCACAAATATCCCCATTGTCAGTGATGGAAGAGCCCAGCACATCAGTGCAAAAGAGAAGGCTAAAGTTTTACGTCTCAACCTCTGCTAGTGGTCCCCAGCATCACAGATACTAGCCTTCAGCCAATTCAATTCACTCCACGTGATCTCAAAAAACAGTTGGAAGGCACTGGATACATGCAAAAGCTACGGGCCCTGAAACATTCCGGCAATAGTACTAAAGGCTTGTGCTCCAGAACTTGCTGCTCCCCTGGTCAAGCTCTTCCAGTTACAGCTACAACACTGGCATTTACCTGGCAATGCAGAAAGTTGCCCAGATATATACCATACATAAAAAGCAGGACAAATCCAACCCGGCCAATTACCACCCCATCAGTCTACTCTCGATCATCAGTAAAGTGATGGAAGGTGTCACAAACAGTGCTATCAAGCAGCACCTGCTCAGTGACGCCCAGTTTGGGTTCCACCAGGACCACTCAGCTCCTGACCTCATTACAGCCTTGGTTCAACCATGGACAAAAGAGTTGAACTCCAGAGGGGAGGTGAGAGTGACAGCCCTTGACATCAAGGCCACGTTCAACCAAACTGGCATCAAGGAGCTTTGCTTATTGCATGGTGTTGCTGTTGTGACTGGGGAACAGGTGTCGTTGAGAGGTCTGAGTACTGGTGTCTGTTGCTAAACTGCTGAAGCCACTGTCTGCCACAGGAGCTGTCGCTGGTCAGTGACTGTATCAGGATCAGGGCTTTTACGTCCCAGTCGCAGGTATCCCTGAAAGGGAGATTCACCTGCTCCACTGATCTGCTTGCTGGGGCTACATCCCCATTGAAAATCTCTGCCATGTGTGACATCCCCTAGCCCACAAATATGATTGAGCCAATGAGGTCACATCTGATTGATATGTGATGACATATTTGGAAGCTGTACCATTGAGGGGACTATGGCATTTGATTGTATTCTCCCAAATCACCAGAACACATGCAAATGGCAAAGGTGCCAGCTGGTGGATTTCTCTTCTTGATATCTCCAAGTCTTTTGTTTTTCACAACCTTCCAACAAATTACTGAGAAAGTAGGTGTCACTAAGTCTAATCCTGAGAAGCTCTAGGAACACCAAGTGGAAGTTTTGCCATCCGCTGTCAAAAGTCAGTCTCTGAGCAAGTCAGTAAGGAACACGCATTCAATCCCTCAAGGCTCCCCTGTACATCAACTCCACTTGGCCACATTAGTGCCATAGCCCTCAATACTCTTACCAACAGGAATCCTTTAAAATTTAAAATTTTCAATTCAGCCTCAATATCCACAACATTTTGGGGGAAAAGAATTCTAGACGTTCATTATCTTCATGTGGACAAACACTTCCTGATATCACTCCTAATTGACTGAATTCCAATTATACTCCCTCACTCAGAACCCTTTTCCTCTTTCCCCACTCTCTCATCCCCAAACATACCAACTCTCAATCCAGCCTACTGAATCCCTTCACTCACCTTAATCACATCCATCAGCTCACCCCCTTAAATCTTCTAAATGTAAGGCATTCTCAGCCTAGTCTATATAACCTGCCCTCAGAAGTAAACCCTTTTAAGTCCTAGTAACATTCCAGAAAATTCTGGCTATGTCCCTTCAAGGCTAATATGCCTTTCCCGAGATATGGAGTTCAAAACCAAATCCAATTACTCCAGAGGGATTCTAACCACAGTCTTTAAAAAAGAGTTACCTGTTGTGTTGGAACACCTCAAATCCGTAAATATCTAGCAAACCGATGACATTGGGTCTATTGCGAGCAGAATATGTGGAGTCCTACAAAATAGAGGGTTCAAAAATTAAAATCCTACATACTAAATAAAAGACAAACTCAATCACACAGAAATCAGACTGGAATAATTTCTGAATTCAGCTAATGGTTCGATGACTCAATATTCCTGGAACTTTCATGACCTTTTACTTCGAACGATCCATCTCAACTACTGCTGTAAGTTACCAAAACACCAATCCTGGCAATTCTCACCTTCCTCTTTTAACTGGAAGAGGGGGATGGAAAGAACTCCTGTTGGAAAAGTACAAGTTTATAAAGCCCACCATCTATCTGCCTCCATTGCAGTTTTAACGCAGGGTCATTTTGGACCTGAAATGTTAACCCTGTTTCTCTCTCCAAATGTTGCCAGACCTGCTCAGTTTTGTTCAGTTTTCACTTCAAATTCCATTACAAGTGTTCCAAAAGAATGAAAAACAAGTAATTTCTTTCTGAAGAATGGTCACTGGACCTGAAATGTTAACTCTGCTTTCTCTCCACAGATGCAGCCAAACCCCTGTTCAGTTTTTCCAGCAATTTCTGATTTTGTTTCAAACTTCTTTCTACTGCCATGATTTTCTTTTTTGATTCATGGGATGTGGTTATCTCTGGCTGAGCCAGCATTTATTGCCCAACCCTAATTGCCCAGAGGACAGTTAACCATCAACCACATTGCTGCGGGTCTGGAGTCACCTGTAGCCCAGACCAAGTAAGGATAACAGTTTCCTTCCCTAAAGGACATTACTGAACGAGATGTGTTTTACCCGACAATTGTCAATGGATTCATGGTCATCATTAGGCTCCTAATTCTAGATTTTTATTGAATTCAAATTCCACTATTTGCCATGGCAGAATCTGAACCTGGGTCTGCAGAACGTTACACCTGGGTCTCTGTATTAAAAATCCAGGGATAATACCACCAAGCTATCACTGCCCCATATTTCTTTGTTTGCAGGATTCATTCCAGAGTTTGAAATGACCTGGGGTCCGTTGAGAGTTGACCAGGTTGTAGTAGTGTCTGGAGTCCCATTGCGACCCAAGCTGGGTTAGGATGGACAGATAACCTTCGCTAATCAGCTGGGTTCTAACAACAATCCATCACCTGAAACAGCATGTAGGCAAGCTGTTTATCCCCAGAATTGTGGTTCTCAAGCTGTCTCCAGTCACGTCCAAACCTTCCTTGTTGGGATGACTAGATTAGTAACATTGTCAGCTATTGCTCACAGCTGCTTGTTGGTGAAGAAGCATAAAATCTGGAGAGGTCTGGAGTCTGGGGATGCTAACCGAAGTGCCAGTTTGTACCCAGTGTGTCAGAGAGTCATGGTCAGTCCAAGTCAGCCCTTTCACCACACTGCTCCTTGCAGGACTGACAGTAACAGAACCAGACCTAGATATACAACACACAGCTGCCTCCCACAGTCTACACCCGAATTTTGCTCCAACATTACCCTGTGGGCTAGAGACTTGTTGATCTTCTGGACTAGCCAGGAGAAGGTGCGGCCATAGATTGCTTTGGCGAGAGCATCACGTGCGTAAGCGGCTTGCTCAACATTCAGGGGACTGATCAGCTACAAGAGAAACAATGAGAAAGAATGATTAGAACATTCACACAAGCAGCAAGAGATCACTTGTCCTTTGAATCTGTTTACTCATCTTCTCAGATCAAAGCTGACATTGATCCCAACTCCATTTACTCAGCAGGGTTCTGTATCCCTCAATCTTACAACAATCCAACCATCCCAGTTTTAAATTTACAATTCACCTCCATCTTTTTGTCTATGAGCGAGACTGAGTTCCAGATTTCCACTCCCCTCGACGTGAAGACATTCTTCCCATCATCCAGAATACTCTGGATTTCCCACTGTCCTGGAATCTCCCTCAGCAGAGGAACTTGGGTAGATAGATACAGCGAGAGCACGAGAGAGAGGCAGCGAGCGCGAGCGAGAGAGCGTGAGTACGAGAGAGACAGCATGCAAGAGAGAGAGTGCGCACTGCTGAGGCTTGCTCTAAGTAGACCATAACCATCTTGCTGTGTGTTTACTGACATTAGGACATTGCATCTGGGGTACTGTGTCTATCAGCTTCAGTGGAGGGACATGAGTGAAAAGACAGACCTACCTCTTCCCCTTTGGCGATGATTTTCTTGTGAGAAAGAGCCTCTCGCAGTACAGTGCCAGGAACCTGCAGGAGCTGAGAATAGAAGCAAAACAAAGCCTTCATCCAATGTCAAAGTTCAACAGGACAGAGCACCCCTTGCCCGTGCCACAACAGAGGATCCTGGGGAGAGGCAGCTACATAGGGTTGGAGGTTAGTGGTACATGGCTGGCAAGGGTTTGGGGGTGGGTGGGAAGCAGGGTCCAGAATGACTCCAGACTCAAAATTTTAACTCTGGTTTCTCTCCACAGAGGCTTCCAGATCTGCTGAGTTTCTCCAGCAATTTCTGTTTTTATTTCAAATTTTTAGAATTTGCAAGTATTTTGCTTTTGGTTTGTGAGTGAGTGGTTTGTTTTGTTGATGAGGAAAATTAATTGAGCAGTTTATTAATAATTAACTAGCACTCCACATCGCAAAGATCCCATAGTAAAGAAGAACAAAGTGCCTTTTATACTGAAATATCATCATTCATTGTGGATCAAATGGGAGAAACTGTCATTGGCTAATGGATTAGAGAGCAGGACTTCATGCTGAGGAGTGTGAGGGAGAGTGCAAGGGAATGGAGAGGGGAAGAAGGACGGGTGGAAGACAGCGAGAGGATAGAGAGTGTGAGGGGAGTTTGAGGACCAATGTGTCCCAAGCAGTAAGCAGTTCGCCAGCACAGGGTATGACTGACCCGGGAGAGGAGTCTGATCTGGTTTTCTCCGGTAATGACCACATTTCCATCATCGTCTGAGGAGCATTGTAAATTGCCCAAGTGCAGAACACTGGCCACAATACTCAGCAGCTCCTGTTGGATAGGACAGAAGCAAAGAGAACAGGTTCAGCGAAGGTACAGCGAGCTCCTTCTCCATCCATCCCCACTTCTCCACACCTTGCCCCCCATCCCCATCCTTCCCCCTCCCTCAACTTGATCCCTACTCTCCCTCCCTACCTCTCTGCCCTTACTCCCCCATCACCCACCCTTCCTGTAGCCTCACCTTGCTTCATGCCCTCTGTCCCTCCCTGGTTTTGCAGTGAGATGCCCCACTTTTGCCAATGTCTGGGCTGCAGACTGTGTCCAGGGATGACAGTCAGTGATAGTGAGACCTGTACCAGGCTGTGAGTCTCACTTCAGAAAGCACTACTGTTTCCTGCCCTGCTGTAACTTTGGTCTAGAATGCCTCCCAAACAATCCCAGTAAATATGGTTCCTGTGTAGATATTTAACAAATGCAGCTCCCAAATCTCACTAACCTAGGAAGGGAAACTTTTACCAGGACTGAAACACACCCTCAGACTTGGTCTGTGTATAACTCTGTTTGGGATCTTAGTTGTCAGGTACCTGGGGAGCCCCTGTCAGATTGCAGCTTCCTCACCGAGCCTGTGCCTTTGTGGTGAGGGATTTGGGACAGGAATGGGAGGGAGGGGATAGCGTTACCCTTGCCCCGTCCCAGAATCGAACCCATTGAGCTGCCGGTCTTTGATGGAGCTCTCACAGAGATTTCAAATTCTTTGCCTGTAGGTTTTCAAGGGATGTACCGGGGGGTGACAGCCACCATCCTCAAAATGGTACTCAAACTAAGCAATTCACTTCTTTGTGATGACCACACTACACAATTGGTATAAAGGAGAGTGTCTGTGCTGGGGGTGGGGGCCATTTCAATTCAAATAGAGGTCTGTAACATTGGGAAGGGTTTTGATGGTAATGGATGAGAGGAGAGTGCTTCCTCATGTTGGAAAGTGGACATAATAAGAACATAAGAACTAGGAGCAGGGGTAGGCCGTCCAGCCCTTCGAGCCTGCTCCACCATTCAATAAGATCATGGCTGATCTTTTTGTGGACTCAGATCCACTTACCCGCGCTCTCACCATATCCCTTAATTCCTTTATTGTTCAAAAAAAAATCTACCTTAGCTTTAAAAACGTTTACTGAAGTAGCATCAACTACTTCACTGGGCAAGGAATTCCCAGTGAAGTAGTTGACGTTACTTCAGTAAATGTTTTTAAAGCTAAGGTAGATTTTTTTTGAGACAGTCACCAAGAAATCAAAAAAGGGAACTCCAGCAACTTTTACAAAGAGAGCAGGGAGAACGTGGGACTCAGACCACAGGGAATGACTGAAGTGAGAAAAGATCGGACCAGGCTAGAGTGCTGCATGGATACCAACACAACTCTTTCTGTGCTGTGCATCGTGTATAATTCTCAGGGTTTCTAGTCCAGCACCAGTGTTGAGTACACATCATAGAAGCCTGGGTTATTGCGCCAAAATTCAAACCCAAGACTTGGATCAGGCACTATGCTAAATACATTTCACTCCAGATCAGTGTCTGAGATCAGGGAGAGATCCCAGGTACAGCCCCACAACCCACCTCGATGTCTGTGCTGCTGAATTCGATGATGGTCAGTGCTTTGTACACAGTTTTCCAATCGTGCCTATCATTAATGGAACTGACCTTCGCACAATGACCCTGAAAGACAGAACCAGTACATTGTCAGCAAAAGGATTACTGTCACCCACACCATTCCTTCCAACCACTGACTGGCTGACAATACCTTTTCATGGACTCTACAGTGTGGCACAGCTGAAACTGATTCCACAAAGTGTGTCCATTAGGAATAATTTCTGATGGGAAATTTGCTTTCACATTTCACTACCCCACCTAAATGTTCGATCTTGTTTTCCCACTGGCGTTGTCTCCTCCATGGTGCCCAGCCAGAAATTACACTTCAACAGATGCATCACTTCCCATGGCCTTGACAGACAGATGGACTAACTGACCAGGTATAAACCTGGACACAGTGTACACACAACACTGCCCTCTATCAGGGACTGTTCTTTACAATCATCCACGTTGGTTCCAGTAGGATGCAGCTGAGGCCATGGCTCATTCTCTCACCAACTGAGGAAGGTGCTGAGGTCAATAAACCCCTAGGACAGTGCTGTTTCTGGTTGCACTCTGGCCCTCACTACCTCCATCCTTACTTTGACTAGATACTGGTAGCTCTGCGCATTACGTTCCAGCCCCAGTCTCCTCATTAGGTCCTCATCACCTCCATCGATCAGTTGGTAAAAAATGTGAAAATTCCTCTCGCCGTGGTTCTGGTGGACAACTCGGGATTTCTCCAGCAGGTAGTTGAGGATGTGACCACCCACTGGTGCCCCCTATAAAACACAAACAACACCAAATTACCAGCAGGTCCAGCAAGTCACTCCATTTGCATCTCCAGCAGAGTCGCAGGGAAAGATGGCTACGCTGGACTGAACAAGGGTAGGCTCCAAAAAAGGAATCAAAACATGTGGAAACTTTGAAAAATAAGTCCCTCATCTCAGAGAAAAGTCAACTCTATCGACTATGCTGCTCACTGACTCAAGAACATTAACAGCTTCTGATTAGAGGGATGTCAGCTCTGGGACGTTGCTCTGACTTACCCGGAAATCAAACTGGATATCCATATACTTGCCAAAGCGGCTGGAATTGTCATTGCGGAGGGTTTTTGCATTTCCAAAAGCCTGAAAGACACAAAACAAGGATTGCTGAGCTCTGTGGGCAGCAGGCCCTCACTCGTAAATCTTTCAGCAAAGCAACAAACAAATCTGTGAAAACTAACAAGGTACAATCAAGCCCTTTGATCCCAATCACTCTCATCTCTGGATTCAAAACTATTTTCAAACCCAACAGTAAGGTATGCAGGTGATGGAAATCTGAAAAAAACTCAGTAGGTCAGGGAGCTTCCATACAGACAGAAACAGAGTTAATACCTCAGAGCAATGATCTTTTATTCTCCATCACAACTCCTCGTCCTGATGAGAGGCAAGTGACCAAAATGTCAGCCATGTTCAGCCGAGACCCCAAATCAGGTCTCTGCACAGACAGGACAATGACTGGACACCTTTCACCGTTCACCCTCTGAAGGACTGACTCAGTATCAGAGCACTATTTCTAATCCAGGTTCAGTGTCAGGTGATCAGGTACTGGCCTTGTGGAGTTTCACAGCGACACAGTATCCAGAACCTTCCATCCACATGCTGTATCCAACAGTGCAACGGATTCCAGGGTGAGTCTACTTACCTCCAGCACCGGGTTAGACTGCAGTAGCCTGTCACGTACTTCCTCCACCCTCACACTGGCTGGACATGTCACTGCATAGTACTGAAGGATCTTCTTCGAAGCTTCTGTTTTACCAGCTCCACTCTCGCCAGAGATGAGGATGCACTGGTCTTTCCGTTCTGACCTCATCGAGCGGTACGAGTTGTCTGATACAGCGTAACTGCAAAGCACAACATAACCACTTTGCATCTGCTCATTGAGTATACACGCCTAGTCTATACAACCCATCCTCTCAATTTAACCCTGACAGCCCTGATATCATTCTTACAAACCTGTTCTGGTCTTTTTCCATGGCCAATTTTTCCTTCCTGAGATACATGAACCGCACCTGAACAGTTATTCTGAATAGGGACTGACCAGAGGATAATGTAACTACATTCGTCTCTCTGCTCCTTCTGTGGCCATTCCCCATGCAAGAGATCAGGCAGCTGCTATTGGCTAATAGGGACATCGCTATGGAGTCCAATTGTGCCTTCCCAAATAAGCAACAGGTTTCAATGAAGGAAATGGGACTAGATTAATTTAGGATATCTGGTTGGCATGGAGAAGTTGGACCAAAGGGTCTGTTTTGGTGCTGCACAATTCTATGACTCTGGCCAATTCTACCTTCCTTCCCTGCCAGGGGACACATTCCTGATTGCTGTATTGTACTTCTCCTGTAGTACCTGAGGCTGCAATGTCCAGCTGGTGGGAGAAAGCAGATGTTGCCCCAGCCCAACCCTAACAGCAGCAATAGAAGATGCTCCAGGTAGAAAAGGCTTGGTCTTAGTCAAGAGTAAAGTTTCAGGTTGAGATTCCCTGGCCAGGTACATCAAAGGGCTTGTATCACAGCAGATCCATTGAGAAACCCAACACCTGTGAAGAAGGACAGGCCCTACAGAGTCCACAAACTCAATATGAACACTTTCCATTGCTAACCCAGTCAAATTTCTGCAGGTACTTCATAGGAGTGTTTCTAGAAAGCTACATAAGGAGATACTGAGAAGCAACTCTGAGAAGGAGAGAAAAGTGGAGAGGTTTAGGGTGGGAGTTCCAGAGTTTAGGGTCTTGGTAGCTGAACAGACAGCCTTGAAAGATTAAAGTCAGGGAGTCACAAGAGGCTGGATGGGTGCAGATATCTCAGAGGACCAGAGGGATGGAAGAGATAGGGAGGGAATAGGCAATTACAGGGTTTGAAAACAAGGATGAGAATGTCTTTAAAAACTGCCAGATCAGGAGCCAATGTGGGTCAGTGGGCACAGGGGTGGGAGGTAAACAGGACTAGATGTGAATTACGCCAAAGGCAGCAGTGGCTTGAGGTGAGGTGATTGACAGTACAAGGTACAAAATTGTTGCAGCACCCTCCTGAAAGGTCAACCCTGGATCTAAGCAAGTTATTGTTGAGGATTTCAGCTACCAAACCTCAGTCAGTATAATCCAGGACCCCTGAAGCAGGCCAATCCTCTGGCACTCCAACCACCAGCTTCAACATCCACTCCCTTCACCACTAATGCTCAAAGCAGCTCTTTGGAGGGTCAGTGTGGACTCGATGGGCTGAATGGCTTGCTTACACACTGTAGGGATTCTTTGATTCTATGAACTAGAGACAGTGAATGCTGACCAGCCAGCGATATCCATATCCATGAGTGAATAACAAGAAAATAAAATCCATACATTCCTATTTTGAATCTGAATACCTCCCTCCATTTCACAATACAATTCTAGCCAAATTGTTACCAGGAATTATAGAAAAGACAAGATTTCTAGCTACCGTTTAACAGTTGATTGAATCCCCAGGAAATCAGCTCACAGAGAAACACCATCTTTTGACAGAGCCTCCAATAGGGCTTGGAACTTTCCTTTATAGTTCTGTAAACGAGCCAAATCCCTCTTCCCATTAACGAACAATAATCTCACTGGAAAGTTCTGCAACCTGTAGAACCCATCTAACAAACAATGAGCCACCGCCTCCAAGCAATTTTCCAAAATGGACAGAAATAACAAACTCGTTGGGGACCCCTGAGGATCAGAAAAATAACAGAGAGGCTTGAGAAGCAGAAAAATTCGTACATTGCCAAACACAGCAGGAAAGCTGAGGGTCTCGTTTCCCTCTGTCACTTTCAATTGGTTGAACAAAAAGTCACTGATCTGTGATTGGATGAAAATGAGCAAAAACGTGCATTTTCTTAGCACCTTCCACAAGCTCAGGATGTACCACTTTACAACAAAAAAAGTACATTTTGAAAACAATCACAATTGCAGGAAGTACAGCTGTTAATGTGTACAGCAAGCTCCCATAAAGAGCAGTGAAAAATGAAAGGATGGGCACATAACTGATACAGCTGTTTCTTTCAGCCACTTAGCATCACATCACAGTTTGTGGGATCTTGCTGTGTGCAATCGGCAGCAGCACTTTCTACATTACAACTGAACTCACACTTCCGAATTACTTCATTGGCTGCAAGGTGCTTTGACATACCCCATGGTTCTGAAACATGCCACAGAAATGCAGGACATTTTTCCTTTTAATGTAACATAATTTCATACTGTTTTAGACTGATCCAAGTTAAAACTGCAGTTACACGGACAGCTATGAGGTGAGAAAGAGGAACAGATCTGTCACTGCAGCTCTGTTTACAATGGGTCTCACACACACACAGAAGGCTCAGTGTACGGGAAGTAAGATCCATTCTAGTCTTTGAAGTTTGCATCACATATAGACAGGATGGTTAAAAAGTTGTTTGGCATGCTTGCCTCCATTGCTCAGTCCTGAGTATAGGAGTTGGGGAGTCATGTTGAGGTTGTACAGGACATTAGTGAGGCCTCTCCTGCAGTACTGTCGCCCAGTTATAGGAAGGATATTATGAAGCTGGAGAAAGTTCAGAAGAGGTGTACTAGGACGTTGCTGGATATGGAATGTTTGAGTTATAAAGAAAGGCTGGATAAACCGAGACTTTTTTCACTGGAGCATAGGAGGTTGACAGGCGATCTTATGGAAGTTTGTAAAATAATGAGGGGTATAGACAGAGTTAATGGTAGTTGCCTGTTCCCTAGGATGGGGGATTTCAAGACTAGGGGGCACATTTTTAAGGTGAGAGCAGAGAGATTTAAAAAGGACACGAGGGGCAAATGTTTTACACAGAAGGTGGTTCGTGTGTGGGATGAACTTCCTGAGGAAGTGGTGGATGTGGGTACAATTACAATGTTTAAAAGACATTTGGATAGGTACATGAATGGGAAAGGTTTGGAGGGATATGGGCCAGGAGCAGGCAGGTGGGGGCTTGTTTAGTTTAGGATAACATTTGACATGGACTGGTTGGATCGACAGGTCTGTGAACCTTCACAGGGAAGCGTTCAGGGAGAGGGGGATCGGGGGAGCAAGATCAGGGAGGGATCAGGGGAAGAGATCCATCGATGCTCTTATGTAAATGAAGGGTCATTGTACGACTCTAGGACTCAGTCCGATCAGAGAACAGAATCATTAACTCCTGCTCCACACAAGAGGCCGTTCAGCCCACTGAGCCTGCAGGACCTCTTTGAAAAGAGCACTCGTGCTTTGCTCCACATCACCACTTTTGTCTGCAATTTTGTAAACTGTTTATGCTGCAAAACCTGTCCAAACCCCTTTCAAAATTACGGATGGGATCAACTTCCACCAGCTTCAGGAACATGGATCTTAGATTCTGATCCAACACTGCCCACGTTAATGAGTTAGCTGGAGTTACTTGGCATAGATTTACACATTGGGTTCCTGTTGGTCAAACTGATACTACTCTCATCCTACTGTATCCCCACCTCCCTGCCATAACAAACACCCTCCTCCACCGCTCCGTCCCCACCAAAGCCCCATGCTGTCTTAAGCACCAGAAACAGCAAGAAGGAAGCACTTGCTTGAATTAGCTGTAAATATTTCAGCAGCTCTGCTTGCCGACTCACTTGTTGAACACTGTTCCACTTGACTGCACTTACATGTGAGGTGACACTTCATAGAAATTGACTCCTCTGTATCTCTCCATGTGTTGTTTGGTGTAGATCTCCAGTTCCTTGTATGGATTGACGGAGACCAGGACAGAACTGATGTACGTCTGCGTGGGGAACAGCAGAGGGCAAAATCAGCCCATTTATCAATTCAGCAGTACTGAAACAACAACTATATAGCATCTCAAAAGTATACTGCCATTTCCTTCAGTGTCACTGGATTAAAATCCAGGAATCTCCTCTCTAATGGCATCGAGAGTCTATCTACAGCACATGGACTGCAGCAGTTCAACAACACCTTTTCAATAATTGCTGGCCCAGCTAGCAATGCCCACGTCCCAGAAGTAAATAAAAAATGGTCAAAGGTAACAAAATGCCTGAACGGATTTCTTCAAGGGGGAGTGTTGGGGGAGGTTGGTGTTAACAGAGGGTGGTGGAGAGGAGGACTCGGGGAGAGGGGGGAAAATCGGGGAAGGAAGTTCGGGGAAGGAGTATCAGGGTGGGGTCGGGGGAGGGGAGATCCATCGATGCTCTTACATAAATGAGGTTCTCTTTGAAGCGTTTACGGAGGTTCTCGATGAACGCTGCCTCACTGGTGAAATTCTCCAGCAGGACAAAGTCCTGGACCCCAACCCGGTCTCGGGCCGTCAGCGCACTCTCCATTGCTAGTCGGATCCCTTCACTCCCCTGGGCCTGCAGATGGTAATAACAAGATTATCACTCAACAGTCACTCCCTCAATATTTCAACAAACACACTCTCACACATCCCCCTTGAATCCCATTCCAAATCCACTTGTCTCCATTTGCTCCAGAACATTGTCTCCCATGTTACTCATCACAGAATTATTACGATGCCAAGGGAGTTCACGGGATCACTGAGTTCCTACAGTGTGGAAAGAGGTCATTCAGTCCATCGAGTTCATACCAACACTTCAAAGAGCATCCCACCCAGACTCAATCCCCTACCCATTCCCTGTAGCCCTGCACTGCCCATGGCCATTCCACCTAACGTGCACATCTTTGGACTTTGGGAGGAAACTGGAACACCCAGAGGAAACAACACAGACACGGGGAGAGTACACAAAGTCCTCACAGACAGTCGTCCAAGGCTGGAATTGACCCTGGGTCCCTGGTGCTGCCTCATAGCAGTGCTAACCACTGAGCCCCATGCTGACCAGTTCATTCAGACCAACGTGCCTGCACCAGCTCCATTACCTCATCACGCCATGTTACAGAGACCCATCTGTACTGATTGTAACGAGGTCAGTCAGGTGGACCTCATAGAATATGAGTTCCCTGATTGGGGCTGTTATCCTGGTTCCAATCAGGGAGCCCTGGATGACATAAGAACAGGAATATCAGACATCCTGTTCACTCTGCAAACTGACTTTGAGGGAGCTGGATCAGTGTAAAGGACCGTCCATGTGTAAACAATGACTTCTGTGGTGCAATAAAGAGAAAAACATGCTCCTGAAGAAATCAGCTCACAACAATCATTTTGAGTTGGGGTAAGCATTTCTGGCATCTTGCTGTTATTTAGGAAGCTTCACTTGTTCAGTCCTGCAAACGACTGGGGCAAATAACGTGGAAAGAATGTGTTCTCTTTTCTGGGAAAATGACATTGAAGCATACGAAAAGTAATTCTCCTGACAGCTTGTGGACCCGCAGCTTTGTTTTTGTTAATCATTTACAGGAGGAGGGCGTCGCTGGTTAGGCAGCATTCATTGCCCATCCCTAATTGCCCAGAGGGCAGTTCAGAGTCAACCACATTGCTGTGAGTCTGGAGTCACATGTAGGCCAGACCAGGTAAAGATGGCAGTTTCATTCCCTAAACCACATTAGGGAACCAGATGGATTTTTCCGATAATTGACAATGAGTTCATGGTCATCACTAGATTCTTAATTCCAGATTTTTATTGAATTCAAATTCCACCATCTGACATGGCGGGATTCAAACCCAGGTCCCCAGAACATTATCTTGGCCTCTGGATTAACAGTCCAGCGATAACCCCACTAGGCCATTGCCTTCCCTTGTCAACTATTAGCAGTCTAACCTTCTACGTCTGAGGCAACAGACACTAAAACCTTTCAAGAGTTGACAGATTTAGTTAAGGAATAACATGAACCCAAACGTCCTCTAATTCTGAGATGCTTTGGTTTCATTCGGCAATTCGAGAACCAGGGGAATTCATATCTGGATTTCTGGCTGGATTAAGATGACTGGCAAAAGCATGTGGCTTTGGTTTAACCCTTGACAAGATGCTGAGGGACCATTTTGGATTGATGATATAACCATGCAAAAGCACCAACTAGCTGAAGCCTGACTGAACTTCACACAGTCACTACAACTGGCTTTATCATTGGAAAACACAGCAAGTGGAGCATATGAGTTGCAGGATATTCTGATGGAAGCGGATGCCCTCTCCAGTCTGACTGAACTTGGGGAACACCACTTGAGTGAAAGCAATTGCACAGCCTCACTCAGGACATTTCCTGAACAGAGGGACTCTAGGTCAGCCCACAGCAAAACCCCAAAACAAAGCCAAGCCTCGGCAAAACTGTTAAAATTCTCTCCAGGATCTGGGCTAGCAAGCCGTTGTAGGTGCTGCTGGTGTGCAGACTCGAGACAGCAGAAGACTCCCAAAAGGCCTCAATCAAGTAAGAGGGCTCAGAGCCTGGCATCTAGGAGAATGCACACCCTGGAAAGTCTACCTGCATTTGGTTTGCAACAGTTACATTGCTTAGCACCATCAAAATCAGAACCAATCAAAACAAACGTCTGGTTAAATGGTACCCAGATCTAACGAAGGTTGATGTTGGCTCGGCCATTTGAGTGATCGCAGAACCAGCCTGTAACAAAATTCACACTGGTCTCCGACCCTTAAGTCTGTGCAAGACCTCGGCTGGACTGAGAACCCATACCAGGGAACCTTTACAGATTAAAAGGCACAATTTTGGTTCCGGTCTCTTATGAGAAGCAGCTGGTTCAGTTCCCACCGTTTGTAGTAAAAGACTCAGGCCCAAACGTGATGGGGCAAAATTGGTTGAGAGAAGTTCACCTTGATAGGCTCAACATTTTTTGATTAGAAAATGGCTGCCTGAATGAAGTCCTAATTAAATACTCAGAAGTTTTTCAGCAAGGTCTAGGGTGTATCAAAGGAACCAAGGCCACCTTGCATGTTGAGCAGGAAGCAATTCCACGATTCTGCAAGGCCCACCCAGTGCCATTTGCCTTATGGGTAAAAGTAAAAGCAGCAATCAGAAGGCTGGAAAGCAAAGGAATCATCAAACCAGCCCAGTTTGTGGAAATGGGCAGCACCGATAGTCAGTACAATGAAACCTGATGGGTCAAGTTTGCCTTTGTGGGAATTTTAGACAAACAGTAAATCACTTTTCGCAGCTGGATAGAACATAGAACATAGAACATAGAACATTACAGCGCAGTACAGGCCCTTCGGCCCTCGATGATAAATATCTAATCCCTCACAGAGGATTTATACCCAAAGCTGGCAGGGGGGCTGTCATTCATGAAGCTGGATATGAACCACGTGCACCTGCAATTGCCATTAGATGTGGAATCCCAGAAGTATGCTACAGTTAATACCCATAAAGGTTTGTACCAACAGATGAGTGTGCCATTTGGGGTATTAGCAACCGGTGCAATTTTTTGGCAAATGATGGAGAACATTTTAAAAAGGTCTAGCCCAGGTTGTTGTTTATCTAGATAGTGTGCTATTAACAGGGAAGACTAATAGGGAGCAATTAGAGAACTTGGACAACATCCTTAGACATTTCTCCCAGGCGGGTGTACGCCTTAGAAGAGAAAAATGTGTGTTCCAGGCCCTCCCAAGTGACCTACTTGGGCTACAGAGTCAACAAGACTGGGTTACACCCGTTGGAAGATAAAGTGAGGGCGATCAAAGGTGTCCTGGCTCCTACGTCTGTACCTAAGCTTGGATCTTTACTTGAGCTGGTAAATTATTACGGAAAGCTCCTACATAACCTGGCCTCCATCCCGGCATCCTTACACCTGCTATTGAGAAAGGGTCAGCCATGGAAATGGTCACATAGCCAAGCCATAGCCATCAGGGAAGTGAAGAAACAGCTATCATCCTCTAAGGTGTTGGCACACTATGATCCCAAGTGAGATCTGGTACGGACATGCAATGTCTCCCCATATGGCATCGGGGTAGTATTAGGTCATAGATGGCCCAAAGGAGAGGAATGTCCAATAGCATTTGCATCCACGGCTTTGACTAATGCAGAGCCTACATATGCCCAGAGAGAGAAAGAAGGTTTGGTGGTCATATTTGGAGTCAGCAAGTTCCACCAACACTTTTGTGGATGTACATTTGTGATAATAATGGACCACAAACCCCTGGTAGGTCTCATTAAAGAGGATGAGGCAGAGCCGTCAACAGCTTCAGGCCGAATTCAGCTTTGGGCTCTAATACTAAGTGTGTATAATTACAAGTTGAAACACTGTCTGGGAGGCCAGGTACTAAATGGTGATGCATTGAGCTGCCTCCCGCTGGCAGATACACCACTGGTGGCACCACCAGTCACAGTTGTAAACATCAGAGTTTGGACGCAGAAGGATCAGGTCCTCGCAAATGTGAAACAGCTGGTGAAGGGGAATGCCCATGACGGACACAAGGCTTCATTAAAGTGAGAGAGGCAGTTTATTTCAGGGGACAAATTTTGGTGAAGAAATCACAGCAATGGTCCTGCATGGGTAGGAGGCATGGTCAATGCAAGGTTAGTTCTAGTGAAGTATAAAGTTCAGGTAGGTGAGACGGTCTTGACAAGCATGTGGACTATACAAAAGCTCCAAAAAGATAGCTTGGAATTTGAGATCGACATGGTGGATTTTGCCACCTCAATGCCTTTGCCACCTGAAGTAGAGAATGAATTTCTTCTGAGACACTCCGGGTGCAACAAGCAAGCTACTGTACATTGCACTCCACCTGTATCAGAGGCAGTGTTAGAAGAACCTGACCTGGTGCTAAAACGCCACAGCAGGAGCTATGAAAGAAAGAACTAACTTATATCTTCGGACTCAGAGGGGGAGGGATGTAGTGATTGTAAGGAGGTCAGCCAGGTGGACCTCGTAGAATGTGAATTCCCTGATTGGACCAGGTTAACAGCCCCCATCAAGGAGCCCTGGCTGACAGATATAGACATACTGCTGACTCAGAGCTGGCTCTGAGAGAGCAGGATCAGTGTCAAGGATGCCCCACCCGTACAAAAAAAAAGGTTGTCTCGGTGACGGTATACCAGCCTCTGTGGTGTTCTCTCACTGCTGTGTTACCGAGTCCTGCCCTGTTACCTAGTCTCCCTGTGTTACGTAGTCTCCTTTAGTATGAGTCCAAAGGCTAGGAAATATTGGCTCAGAACCAAGGCCTAATCCCTGTCTAAAGCTCTGGAGTTGCCTCCCTGATCCTCTCCAACATTTCCCATTTAAGATCCTCCTTCAAATCTATTTCTCAAACCAAACTTTGATCATTTGTCTCAATATGCTTTTCTTTGGCTCAGAATGGTTCATCTGATTATGCATGGGAATTTTTTTTTTACTGAGGTTATAACTTTGGGTTATACTTCTGTATAACTTTGTGCAATTTTTATCAAGTTAGACCTCGGATAGCTCTGGAAGTAAAGTCTGGAGTTTGCAATGGGGTGGGGGCTGGATGTAGTCCCTGATTTTGCTCCCTTAAACAATGCACAAAAATAATCAGAACTCGACAGAGCATGTTGCTCAGCTAGTTTTGCCTGTCACAGAAGCTTGGCTATTTTTCACATCAGAGGCCCCAGATTGAAGTCAAGTGAAACATTTGACAGCCACAACTCATGAGGCCTGCCCTTTTTGCCAGATAACCTCCTGTGGAATCTGCAGCCCCTGCCTCTTGAGGGAGGGCACTCCCCAAATTCACATCCCAGGTAGGGGATGGAGGGTGTACCAGATTCTCTGAGAGGGAGTAAGTGTCTGTTCCCCAGAATGCTGCACCATCTCAGTATGTTACTAATGATCTAGACTCAGGTGTGCAGGGCACAACTTCAAAGTTTGTAGATGATATGAAACTTTGAAATGTACTGAAGTGTAGTAACAGACCTCACGAGGACATAAACCATCAGGTGATCTGCCCAAATGCTCACAGTATTTCTGTGTCCCTCTGCTCTGAACCAGTCTCTACATCTGCCAATTACTCACTTCAATTTCCAAACTCTCCAACATTGATACTTTCTTCCTCTGTGTTTTCCCTTGAAATCTTTCCTTCATTATACCTTTTATATGTCCATTGCCTCTTTAAGTGATAAATTACATTCAGCAATTCCCTCAGCACTTTGTTTCTCTGTGCAGCTGATCCTTTCCATTCTCCTCCAAAATCTTACATCCGTGCAAACCACCCCACCACATCCAACTGTTTCCTCTAAATCTCTTCACAGCAAGGGTTGTGGGGCAAGACGGAGGTGGGGGGATTAGGGAGGGAAGGGGATTGGGGAAGGAAGATGGATTGGGGCAAAAGAGGAACTAAATGGATAGCTCTTTCATAGATCTGTCCAAGAGGCTGACTAGCCCTTTCCAGTGCTGTAACCAGTCTATAATTCTATGTTTAAAAATTCCTTTCCAAGTCAGAACAAAAACGATGAGCAATTCAAGGAGCGATTCACAAGCACACTGTTCATCATCCGACACAGAGCAGGCTGTGTGGGGGCACTGACAAACAGGGCGTGGAAATTCATCTCCAGTCACTGCACACTCACTACTGCCACATCACCTGCTAGCAGCTATCACATACCAGGAAATCCTGCCTACTACACGATTGATTCGCAGTTAATTAATGACCATTTCTCAACTGCATAGCTGCAGAGTGCCAGTGGCTCTGTCTGTGTGTGTGAGAGAGAGAAAGAGGCACAGTGTATGTGAGAGAAAGGTGAGTTTGAGTGCGAGAGTGATGTGTGTGAGACAGCGCAAATGTGAATGCTGTGTGTGTGTGAGTGTGTGAGAGTGAGAGAGTGAGAGAGTGAGAGAGTGAGAGAGAGAGAGAATGTGTGCGAGATAACGTGAGAGAGACTGAGCTCTGACTTTAACACTAGTTGAGGTCCCAGAGGATTGTGGATGAGTTTGAATATTATTCTGGGCCTAGTAGACTGGGAGAAACCAAGAGAAACAGAACTTTCAGCAAAAAAGGCAGAAATCTCTGATTACGACAGACCGTGGATACGTTGCATGAATGACAGGAGACTGGACTGGGACAAAAACAAATTAAACTCTCCAGGTAACCAGCAACTGATATTGAGACAAAGACAGAAATTGCTGGAAAAACTCAGCAGGTCTGGCAGCATCTGTGGAGAGAGGAAAAAGTGTCAACATTTCGGGTCTAGTGACCCTTCTTTAGATATCGAATTTGGTTCAAACCCAGAACAGGGGCAGGGAATAAAAGTTGACTGAAAGGGAGAGAGCGTCGTAAAAGCACAATTTTTTTTAAGATTCTCTCACAGGATATGGGTGTGGCTGGGGCAGGGCCAGCATTTATTACCATTCCTGATCTGACCTTGAGAAGTGGTGAGCTGCCTTCCTGACACACTGCAGTCAGCAGGTTGTAGGGCCAGCTATAGGGCTGTAAGGGACAAAAATCCAGCATGCAAAGAGACGTAGGGAGATCTTCTGGGGTCTCTGGACATGCTGGATCAGGGAATCTGGAGACAAGGTGTCCGTGTAAGACTATCCTTTATCACAACACTCACAGCTTCAGACTCAAACAAGTAATGTGATCACAGTCAACTTGATTTACACATCAAACAGCCAGAATACGAATAACAAAGAAAAAAAACGAGGAGTAAGCTTTCATTTAAAACTCTCATATTAAATCAAAACGTGCTGGACCTACAAATTCCTAAATTTAAGGAAATGCTGATGAGAAGAGGGAGGGGAGCACTGGGAATACTGCTCCTGAATTAACAGCTGTTGTTGATAGGGAGGATGGCGTTGGGAGATAGAGAGCGAGCCATGATAAAGCAGCTGAAATGCAACTTACTGAACACATCAGGAAAAGAACAAGGCACGGAGTCTGTGAAAAATGGGTGAATTGGGAGACTCCACATTCAACAGGTACAAAGCAGCAAGCAGCAGCACTAACTCACACCAAGCCCTGTTAACAAAACAGGCAGCTACAAACAGAGAGCCAGCTCCTACACTGGGTCTGCTCCACTGCCTGTTCCCTAACTTTCACAGATCAAAATGGAAAGAAAAAAATCAAGTTTACATTTGCATTGAGCCTCTCACAGCCCAGGATGTCCCAGAGTGTTCAACAGCCAATGACATATTATTTCAAATTGTGTCACTGTTGTTATGCAGGAAATGCAGCAACCAATTAACACACAGCAAGATCCCACAGACAGCAATGACAAGAAAATCTGGATTGGTTTTTTGGGATGTTGACCAGTTATGGGAAACCTGTCTGAAACTTGACATACTCTCGCTAAACAACACTTTGAGCTCCGAATCCAACAGGATGTTCCAATTTTAAACCCGTCAAAGAATATCGGGTTACACTGCAAAAGCAGAGGATAGCATACAGCCATTCCATTCTGAGAACTATTTCATCAGCTGTCAGCAGCTCTGGGACATCCTGAGGCTGCTCTAAAAATGCAAGCCCCAACCCTTTTCTCTGTATTGACCTGTGCAGAATGCAACAAAGGCAAGGATTAGACTGTACAGCAGGCCTGCTGTGGGAGCTGGGATGGCAGTATTCCAGCACTGGCTGCACTATAGCAGGGAACCTGGTAAAGATCGGCAAGCTCAGCAAAGAAAGTGGATCAGGCCAGGGTGGCTGGGAACTCAGTCTCCCTGCCTCCTGCACTGCAGCTGCAAGGCGATTGTGCCTGTTTATCACCTCTCTTGTGATAAGACTGGAACAGTGAACACTTCCTGGGATCTCCTTCCAAATAGTGGCTATGTCCAGACAGGGCAGAGAGCTCAGGTTTTAACTATCACCCACCAGCAGCCATCGACTCTGACAAGGAAAGTGAGTTTCGGCAAGTCTCACACCCCTCAGAACATGGAATTAATCAGCCAGACAAAACTCTGCCATTCTGGCCAAGCACAGTCATACTGAAGCAGCGCAGACCAGTGTTTGACGGGGACAGTGTACAGGGAACTTGCACAGTAAGGGCTCATGGCTTGATTTGATCCCCGGTCAGGGAATGAAAGCTTACTCTTCCCATTTCTCCTTTGATGACTCTGCTCATAGAGTAGACGGCAATGTACGATATCACTAAACTGACATCCTCATGTCACTGGTTCAAATCCTACTCAAAGGATTCTGAATCTAGCGGGAGTTTTACTCTGTATCTAACCCCATCCTGCACCTACCCTGAGAACGTTTGATGTGACAGTGTCGTGTGGGCTTTACTTGCAGTTTAAAGGGCAGAGAGTTTAGCACCATATCTAACCTTGTGCTGTCCCTGCCCTAGGAATGTTTGACAGGGAACAGTCTTCTCAAGACTTTACTTACAGTCCACTTCCACTTTTCAAAAAAAAAGGGTAAAGGCAGCTTCACATTCACTTTAAAAGGGTTACATAGAACATGGAACTGTACAGCACAGCAACAAGCCCTTCAGCCTACCATGTCTGTGCTGACCACAATGCCATTCTAAATTAATCTCATTTGTCTGCACATGGTACATATCTCTCTATTCCCTGCCTGTTCATGTGTCTGTCTAAATGCCTCTTAAACACTGCAATTGTATCTGCTTCTACCACATCCCCTGGCAGCATGTTCTAGGCACTTACCACCCTCTGTGTAAACAACTTTCCCCCTCTCACCTTAAACCTCTGCCCCTAGTATTTGGCATTTCCACCTGGGAGAAAGACTCTACTATCCACGGCTCTCATAGTTTTACAGACTTCTATCAGGTCACCCCTCAGCCTCTGATGTTCTAGCAAAAACATTCCAAGTTTGTCCAACCTTTCCTTATAGCTAATACACCTCAATACAGTTAACATCCTGGTAAACCATTTTTGTACTCTTTCCTAAGCCTCCACATCCTTCCTTTAGTATGGTGACCAGAACTGCACACAACAACACTTCAAATGTGGCCTGACCAAAATATGACACTGTTACAGCATGACTTACCAACGTCCTGACTGGTGAAGGCAAGCATGCCATATGCCTTCTTCCATTCACCACCTTATCCACTTGTGTTGCTACTTTCAGGGAGCTATGGACTTGCTCCTCAAAATCCCTCTGTATCTCAATGCTTGTTAAGGGACTTGCCATTTACTGTATACTTTCCTTCTGCATTTGACCTCCCAAAATGCATCATCTCACACACGACCGGATTAAACTCATCTGTCATTTCTCTAACTTTCCAACTGATCTATATTCTGCTGTACTCTTTGACATCCTTCCTAATTATCCACAACTCCACCGATTTTTGTGTCGTCTGCAAGCTTAGTAATCAAACCATCCACATTTTCATTCAAGACCCCAGCACTGATCTTTGCAGAATGCCACTGGTTACAGACCTCCAGTCAAAAAATACAACGACCCTCCAGTTTCCACGGCCAAGCCAATTTTGTACCCAATTTGCCAACTTACCATGGATTCCACGTGACTTAATCTTCTGGTGCAGCTTACGAGGGATTTTGTGAAATACTTCAGTAAAGATCTTGTAGACAACATTGACTGCCCTACTCTCATCAATTATCTTCGTCACTTCCTCAAAAAACTCAACCGAATTTGTGAGATAAGACCCCGCTGCGTTAAGCCATGCTGACTATCCCTAAGTAATCCATTATTTTCCAAAAGCAATTAAATCCTGTCCATAAGAATCTTCTCCAAACATTTCGCTACCACTGGTGTAAGATCTGGTAAGATCTCAGTCAAGGTCTCAGCGTTGAGGGAGCTTTACTTTTGGTTTAATTTCAGGTTAAAAGAGTAGCGTGACCTTTACTCCGTATTAAACATCGTACTGTACCTCTTCTGGGAATGTTTGTTGGGGACAGCTTGGAGGGAGCATTTTTTTCAGTTTAAAAGAGTAGATGAAGCTTTCTTCTGTACTGAATTCAATCCCATCTTGCACCAACCACTGTGCACAAAATTACAGCATTGTTACAGTGCAGGAAGCCATTCGGCCCATCTCCGGATGATTGATTCACCTTGGGTTTCTCTTCTGGCTTTGTGCCTTAAATCTGAATCTTTGTTTAGATAATTTAATTTGATCTTAAATCCTTTATTTGAAGTTGTATCCACTGCACTCTTGGTCAGCATATTTCAGATCATAAACACTTGTCAAGTAAAGAAGATTTTTCTCTTTTCAGCCTGTGTCCTCTTGTTCTCAGTGTTTGTACCAGAGGGAACAGCTTCTCCGTCATGAAGATTCTCCATGATTACCTCGATCAGATTTCCTTCGCCAAAGGAAATGGTCCAACTTCTCCAATCTACACCCACATCTGCAGTTCTCTATCCCTGGAATCCTTCTTGAGAATCATTTCTGACCCTCTCCAACTCCTTCACATCTTTCCTAAAGTGGGACACAATCCTCCCAGTGAGCGTCCTGTACAGGTTCATGATAAGCTACTTGCTCGTGTCCTCTCTGATCTCGCAAACAGGAGGTCAGTGCTGCCGATGTTGTTCACGTGGAAGGATGTCAGCACTCACTCCATCTGAAGGTACGTGTGGAATCATTGATGGCATTGCTGTGCACCCACAGAATGCTCCATTCACTTGCTCTGCACCTGCCTGGCACTACCCACCACAACCACTAGGCTGCCCTGCTCCTGTTCCTGTTCCATTCAGGACCTTTCAGTGCCACCTTCCCTCCTTCCCTCATTGGGAACAGTGAATGGTCAGGCAGAAGGCCAGTGCGCAGCAGGGAGACAGTGGGTTTCTGGAACTGGGTCACCAGTGCGCAGCAGGGCATCAAGGTTGGGACAACAGCTATGAACAAATCTCAGTCCGAAAACATGAGTTAGAGTCCTAAGAACAATCTTGTGAAAAAATTGCAACGTATTAGCCTTCAGCTGGCATTTCACAACATTTAACAGACTTCACTTTGCATGAACATGTGAGAAGGAATATATTTTATTGGTGCTGCACATAATGAAAAATCATCCGGTCAGTGTCACAGATAAACCTATTCTTTGATGCAGGCATCACTAACTAATTATTGCAGAAATATAGCAACTACAGAGTACACCCTCTATATGCTGCATTGGCAGTACCCCAGTATTACACAGCGACAGACCTGTCCCCACCAGTACTGTACCCCAGTATTACACAGCGACAGACCTGTCCCCACCAGTACTGTACCCCAGCATTACACAGCGACAGACCTGTCCCCACCATTACTGTACCCCAGCGTTACACAGCGACAGACCTATCCCCATCAGTACTGTACCCCAGTGTTACACAGTGACAGACCTGTCCCCACCAGTACTGTCCCCCAGTGTTACACAGTGACAGACCTGTCCCCACCAGTACTGTACCCCAGTGTTGTCCTTTCAGAGGTGCCATCTTTCAGATGAGACATTAAACTAGGGTACTGTCAACTCTCTTGGGTGGATGAGAAAGGATCTGAAGAAGAGCAGAATTCTCTGTGCCCTAGGCCACATTTGCACAGTCCATATCACTGAAACAGATCATCTGGTCATTATGATCTTGGGGTTTGTGGGACCTTGCTGGGTGCAGACTGGGTGCCACAATTCCTACCTCGCAATAATAACTCCTTTGACCTTATTGCTCATGAGTCACTGTGGACCATCCGAGGATGAAAGCCAGATGGAAATGTAACCAGTAAGGAGATATTATCGTCATAACAATTCTAAGAACTCAATTTCTTTCAGGGGTGGTGCACACACTGAGGTTTCACTTAGAAAGAAAGAGTCATCAAAATGAATGATAGCAAGTGAAGAGACCGTTCAGCACATGTGCTGGCCCTTCTAACTGAACCACATCTGAACTGGAACACTTAAATTCCTTTGCATCTTGGAACTCCACAGTCATTCTCCAGTTGCTTAATACTCTGTTTATCGATTTTCACTGCCAAAGTGAACCATTTCACATTTCCCCACATTCTACTCCATCTGACACAATTTGCCTAGTCACTCAATGCCTCTATATTCGTCTGCAATGTCCTTATGTCACCTTCACAACATACTTTGACCTTTCTTTGTGTCATCTGCAAATTTAGCCAGGAGTGTATCCAGGCGGGACAGAGAGGCACAGAACAAATGGCAGAGGATGCAAGACAGAAGGAGAATGGTGGGGGGGGGAGCGGGGGGCGCCCAAGGAGAGGGGGGAGGGGGCATGGGGGGAGTGAAGGGAGAGGGGGTGATGGGGGAATAGAGCGAGGGGGTGGGGGTTAGAGCGAGGGCTCATGGGAGGAAAGGTGAGTGGGTCAGGGAGGGACAGAGCAGAGTGCAGAGGCATGAAGAAGTTTTTATTTGAAGCATCAACACAGGTTTCAGAATTGGCAGAGAGTAAGATGGAAATGTCTGTATCAGCAGGAGACACTTGACTCGATACATTCTTGGCAGTGGAGCTTGAAACTTGGAGACTTGGTGTAATAGAGAAATGTATTCACTCTAACTGCATAGGTCTGTCTCCAAGTAAAACCACATACACCACCTGGTTATTTTAAAATCATACCTTGACACACCCCAATCTCCTCCTAAAGCTTTTACTGTCAGGGACACGACTCCAGATTATATTTGCTCTACACAAATGCAATGTATTAATGGGCCATGGACTATCAAACAGACAAGAGCAGGCACACGAGAACCAAGCGCAGCAGCACACACAGTTAGATTCTGAGACTGATATAAACTAAAAGTGAAGTGATTCATTTTGGTGGGAGGAATAGTGAAGTCATGACAAAAAAAAGGGGGTCCTGAAGAGCAGAAGGGTTAGAGATACAGATGCAATCACTGAAAGAAGTCATGCAGGTAAATAAGGGCTCATAAATGTGAGTGAGACACTCGGATTCATTCCAAGAGGGACAGAATCAAAAGTAGGGTAGTTATTTTGAACCTGTTGAGATATTTCCTTTGATTTTCAGAGAGATGACAACTAGGGCTGTCAATATAAGATAGTCACAAACGAATCCACTCAAGAATTTGGGGGAAATCGCCTTCATGAGAGAGTGGGGAGGATGTGGAAATCGCTCCCATAGGGAGTGGGAGTGGTCAGGGGTTATATTGTTATTTTGAAGAGGAAGCTGGATGAACAATGCGAGGGCACCAGGAATAGAAGGATATCCTAGTACAGTAAGATGCAGAAAGTTGGAAGGAGGCTGGTTTAGAGTTTTCTCACTGGTACAGGGCCATCAATACAGGACAGGGCTGAATGGCCTAAGTTTGTGTTTCTTATTGTAGATTCCAGCTGTTTCAGCATTGTCTTGGGCCAGTCACTTTTAGCTTCAATGCATCCAAAAACAGAACTTCTCACAAAACTGCACAAACCACAAAGACCTTGCCTCAGCTTCATCCTGTGGGGTTCATTTCACTGCATTTGGATCCACCCAGAGATGTGCAGAGATAGCTCGAGGGCTGCAGACACGATGAAGCATCGTTTACGAACGGATTGAGAAAACAGTGACAATAACTTTCCCACCAGTTAGTGATGGCCAGGCCACTGTCTTACTGCGCCGGCCCAGACACAGCCTTAACAGAGGACATCCCTCAGACAGACGGTCTGGTCATTATTTCATTCCTGTTTGTGGGAGCTTGCTGTGTATGAATTTAGCTTGTGACTCCTAAAACAATACAGTTAATAATGTATGTATGTATTCACTTGCACCGTACTTTGGGACACTCTGAAGGGGTGTAAAGGCACTACAGAAATGAAAGTCTTACTATTGTATGATTGCCTTTTAATCCCCTGTCTCTTAACAGTTCTGTCAACCTAACAAACTGAATCTGTCAGGACCAGCTCTGGAACATTAGCTAGTTAGGAACAAATCATTGTGTTACATGTGTACAGGAGCTGACACTGACAAATGCACACGTCATCCAGCGACAGGAGTGAATCATTCCCTTTTACCGTCTGTATACTATTTGTGGATTTTAAATGTAAACTTTCAGCATACTCCTCAATATGACCCCACCCCATTCCCTGGACCACAGTCAATGCCAAGTTATTTCTAAGCCACTTCTGGATCTTTCCTACAAATATTGTGTTCTAAAAATCTGCTGGACCTGTGACAATTCAGGAATATTCTGGTTTACAGAATCAGCACTGTAAAAAGGCTACTTTAACATCTGTGTTTCAGGAAAAACAAGAGTGAAGGAATCCAGTCACAGTGAGAGAGTTTGCAAAGCCAGTAACTGACCAGGATTACATCAGCCAGGCTCACCCAGGCACAATACTTGTAACACCAAGGAAGCAGCCTCTGCCCCCAGCACCCCTCGGGGACTGCCTAGGCCCCTCCCTCCCTCCTCTGGATCTATGCATCCTGACCAGTCCCTCTAGCACCATGCAGCACACCCCACTTTCTCTCTCTGGGACACCATGGCCTCCCCCACCAACCCTGCTGTCCCCCTGGGATACAACGATACACATGGTTCCACAAATATTGAGACGCTCATGCGTGCACAGAAAGGCACAAACACCAGCAGAAAGAGGCAAACACAGACAGACAATAACACAAAGAGAGAGACAGAGACAGACACACACATTAACGGAGACAGAAAGAAAGGGGAGGGGGGAAGAGAGAGAGAGAGACACACACACTCACAGAGGCACAAACAGATAGTGAGGGAGAGAGACACACAGAGAGACAGAGTGGGACACACAGGCACTGCACAGAGAGACACGGACAGCCACTCCCTGCCAATCTTGGCATTACCACCATCCATTGTTCACTTTTTGGCATCTGAATCACACAGAGGGATTCCTCTTGACTTATCCAGTACTGCATTCCCGTCAGAGAGGGAGAGAGAGGGAGAGGGAGAGAGAGAGCGAGCGAGCGAGAGGCACACACATACTTGCAGACACTAACAGGACAACTGGACAGCAGCACAGTATCAGAAAAATAAAGAACAGACGAACAGGATTGTAGCACGTAATCCACGAAGGACTTGTATTGGTACAGGCACAATAGAACAAACAGCTTCTTTCTATTCTGCAACACCTTTGATTTTATTGCAATAAACCATCACAAATATGTTAGATGCCTATGCTTTCCAAAATATGTACCAGAACTCCAAATTACTCAGAGGTAATAATCACCAAAGATAAACTTCAAAAGTTCCTTTAAAAAAAACTTTTTTTCCAATATTTGCATAGAGATGATATGAACAATGTGAGCAATGGGAATGGTTAAATGGGTCAGGAAACACTTAGTCCCAGTTCCAGCCTGGTTATGAAGCAGGCCATGCAAATGTTAAGGGCATCTACTGGTTATGGAGGCGACGAGACTGAACTGGGAATATTAGCGCTGGATCAAGACTCACATCACTAGCAAATAAAATCTCTGTACTTCAACCCATGAGATACCTTATTTGGACTGATCTTACAGTAAGGCAGAAGCAACCGATATGATCACTTATCCAAATGTCTCAGCCTCTTGCACCAAGCTTCCCCAATAATAGGAAAAACCTCATCATGTGGTGCAGTCATCTTTAGCTTCCTCTCTCCAAGCCAACTCCACTGTCAACGTTTCCCTAAAACAGTCAGTGTTCCTCTAAATGTTATTCATAAATAAGTGTCCTCTCCCCCTCCTCACTACCCTCCTACCTCCTTCCCTCCTCTTCTATACTCACCACAAGGGGCAGTTAAGACACAACCATCTTATGTGGGTCTGGAGTCACAAGTAGACCAAACCAGACCAGGTGAGTGAAGAACATCAGGATCAGGGTTAGAGAACCAGACGAGTTTTTATGTCAACCAGATGATTTCATCATCACTGTCAACGAGATCAGCTTTTCGTTCCAGATTGTTTATTTTGTTAATTGAATTTAAATTCCCTCAGCTACCTTGATGGGATTTGAACTCATGTCCAGAATCAATAACTCAGCCTCTGTAACATTAACACTGCATCTATCAGTCACTCCTTCAGCATTGAATCAAGGCTGAAATAGTTGTGGAAGACAAACTTCTCAAAAAAGTAATTAGCAGTGGGCAATAAATGCTGCTCTCACCAATAATGCCCAAATCCTTCGGAATTAGATACAATTTTCTTTAAGACATAAAACTGTGGTATGGGGTGGATTTTTAAGAAGGGGCTACTTGGAATCCAATAGCTCCTCATGGAAAGCAAGTTTGAAGTGCAACCTGGCTAACTAGCTTCTACAGGTTCAGAAGCCAAACTGATGAGGTCACATTATTTATCTTGAACAGAAATGTATATTGTACTCCATGCTCAAAATGGTAATAGAAGAAATTTGAAGCAATGTCGTTTAAGCAGTGAAATTTAACTTCAGAGTTTTGATTCCAATCTCCCTGTAAGCCTGATCTGGCTCCAGATTCAAGACTTGTTCTGCAACCGGGTGGTTGGAAACACTCCAACACAGATCTGCAAAACTCACCACCTCAGTCAACAGAATAAACAGATCTCAGATACAACGACTTTTTAAAGCAGCATTAAACTTTGTCATTTCAAGTAACTGTTCAAAAACTTGGAAATAACAAGAACCCCTCAATCAAGGAACAAATTACATTTCATCAGACACATTTCACTAAGGGCAAGTTACAAAGTGTTACCATTTTTGTTCGCTGCTTCTGGCCTGGGATGTGACTCCAGTTTAACCTCAACTGGTGAAGGGAATATCCCAACAAATCCAGAAACTAAACCAGCTCAGCACAGACCAGTCCCAGTCAGTCCAACTGAGTGCAGCTCCGGTACAGTCCGTCTCCGTGCTATGGCCCGGGTTACGAGCTAAGTTTCTGATCGGAGCCGAGGCCCCGCTCCAGTGAGAGTCCTTACCCCAGGCCGGCCGCTGCGGAACTTCATCCTGGCCGCAAGCAGCTGTTGGTGTCCGCTTCAAGCCGGGCCCGGGCCGCTCCCTCTCTCTCTCTCTCTCTTTCTCTCTCACAGTCAGCTCTCTGTCTCATTCCTCCCACACCCTCTCGCTCCTACTGGACTTTCCAAAAAATAATACAGCAACACAGCGACCAACCAGAGCAGCGTAAACAGGAATGGGAGAGTCACACGGGGAGGAGGGGGGGGAAGAAGAGAGGGAGTGGGGGAGAGAAGAGAGGAGGCTGGCGGGGGGGAGGGAATGAGTAGGGGCAAGATCATTGAGAGGGGTGTGAAGGGGAAAGAGGCGAGGAGACAAGTGCTCATTAAACCAAGGACATGATTTCGTTTTAATTCAGAGCAATTGATAGACATGGTGGCGATCCCCTTCAATTAGCATCCGGATTGATCACTAATCCTGAGTTTACCATTTCTAAGGTCCTTTTTTTTAAGCTGTAGTTTCTGATTTTTGATATTCCCTGAGCAGGACTTCCTCCATTCTATGTCACTGGTCCCAACATGGAGATGGACAAGTGGATCTCTTCCCCCTCTCCAATTTCCTCTGCAGTTGCTCAGAGATTTCCAAAGCACAAGAGATTCTCAATGGTGCCTTCAAAGGACACGGTCTATCCCATAATTCTGCCTTTCCCTCTTTCACATTGCTTGTTGCTCCATGGTTAATACTCTTCACCTTTATATTTACATACAACAAGTATACTGTATCTGTCAGGAAAGACCTCCCCCACTCTATATCTCAATCTTCCTTTCTCCCCGTAAACTGAAGGGTTTAGGCCCGAAACGTCAAGTTTTCCTGCTCCTATGATGCTGCTTGACCTGCTGTGTTCATCCAGCCCCATGCTTGTTATCTCAAGTGCTATATCTAGTTGCCTCTCGAATATTCAATTTTTTGGTATCAACTACTTCCTGTGGTAATGAATTCCACAGGCTCACCACTCTTTGGGTCAAGAAATGTCTCCTCTTCTCTGTCCTAAATGGCCTATTCCGAATCTCCATACTGTGACCCCTGGTTCTGAACACACCCACCATTGGGAACATCTTCCCTGCATCTACCCTGTCTACTCCTGTTAGAATTTTAAATATCTGAGATTCCCCGTCATTCATCTGAAATCCAGCGAAAACAATCCCAACCTAGTCAATCTCTCCTCATACATCAGTCCTGCTATTCCCAGAATCAGCCTGGTAAACCTTCACTGCACTCCCTCGAGAGCAAGAGCATCCTTCCTCAGAAAAGGAGACCAGAACTGCACACAATATTGCAGGTGTGGTCTCACCAAGGCCCTGTATAACTGCAACAACACATCACTGCTCCGGTACTCGAAACCTCTCGTAATGAAGGCCAACATACCATTTGCCTTCCCTACCGCCTGCTGCACATACATGCTTACCTTCAGCAATTGGTGCACAAGGACACTCAGGTCCCGCTGCACACTCCCCTCTCCCAATTTACAGCCATTCAGGTTGTAATCTGCCACCTTGTTTTTGCTTCCAAAGTGAATAACCTCACACTTATCCAAATTAGAACACAGAACAATACAGCGCAGAACAGGCCCTTCGGCCCTCGATGTTGCGCCGACCTGTGAACTAATCTAAGCCCACCCCCTACACTATCCCATCATCATCCATATGCTTATCCAAGGACTGTTTAAATGCCCCTAATGTGGCTGAGTTAACTACATTGGCAGGCAGGGCATTCCATGCCCTTACCACTCTCTGAGTAAAGAACCTGCCTCTGACATCTGTCTTAAATCTATCACCCCTCAATTTGCAGCTATGCCCCCTCGTACTAGCCGATGTCATCATCCTGGGAAAAAGACTCTCACTGTCCATCCTATCTAATCCTCTGATCATTTTGTATGTCTCTATTAAATCCCCTCTTAGCCTTCTTCTCTCCAATGAGAACAGACCCAAGTCTCTCAGCCTTTCCTCATAAGACCTTCCCTCCATACCAGGCAACATCCTAGTAAATCTCCTCTGCACCTTTTCCAATGCTTCCACATCCTTCCTGTAATGGGGCGACTGGAACTGTACGCAATACTCCAAGTGAGGCCGCACTAGCGTTTTGTACAGTTGCAGCATGACATCACGGCTCCGGAACTCAATCCCTCTACCAATGAAACCTAACACACCGTATGCCTTCTTAACAGCACTATCAACCTGGGTGGCAACTTTCAGGGATCTATGTACCTGGACACCAAGATCCCTCTGCACATCCACACTACCAAGAATCTTTCCATTGACCCAGTATTCTGCCTTCCTATTATTCTTCCCAAAGTGCATCACCTCACATTTATCTGCATTGAACTCCATTTGCCACCTTTCAGCCCAATTCTGCAGTTTATCCAAGTCTCCCTGCAACCTGCAACATTCTTCCACACTGTCCACCACTCCACCGACTTTAGTGTCATCTGCAAACTTACGAACCCATCCACCTATGTCTGCGTCCAAGTCATTTATAAAAATGACAAACAGCAGTGATCCCAAAACAGATCCTTGTGGCACACCACTAGTAACCGGACTCCAGGCTGAATATTTTCCATCAACCACCACTCTTTGCCTTCTTTCAGAAAGCCAGTTTCTAATCCAAACTGCTAAATCTCCCTCAATCCCATGCCTCTGCATTTTCTCCAATAGCCTACCATGTGGAACCTTATCAAAGGCTTTACTGAAGTCCATGTACACCACGTCAACTGCCCTACCCTCATCCACGTGCTTGGTCACCTTCTCAAAAAACTCAATGAGGTTTGTGAGAGACGACCTGCCCTTGACGAATCCATGTTGACTATCTCCAATCAAATTGTTGCTTGCTAGATGATTATAAATCCTATCTCTTATAATCCTTTCCAAAACTTTTCCTACAACAGATGTAAGGCTCACTGGTCTATAATTACCTGGGTCATCTCTACTGCCCTTCTTGAACAAGGGCACAACATTTGCAATCCTCCACTCATCTGGTACTAAACCTGTAGCCAATGACGACTCAAAGATCAAGGCCAAAGGCTCCGCCATCTCCTCCTTGGCGTCCCAGAGAATCCTCGGAAAAATCCCATCCGGCCCAGGGGATTTATCTACCTTCACACCTTCTAGGATTGATAACACCTCCTCCTTACTAACCTCAATCCTTTCAAGTCTAATAGCCCATATCTCAGTCTTCTCCTCTACAATATTCTCCTTTTCCTGAGTGAAAACAGATGAGAAATATTTGTTTAGCACCTCTCCGATCTCCACAGGGTCCACACACAACTTCCCACTTCTGTCTTTGACTGGCCCTATTCTTACCCTAGTCATCCTTTTATTCCCCACATAGCTATAGAAAGCTTTAGGGTTCTCCTTAATTCTACCTGCTAATGACTGCTCATGTCCCCTCCTTGCTCTTCTTAACTCTCTCTTTAAATCCTTCCTAGCTAATCTGTAACTCTCCATCGCCTCATCTGAACCATCTTGTCTCAATGTCACATAAGCCTCCCTCTTCCGCTTAACAAGAGATACAATTTCTTTTGTAAACCAAGGTTCCCTTACCTTATCACTTCCTCCCTGCCTGACAGGGACATACCTATCAAGGACACGCAATATCTGTTCCTTAAACCAGCTCCACATTTCAATTGTCCCCATCCCCTGCATTTTGCTCCCCCATTCTATCCCTCCTAAGTCTTGCCTAATCGCATTATAATTGCCCTTCCCCCACCTATAACTCTTGCCCAGTGGCATGTTCCTATCCCTTTCCATCGTTAAACTAAACGTAACCGAATTATGGTCACTCTCTCCAAAGTGCTCACCTACCACTAAATCATACACCTGGCCTGGTTCATTACCAAGTACCAGATCCAGTGTGGCCTCCCCTCTATGTCGGAGGGCTGACATACTGTGTCAGGAAACCCTCCCGCACACATTGGACAAAAACCGATCCATCCGACGTACTAGAGTTATAGCATTTCCAGTCAATGTTGGGGAAGTTAAAGTCTCCCATAATGACCACCCTGTTCCTTTCACTCCTGCCCAGAATCGTTTTGCCGATCCTCTCCTCCACATCCCTGGAACTTTGTGGAGGCCTATCAAAAAACTCCCAGCAGTGTGACCTCTCCTCTCCTGTTTCTGACCTCAGCCCATACCACCTCAGTAGACGAGTCCTCGTCAAAAGTTCTTTCAGCCACCGTTATACTGTCCTTGACTAACAATTATACTGCATCTGCCAGCGATTTGCCCACTCACCCAACCTGTCCAGATCGCTGGATTCTCGTCACTGTTCACCTTCCCACCCAACCTGGTATCATCTCTAAATTTGCAGATGTTACATTTTGTTCCCTCATCCAAATCATTAATATATATTGTGAATAGCTGGGGTCCAAGCACCAATCCCTGTGGCACCTACTACTTACTGCCTGCCAATTTGAAAAGGACCCATTAATTCCTACTCTGTTTCCTCTCTGCCAATAAGTTTTCTATCCATTTCAACACATTTCCCCCAATCCAATGCACTTTAATCTTGCACATTAATCTCTTATGTGAGACTTTGTCAAACACTTTCTAAAAGTCCAAATACACCACATCGACTGGCTCCCCCTTGTCAATTCTACTGGTTACATCTTCGTAGAATTCCAACAGATTTGTCAAGTGTGATTTCCCCTTCATAAATCCATGCTGACTAGGTCTGATCCTGCCCATTGCTTTCTACATGCTCCACTATAAAGTCCTTGATAATGGATTTGAGAATTTTTCCCACTACTGATGTTAGGCTTACTAGTCTATAATTCCCTGTTTTCTCTCTACCTCCCTTTTTGAATATTAGAGTGACATTAGCCACCCTCCAATCTACAGGAACTGTTTCAGAATCTATTGAATCCTGGAAGATGACCATCAATGCATCCAATGAATAAAGAAGCATTTTATCTAAATGATGAAGAATTGCAGAGCCATGAGATATAGAGGGATTTGAGTATCCTCATGCATGAATCACAAAAAGGTTAGTCATACAGGTATAGCAAGTAATTAGGAAAGCTAATGGAATGTTATTATTTATTGTGGAGGGGACTTGAATACAAATGTAGGGAGGTTATATTTCAGTTATACCAGGCACTGCAGGGACAGTATTTGGAATACTGTGTACAACAAGAGGCAGCCAGTTTTAGGGTTGTTACCTTTCTGCTTATAAATTCTGTGTCTGATACCCTCTCTCTCACACTACGCCTGCAGAACAGCTGTGCTACGAAAGCTTGCGTTTTCAAATAAACCTGTTGGAATAAAACTGGGTGTGTGATTTTTGACCTTGTCCACCCCTGTCTAACACTGGCATCTCCACATCCTGGTGTTAGAAGACAGAGGGCAGTGAATATTGAAGTCCATAGCAGGGAGGTAATTATTCAGGTGAGTGGACAGAATTCAATCACATTTCATTTGAGTCTCGTAATTAGTGAAGTTAACAGATGTTGCAGATTACCCTATCCTTACCCTGCTATGTAGCAATGTTGCTATGTTATTGGCAGTTCCAGGCTAACTTAGAAGGTGCTAGTGGGGTACGTGGGGTTTTGGTGCTGTTAAAGGTTAGTTGGAGATTTTGGGGAATTTTCTCTTTGGGGACTGTCATCATGTTGCACAGAATTGGTGTGAATGTCACCCATCAGCCAGCTAGGCTGGAGGATCTCAGTATTCAGTAGTAAGCTACCTCAGATAGCTAGCTCCATTCTTAGACTCATGAGGAATAAAGCTACACTCTGCTGAACCATCAGAAAACACCCAGACAGTAAGGGCCCTGGTTAGTACCTTCAAATAATTAATCAAAATTTGTGACCTCAACTACCATTCTCTTATTCACCCATGAATTGTGTGGGGCACTGGCTGGCCACATTAATTGCCCATCCCTAGTTGCCCATGATGGAGATGGTGGTGAGCTGTCTTTCTGAACCGCTGCAGTCCACCTGCCGTGGGTTGACCTATAATGATGTTAGGTAGGGAATTCCAGTATTTTTACCCAGTGACACTGAAGGAATGGCGATATATGTCCGAGTCAGGATGGTGAATGGCTTGCAGATGGTGGTGTTCCCATGTATCTGCTGCCCTTGTTCTTCTGGATGGAAGTAGTTGTGGGTTTGGAAGGTCAAAGGACCTTTGGGGAATTTCTGCAGTGCATCTTGTAGATAGTATACACTGATGCTACTGAGCATCGGTGGTGGAGGGAGTGGATGTAGTGCCAGTCAAGTGGGTTTGCTTTGTCCTGGATGGTGTTGGAGCTGCACCCATCCAGGCAAATCGGGACTACTCCATCACACTCCTGACCTGTGCCTTCTACATGATGGACAGGCTTTGGGGAGTCAGGACCGGCGTTACTCAGCACAGTATTCCTTACTTTTGACTTGCTCTTGTAGCCATTGTGTTTATATGGCGAGTCCAGTTGAACTTCTGGTCAATGGTAACCCCAAGGATGTTGATAGTGGGGGGATTCAATGATCATTATGCCATTGAAAGTGAAGGGCGGCAGTTAGATTGTGTCTTACTGCAGATGGTCATAGCCTGGCATTTGTGTGCTGCAATTCCTTTTTTATTCATCCACAGGATGAGTGCATCATTGGCTAGGCAGTATTTATTGCCCATCCCTAATAGCCCAGACGACAGTTGGGAGTCAACCACATTGCAGTGGGACTGGGGTCACATGTAGGCCAGAGCAGGTAAGGATGGCAGTTTCCTTCCCTAAAAGGATATTAGTGAACCAGATAGATTTTTCCTGACAATCAGCAATGCATTCATGGTTATTATTAAATTCTTAATTCTAGATATTTTTGTTGGATTCAAATTCCACCATCTGCCATGGTGGGATTCGAACCAAGAACATTATTTTGGTCTCTGGATTAACAATCCAGTGATAATACCACCAGGCCATTGCCTCCCCGACACTTGCCAGCAAAAGTCTGGATACTGTCCAGATCTTGTTGCACTTGGACCGGGACTGCTTTAATATCTGAGGAGTCATGAATGGTGCTGAATATTGTGTAATCATCAGTGAACATTCCCACTTCTGACCAAATGGTGGAGGGAAGGTCATTGATGAAGCAGCTAAGGATGATTGGGCCTAGAACACTACCCTGAGGAACTCCTGGAGCTGAGATGACTGACCTCCAACAACCACAACCATCTTCCTACGTGCCAGGTATGACTCCAACCTGTTACCCATTGAGTCCAAATTTGCTAGGGCTCCTTGATGTAGCCTTGATATCAAGGACTGTCACTCTCACCTCACCTCTAGAATTCAGCTCTTTTGTCCATGTTCGAACCAAGGCTGTAATGAGGTCAGAAGCTGAGTGGCCCTGGTGGAACCCAAACTGGTCATCACTGAGCAGGTTATTGCTGAGCAGGTACTGCTTGATAGCACTGATATCAGATAGCACTGTCATTGTTGATGACACCTTCCATCACTCTATTGATGATCGAGAGTAGACTGATGGGGCGGTAATTGGCTGGGTTGGATTTGTCCTGGTTTTTGTGTATGGGAATATACCTGGGCAATTTGCCACATTGTCAGGTAGATGCCAGTATTGTAACTGTACTAAAACGGCTTGGCTAGGAGAGTGGCTAGTTCTGGAGCTCAAGTCTTCAGTACTATTGCCGGAATGTTATCAGGGCCCATAGCTTTTGCAGCATCCAGTGTCTCCAACCTTTTCTTCATATCATATGGAGTGAATCAAATTGGTTGAAGCCTGGTATCTGTAATATTCGGCACTACTGGATGAAGATTGCTGCAAATTTTTCAGCCTTTTGCATTCATGTGCTAGGTTCTTCCATCATTGAGAATAGGGTATTTGTGGAGGGTCCTAGTCCAATGAATTGTTTAACTGCCCATCATCATTGGCGGTTCCTTGCGGATGATGATGACTCTCTTCCACTCTCAGGATGAGTCCGTAGGTTGCTGTACAGACCGACGTGGTTCCTGCGGGCTGTTACACTTGGGGTAGGTGGTGGCCATGGGAAGGGGTGGGTCGGGCATTGATGACACAGTGCGCTCCTTTTGCTGCTTTTGCCTGGCTTCCATTTTTTCCTGATGGCAAGTCTCGAGATGCTCAATGTCTTCCCGGATGCTCCTCCTTCACTTTGGACAGTCTTACACCAGTGATTCCCAGGTGTCTGTGGGAATGCTGCACTTCACCAGTGAGGCCTTACTGAAGCACGTCCTCTGTCCACCTGGGGTTTGCCTGCCGTTTCGGAGCTGGGAGTAGAGCACCTGCTTGGGCTGTCTCGTGTCGGTCATGCGGATGACATGCCCAGGCAATTTTAGCTGATCAAGGGTGGTCACTGCCTCAATGCTGGGATCATTGGCTTGGTCAAGGTCCCTGGTGTCGGTGCATCTATTTTTCCCAGTAGATTTGCAGGATCTTGTGAAGGCAGCGTTGGTGGTATTGCTCCAGCACCTTGAGGTGTCTGCTTTAGACAGTCCACGTCTCAGAGCCATATAGGAGGGTTGCTTAACTGTCCACCACCATTGCCACTACCTAGAAGATGCGTGGGAACACCACCTACAAGTTCTCCTCCAAGCTAGTCATCATCCTGACTTGGAAATATATTGCCATTCCATCATTGTCACTGGGTTAAAATCCTGGGCCTCCTCCCTAACAGCTGCTTACCTGTGGTCTCTGAAATGTAAGTACCCTGTGGATGTGCCTACCCCATAGAGACTACAGCAAGTCAAGGGGGGCAGATTAACACCAACAATAATGAGGTGTTAAACCGGCTGACCGTGTCTCAAAATGTGCATTTTGTTTGCAACAGGATGAAACAGAAAAATAAATTCAATTAAGCCAAATATTCAGTGTTTCAGTGGGGCAAGGATTTGAGATCAAGTCCTGAACTTTCTGGTATAGCTCACACGAAGGAGTGCAGCTGGGATCTGGTCCAAATCCAAGCCTCACAGCCGTGGAATGTGTCCTATCTGCTTTTTCCATCAGCTGCTCGAAGTGACTCACTTTCTCACACTGACCAGGGGCCATGTTCATAATCAGGAAGCTAGAAATAGCCCCACATCTGGAGCAATGACCCACCCAGGTTACCCTGACTGGACAGGACAGCAGAGGGGCTGTGTACTAAGGGAAAGCACTTGCATTTCTGTTGTGCCTTTCATGATATTACCACATCCAAAAGACATTTTGTTGGAGGTGAAGTACTTTTCCAGTGTGACTACTATCAATTTATGCACCGTAAGCTCCCACTAACAGCAACGTGGTCATGACTGATTGTCTGTTTTACTGATTTTGTTGAGGAATGAACATTAGACTGGAGCAAGTTCCTGCACTGCTCTTCCAATAGTATCCCACAGTATCCCAGGATCTTTCATGGACACCTGAGAGGGCAAACTGTATTTTGATTTGACATCTCATCCACAAGATATGTCACTAACTGTGCAGCAGCTATAATGTAACTATAATACTTGGAGTGTGTTGTGAGAAGTTGTTTTGCACATAAAATGGAAAGAATGTTCCAACTGATGTCTGCCAGATTAGGAATACAATGTTTAAAAATAAAATAATGAAGTATAATGTTTGGAGCCAGGCACTGCCAATTTGCTTGTTACACAGGTCTCTGAGACTGTAGGTCCTAGGTTTCCTGCAAATCCTTTTCTGCCTCTTTCCACTTACACTTTAGTATGCTGTAGCCTGCCCACTAGACAGTTGTCTTTGTTATTGCTTCACAGGATGTGGATATCACTGACTAGGCCAATATTTATCGACCATCCCTAATAGCCAACCATATTGCCAGGAATCTGGAGTCACATGTAGGCTAGACCAGGGAAGGACAGCAGATTTCCTTTCCCTAAAACAGCTTAGTAAAACAGATTCTTTTTAAAATAACAATTGACAGTGGTGATGTGGTTGCCATTAGGCTAGCTTTTAAACCAGATCTTTTAAAAATATAAATCAAATTTCATTTTCTGGCACTGTGAGATTTCAACCCATGTCCCTAGATCTGTGCTCCTGGATTATTAATCCAGTAACATTAACACTGCGCTACCACCTCCCCAACGATGGAAATTACATACTTATGTGCTGCAGTCCACCTACTGCTGCATATCTATGTGCCGAAGTGCACCCACCGTTGCCCATCTCAATGTGCAGTCTGCCCACCATTGCCACCTGTATGCTGCAGCCTGCTTATCATTGCACATCTGTGTGCTGTAGTCTGCCTGCTGGTCACACACCTTCAGAAATACTTCGCATTTAATAATGCACTAGGGACGACCTGGGACCATTAAATATAAACCATTATTTATATTTTAAATATTAACACTACAGCAGTAAGCATCCAAGCTAAATTAATCATTGACCAAATCAATGTATTGTGGTTCCTAACACTACATAATGTTGTAAAATAACTCTATTCCAAAGAAAAGCAATGGGACCATCTGCTGTGGATTTACTAAATCAAACAGAATTGTATTTATAAAGCATTTAATCACATCTTCAAGACTCCCAAAGAGAATCACATCAACTAATTATTTTATAATGCAGTCAGTGTTTGTGTGTAAATAAACTAATTATCAGAAATGGTTAGGGTGATGCAAAAGTAAGTTGGTTGATGGGAGCCAGAATCTTCAATTCACTGCATTCATTCCCAGCACGCAGACCTTGGCCATCAGGAAAGGTCAGATAGTCATTATGGAGCCCAGACAAGAGGATCCAGGTGTCTCCAAACACACCCCCTGCACAGCTCAGAAGATACACATACCACACGGGCTCCTGCCTGTCAGCATCCTGTGTGAAGAAAGAGCTGGCATTTCCGTTACAACCTTCACAACCGGAAGATGTTCCAAACTAAATCATAGAAGTCTACAGAACAGAAAAAGACCCTTTGGCCAGTCGAATCTGTGCTGGTCAGAAACCTGTTGTTCTTCAAAAGAAAAGATTCTGTTACATCCACTTAAAGATAGACTGGACATTGATTTAAAATCTCATTGAAACAATAGCACTTCTGACAGTACAATACTCCCTTGGCGCTGACCTGCCAACAGTGCTGTGCTCCCTCAGCACTAATACTTTGACAGTGCAGAGCTCCCTCAGTACCTCACTATGATCTATAACGGATGAATGGACCCTGCACAATGGTCACCGGACAGGGAGGTTCCCTCTCAATGGGGGAACACTTCAGTGGTCAAGGACATTCGACCTTGGATCTTCAGGTAAATGTCCTCCAAGGCAGACTTTGGGATACACAACAACGCAGAGTCACTGAATAGAGGCACAATTGCCAAGTTCGGTACCCAAGAGGATGACCGCAAGATGACCCCCCCCACACTATACACTCTCTCACACACCCACACATTCACGAAACACATACATGCATGCACGTAGGCATGTACACATACATACACACACTCACGCATGCAAACACATGTGCATGCACTCACACACATTCTCTCTCACACACACACACACATTCACATATACTCCCTCACACTCACACGCGCACATACACAGACATATTCATAGAAATCTATGGAGTGAATTTGTATTTGTACGTACACTCTATTTTGTTCAAAAAGCACACAATTTGTAGACAGTCAGTCAATAGAACATTTTATAAATTCCTGCTTTGGAAATAAAACCAGTCTGACTCCAAGTTAAAACACAGACAGGTTCTAACAAAGGCCTCACACCTAAAATGCATTGTCAGACCTGAGATGTCACTACTTGTATACACTGACAAAACCTTCAGTTATCTCAGGGCAGTGACTGGAAAGAAATTCTGGGATTTGCATTTTAATCAAGGGAAACTTGCATCTCCTTTCTAACTGATTAAAGATTTAACAGGAGGGAGTCAGCCAGCCATTTTTGGTTTATTCAATACGTTCGCATCAGTTGTATCTTTTGCTTATAAATTCTGTGTCTTGATATCTCCTCTCTTACTACACCTGAGGAATGAGCAATGCTCCGAAAGCTAGTGTTTTCAAATAAACCTGTTGGACTATAACCTGGTGTCATGTGATTTCTGACCTCGTCCATCCCAGTGCTACACAGGCACCTCGACATCATGGTCTATAATCAATGGGCTTTCCCAACAAAATTGAGAAGCCAGCACCTCCTGCACTGTGTAGTCTTGGAGTTTCTGTTAAGTCCATTGTGTCTCCCAGGTAACTAGTTCAGTCCATGAATGTGTGATGATAATTAAAGTTTGTTCTGTATTCGATCTGAACAGTCCATCCGGGAAGGCAATTACATGGCTGCCCCTGAAAGTCCAATCAGTTAGAAACTTCTGCACCCAGACTCAATCAAGGCTAACACAAATCAACAACCCCAGGTTAACATCACTGTCAGATCTTGGATGCAAGGCGTGATAAGCGGAGATTCACAGAGAGGTTGCAAGGTCACAGTGCAAGACATAGGTCAAGAAACCAACACCTCAATTTCACAATTCTGTGAACCCCCAGACATTAAACCAAGAAAACAGTTTATAAGTTTTAAATACCTTTGCAAACATTCTTAGTGTAGATGTGAAAATGATCAATGATCATGTGATGTTTAATATAATCCAAAAATAATGAGGAACATCAGAGGCCGAGTTATCACTGAATGTAGAACTCTCGACGCACAGCCTCATTGAGCTCAGGCTGGTGGACAATGGGCCTCAATGCCCAGTCTGATTGGGCCATAGTTTGTCAGACAATGGTTCTCTCATGCCCGATGCTAATGATGTCTCCCATTCCCAAACAAAACACCAGCATAATAAATATAAAGCAGTCAGTCAGTCGGTCTTGTGATGGCTGCAGCACACAAAACAATAACCCATCTCTCAGCCATCAGTGAATAGGAACGGATTTAGAGACACAAACAGCATAAACTGGGTTGCTCCAACACCAACCCATCAACTAAATGTATTGTGAAAGAATGACTTGCATTTCTCTAGCACCTTTTACAACCTCAGGACATCCCAAAGCACTTTACAATCAATAAAGTTCTTTGAAGTGTAGCCACTGCTGTAATTCAGGAAATTCAGCAGTGAACTTGAGCACATAACATTGCCATAAACAGCAATGAGATAATGAATAGATGATCTCTTCTACTGATATTGATTTTATTTTTCGTTTTCTTTTCATAAGATGTGGATGTTGCTGGCCAGGAAAATATTTGTTGGGAATTCTATTGCCTTGAGTTGAGCAGCCAGCTCGACCATTTACAGTCGACCACTTTGCTGTGGGTCTGGAGTCACGTGGCCAGACCAGCAGATTTCCTTCCCTAATGGCCATGAGTAAACCAGATGAGTACCAGATGACAACTGACAATTGGGTCACCATTAGACAAGATTTTACATCCAGATTGTATTTATTTGACTTCAATTTCATCATCGAACCTATGTCCCTAGAGCATTAGCCTGGGCTTCAGGATTACGAGTCCAGTGATAATGCCACAACACCACCAAGGGATATACAGTGGAGTCAGGTCACTCCCCAGAGAGAAAAGAAAGAGAACTCGCCTACTTTCCCTGTAGGTGGTGCCATGGGATAATTTCCATCCACCCAACAGGGGAGTGAAACAGAGAAAGGTGACTAGGCTCCACCTCCAGTCAATCATGTCCATGCTAGACCTTGGGTTAACATTTGAAAGACAGAACCTCAGGCAGTGCAGTTTCAGAGAAGAGTCATTTTGGATTTCTCTCTGCACAGATACCGCCAGACCTGCTGAGTTTATTTTATCTTAGGCAGTGCAGAATTCCCTCAGTATGCTGAGTCTGAATTATGTGTTCATAGAACATAGAACATACAACATTACAGCGCAGTACAGGCCCTTTGGCCCTCGATGTTGCGCCAACCTGTGAAACCAATCTGAAGCCCATCTAACCGACACTATTCCATTATCATCCATATGTTTATCCAACGATCATTTAAATGCCCTTAAAGATGGCGAGTCTACTACTATTGCAGGCAGGGCATTCCGTGTCCTTACTACACTCTGAGTAAAGAAGCTACCTCTGACATCTGTCCTATATCTATCACCCCTCGATTTAAAGCTACGTCCCCTCGTGCTAGCCGTCACCATCCGAGGCAAAAGGCTCTCACTGTCCACCCTATCTAATCCTCTGATCATCTTGTATGTCTCTATTAAATCACCTCTTAACCCTCTTCTCGCTAACGAACCAGCCTCAAGTCCCTCAGCCTTTCCTCATAAGACCTTCCCTCCATACCAGACAACATCCTGGTAAATCTCCTCTGCACCCTTTCCAATGCTTCCACATCCTTCCTATAATGCGGTGACCAGAAGTGTACGTAATACTCCAAGTGCGGCCGCACCAGAGTTTTGTACAGCTGCAACATGACCTCATGGCTCCGAAACTCAATCCCTCTACCAATAAAACCTAACACACCGTACGCCTCCCAAACAAACCTATCAACCTCGGTGGCAACTTTCAGGGATCTATGCACATGGACACCGAGATCTCTCTGCTCATCCACACTACCAAGAATCTTACCATTAGCCCAGTACTCTGTATTCCTGTTACTCCTTCCAAAGTGAATCACCTCACACTTTTCCGCATTAAACTCCATTTGCCACCTCTCAGCCCAGTTCTGCAGCTTATCTATGTCCCTCTGTAACCTGCAACATCCTTCCACACTATCAACAACTCCACCGACTTTACTGTCATCCGCAAATTTACTAACTCATCCTTCTACGCCCTCATCCAGGTCATTTATAAAAATGACAAACAGCAGTGGCCCCAAAACAGATCCTTGCGGTACACCACTAGTAACTGAACTCCAGGATGAACATTTCCCATCAACCGCCACCCTCTGTCTTCTCCCAGCTCGCCAATTTCTGATCCAAACCACTAAATCACCCTCAATCCCAGGCCTCCGTATTTTCTGCAAAAGCCTACCGTGGGGAACATCATCAAACGCTTTAATGAAATCCATATACACCACATCAAGCGCTTTACCCTCATCCACCTATATGGTCACCTTCTCAAAGAACTCAATGAGGTTTGTGAGGCACGACCTACCCTTCACAAAACCATCTTGACTGTCCCTAATCAAATTATTCCTTTCTAGATGATTATAATTCCTATCTCTTATAATCCTTTCCAATACTTTACCCACAACCGAAGTAAGGCTCACTGGTCTATAATTACCAGGGTTGTCTCTACTCCCCTTCTTGAACAAGGGGACAACATTTGCTATCCTCCAGTCTTCTGGCACTATTCCTGTAGACAATGACGGCATAAAGATCAAAGCCAAGGGCTCTGCAATCTCCTCCCTAGCTTCCCAGAGAATCCTAGGATAAATCCCATCCGGCCCAGGGGACTTATCTATTTTCACACTTTCCAGAATTGCTAACACCTCCTCCTTATGACCCTCAATCTGGTCTAGTCTAATAGCCTGTATCTCAGTACTCTCCTCCGCAACATTGTCTTTTTCCTGTGTGAATACTGACAAAAAATATTCATTTAGCGCCTCTCCTATCTCTTCAGACTCCTCCCACTACTGTCCTTGACTGGCCCTAATCTTACTTTAGTCATTCTTTTATTCCTGACATACCTATAGAAAGCTTTAGGGTTTTCCTTGATCCTACCTGCCAAAGACTTCTCATGTCCCCCTCCTGGCTCTTCTTAGCTCTCTCTTTAGGTCTTTCCTGGCTAACATGTAACTCTCAAGCACCCTAAGTGAGCCTTCACGCCTCATCTTCACATAAGCCTCCTTCTTCCCCTTGACAAGAGATTCACCTTCTTTAGTAAACCACGGTTCCCTCGCTCGACCACTTCCTCCCTGCCCGACAGGTACATATTTATCAAGGACACTCAGTAGCTATTCCTTGAACAAGCTCCACATTTCAATTGTGCCCAGCCCCTGCAGTGTCCTTCCCCATCCTGTGCATCCTAAATCTTGCCTAATCGCCTCATAATTGCCTCTCCCCCAGCTATAACTCTTGTCCTGCGGTATATACCAATCCCTTTCCATCGCTAAAGTAAACGTAACCAAATTGTGGTCACTATCACCAAAGTGCTTCCCTACCTCCAAATGTAACACGTGGCCTGGTTCATTACCCAGTACCAAATCCAATGTGGCCTCGCCTCTTGTTGGCCTATCTACCTACTGTGTCAGAAAACCCTCCTGCACACATTGGACAAAAACTGACCCATCTAAAGTATTCAAACTACAGCGTTTCCAGTCAATATTTGGAAAGTTAAAGTCCCCCATAACAACTACCCTGTTACTTTCGCTCCTATCCAGAATCATCTTTGCAATCCTTTCCTCTACATCTCTGGAACTTTTTGGAGGCCTATAGAAAACTCCCAACAGGGTGACCTCTCCTTTCCTGTTTCTAACCTCAGCCCATAGTACCTCAGCAGACGAGTCCTCATCAAACGTCCTTTCTACCACCGTGATACTGTCCTTGACTAACAATGCCACACCTCCCCCTCTTTTACCACCTTCCCTGATCTTACTGAAACATCTAAACCTCGGAACCTGCAACAACCATTCCTGTCCCTGCTCTATCCATGTCTCCGAAATGGCCACAACATCGAAGTCCCAGGTACCAACCCATGCTGCAAGTTCACCCACCTATTCCGGATGCTCCTGGCGTTGAAGTATACACACTTCAAACCACCTTCCTGCCTGCCGGTACACTCCTGCGATCTTGAAACCTTATTCATGACCTCACTACTCTCAACCTCCTGTACATTGGAGCTAGAATTCAGGTTCCCACCCCACTGCTGAATTAGTTTAAGCCCTCCCGAAGAGCATTAGCAAATTTCACCCCCCAGGATATCGGTACCCCTCTGGTTCAGATGTAGACCATCCCGTTTGTAGAGCTCCCACCTACCCCAGAAATGAGCCCCAATTATCCAGGTATCTGAATCCCTCCCTCCTGCACCATCCCTGTAGCCACGTGTTCAACTGCTCTCTCTCCCTATTCCTCGCCTCGCTACCACGTGGCACGGGTAACAAACCAGAGATAACAACTCCGTTTGTTCTAGCTCTGAGCTTCCACCCTAGCTCCTTGAATTTCTGCCTTACATCCCCATCCCTTTTCCTACCTTGTTGCCTATCTGGACCACGACTTGGGGCTGCTTCCCCTCCCCCTTAAGGATCCCGAGAACATGATCAGAGACATCACGGACCCCAGCAGCTGGGAGGCAATTCACCAACCGCGAGTTTCTCTCGTTCCCGCAGAATCTCCTATCTGTCCACCTAACTATGGAGTCCCCAATGACTAATGCTCACCTCCTCTCCCCCCTTCCCTTCTGAGTAACAGGGACAGACTCTGTGCCAGAGACCTGTACCCCATGGCTTACCCCTGGTAAGTCATCCCCCTCAACAGTATCCAAAACGGTATACTTGTTATTGAGTGGAATGGCCACAGGGGATCCCTGCACTGTCTGTCTGTTCCCTTTCTGTCCCCTGACTGTAACCCATCTACCTTTTTCCTGTACTCGAGGTGTGACTACCTCTCTGTAACTCCTCTCAATTACCCCCTCAGCCTCCCGAATGATCCGAAGTTCATCCAGCTCCAGCTCCAGTTCCCTAACACGGTTTCCAAGGAGCTGGAGTTGGGTGCACTTCCCACAGATGAAGTCAGTGGGGATACCAGTGGTGACCCTTGCCTCCCACATTCTACAGGAGGAGCGTGGAACTGCTCTCACATCCATTCCCACTGTTCTGAATTCCCAAAAACAGACTATTGGAAAAAAAACAAGTAGCCTTACCAAATCGGCGCTCAGAACCTTTTCTTTTGGTTAAAGGAGGAGGATGGGTGGGAGACACTACCTAAGCAGTGTTAAAGATAAAAGGTACTGCAGATGCTGGAGAATCCGAGATAACAAGCATGGGGCTGGATGAACACAGCAGGTCAAGCAGCATCATAGGAGCAGGAAAACTTGACGTTTCAGGCCTAGACCCTTCATCAGAAATGGGGAAGGGGAAGAGGGTTCTGAAATAAATAGGGAGAGAGGGGGAGGCGGATAGAGGATGGATAGAGGAGAGGATAGGTGGAGAGGAGGCAGACAAGTCAAAGAGGCGGGGATGGAGCCAGTAAAGGTGAGTGTAGGTAGGGGGGTAGGGAGGAGATAGGTCAGCCTTCCGGAGGGACCACTCCCTCCGCGACTCCCTTGTCTGCTCCACACTCCCCTCCAGCCCCACCACACCCGGCACTTTTCCTTGTAACCGCAGGAAGTGCTACACCTGCCCCCACACCTCCTCCCTCACCCCAATCCCAGGCCCCAAGAAGACTTTCCACATCAGGCAGCTGTTCACCTGCACATCTGCCAATGTGGTATACTGCATCCGCTGTACCCGTTGTGGCTTCCTCTACATCGGGGAAAACAAGCGGAGGCTTGGGGACCGCTTTGCAGAACACCTGCGCTC
>JAHRHZ010000067.1:17320944-17346848 GCA_024137785.1 Ginglymostoma cirratum | reverse complement strand
AGCTCATCTCCACCTCCCTAACCTGTTTTTCCTCTCACCTCAAGCCACACCCCCATCTCCTATCTACTAACATCATCCCGCCCCCTTGACCTGTCCGTCCTCCCTGGACTGACCTATCTCCTCCTCACCCCCCCACCTACACTCACCTTTACTGGCTCCATCCCCGCCTCTTCAACTTGTCTGCCTCCTCTCCACCTATCCTCTCCTCTATCCGCCTCCCCCTCTCTCCCTATTTATTTCAGAACCCTCTTCCCCTCCCCCATTTCTGATGAAGGGTTTAGGCCCGAAACGTCAAGTTTTCCTGCTCCTATGATGCTGCTTGACCTGCTGTGTTCATCCAGCCCCACGCTTGTTACCTAAGCAGTGTGTCGGGTAAAGCAACCGCCCAAATGTATTACCTCACTTACTCAGCCTTCCTGTGTCCGCTCCTGCTCAGCGTGCGCTCCGCCTATTCACGAGGTAAGTTTTTAAACCATTAACTTACCTTCCTGGCAGCCCCCTGGTCCTTGCTCAGGTCCTCGCTGTTTCTGGAGTGGGGCTTGATCTCTCAACTTCATTACCCATCAGAGAGACAGCACGCTGCTAAGTCTCAGCTGACATGGCAGTGAGAAGCTGGAGGTGCCTGAGTGGAATACAGTTCTCACCTTGAAAGTGGCGTCATCGGTAGACAGAGTGGTGAAGGCAGCATTTGGTAAGCATACTTTCATCGGTCAGAGTGTTGAGTACAGGAGTCGGGAGATCATATTACAGCTGTACAAGACATTGGTCAGGCCCCATTTGGAGTACTTCATACATTCTGGTTGGCCTGCTGTAGGAAGCATGTTATTAAACTGGAAAGGGTTCAGAAAAGATTACCAGGATGTTACCGGGATGGAGAATGAGGGTTAAAAGGAGAGGCTGGATAGACTGGGACTTTTTCCCCTGGAGACTGACAAATGACCTTGTAGAGGTTTATAAAATTATGAGGGGCATAGATACGGTCAATAGCCAACGTTTTCTCCCCACGGTGGGGGAGTCCAAAAGTAGATGGCATAGGTTTAAGATGAGAGAGGAAACGTTTAAAAGGGAGCCATGGGGCAACTTTTTCATACAGAGGGTGATGCGTGTATAGAACGAGCTGCCAGAGGAAGAGGTCGAGATGGGTACAATTACAACATTTAAAAGACATTTGGACAGGTCATGGCTAGGAAAGGTTTAGAGGGATACGGGTAAATGGGGCCAGTTCGGTTTAGGAAACCTGGTTGGCATGGACAAGTTGGGCCGAAGGGCCTGTTTCTGTGCTGTATTACTGTACGAGTCCAAACACCAATCTGAAACTCCAGGACTGTGCAGCTTCAAACAGCTACTTTTAACGTATCCCATGGCACAAAATCTTCTAGATACAAGGAGCAGCAGCAGGCTGGCTAGCAACCCAACCCTGGGTGGGGAAAGCTGTGTTTCAGATCCACACACAGGCCTAAGGATACCTCAAACTGAGAAGCCAAAATCAATGTCAGCCAGTCAACTTGGGTCAATTAAATTCAGGCTTACGTCTGATGTTCTCTGTAGGAGTCATTCCACATGCAGGGTGTGATATAACTCAGTGCCTGAGAGATTAGAGATTGATATAAACCACAAGATTCCTCCATGTAAATATGGGAAAGCAGTGTGACATTCATGAAGATCGATGGTCCCAAATGATTGAAGTGAAAACGTAGGTCTGGGTGAACAAACAGATGTTAGGGCAGGACAATCAGAGCAGTAATGAGCAGGAACAAGAGAGAGAATGCTGCTCACTGAGCCACAGCGGACTCTCAACTCAACACATCAGGGCGGTGAAGCTCCTCGCAAACTATTGTTTAAACAAAGGTAAACTTTAAAATCAGATCTTATTTGAGATTTCAGAAATACCTGATATATTCAACAGGGAAATAGACAATTTTAATTAGGAAGAGAATCAAGGGTTAGGAAAATAAGGCAGGAAAGCGGAGTTGAGGATTATCAGAGATAATAAGGTGCAGAGCTGGATGAACACAGCAGGCCAAGCAGCATCATAGGAGCAGGAATCAGCCATGACCTCATCAAATGGTGGGGCAGACTCAACAGTCCGAGTGGCCTAATGCTGCTCCTACGTCTTCTTGTCAGAGGATGGTTCTCATCCAAAATGACAGATTCCATGGACAATTTGAAGAATAGGCACATTCTCCTTGATGCTGGCCACTATTGATCCCTCAATCGACATCACTATAATGGGTTATCCCGTTATTATTGCATTATTGGTTTGAGATCTTGATATGCACACACTGGCTGCTGTGCTTCTGACATTATAACTGCAAGCACACCTCAAATCACTGCAATAACTGGAAAATGCTTCTGGATATTCTGAGGTGATGAATGGTGCTATATAAATGCAAGTTCTTTTCTCCTTACATCACAGGACAGCATTTCAACAGAGCACCGCTGGAATTCATTGCAAACTTCTTGTGGTTCTTGTGCTTTCGAATCAACTACTCAACAAATTATAGTCATCACCCTCCAAAAATTGACGATTAATCTCCAGCAAACTGCTGAGAGCAACATTAAGTAGACAAATCTAATTTAAAAATATCATTTCCTCTGAGATTCTATTTATTTATACGGTTTTCAAAATATTGGAGATGGGAAAACGGTTGTTCAACAGCCAGAAGGGAAAAATTGGCAAACGACATATACTGGTCTGATCGGTCTCGTATACTTCAAAGCACAGCTCCAGTATGATTAGTATTTTCAAGTATTCCTGCTTTTCCCTCTCTGGATGGCAATCAAGGATTGTTCTGTTGAGAAAGGGAGATGCTGTTGGCCTTTCCCATTGCTTGGAAGACGGGTTGTGGAAGAATGGACACATTGACTGAGCAGTGGTGGGAGCATAGGAGCAGGTATCAGTCAGAGAGACAGAAGAAGGCCCATCGCAACTGGGCAGTTGGACGTCACTTGATGAATTCCAGGAATACGTCCATGCAGAGTTGGCCACCTCCTATAGAGCAAGCAGCGCGCGTTCTGGTTAGTTGCTGGTTGAGGAGTGTGCTATTTGCAGTGACTCTGCTGTCACCTCCATCAAGACGGGGGTACCAGGAGCTAGATCAGTGACTGAGCTGCCAGGATTTTAAACACTTCCCTCTGACTGTTTGTCCTGGGTTTCTCGTAGCACTGACCAGGAGACACACCTGTATTTCCAAGAAACTCTGGGTTGCTCTAAGATCAGGGGTTCAATATTCTATCCCTGCATTTAGAACATCAGGCACTTTTCCCCAAAGACAACACAACATATGAAAGAAGGCTCCGAGACAAACAAGATCACGCAATGTTGCTCATTGCAAAGAGCTGAACTGCACTGTACTGAATTCCTAACTCACAGGTTATAGTATTTCAGTCAAAACTGAAATGTGGGCGAGAGTTCACCAGTATGAATTACACATCACATTCCAAGACGATATCTTGCAAATCTCACTATGCCTTGCCCCTCCTCTGTCTTGTTCATGTCACCAGTCTCCAGGATCTTATCGAACAGGCAACACAAGTAGAAAGCATCATCAGGCTATTCAACTGTGGAGTGGTTCACAGCTGAAGCCACCTTCCCCTGTACTCTTGGTCCAGGCTGTGACCGTCACCTCCATTGGCTAACAATGGTGACTGTGATTTTCCCTCATTCTCTGAGATTAGAGTGAGGATCCATTGCCACACCCTTTGGCCAGTTTTCAAAACTGAACCCACAGACTTCAGGCCTCAGGCTAACAGCCTCCGGCAGCTCCTTCTCAGAGTTTTGGACATGTTACTATAAACAAAAAGTCAGGACAGCAACTCAAGTAGAAACAATTTTCCTTTTATGGGAACATTTGTGAAATTCCCCCCATGCAACCTAAAGAAATATTTTAATACTTGGAGGAGTTGGTTCGAGAAAAATTGCAGAAATTGCAGCTATTAACAGAATATAATATTTTAATACTTCACTCAGATAGCTGGAGTTAGCACAGTGTAAATGCAATTTATCTGCCACCACCACCCCCCCTCCCGCCCACCAACCTCGTTCCACAGAACAGGACTTTTCCCTTCTCCCACACACAGCACAACTAGCAGGACGAGGACTCCATATAAGGAAGAGTTGAACAGTCACAACGAGGGCTGTACACAGTGATCAGTTTGAAACTTCAGAAAAAGTTGTTTAAAAAAAAAAAAAGATTCTACAGGAACCAGCCCCATCCTCCCTGCAAATACAGCCACTGGAAATCTGCCTCACATGAGCCCCTCTCTAAACCATCGCCTTCAATATGAGCACACACAGCACATGGCCTAATTAATGGCCTGTTTCATCAACTCTTCCTGTACAATTCAACAAACTGTGAAAGCAAAGTTTGGCACAACAACAGCATGCATTTATATAGCACCTTTAACACAGTATCCACAAAGTGATGGCAAGAAGATGGGGGACCCAATAGAAAAAAAGGACCAAAAACTAAGGTGTGGGAGGACAGGCAGTTGGGGGCATGGGTGTGGAAGTGGGGTGAGAGGTGGAGGTGGGGGGGGTGAAGGGGGGGCAAGGTGGAGGGGAGGATGGTGGAAGGGGGAGGGGTGTGAGTAGATTATCAAGGGGAGGGGATGATTGAAGGTGAAGGGGGCTGGAAGGTGGGGGTGGGGATGGAAGGAAGGTGGAGGGAGGATTGGGGACAGGGGAAAGGGGCGCAGGAGGGTGAAGGGGCAGGGAGGGATGGGTCAAAGTGGGAGGTGGGGGGAGAATGGATTTGGTTGTGGACTTAACTCCACTTTCCTGCCTGGCCCTCTGAAAAAAAAAACTTTGACTCAGTTGTGAATCCAAAATCAAACTCAGCCTCCATTGCTTGCTGAGATACTGAGCCCCAAACATTTAGACCCAGAGAGAAAAAAAAAAGTTTCTGTCCATCTTTACCTTACATGGGAGACTCCTTATTTTGAAAGTTATCTCCTAGTCCTAACCCCTGCCATGAAAAGAGGGATCCGCTGGAGAACTGTTGACAAGCCCCCTCAAACTCCAGAAATGTAACAGCTTTTGTAGAAAACGAGAGACAGAAAGTGTGTATGTTTTCTCAGCCTTTCCCCATAAGGCAGCCCCATTCATTCCCAGAATTAGCCAAGTGAACACACTCTGAAGGGTCTTCAATGGAAATATATCTGACCTTAAATAAGGGGACCAAAATGATACTTTGGGCCCGAAATGCAGACTCATCAATGTCCTCTTGAAGGGCAGCTGGACTTACTTTCTCTTATACACTATTCCCCAACTGCAAGAAAGACCAAGATTCCTAATTACTTATGTCTGCATACTAACTTTGTGTTTCATTATAAAGGCAGAACAGCCAAGTCTTGAGAAGAAAAGTAAAGGATGAGTGAGTTCAAGGGGGACTGGTAGCTGTCAAACTCTATCTTATTAAATACCTTTCAGAAATCCAAATACAGTACATATATTGGTTCCCCTCAATCATAACTGCTTGTTAAAAACCCTTAATGCATTTGTCAAACATAGTTTCTCTGATTGTATTAGTATTTTATAAATGTTCTGCCTACAATCTCCTTAAAAAATAGATTTCAGCACTTTCCCCACTGGTGGGTGTTAGTTAAATAGGCATATCGTTTCCTTCTTTATGATTGGCTCCTTCAGAAGGAGGCAGATTTTCCAATTTGCTAGAACCCCTTGAGAGTCTGTGAAATGTTGGAGGATTATAACTAATGCAATCACTGTCTTTGAGGCCCTTTCTTTTAAAACTCGAGGATGCAGATCAGCTGATCTAATGGACTTGGTGGCCTTTAGTCCCATTAGTTTTCCAAATGCATCTTCTCTAGTGACTGCAGTTGTTTTAACTTCCTCCTTCCCTTTTGCCACATGATTTTCTGCTATTTTTGAGGTGCTCTTTATCTTACAGATATAAAATACTTGCTCAAGAAAAGGTAGGGTGCGAGTGGCAGGTCAGTGAAGGAGACAGTATGCCATTCAGACCCCATTTTTCCCTGAACAAGAATCAGATATTTTTAAATGTAAATATAATCTTCTGAATGGTAATTCATCCATCCAAACAAACATTCTGCCTGATGTCTGTTTTTCAAAATTGAGGTATGAAGCAGAAATATTTAACTGTGAATAATCTGTTCCATGTTTTATTGAGGTGGTGATTGTGTTAATTCCAATGAATGAGATGACTTGTGGCCGGATTATTGGTAATACACACAGCCAGAGTACAGATTTAAAAAAAGAGATCACAATTTCCAAGAGTTCTGTTAACAGGAACTCCATCAAACCATAAAACTCAACAAAAACTCTAATTTCTCTTCGGTTAATATTTTAAGACTATTTTTTCCTCCAAATTACACAGTAACTATGATTATTGGGCCAAGCCAATATAAATTGGACACATTCAATATCATGATGAGCTGGGATTCGACAAAGTTTTTGCCTTAGATTGAAGATGCTCTTGAGATTAACTCTTGCACTTTCAATGCATCCTAATGCATAAATTCAACTGCAGATTCAGGATTACTGCCACTATATAAAATACAATAAATGTAGAAAAAGATGCCTTATTAGATTGTCCATTCAAGTGGACAGACTATAACCCTTATTTATACAATAGACAGATGTTATAATCCCAGCTGATGATAATATTGGACAAGTCAGATACCACAGTGAAACCTGACTCATTAATTTGGAAGTTTTGTTTTTATAATATGGTTACTGCGACAGCCAATCATTGAACACATTCAAAAAAGCCACCAATATATTTTAACAAAAAAACACAAGTTTATTATATAAGTGGAAATAAATGCTATAAAAGGTGATCTGGAAGGATTTTACCATAAATAGCATTAAGATAGACTTAACCATGTTCCCAGCAACATCCTTTACAGACATTCAACTCCAGTGAAGTATTACTCCAAACTTCACTTCAAAATTTCTTACTCAACTGATGAGGTCTCACATGTATCCTTTGGCAAATTTCCATATGTTCACCAGATATTTGTCCTCTGTTTTACTATGTCACCGGAAGACACAGGCTAACTGACTGACATTTCTTCACCGAACTCTAGGAAAAGCTCAAAGATCTTTTTAGACCTGTCCACTTTAACTACAAAAATATTGGAGGACTTCTTTCCAGCTCAGATGGCCTAGAGACCACTAAAACTAAACTGTTCTTCTGTTGGTATGGATCTTTTACTTTTCTGAACTGAATCTGCTCTCTATAGGACGTAAAAGCTCAACTTACTAAATACTTCGGAAATTATCTGACCAGGTAGCTTGTCTAGTCATTTAGCTTAAGTCACATGATTTTTGGAAATGCTGTTTTGACCCACTAGTAAGAAAAATGTATTTTCTGACCCTTCAAAAAGGATGTCACCTTCACAGAACGAAAAATGAAACATCCCATTTACTTCGACTTTGGAACCCAAGCTGCTCAATATCATATTGTAAACTCTCATTACAAAAAGACATCTCCACTTCCTTGACGCACCAGTTACAGCTGTCCCTTCAGCCAAAACTCTAGAATTCTCTCCCTATCTCCTCTTTGACCAAGCCTTCGGACACTTGTGTTAAGATCTCCTACTATCATTTAGTAGATATTGTCAGAGGCAGGGCATTCCTGGTTATCCTGTATGTACATTGTACAGAACTAGCTTTAGTTAAAATCTGGGAACAAGCTACGCATCTTCATCCACAGCTAGGGATGTGAACAATACTAACTGGAAAAATTATGTTCACAGCTAATCACCTGAGAATCACACAATAGTACAACCATTCAGCCTATCACGTCTGTGCTGGGTCTCTGAGTTATCTAATTAGATCAATTCTCCCTACTGTTTTCCCATGATCCTGTAAATTTCCCCTTTTCAATATTTATCCATTTCTGTTTTGAACATTACTATTGAATCCGCTTCCAATGGCCTTTCAGGCTGGGCATTCCACAGTTGGATCTCTAACTTTCCCCAACTCACATTCCTTGGCACCCAATCTCAGTTTCTCAATTAAATAAAATAAAGTTCCTTTTAAAAAAGATTTAAGATAAAAGCAAAAACTAAAGCTAAAATATTCAAAAGAGAGAATAAAGTAAAGATAATTAAGTGTTGACACAATAGATAAAAGGTCAAACTATTGACAGACTCACTCATGCAAAATACTTCATAACTGATTTATAATAGCTGAATGTTTACCTTTTCAAATCACAGAACAAAAGGGAGTCTAGAAAAAAACCAGACCCGTTAACGAGTCAGCAATTTAAAATGAAACTTGAAATTGGAATCCCCAAAATGGTTTCACTCAAAGTGAAAATTGCAGTTTCAAAATTATAATCAAAATCATCTTTAATGCAATTCCTCTGCTCAAAGAAAATCTGACCTGGTCATCTAATGAGACCCCTGTCAGCAGAAAGCAGCACATAGGTCACTGCCATCTCATCCCCAGTTTATGTACACTTTCCCCCGACTCTTACCCCTTCCTAAAAACACACAATAATCATTAATCAGACAAACAAACAAGCTACAGGCACAGCAGAAAGAAAATATGGCCATCAGAGCTCCATTCTAAATTATCAAGATAGAACAGAATGTTCAGGTTGGAATAATGAACTAGATGCAGCTTTGTAATCGTGTTGAAAAACACCGACTAACGCCCAGCTTTCCTGCAGGCACTGGGGGAAATACCTAAGCCCACAGAGCACAGACTTAATCAGTTCCAGCACATTCTTCCTGTGCTCTAAAGCTTGGAGCTTGATGTTAGAGAGCAATGCACAGCGGATCGGAATGTTCTCTCTGGAAGCAATCATCGACTGCTTCCTTTCTGGCTCAACTAGAACCTTAGCACAGATTAGGGAGAGACTCTACATACAAGTTGTTGTCGTTTTAGTAAAGCTCCCTCTACACGGTCACTATCAAACACTCCCAGGACAGGTACAGCACAGGGTTAGATACAGACTAAAGCTGCCTCTACATTGTTGCCATCAAACACTCCCAAGACAGGGACAGCACAGGATAAGTTACAGAGTAAATCTTTCTCTAACTGTGTTATTATAATGTCATGATTATTGATATTCTACTTCAATTAAATTTTACTTCAATTTTTAATAACTAAGACCTTTATGGACTTTTTCATAAAGGACTTTTCCAGACATAAAATGGCTGCATGATCACCTGACCACAGACTGAGGCAACCTTTGGCAAACTAGTGAGAGATATATACAAACCTGCCTACACTGAAATTATCATTTCCTCCAAACACTGCACAGCCAGACAACTAAATCGATATCAGGAAATTCACATCTTGGTTCATTTGGACTTGCACAATATATTTGTATTGGAAGTTAAAAGGTTGCCTAAGGAGAGTTCAGTTTGGAAAGACAGGAGAGGTAGACTCACGAATATACACATGAACCACGCTTCAGAGGCTTGCTTGGCGTGATGGATTTGTAGGCAAAAGTTGGAAGTCTCTCTCTCTTTCTCTCTCTGAACTTCATCATCTCTCAAAAGAAGCACCCAGTGAAAAAAAAGAACTGAAAAACAATCAATCATTCACCGAATGGAGAATTGCACAAATCTCATGACTGGAGAAGAAACAAGAGAACAATCGTGCACTCAGATTTCAATCCCACAAATCAAGGGAGGTGTTGCATTTTGGTAAGGCAAACCAGGGCAGGTCTTATACACTTAAAAGGTAGGGCCCTGGGGAGTGTCACGGAACAAAGAGACCTAGAGGTGCAGGTGTATAGTTCCTTGAAAGTGGAGTCGCAGGTAGACAGGATGGTGAGGAAGGCATTTGGTATGCTTGCCTCCATTGGTCAGAGCCGAAGACCATAAGACTGTAAAACATAGGCGCAGAAATTAGGCCATTCAGCCCATCGAGTCTGCTCTGCCATTCAATCATGGCTGAATACAGAGCACTGACTACAGGAGATGGAGTGTGATGTTGTGGCTGTACAGGACTTTGGTGAGGCTAGTTTTAGAACACTACATACAATTCTGGTCGTCCTTCCACAGGACGGATGTTGTTAAACTTGAAAGAGTGCAGAAAAGATTTACAACGGTACTGCCAGGGCTGGAGGGTTTGAGCTACAGAGACAGGCTGAATAGGGTGGGGCTTATTTCTTCTGGGGCATCGGAGGCTGAGGGGTGACCTTATAGAGGTCTATAAAATCATGAGGGGCATAGATAGGGTGGACAGCCAAGGTCTTTTTCCTAGGGAGGGGGGAGTCCAAAACTAGAGAGTACAGGTTTAAGTTGAGAGGGAACCTGAGGGGTAATTTTTTCATGCAGAGAGTGGTGCATGTATGGAATGAGCTGCCAGAGGAAGTGGTGGAGGCTGGTACAATTACAAACATTTAAAAGGCATCTGATGGGTCTATGAATAGGAAGGGTTTAGAGGGAAGTGGGCCAAATGCTGGCAAATGGGACTAGATCAGATTGGATGTCTGGTCAGCGCAGACAAGTTGGACCGAAGGGTGCATTTCCATGTTCTATGACTCTAAGAACTTTTAAACTACCCGCGCTTCTATTTTCCTGTTCGCACTAGACACCCACCTTCTTTCCTTTTAACCTCTTTACCTGACTTGCGCATGTTCACTGGTGCACTTTTATTATTTTTCTTAGGATCAGCAGGTCATAACATTCTTTCTTTCACTCACGAAAACCTTGATAATTAACTGCATCACTTCCTAGTGAATTACATTTTAATTGAAGGGTGATAACGATCTATTCTAAGAAATAAAAATATTTTCTGCAATCGTGAGAGTGTGTTAAAGAAAGGGAGTCAATGTTCCCTCCTCCATATTTATAAGTGTCCCTAGTTTCTATCCTGTGAGTTCAGTGATTCTGACATACAAATCCCCATTTAACAGGGCACCTTGGCTAGGCTCAGTAAAGTCTCATTCAGCTCCCTTAACCAACGGTTCCACATATACACTGAGACTAGGTAGAAAAGGATATTCCTCAAGTGGATGTCTCCTGACACCGGATACTGACATATAGCCAGAAATTATTAAAATAGTTCCTCAGTCAGGAAATTAGTCACCAAAGAATGTCAAAGGCAAGATGGGACATCCTGAAAGATTAGTAATGGGAAATAGTCCACAAGAATCTGATTCCAGTGTTGGGAGTGGAGTGTCAGTAAACTGGAACAGTAACTCTGTGAAACTTCCACATTATTGTGTGGATGAACTGTGAGAAGCAGCCAACAGCTCTGTGTTGTACCAGGATGGGATATGATGCATTCTGGCCTGACATAGATGGAGTCCACAACAGGATGATGATTTAAAATGTCACACAAAAGGCATATAACATAAGTAAGGTGTATTTTCCCCATGGTGGCCACAACAGACTCAGAATGCATCAAACAATATATTACTGACACAGATATGTACAGTCTTCCATTTACACATGTACAGATTGACAGACGACACTCCTGGGTAACTGCATAGTTACTGCAACATCTGCATTCTCCTGCACTTTATGCAGTTTAAATAGGAATTAGTCCAAAAATGGTTGATGAATTACAAACTAACTAGACTGCCCCACTTACTCCCCGTAGCTCTGGAATTTTAGGAAGACTGAAGATAATGTTTTCATCCCTACTAATGCCTCTGCTCCCCAACTCCTGGTTCCATCTGTGTCACTGGAAACTGTCTGATACTAATCCGGACTGTGCGAAACCTCGTGTGTGATTCTGAGATGAGCTCTGACCATCTATCTAAACCATTACCTAGATTGCTGATTTCACTTCTATAACATAAAATCAACTCTAGCTCTGCCCTCAGCTTCTCTGCTGCTGAAACCCTTCCTCAGTGCAGCACTGTCAGAAATACTATCTTTCTAATGAGACATTAAACTAAGGTCCACCACCTCAGAAGGATACAAGGCATCTATGAGACCAAAACGAGGTGCAGAGGAGTTTTCACTGGTGATCTAGGATCAATATTAATTTCTCATTCATCACTCCAAAAACAGATTGTCTGATCATTATCACATTGCTGTTTATGGGATCTTGCGGTGTGCAGAGGTGCACCTCAATGTCATTTTTCTCAATGCTCCTCTGAAGAACCTCACATGATTTATGTTAGAGACAATAGTTTTAAACATTATTATTGTTATAGCCCTGTATCAATCTCAACCTAATCCCACTGCCCTGCTCTCTTCCCATAGTCCTGTATGAATCCTGAAACTAATCCCACTGCTCTGCTCTCTTCCCCTAGCAAATGAATCCCCAAACTAATCCCATTGCCATGCTCTCTCCCCATAGTCCTGCGTTTGACTGTTTCAACAAAATAGTAAAATATCCAAAGATGCTACGACAGGGGTGTTTATCATCGAATCAAAATTTGAAGGATTATATGGTAGATCTTCAAGGGCATAGCAAAAAGCCATTGTCTGAAAAAACATCTTAAGGGGAGAACAATAGGTGCAGTAGAGATTTACAAAGGACATTTCAGAGCAAAAAACAAAGGTGCTGGAAAAAGTCAGCAGGTCTGGCAGCATCTGCGATGGAAAAAACAGAGTTAACATTTCGGGTCCGGTGACCCTTCCTCAGAACGGAAATTTCAGACCTTGAGACTCAGGCTAAAGGCACGGCCACCAATAGTGGAGTGATTAAAATCAGGGATGGTCAAAAGGGCAGAATTGGAGAAAAGCAAATATCATGAAGGACTGAAGGAGATTCCAATTGAGATTCCAGAGATAGGGAAAGATGTGATCATACAGATATTTGAAAACTAGGATGAGAATTTTAAAATCGAATGTTTCTTGAGCAGGCACCAGTATAAGTTTTAGGAATGCTTCGTATGATCTTTCTGCTTGAATGTGTGGCCTTTAGTGGATTCACTCGCTTTGACTCTCCCACTTGAAGTGTGGGGGAATAGCCATGTTCTTATGTCTTTAGCCATAGTCAGCATTTGACCTTTCTCCCAAAGCCTGCAAGTTCAGTCTGTGTGTCAGGATGTGTCCAGCTTCCTGGATGGAATATCATGGCCAAGATCGTGTCAAAGCCACGGCCTCTCCCAAGATTTAGTTTTATCCACATTTACTCAAGGTTGCCGAGGATCTCAGATCTCCTATCCTCCTCACTTCCCTCAATCACAACATCCTGTCACTCCTGATCATGTTTCAAATGTGATCCCTCTTCTAATTCCTGCTTCCTGACTCACCACATCACCTTTCTCTCATTTTCTGCCTCGGTGATGCCATTGAATTATCTTTTTGCTTTAATAAAACAATTCTTTTGATTTCCCATTTGACACATTTATTTAAAAAGTATTGTATATTCTGTTTAACAAGTTTGAAGGAGGTGGCTGATTGTTGAAGAGAATGGAATGTTTGCAATGTGTGGATTTTCAGCAAGGACTCATCAGACTAGATTCAAAAGTTCAAACAGATGATCGAGGAGGAAACGTAGCATTGAGGATAGAAAGTCAGTTGAGCAACAGAACACGCTGTAAGGTGGAGAAACCTGAAATATGGAAATTCTCTCTTCTAGAGCAAAGCAGGCAGAAGGGAATTGAATTGAAAATTTTTGAGGAATCGGTTATAAGATGTAAGCAGTTTAAAACTGTAGCTGAGAGGGGGGTTTTGGGAATTTCTTGAGAGGATTATTGCGAGTACTGAATTATTAAGTGATTGAAGCATGAAGTATTTAAAGAAAAGTGAGAAAAAGAATTAAAGACTTGGGAATTGAGACTGAAGCAAACTGCTTGCAAAATTAGTGCCACACTTCAAGAGATGAATGTCTGACAATGACAAATTATACAATCAGCAAGACCATCTACTGCCATCTCCACACCATCCTGGCAACTCCACCTCTCTCTCCCCATTTATTTGCTACTAAAACCTTCTTTGGTACCTTTATTACCTCTAGACTTGACCAAGGCTTTCCTGACTGGTCTCCCACATTCTGCCTTTTGTAAGTTTCACTTCGGCCAACACTCTTTTGCCTTTGTTTTTATTCATACCAAAGACAAATTCACTGTCTCCCCAGTTTAAATTCCACTCAGGAAACTGAACACATCCTGACACACAAACTGAACACGCAAGCTCTGGGCGAAAAGGTCAAATGCTGGCCATGGCCAAAGACATAAGAATAAGGCTTTCCCTGCCACATGTCTAGTGAGAGTCGAAGGGATTGAATCTACTGAAAGCCATACACTCAAGCAGAAAGCTCACACAAGGCACAGTTCAATAAACAGCCAACCATAGGCTCTAGGGGCATGGAACAGATCGAACTAGTGAGGAAAAGATGGCAAGAAGGAAATAACAGTTAAACAGAGTCTGATCTTCAGATGAAATTTTCAATGAGTTCACCTCTCGTGAGTGCAGGGTCCTGTACTCACATTACTTTAATAAAGACCTTCATTTCTTCAAATTGAAGAAAATGATAGGTTTTAACAACTTATTTTTGTAAACTTTGGACGAGAAGGTGGAAAGATCATTAGATAAATTGCTCTTACAGAAATTCAGCAGAGAGACAAGGAGCAAGTATTGTAATGGGAGCAAAGAAATAGCTGAGAAACTGAATAAGTACTTTGCATCAGTCTTCATGGTGGAATACACAAGTAATATCCAAACATTCAAGAGAGTCAGGGCGGGCCGAGGTGAGTATGGTGGCTATCACCAAAGGAGAAGGTGCTAGAAAAAGGTCTGAAGGTGGATAAACCCCCTGGACCAGATGAACTACACCCCAGACTTCTGAAGGAGATAGCTGAAGAGATAGTGGAGGCATTAGCAGTGATCTTTCAGGAATCACTGGAATTAGGGAGGGTCCCAGAGGACTGGAAAAATCGCTAATACAACACCTCCACTCCCCCCCCTCCCCCAACCCAACTCTGTTTAAGAAGGGAGTAAGGCACAAGATGGGAAATTACAGGTGGATTAGTCTGACCCCAGTTGTTGGTAAGATTATGGAGTCTGTTGTGAAGGATGAGATTTCTAAATAGTGGGACATGTATGGTAAAATAGGGCAAAGTCAGTAGAGTTTCATGCCTGACAAATCTGGTAGAATTCTTTGAAGAGGTAATCAGCAGGTTAGACAAAGGAGAGCAAATGGATGTTATCTACCTGGACATCTAGAAGGTCTTTGACAAGGTGCTGCACAGGAGACTGCTGAGTAAGATAAGGGCCCATGGTGTTAGAGGCAAGGTGCTAGCATGGATAGAAGATTGGCTATCCGGCAGAAAGCAGAGAGTGGGGATAAAAGGGTCTTTCTCAGGATGGCAGCCAATGACTAGGAGTGTTCCACAAGGGTTAGTGTTGGCCCCACAACTTTTCACTTTATACATTAATGATCTAGATGAAGGAACTGAGGGCATTCTGGCTAGGTTTGCTAGTGATACAAAGATAGGTGGAGGGACAGGTAGTATTGAGGAGGTGGGGAGGCTGCAGAAGCATTTGGACAGGTTAGGAGTGTGGGCAAAGAAGTGGCAGATGGAATACAATGTGGGAAAATGTCAGGTCATGCACTTTGGTAGGAGTAGAGGCACAGTCTATTTTCCAAAAGGGGAAAAAAATTCAGAAGTCTGAAGTGTAAAGGGACTTAGGTGTCCTAGTCCAGGGCGCTCTTAAGATAAACTTGCAGGTTGAGTCAGTAGTTAGGAAAGTAAATACAACGTTGCCATTTATTTTGAGAGGATTAAAATAGATAAGCAGGGATCTACTTCTGAGGCTTTATAAAGCTCAGGTCAGACCACATTTAGAGCATGGTGGGTAATTTTGGGCCCCACGCCCCAGGAAGGATGTACTGGCCCTGGAGTGGGTCCAGAAGGGGTTCACGAGAATGATTCCTGGAATTGGCTTAACAGTTCAGGAACTTTTGAGGACTCTGGATCTACAGTCGATTGAGGTTAGAAGAATGAGGGGGGATCTAATTGAAACTTGTAGAATACCGAACAGCCTGAACAGTGTGGACATTGGGAAGATGTTTCCAATGGCAGGAGACACGCGAACCCAAGGGCATAGCCTTAGAGTAAACAGAAGACCCTTTAGAATAGAGATATGGTGAAACTTCTTCAGCTGGAGAGTGGTGAATCTGTGGAAATCACTGCCACAGAAGGCTGTGAAGGTCAGGTCATTGAGTATATTTAAGACTGAGATAGATCGGGTCTTGACTGTCAAGGGGAACAAGAGTTACAGGGAGAAAGCAGGAGAATGGGGTTAAGGAACTTATCAGCCATGACTGAATGATGGAGCAGACTCAATGGGCTGAATGGCCTAATTTCTGCTCCTATGTCTTATGGTCTCATGGTAACAATTCGGACATTCTGACAAGTAACACAAATACCAGACTATGACCATCACAAATAAGAGACAATCTAACCACCACCCCTTGGCATTCAACAGTGATACCATCAATGAATCCCTCACTATCAATATCCTAGGGGTTACCATTGACCAGAAACTCAACTGTACTTACCATATAAACACAGTGGCTACAAGAGCAGGTCAGAAACTAGGAATACTGCAGCATGTAACTCACCTCCTGACTCCTCAAAGCCTATCTATCATCTACAAGGCACACCTCAGGAGTGTGATGAAATACTCCCCGCTTGCCTGGATGAGTGCAGCTCCAACAACACTCAAGAAGCTTGACACTATCCAGGACAAAGCAGCCCACTTGACTGGCACTACATCCACAAGCATTCACTCCCTCCACCATTGACGCTCAGTAGCAGCAGTGTGTACTATCTATGAGATGCACTGCAGAAATTCACTGAAGATCCTCAGACAGCACCTTCCAAACCCACGACACTTCCATCTAGAAGGACAAGGGCGGCAGATCTTTGGGAACACCACCACCTTCAAGTACCCCCCCAAGCCGCCCACCATCCGGACTTGGAAATATATCGCCGTTTCTTCACTGTCACTGGGTCAAAATGCTGCAATTCCCTCCCTAATGGCATTGTGGGTCAACCCATAGCAAGTAGACTGCAGCAGTTCAAGAAGGCAGCTCACCACCACCTTCTCAAGGGCAACTAGGGACAGGCAATAAATGCTGGGCCCAGCCAGGGATGCCCATGTCCCAGAAATTAAAAGAAATGTCAAGAACAAAGACTCCCAGGACAGGGACAGCACCATGTGAGATATAGAGTAAAGCTTCCTCTATGCTGTTCCCAATCCAACACTCCCAGGACCAGAACATCACAGGTTAGATACAGAGTAAAGGAACATCTCTAAAACAGATGATTTGGTCATCATCTATTGCTGATCAAGGGAGCTTGCTAATGCATAAAATTTGTTGCTATATTTCCTACATAATAACAGTTACTAAAATTAAAAGGCAAAGTATTGATTGCAAGACCTTTGCGACAGTGTAGATGGCAAAATGGTTGTGATGAAATACTCCCTGCTGGCCTGGATGAATACAGTTCCTACAATACTGAAAAAGCTCAACAAGTAAAGCAGCTGGTGTGATTGGCACCATATTCAAAAACAGTTACTCTCTCAGTAGCAGCAGCGTGTAGTATCTTCAAGATACACAACAGAATTTCACCAAAGATCCTCAGGCAGCACCTTCCAAACCCATAACTACTGCCATCTAGAAAGACAAGGGCAGCAGATACATGGGAACACCACCACCTACAAGTTCCTCTGCAAGCCACTTATCATCCTGACTTGGAAATATATAGCTGTTCCTTTAGTGTCACTCGGTTAAAATCCTGGAATTCCCTCCCTAACAGCATTGTGGGTCTACCTACAGCACATGGACTGCAGCAGTTCAAGAAGGCAGCTCAACACCACCTTTTCAAGGGCAACTACAAACAGGCAATAAATGCCATCAACACTCACATCCCACAAACAAATTTTAAAAAGTGCTATTAAACTGCAGGTCTTCATTTCTTTGCAAGGCGTTTGTTGTTTCTCTGTGCTGCTTTAAGTCTGGAGTGAGAATACACTGCTGTCTTGCAGAATTCAGTTTGTAGGCAGCTGAATCTAGTATGCCCCCTACCCAGTCATTGTGTAAATGTTACAGTTAAAAGATTTGTATCAGGCCCCACTGATGAAAAAACCCTACATCAGTTCATTGTTAGCAGTCTGAAAGACCTGACAATACCAACTGCGATTAAAACTTTATAGATCCTCAAATATTATAAAACACCAGAAACCTATTCCATGATTCAAATACAGTTTCAGACTAAAAACATTTGACCTATTTCAGTGCAGTTCCTGTAACAACATCCATAATATTCAGAATCAGACATTTAAGAATATGAGATTGTGCCTCTGGATAGTGTTGCTTGGTATGAACACCTGCAATGGGAAATGCTCAGCCCAACTTAGCTCTCTGATCAATCAGCTTAAAAAACTTTGATTTATGTTGCATATAGCAGATTCTGAGCATTCTGTTACAATGCCCCCTCTGCTATTCTCTCTGTAGGGGAGGTGCAAATAAAGTTGTTCAATGAGACTGTAGCTGAGTACGAATTAGTCTTATTCGGAGCAATACATAACAATCTACATTCAAATGTGATAATACAGAATCTGTGAGCGAGATTTGAAGATCTGGTGGGAATATGTAGTTGAGGTAGAAGATCATTCTTGATCTAATGTAATGGTGGAGCAGCCCAGAAGACCCAATGCCTTTTCTTGCTCCTGCTTAAGTACCAACCAAGTCCCTATTCATTGGAAGGCGCAATGGTGATGGAGCAAGTGGGGGAGAGACAGAAAGATGCAAAACAGTGATGGTAGAGATGAGAAGTGGGGATCTAGCAGATTTCTGTCCTGAGCATTGCGAATGGAATTCTGAAAAACCCCAGGTCTGAACACCAAATAGATACTGAACAGAGCAAAAAAAGAGAGAGAGGAAGAAACCAAAAGGTGGGGGGTTGGGGGGAGACTGGGGCTTTGCAAACGTTAACCCTTTAATTATTCACAGTAAGCTGTATATCAGCTACTTACAAGGATAGGTCAAACAAAACACATCAAGTCAACATAAGAATCATCAAATATTAAAATACACTCAATCAGGTTGCTTGCTGAGCAAATGAGGTACCGGAAGAAAGGTGCCATGACAAACATGATCCAGGTATAGCTGGTAACTCAATACTTGTCAGCAGGTCCAACAATGCAAAAACATTTAGTATTCACAACATCTCCTTGCTAACCATCACGTCAGCTTCTAATATACTGCTAAAAGGAGATTCAGTAATAACATTTCAAACAAGACTTTCAGAAGAGAATTAGTCCAGAATCAGATAGAGCAGGAGCTAAGATGCAACATTCCCTACTGCATCAAAACAGGCCATCTGCCAAGTTCATATCAACATCCTCAACACAAAAGGGTTTACTCAACCTAGTGGTCAGGAATAGAAAGATATATCGTTGAAGTCCAAAATGCTACAAACACAGAGGATACAAGATTAAACACTCACAGTCAATGATGTCAGTGCAGGGGAATTGAATGCTTTGCACCCAGATTTTGAGTCCTAGAATCTTTGGATGGTGACAGCATGGGGTTAAATACAGGAAAAAGCTCCCTCTACACTGCCCCCATCATAAACTCCCAGGACAGGGACAGCACGTGGTTAGATACAGGGTAAAGCTTCCTCCACATTGTTCTCATCAAACACTCGCAATTCAGGGACAGGGACAAGTTGGGGTTAGTTAACAAATAAGTGTTGTGAAAGAATGTTGGAAGTCCATACTAAGAGTGTGAGGAACATGAAATTGCCCTCCAGCATGGCCGCTGGCTGTGAACATTGAGCTGTGGGTAGTTGTGAAATACTAAAGCTCCACAGACTCCAAACTCCACTAGCCATATTATGAAATTCATTGAACCAAAAGGAATTAACAACCTTGGACTTCAATCAGGACCATTGGCCCCAGTCCAGTAAAATGTATGGATCAGAGGATAAAACTGCCAATTCATTTTAATAATTATCTCTTCTGTAAATAAACCAGCCTATTGGGGACAACAAAAAATCCCAGGTACGGTCCAATAACAGAACTACTGATGTATTACTGCCCTTTACAGTAACTCAACCAGCAATGGAGTTGCAAGAGGAAAAGGTGTGGAACAAGCGCTGAGTTTGTACTTCTTCGTAACCTGGCAGCAATCGGCATCCAGCAAAAGATTGCAATGAATTGTGACTGTAAGATCGCATTAACACCGCTGGGATGAATTACTAGTTCACTGCTTTTTGTGCTTTGAACAGAAAAGAATATTGTCAAAGACACCTGGAAAAACTTCTTGTTGCACATCAAGCTGTGAGATCTTGAAGAACTAAATGAACCAATGGAACTGGCAGCACTCCCTCAGCGCTGACCCGCCGACGGTGCGATGTTCCCTCAGCGCTGACCCGCTGACAAATGCCGATAAACTAAATCATGCTCCAAAGGGCAAAATACTGGATAGCACCAAGGCCAAAACAGATATGGATGGAGGAAAGAGATAACAAGGTGTGGAGCTGGATGAACACAGCAGGCCAAGCAGCATCAGAGGAGTTGACGTTTCGGGCCTAGACCCTTCTTCAGATTCTCAGATTCTCCAGCATCTGCAGTTCCTACTATCTATGGATGGAGGAAAGTTAGTTGAGTGCCAACAACCTTCAATCACAATGCCTATAAATTTCAGTAGGGAGGCACATTTAATTTTGTATATAGCACACAGAAGATTATACACCCACTGGTGTGTATTTATCTCCACATGCACACACACGCAAAGTTATCTATATATATGGTTTCACACATACAAAGGGCCTTGCACACAGTTAACTATACAGACCTGCTTGGGCACATTCACTGTTACCTATACATACACGTTTGGACAGCACACAGATCTCTGCACAGGGATACACACACGTACATTTAGAATCAATGGACGTGAATCTGCAGGACCATCAAATGTTTTATGAAAAAAAAGAGTATCACAGGCTAGAGATCAGAGGAATGTGATCCTAGACTCAGAACAACTGAAACCACAAGAACAAGATTCAACAGACGGTTAGTCAGATAGTCTTAGTGCCAAGAATTTCATAGAAGAAACTGGTGATCATAGCCATTCTGTTTTAAGCAGTGTCTAACTGAATCATGCCCAGAGTACACCATGCCAATGTATAGACTGTTTTGTCTGTACTTTACATAACTAAGGACACAGGATAGAGAGCAGCAAGAATATTAGAACCATTGAATGCAATAAAGACCCAGGTCCATTTTGATTGGCTTCGACTACCCTGCTAGTAATATGATAGCACATTAATAGAATTGTTGACATATCAATCAGTCTACAGCAAACAGACATGAGGTAAATAAAAATAGTGAAAAGAGAGAAAAAAAGAAAAAAAAAAGAAAAGTAAGAAAGAGGGAGAAGAAAGTAAAACAGAGGGCTGGATAAAACAGAAGAAGAGAAAAGGAGAAAGGGGAGGAAATAGAGTGTGACTGAGAACGTGGGATCACGAGTTAAGCTGTTACTCTGTCCAACATTTGCACAGGGCCATTTGTCTCACATGTTAGTATTGAAGCAGCCAGAAGGAATCTAGGAGAAGTTCTCTCAAATTTCGTCTTGCTCTTTCTACTTCTGCAACAATTTCTCAACAGCGCAGTTTGGCGACACTTAGTGCTTAGACGGTGAAGGGTATAGAAGAAAATCTGGGCCACTCCTTCCCTACACAATACGATGCCACCATGACGCAATAATAATTGATCTATGTGAACAATTAAGGGAAATCTCTTGATGATGGCTGTTCTCTCTTGCACAGGAGAGAATTTTGAAGATGGTGGTTATGTGTTGTTACCTCCAGTGAAAAGTTCACCCAGCATTTATGATCCTAAATGAGGGTAGTAATCCCCAGAGGGAGGTGGTGTTCTCTCTGTACATTGCACTCACCCTCTCAAAGGATCTATGACTAAGTTTGAGCTGAACACAGTTGAAGAAGACCCGTTTACTCAGTGCTTTAACCTAAAGGTAGTAAAACTCAGAAACTTGGGCTGGGGGTTCTTTGCACTGACAGTCTCGGAAGCTGACTTTGATCTTTAGAAAGTTGTGAGCCTGTTAACAAAACCATATCAGTCCAGAGTCCTGTATAGGTCAGAGGATCCCAGCTTTCACTGCAGTGACCAAATCTCTACCGCTGCACAACTTACAGTCAGAATTAGCCACAGCATTCCTGGATGACAGAAAGGAAATGTCTTAGGGTCTGTTGTCTATTCACTGTGTGTTTGGTCTGTGTCTGTTTGGTGAAGTTCTAGTTTGGTCAAGTTCAGTTGTTGCACCCTCAAATGGCCAATACCCACTTGGCCAAAGTAGCAACATGACTGGAATTGGTGGTCACTACTTCAGAACAAATAGGTGCCTTCATGAGAGGCCAGGACAGAACTGCAGTGCAAGGACACTATCAAAACCTGGACTGTCACGTGGGCGACACTGACTCCTTGGAAGTGCCAGCCAACGACTACCTCCAACAGAAAGAATTCCCATCACTTACCACTGAGCTTCAGTGGCTCCAGAGAACCATGACGTTCTCTGAACAGCGTCTTCAAGAGCAGGGCAGATCTGGGAAGACATATTCAACTAGAGAGAAGTCTAATAAATGTCAGGCAAGATTTCCCCTCATTAAGTCATGCTGACTCTGCTCGATCATATTGTGTATGGCTAAATGTTGTATTTCATCCTTTCTATAAGACTAACATTTTCCCAATGACAGCTAACTGGCCGACAGTCTCCTGTTTTTTGTCTTCCTCCCTTTTTGAATAAGGGTATGACATTGGCAGTTCACCAATCCTCTGGGACTTTTCCAGAATTGAAGGATTCATGGACTATTACAACTAGTGCATCCACTATCTGGGTGTTGCTACTTCATTAGACCATAAGATATAGAAGCAGAATTAGGCCATTCAGCCCTCGAGTCTACTCTACCATTTGATCATGGCTGATATGTTTCGCAACCTCATTCTTCTGCCTCCTCCCTGTAACTCATGATCCCCTTCGATTCAAGAATCCATTTGTCTCTGTCTTAAAGACACCCAATGACTTGGCCTCACAGCCCTTTGTGGAAATCACTGCCACAGATTCACCACCCTCTGGCTGAAGAAATTCCTCCTTGTCTCAGTGCTAGAGGGCCGTCCCTTTGTTCTGAGGCTGTGCCCTTGGATTCTGGTCTCTCCTACAAGTGGAAACATCTTCTCCACATCTACCCTATCCGGGCCTCTCCATATTCTTTAAGTTTCTATTGGATTCGCGCCACCCGCCACCACTCCCCCACCCCCGCCCCATCCTTCTCAACTCCATCAGTATAGACCCAGAGTCCTTAACCGCTCCTTATATGACGAGCCTTTCATTCCCGGGATCATTCTTACAAACCTCCTCTGGACTCCCTCCAATGCCAGCACATCCTTCCTTTTTGATTGGTTGCCAAAACTGCTCACAATATTCCAAATGCGGTCTGATCAGAGCCTTGTACAGCCTCAGCAGTACATCTGCTCTCGTATTCTAACCCTCTTAAAATGAATGCTAACATCGTATTTGCCTTCCTTACTGCCAATTGAATCTGCACGTTACCTTAAGAGAGACCTGAATTAGCATTCTCATCTCCCTTTGTGCTTCAGATTTCATTTAAAACCCTAGGACACAGTCAGGGGAGGCAATGGCCCAGTGGTATTATTGCTGGACTGTTAATCCAGAGACTAAGATAGCATTCTGGGGCCCCTCAAATCCCACCACGACAGATGGTGAAATTTGAATTCAGTAAATATCTGGAATTAAGAATCTAATGATGACTGTGAATCCATTGTCGATTGTCAGGAAAAACCCATCAGGTTCACTAATGTCCTTTAGGGAAGGAAACTGCTATCCTTACCTGGTCTGGCCTATGTGATTCCAGACCCACAGCAATGTGGTTGACTCTTCACTGCCCTCTGGGCAATTAGGGATGGGCAATAAATGCTGCCTAACCAGAGACACCCTCATCCCATAAATGAATTTAAAAAAGGTGTAGGGGGCTTATCAGCCTCTAGCCCCATTAGTTCCCCTAGCACTTTTTCTCAGTGATCTTTATTGTATGCATTCCTCTCCTCTGGACCTTGATTATTTAGTATTGTCAGAATGCTATTCATATCCTCTACTGTGAAAACTGATGTAAAGTATTTATTCAACCCCATTGCCACTTCCTGGTTCGCCGTTATTATTTCCCTAGCCCTCATTCTCTAAGAGATTGTTCTATGTTCCCTTTGGCTTCTGTCTTCCTTTTTATATATTTGTGTCAGTCTGTATATTTTTGACAGTCTGTGTCAATATTACTTGCTAGTTCACCCACAAATTTTATTCTGACTTATTATATTTGTTGACACAGAGTCATACAGCATGGAAACAGACCCTTCAATCCAACCAGCCAAACAATCCCAAGCTAAACAAATCCCACCTGCCTGCTCCTGGCCCATATCCCTCCAAACCTTTCCCATTCATGTAATTATTCAAATGTCTTTTAAACGCTGTAATTGTACCCACATCCACCACTTCCTTGGGAAGTTCATTCGACATGCAAACCACCCTCTGTCTAAAAAATTTTCCCCGCATGTCTTTTTTAAATCTCGCTCCTCTCACCTTAAAAATGTGCCCCCTAGACTTGAAATCCCCCATTCTTGGGAAAAGACTAACTCTATCTATATTAACTCTATCTATACCCCTCATCATTTTATAAACTTCCAGAAGGTCACCTCTCAGCCTCCTACGCTCCAGTGAAAAACGTCCCAGCCTATCCAACCTTTTTTTATAACCCAAACCTTCCATAACTGGCAACATCCTGGTAAATCTCTTCTGAGCCCTCTCCAGCTTAATAATATCCTTCCTACAACTGGGAGACCAGAACTTGCCATAGTACTCCGGAAGAGGCCTCACCAACGTCCCGTACAACCTCACTTCCCAACTCCTACGCTCCAAGGACTGAGCGTGCCAAATGTCATTTTAACCACCCTGTCTATATATAATGCAAACTGGCATTTTTTAAAAACTTTCCCAACCCTTTGGCTTACCACTAATCTTCAGACACATTGTATGCTTTTTCTTCCAACTTGATGCTATTCTTAACTTCCTTGGATAACCGAGCTTCGTTTATCCCCTTCTTCAAATCCTTCTTCCTCGTTCCAATATATCTTTCTTGTCATTATGGACCAGCCCAAGCCCCCTCAAACATGTCAAGGAGATAGCCTAGACCCTAACTTTTTCTTATTTTAAAGGCAAGTTGTGTTCTGGATGCAATTAAATTGGTCAAACTATCAAACTTGAAACAAAATTCACTTTATTCATACACTAACGGTTAAAATATAAAAGAAAGAAAGACTGGCATAACTTTAACTCTATTGTAAAACTCAACATTTGGAACAATCCCTCTTCCGTACCTACACTGGCCCTAAACCCCACCTCTTCCTCCGTTACATTGATGACTGCATCGGCGCCGCCTCGTGCTCCCACGAGGAGCTCGAACAGTTCATCCAATTCACCAACACTTTCCACCCCAACCTGAAGTTCACCTGGACCATCTCTAACACTTCTCTCTCCTTCCTGGACCTCTCTGTCTCCATCTCGGGCAACCACCTAGAGACAGATGTCCATTTCAAGCCCACTGACTCCCACAGCTACCTGGAATACACCTCCTCCCACCCACCCTCCTGCAAAAATGCCATCCCCTATTCCCAATTCCTTCGCCTCCGCCGCATCTGTTCCCAGGATGAGACTTTCCAATCCCGCACATCTCAAATGTCCTCATTCTTCAAGGACCGCAACTTCCCCCCCACAGTGGTCGAGAACGCCCTCGACCGTGTCTCCCGCATTTCCCGGAACACATCCCTCACGCCCCGTCCCTGCAACAATAATCAAAAAAGAATCCCCCTCGTCCTCACATACCACCCCACCAACCTCCGGATCCAACGCATCATCCTCCGACACTTCCGCCATCTACAGTCAGACCCCACCA
>JAHRHZ010000067.1:17284882-17314696 GCA_024137785.1 Ginglymostoma cirratum | reverse complement strand
CCAAGACAGTATAGGGTCCAAGCTACCATGGTCTAAACCCCTGTGCTCTGAAGACAGAGGAAAACAGCTGAAGGATAATAAGGTGATAAGCACCCGCTGGAGAGAGCATTTCCAAGAACTCCTCAACCCCAGTACCAATGTTCACTTGGAAATCATCAACCAAATCCCCCAGAGATCCATGCAAGGTGAAATGGAAGATCTGCCTACTGCAATCAAAGGGCAAGAAGTCATAAGGAGCCTGAGAAACAACAAGGCTACTGGTCCTGAAGGGATTCCCACAGCAATCATAAAGCAGCGTGGCCCATAGCTCCACGAACATATTCATGCTTTGCTCCTGAAGATTTGGCTCAAAGAAGAACTCCTCTTAGAGCTCAGGGATGCTCTGACTGCGACCACATTCACAAAGGATAACAATGCTGACTGTAAGAATTAGAGGCATCTCCCTTCTGTTAACCACTGGCAAGCACTTGGATGTGTCCTTGTCAACAGACTTCTACCATTATTACAGGAAATAGTTCCTGAATCACAGTGTGGCTTCTGCCCATGCAGAGGAACAACAGACATGAACTTCACAGCGTGTCAATTACAAGAAAAATTCTAGGAACAGAAGCTACTGCATTACATTGTCTTCATCAACCTATGGCCTTTGACACAATTAACCGGCAGGCTGTCTGGCAGATACCATCACGATGTGGCTGCCCTATAAGGTCATCAGGATGCTGAGGCTGCTGTATGATGACATGTTTGCAACCACGAATTGGAGTCTGAGCCTTCCACCATGGAGACAGGGGTCAAACAGGGCTGCATCATTGCACCCACCCTGTTCACCTTTTTCATTGCCACCATCCTCCATCTTACTGACCAAAACCTGCCCAAGGGAATGCAAATCATTTACCGTAAGGACGGCAGGCTGTTCAACCTTAATAAGTTCAAGGCCAATGGCAAGGTCTCTACCACCTCCATCTTGTAGCTTCAAAATGCTGATGATATTACCATGGACAGTGTGCAGGCTGGGGCTGACAAGTGGAAAGTAACATGTGCACCACTCAAATGCCAGGCAATGATCATTTCCAACATGAGACAAAATCTAACCCTTATCCCTTGATATTCAGTGGCATTACCAATGCTGAATCCCGCTCTATCAACAGCCTGGGGGTCACCATTGACCAGAAACTGAACTGGATTCGCCATATAAGTACTGAGGTCAAGTAGCTGTATCCCTCATGTTGATTCTTTCACCACTGGTGGATATATCCTGCAACTGGGTCAATAAAGATCCAGGTTGCAGAGGTCTGATGCTTTTGTGTAAGCTATTTGAGACTCTGAGTAGGATTCTGTTGAACTATTACTTGACTAGTCCATGGGTCAACTCTCCCAATTGGGACACAAGACCTTAGATGTTAACGAGGTGAGTTCTCCAAGTTATTGAGTCAGAGTTTAAAATAAAATGGAAAGAGGCCTTTTGACCTATCATGTCCATGCCAGTCATCGAACATCCCATTTTCCAGTACTTGACCCATTGTCTTGTACGTTATGATGTTTCAAGTGCTCATTGGAGTAGTCCTTGAAATGTCATGAGGTTTCCCATTTCTACCATCCTTTCAGGCATTAACTTCCAGGTATGCTCAAGCCTGTTTAGAATTGTGTCCCGTGGTTATTGGCTTCCGTGCTAAGGGGAAAAGTTTCTCCCTATGCTGTCTGTCCACACCCCTCTGAACCGTGTACACCTCAATTTGACCCCAACTCAGCCTTCTCTGCTCTAAGGAAATTAACTCTACCCTATTTAGTCTCTCTGACAGGGTCCAATATTTTATTTTTAATTTCTTAAAAGGCTTATTATGGAGGTAAATCAAACAATATTTACTCAAATAGAAGGACTGTTAAAGATTGGACACTTGAAATTATTCAACATCACTTAGTCTCAAGGAAACAGCATGTAAACAGTACGGCATGAAAATGACAAAAGAAACCTTCTAGTAACAAAGTAGCAGCTCAGTCAGCATAAACCTAGCTAAGAAGAATGTATTATTTCCTTAGTTCCTGACCAGATGATACTTTCTCAAGTTCTGCAACATATTTTCAGTTATTTCTGCAAAGTGGAAAATACTGAAGGAAATTCTTGGCACTTAAATTTGAAAAGTGACACTGAAAGTCAATATGGTACAACAATTCAGTCAGGCGAAGATGAAGACAAGTGTAATGTACATCAAGTGGAAATATTCGTTTACTATTGCTCAAATATTTTTCTCTCCTGATTCTCTCCCTCTCTCTCAAAGGGATCAACCTATTGCTGCACTGGTGTTCAATTTTAACATTGGCTGAAAATTCTGTAAACAAGCTGATTCTGCCCTCACCCAAGGCAACACTATTCATTCAATGCAGGAACAAATTACTGCAGACGCTGAAATCACAACAGGTCAGGCAGAGTCCATGGAAAGACAACAAGCTGTTCATTCAACAGTTTAAGCTAGGTCCCACGTTCGCACTCCCCTCACCATAACACAACCAGTTAAAAATTGTAGTTATTGAATACAGTACCAATTCGGAAAGCTGTCAATTTCTGCTCACCTACTCTCATTAAGCCACTAACATTGAGGCTTTCCAGCTGAGATTGTTTAACTCAGTGCAAACTTTAAAATATTTGGATGTAAGTGACGGGGGTGGTGAGGCAGCAGGTGGGAGGATGCTGAACACCAAAGGTTAAGACTAGACTACATGGTTATGGGGAGTGGAGCCTGCCCTGGTTCCTGCCCTAATCCCAGATCAATGACAAAGTACTCTTGTGAACAGCACATGTGTACATTGGATATTAATGGTGGTTCTCACTTTACTGTGGTACAGATCGAAGGAGATGTCACCATCATCAACATCTCTCCTTTTTAATTACTGGAAAGTTTCTTCTCAGGGTTACAAAACTATACGTCTTGTTCTACCCTTTGGCCTAAGCTTATAACTATACTGAGACACTTCTAAAACAGTTCAGTCTAGAAAACATTTAGCCACCTCTTCATAGACCAATTTCTTTTTGCCTTGTTAAGTTGCAAAGTGACCAGTGTTTCCCCATAAATGAACAGCAGTTGGTAGGTGGGCCTTCAGCTGCAAACCACAGACATGTTTAATACAATCATACAGGCATCTTTAATACAGAATCTTCGTGCTAATATACAGGAGACACTCCCACTATTCTGGTTCATACTTGCCATACAAAATGCTGCACAAGACCAGAGGAGATCCCAACCGGACCAGCACATCCATTCATCCCTCCCTACAGATCACTAGACTAACCTGGGACTCACAGTTCAATTGTTTTCAGAGATCAATGTTACGATTTGGTCTGTTCCACTGTCGTGGTGCGTTATTCCAAAGTGAGTGCCTCCCATGTGCAGCATCTGCTTAAATCCCCAGAAACCTTCAGTACAATCCTCACTGTGTAGTGCAGTGAGCAGCCTGTGTGTGTGAACGAAAGACCGGAGCACGTTGTGAAATCTCACGCATCCACAATGCACACTTACCAGGCACGGATGAGTGGGTTATAGCTGGGAGCAGTATCCCGACCAGGAAGATCTGTAAAATGCCAGGGGGAGAGTAGGTGTTTGAAGGATAGCTCCTTACTGTAGGGCCAAGCTGGACAGGATCCCGTCCCATCCAGGGGAATGTATGAGCCCCTAGCCACACCTTCCAAACACAATGACCTTGCAAAGGAAGAACTCTCTGCCAATCATAACCAACGGACCAATGATATCATCGTACGATGACGTCAGGGGATCCCAAGGGAATTTCCTTTTGAATGTATCAAACTTCTGACAATGTCTGGGGGCGGGGGTCAGTGACCAAGGCACCTGATTAGCTTAAGGCTTGGAGTGAACAGGAGTCGGCATTGTCAGAATTTCAAATTTTTCTTCACCATTACTCAGCAAGTGAAAGAGGAATCAGTTCCTCGGGAGGTTTAGAAGCTCAGTCATACCCCTCGGCCTCCCCTTGGGGTGAGGCGGAAACCAAAAAGAGGATCCTATTTAAATAAGTAGAGGCAGGGAGATAATGGGTGGATTTTGTGACTGATCGGGGTAAGGGTGAGTGCTAAAACTGGGCCGAGGGCATTTTATACGGAAAGTGATCATTTTTATTCTCTCTCAGACCCAGTCAGAAAAGGAAAGTGCTAATTCTCTGTTTAATCAGCGCAGGTACTTTTAAAGGCAAACTTCTGCTTAATTAATGCACAGCCGACTCAATATTATAGTATCAGTTCGAATGAGATCCGTTACATTCATCAATATATTAGGTCGTCCACGGCTTCAGTAACGCCACGAACAGACAATACAACATTGCTGATTATAGACCCAATGTCATATTCAAGTTCCAGGGGAACTGCGCCCAAATCTGGGTCCCACTCTGTTACAGTTTCTGAATCACCAGGACTTTTTACAAGTAATTTCCTAACATGTGAGTGTGACGGGAATTAAGTGCAGTAGAATTTCCCTTGCGATATGGAAATGTTAATTCGGCAGATGATTCGTATGAATAATACCGGAAATCTGACGCATTTCTGGTAAAATAATGAGACTTCATTCTCCTCTCAGCCATGTCCCACTGAAATATTCAAAGGTACAATCTGAAGACTCCCTGAAGCTTAAGGCCACCATCTGACGTGCAGTATTAGAGTTGACACTGTTTCGGTTACATGTGGAAGAGGCTACACAGTGAGAAAAATAATGAACATAAAATACTGCAGATGCTGAAAATCTGAAATAAAATCATAGAACGCATAAGGTCTGGCAGCATCAGTGGAGAGGGAAACAGTTAACGTTTGGAGTGCTCTTCGGCACACTTTAAAAAATAATCGCAAGCATTTCTCACTGTTTAACTGTTGGTTTCTGCAGTGTTCAAACGGAAACCTGGTAACGTCTAAAACCTGCCCATGACAGGGTTATATTCACGAGGCTGTACTTATATTTATGCTTCTTACTGTGTTCTTAGGTAATGATGAGATTACAAAAGGTTGAAATTTCAGAGAAGTTCAAAGATAGGAACTGCAGTAAACCCCTCAGCCCCTTAAACCTGTTGCAGCACTTCATTTAAGATAACAAGCATGGGGCTGGATGAACACAGCAGGCCAAGCAGCATCATAGCAGCAGGAAAACTTGACGTTTCAGGCCGAGACCCTTCATCAGAAATGGGGGAGGGGAAGAGGGTTCTGAAATAAATAGGGAGAGAGGGGGAGGCGGATAGAGGATGGATAGAGGAGAGGATAGGTGGAGAGGAGGCAGACAAGTCGAAGAGGCGGGGATGGAGCCAGTAAAGGTGAGTGTAGGTAGGGGGGTAGGGAGGAGATAGGTCAGTCCAGGAAGGACAGACAGGTCAAGGGGGTGGGATGAGGTTAGTAGATAGGAGATGGGGGTGGGGCTTGAGGTGGGAGGAGGGGATAGGTGAGAGGAAGGACAGGTTAGGGAGGTGGGGATGAGCTGGGCTGGTTTTGGGATGCGGTTGGGGGAGGGGAGATTTTGAAGCTTGTGAAATCCACATTGATCCCATTGGGCTGCAGGGTTCCCAGGCTGAATATGATTTGCTGTTCCTGCAGCCTTCGGGTGGCATCACTGTGGCATTGCAGGAGGCCCAGGATGGACATGTCGTCTGAGGAATGGGAGGGGGAGTTGAAATGGTTCACAACTGGGAGGTGCAGTTGTTTGTTGTGAAGTGAGCGCAGGTGTTCTGCAAAGCGGTCCCCAAGCCTCCGCTTGGTTTCCCCGATGTAGGGGAAGCCACAACGGGTACAGCGGATGCAGTATACCACATTGGCAGATGAGCAGGTGAACATCTGCCTGATGTGGAAAGTCTTCTTGGGGCCTGGGATTGGGGTGAGGGAGGAGGTGTGGGGGCAGGTGTAGCACTTCCTGAGGTTGCAGGGAAAAGTGCCAGGTGTGGTGGGGCTGGAGGGGAGTGTGGAGCGGACACGGGAGTCGTGGAGGGAGTGGTCCCTCCGGAAAGCAGATAAGGGTGGGGAGGGAAAAATGTCTTTGGTGGTGGGGTCGGATTGCAGATGGCGGAAGTGTTGGAGGATAATGCGTTGGATCCGGAGGTTGGTGGGGTGGTACGTGAGGATGAGGGGGATTCTTTTTTGGTTATTATTGTGGGGACGGGGTGTGAGGGATGAGTTACGGGAAATGCGGGAGACACGGTCAAGGGCGTTCTCAACCACTGTCAGGGGGAAGTTGCGGTCCTTGAAGAATGAGGACATCTGAGTTGTACGGGAGTGGAATGTCTCATCCTGGGAGCAGATGCGGCAGAGGCGAAGGAATTGGGAATGGGGGATGGCATTTTTGCAGGAAGGTGGGTGGGAGGAGGTGTATTCCAGGTAGCTGTGGGAGTCAGTGGGCTTGAAATGGACATCGGTTTCTAGGTGGTTACCCGAGATGGAGACAGAGAGGTCCAGGAAGGAGAGAGAAGTGTTGGAGATGGTCCAGGTGAACTTCAGGTTGGGGTGGAAGGTGTTGGTGAAGTGGATGAACTGTTCGAGCTCCTCATGGGAGCACGAGGCGGCGCCGATACAGTCATCAATGTAACGGAGGAAGAGGTGGGGTTTAGGGCCAGTGTAGGTACGGAAGAGGGATTGTTCCACGTAACCTACAAAGAGGCAGGCATAGCTTGGGCCCATGCAGGTACCCATGGCCACCCCCTTTGTCTGTAGAAAGTGGGACGAATTGAAAGAGGTGTTGAAGGTGAGGACGAGTTCGGCTAAGTGGATGACTGGTCAGTTCTGCGGGACAGGAAGAAGCGGAGGGCCTTTAGGCCATCTGCATGGGGAATACAGGTGTATAGGGACTGGACGTCCATAGTAAAAATGAGGTGTTGGGGACCGGGGAATTGGAAGTTCTGGAGGAGGTGGAGGGCGTGGGTGGTGTCACGGACGTAGGTAGGGACCCTAGTTATTTCAGAACCCTCTTCCCCTCCCCCATTTCTGATGAAGGGTCTAGGCCCGAAACGTCAAGCTTTCCTGCTCCTATGATGCTGCTTGACCTGCTGTGTTCATCCAGCCCCACACCTTGTTATCTCGGATTCTCCAGCATCTGCAGTACCTTTTATCTCTGCAGCACTTCATTTACTTGCTTTCTGTCTGAATCTTTTGACATCCAAAATCCCCAGAATTGAAAATTTCCGTTGTCTTATTATACACTGCTTTTGGGAAGCATGATCCAGGTTTCCAATATCCTTTGTGGAAAAAAGTAAATGACATTACTCTATTTTTAATATTATGAATTTTGTGTGCAGTTTGAATGGGGAGAAAAAGGCCTAGTGGTATTATCACTGGTCTGTTAATCCAGAGACCAAAGTAATGTTATGGGGTCCCAGGTTTGAAATCCGCCATGGTAGATGGTGGAATTTGAATTCAATTTTTTTAAAATCTGGAATTAAATGTTGAATGATGACCATGAATCCTTTATCAATTGTTGGGAAAAATTAATGCCTTTAAGGGAGGGAAACAGCCATCTTTACCTGGTCTGGCGTACATGTGACTCGAGTCCCACTGCAATGTGGCTGACTCTTAACTGCCCTCTGGATAATTAATGATGGCCTAGCCAGTGACACCCTCATCCTATGAATGAATTAAAATGCTCCAGCCTTTTCCAACTTTCTTTCATGGTTCTTCAGACACTTTATGTCAGTTTCAAAATTTCCAGTTTGCAGGCTGTAGCCGCCTCCTCATCACCATGGACATGCAATCCCTTTGCATGTCCATACCCCATCAGGATGGTTTGAGGGTCTCTGCTTTTTCCTGGAAAAGATGCCTGAACCATCCCCATCCACCACCATCCTCCTCTGCCTGGCTGAGCCCGTCCTCACCTTGAATAACTTCTCCTTTACCTCCTCTCACTTCCTTCAGATAGAAGTTGAGGCCATGGGTACCCACATGGGCCCCAGTTTTGCCTGTCTCTTTGTGTGATACATGGAACATTCCTTGTTTTAATCCTACTTGGGTCCCTCCCACAACTCTTTCTTCAGTAAATCAATGACATCATTTGTACTGCTTCCTTCTCTTGCCTGGAATTGGAAAAAAAATAACAATTTCACTTCCAATTTCCACACCACTGTCATCTTCACCTGGCCCACCTCTGACTCCTCCCTTCTCTTCCTTGAATCTGTTTCCATTCCTGGGGATAGGCTAGCCATTGCTATCCATTACAAACCCACTGACTCCCAACGTTACCTGGACTATTCATCCTCACACATTGCTTCCTGTAAAGACTCCATTCAATTCTCCTGCTTACACCATCTCTGTCTGTTCTGTTGATGTTACTTTCCAGAAGGGGCCCCAGGAATGTCCACCATTTTTCTCAATCAAGGATTCCCCACTACTGTGATTGACAGCTGTGTGCAACCCATTTCCTGTACTTCTGGCCTCACACCTTCCATTCCATTCCCTCCCGCAACAACAATAGGGTCTCTGTTGTCCTCACTTTCCACCCCACAACCATCCGCATCCAAGGGTTTATAAGCTGCTTTCCCCCTAACCTTACCAGGAGGAATCCACCAGACACGCATTCCCCTCCCCTCCCCTCCCTTGTCAGCATTCTGCAGGAACTGCTCCCTCCAGGACACCGTAGCGCAGTCCTCTTCCACTCCCAAAACCTCCTCACTCTCCATGGAACCTTCCTATGCAATTGCAGAAGGTACGACACCTGCCCATTTACCTCTTCACTTCTCACTATCCAAGGCCCTAGACCCACTTTCCAGGTGAAGCAGCAATTTACCTGCATTTCACTCAGTCTGGTCTACTGTATTCGCTGCTCACACTGTGGTCTTCTCTACGTTGGGAATACAAAATGCAGACTGAGTGATCATTTTGCTGAACACCTAAGCTCTACCATAAAAATGACCCTGAGTTTCCAGCTGCCTGCCACTTCAACACCCCCCCCATGTTCCCACACCAATATTTCTGTCTCAGGTCTGCTGCTGTGCTCCAGAAAATCTCAACACAACCTGGACGAACAATATCTCACTTTCCGTGTCGGTACCTTACAGTCCTCAGGACCCCACACTGAGTTTAACAATTTCAGAGCAAGATCACCTCCCCCATGTTTATCACCCATTCTCACACCTCCAGGTCCTGTTCCTTCTGGGTTCCTCCTAGCACACCCATTCTCAATTGTTCACAGTTGCTGTTATCATCTGTTCAGCACTTTTTTCTTCTGTGGCTTACTATCTGCAATCCTAATGTCTACTTCCTGTTTTTTCTCGTTCTCTAGGTACCATCTCCATCTATTAATCTCATTCCTTTCACTATCCCCTCCCCTCCCCAAAACCCCCACCAAACCTCAGCATTTGTCAGCAGCATAAATATCACTATTTCCCAGCTGCTTTAACTTTTTGATAAAAAGTCACTGGACTCAAAACATCAATTGTTTCTTCTCTCCACACTTGATGCCACACCTGCTGAGTTTCTCCAGCACTTTCTGTTTTTGTTTCTGCACCCACAGTTCTTTATTGTATTATAGGGTGACAAGCAATTTTCCCTAAAAAATATTCTTTTGGTGCCAGCTTATTCAATATAAAATACTTTTAAACTCCTTTGCATGGCTACACGGTATCTTACAGGTTATTGTGCACCCACTCACTCATGCAATAGCCAAGCAGAAACATGATGCTGGGTGAGAGGACTTGCTAAAAGTTAGCATACAGGCAGCACTGTCTGGCTGAAGTAACAAGCAGTGGGGCTGGATGAACACAGGAGGTCAAGCAGCATCACAGGAGCAGGAAAACTTGACGTTTCAGGCCTAAACCCTTCATCAGAAATGGGGGAGGGGAAGAGGGTTCTGAAATAAATAGGGAGAGAGGGGGAGGCGGATAGAGGATGGATAGAGGTCTGGTTTGCAGAAGGTATCGCCATCCAGTACAGCTTTGAAAAAATAAAGTCTGCAGACACCAATGTATAATGTCCCAAATCTCCAAGTGCAGCACCCTGTTGTTTTAATCTGTCCTATTGTCCTTGCCATAATTTCTAATTCTGGTAAATGATTCCAACCATTTAATATCATTTAAGTGAAAAGAATACTTAAAATATAATGGTTTTTGCAATTTTAATTGATCTCCCACGGTTCAATTGACCTGAGTTAAGCAAAAGTAGCACTCGAATTTTAATTTATAATTCAGACGATTTTTTTTGTACATTTCTGTTGATGGCTACCAGAAAGGAATTGGTACCTTTGGGGAAGGAGAAAAGATCAGAAAACCCAGAAGTGAGACGGAAATCTAACTAACTTCATTCCATCACATAATGTAGGGAGTTATTGATTTAGTGGTCCAATTTCTGCAACTTTCTCACCCCTACCTTCTGAAAGCTCTATATTCCTTTAATTTTGTTTTCTTAGACATCCCTCATTTCAATTGTTCCACTATTGGTGGCTATATTTTCAGACATCAAGGTCCTAAGCTTCAGAATTCCCTCTCCCAACCTTCAATCTTTCCTCCTTTAGGATAAGCCTTGAAATCTACCTTTAGTTAAAGCTTTTGGTCATCTGTCCAAATTCTTTCAATACTGACGCCATGTCAAAAACAATTTCCGTCCGATAAGAGTCCAGGAAGTGTGGCCACTATTGTTGGTTGTGGTGTGCTGGGTATAGGGTGGATGTTGGGTACAAGGTATGGTGTGCCAGGCAGGTCAAAGTACAGGGCAGGTGTACAGGGTATAAAGAAGGCATACAGGGTTCTGTAAGCTGTATGGATGCAGGGTGGGTTGTACAGATGTAGGACAGGTGGACAGGTGCAGAGCAGGTTTGGATGCAGAATAGGTGTACAGGATCCATTGTGAGTGTAAAGGGTGCAGTGTGAGTGTAAAGGGTGCAAGATATGTGTATGGGGGCTGCAGGGTGGGTTACAGGGAGCAGGGCAGGCGTAGGGGGTGCAGGGCAGGTGTAAGGGGTGCAGGGCATGTGTAAGGGTTGCAGGGAGGGTGTAGGGGAGCAGGTGGGTGTAGGGGGTGCAGGATGCCTGGGCAAGGTACAGGGCGGGTTTATGGGGCAGACTGAGTGCAGGAAGAGTGCACTCAGTGCAGAGCGGGTGTAGAGAGTGCAGGGTAGGGATGCAGTGTAGGATATATGGGTTGCAGGCTGTGAGCTGAATGATGTGTTGTGTGTGATCTTCTTTCTTCTATGGCTTCTGTTATTTAAATTATATACATCCAGTATCACAAACATCACAGTACTTGTAAATGGAAGTTTCTTTTAAACTAAATGAACAAAAGTCTTTTTTCAGAAAAGATTTTACGTCACAACACTGACCGACAATAAAACATTTGGAATTGCTGCTTATTTTTACACCTGTTCATAGCAAAATCGATAGAAACGTCATTTATGTCAAGTCAGCAAATAATATGTGAAGGGAAGAAAGCATGTACCTGTAATTTCGGAGTATGGGATTATTGCACACCAATCAAAAGCAGAAAACCCATTTATCTCACTCAGTGTCACAGCTTAACAGGACTGCATCACCATTTTTTCCCCAGCCGTGTGTGGGAGGAAACATTACAAGTTAGACAAAGGACACTCTCTGAGACACCCTTCTTCTTCTCTTGCCAAATCTGTGTTAAGCAAGTGATTTCCTGTTTAGCTAATAAGCAATGCTGTCTTCACAGTGAAGGTGCAGTGACTGGCAGTGTCACATGCATGTTTGACCACTCAGAAGTGGCATGGGTATGGTTATCATCTCTGTCAGAGTCTAGACAAGATTATTGAGCCTCACTGATTTTGACATTTTATTTATGCAAGTCTGACAGCAAATACAAGTGTATCACAGTCATTAGACACAGTACAGCAGTCTTATTTCTTGGTTTCCTGGATGTGTCTTTCAAGAAGGAGGAGGTGGAAAATACCAGGAGATGTCTCATGCAACAAAAGAACAAGAAGATGATTCAGCCCCAAAAGTCTCAAGTGGCCTAGGGGGTGACAGCAGATGACCCATAATATTCCAGCAAATGTAGGAAGGCAATGGGCATGGTGTCTCCAGTCATCCCACACATTTCCATCACAGCCACCATCTACTCTGCGAACAGGATATGGCAAGAATTAAAGGGGACCCGATGTGCAGGGATCAGAAATAAAGCTGGCAAAGTGGAGCTGGATCCATCAGGAACAGACACTGGACATCTGAAATAAATGCAGAATACTAGAAAAATTCATCAGGTTTGAAGCATCTGTGGAGAAAGAAACTAAAGTCAATCAGTTCTGACCTTTTGTCAGAACTGGAAGCTGTTAAGAGTTGAGAGGAGTATAAACAAATGTGAAATGAGTTTGTGCTCATAATGTACAGAGACTGAGATTTGTTAGGGAGAGTCGGAGGCAAATTCCAGTGTAAGTATCAAACAATTAAGAGGAATGGACACATTTGGGACTTGATTTGATTTGATTTATTATTGCCATATGTATCTAGGTATGGTAAGAAGTTTTGTTTTCCAAGCAGAACAGACAGATCATAGTGTACAAAGATCATAGGATGATAGAACACAGTGAGGAATACAAAGTTACAGCTGCAAAGTTTCAGAGGTCTATTCATAAGTCAATAAAAGCAGTGAAGAATCTGTTCTTGAACTTGTCGGTATGTGTTGAAGCTTTTGTATTTTCTACCTGACAGAAGAGGTTGGAAGAGATTATAACCAGGGTGGGAGGGGGCTTTGATGATATTGGCTGCCTTTCCAAGGCAGTGAGAAGTGTAGGTGGTGTCAGTAGATTGAGGGTTAGCTTGCGTGATGGTCTGGGCTGTGTTCACAACTCTCTCTAGTTTCTTAACGGTCCTGGGCAGGGCAGTTGCCATACCAAGCCATGACGCATCCAGATAGAATGCTTCCTATGGTGCATCTATAAAAGCTGTTGAGAGTCGTTATAGACATGCCAAATTTCCCTAGCGTCCTGAGAAGGAGAGGCATTGTTGTGCTATCTTGACCAACGCATCAATGTGAGTGGTCCAAGACGGATTGTTGGTGATTGTCACTCCTAGGAATTTCATACCCATCTCCATCTCAACTCCATTGATGTAGATAGGAGCATGTCCTCCTCCTTGCTTCCTGAAGTTGATGATCAGGTCTTTAGTTTTGCTGACGTTGAGGGATAGATTGTTATCTTTACACTATGACACTATGCATTCTATCTCTTTCTTGTATTCTGTCTCATCATTGTATGGTATCCAGCAGACAATGGTGGTGTCATCAGCAAACTTGTAAATGGAGTTTGGGTGAAATTTGGCCACACAGTCATGAGTGCACAGGCAGTATAGTAAGGGGTTGATTGTGCAGTCTTGCGGGGTGCTGGTATTAAGAACATAAGAAATAGGAGCAGGGGTAGGCCATCTGGCCCCTTGAGCCTCTCCGCCATTCAATAAGATCATGGCTGATCTTTTCGTGGACTAAGCTCTGCTTACTTGCTCACTAACCATAACCCTTAATTCCTTTACTGTACAAAAGTCTATCTTTGCCTTAAAAATACTCAACAAGGTAGCTTTAGTTGCTTCACTGGGCAGGGAATTCCACAGATTCACAACCCTTTGGGTGAAGAAGTTCCTTCTCAACTTAATCCTAAATCTGCTAAATCTAAATCTGTTCCCCCTTATTTTGAGGCTTAGTTGCCCTCTTAGTTCTAGTTTCACCCACCAGTAGAAACAACCTCCCTGCTTCTACCTTATCTATTGCCTTCATAATTTTATAAGTGTCAATAAGATCCCCTCTCATTCTTCTAAATTTCAATGATTATAGTCCCAGTCTACTCAATCTCTCCTCATAAGCCAATCCTCTCAACTCCAGAATCAACCTAGTGAAGCTCCTCTGTACCCCCTCCACTGCCAGTGCATCCTTTCTCAAGTAAGGAGACCAAAACTGTACACAATACTCTAGGTGTGGCCTCCCACCACCCTATACAGCTGCAGCATAACCTCCCTGTTTTTAAACTCCATCCCTCTAGCAATGAAGGACAATATTCCATTTGCCTTCTTAATTACCTGCTGCACCTGCAAACCAACGTTTTGTGATTAATGCACAAGGACACCCAGATCCCTCTGCACGGCAGCATGCTGCAATTTTTCACTGTTTATGTTATAGTCCATTTTGCTGTTATTCCTACCAAAATGGATGACTTCACATTTACCAACATTGTACTCCATCTTCCACACACTTAACCTATCTATATCCATCTGCAGATTTTTGGTGTCCTCTGCACACTTTGCACTACCACTCTTCTTAGTGTCATCTGCAAACTTTGATACACTACAGTTGATCCTCAACTTCAATCATCTTTGGAAATTGTTGATAATTGTGGGCCTGACACATCCCTGAGACACACCACTAGCCACTGATCGCCAAGCAGAAAACAATTTATTTATCCCCATTCTTGCTTCCTGTTAGTTAACCAATCTCCTAACCATGCTAATACATTACTTGTAACACCGTGCACCTTTATCTTGTGCAGCAATCTTTTGTGAGGCACCTTGTTGGATGCCCTCTGGAAATCCAGATACACTGTTGTCCACCGCGCTTGTAATGTCCTCAAAGAATTCCAGTAAATTAGTTAAATATGTCCTACCATTCATGAACCCATGCTGCTTCTGTCCAACAGGACAATTTCTATCTAGGTGTCTTGCTGTTTCTTCATTGGTGATAGATTCAAGCATTTGCCCTACTACAGAAGTTGAGCTAATGGACCTATATTACCCACCTTTGGTCTACCTCCTTTTTTTAAACAATGGTGCCACATTTGCTGTTTTCCAATCTGCCGGAACAGCCCCAGAAGTCCACCAAATTCTGGTAAATTTCCACGAGCCCATTTGCTATTACCCCTGCCATCTCTCTTAGTAACCTGGGATGCATTCCATCAAGGCCAGGAGACTCGTTTACCTTCAGCCCCATTAGCTTACCGAACACTTCCTCTTCAGTAATAATTATCGTTTCTAGGTCCTCACCTGCTACAGTGTCCTTGTCATCAATTATTGGTATGGTATTTGCAGCAGCAGAGGGAGAGGCGACAGCGAGGACCAGGGGGCTGTCGGGAAGGTAAGTTTCCCTCTTAAAGGGCTTAGCTCGAGCGTCAGCAGCCTTCATTTGCAGCAGCAGACGGAGAGACGACAGTGAGGACCAGGGGGCTGTCAGGAAGGTAAGTTTCCCTCTTAAAGGGCTTACCTCGAGCGTCAGCGGCCTTCATTTGCAGCAGAAAAGGGAGAGGTGATAGCGAGGACCAGGGGGCTGTCGGGAAGATATTTGGGCAGCGGCTGAACCCGAGACACTACACATGTAGTGTCTCCCACCCGCCGTCCTCCTCTAACCAAAAAAAAAAGGACTCTGTGGTGTGTTGGTAAGGTAAGGGTTTTTTTTCTATTTCTTCTGTATCGTGTAATTGGTTAAAAATTTACTTTCTTTTTTATTTATCTATTAATTGGTTATTTGAAAAAGACCATAGCAGAGAAGTATTAGAAAGTATTTAATTCATAAATTTATATGAAGTAATAAAGTAATTAACTAAGTAGAGATGGCTGGGCAGGTGATGTGCTGTAGCTGTATGATGTGGGAGCTGGCTGATCCCATTGTGAACGGCAGTGACCACATCTGCAGCAAGTGTTGGTTGCTGGAAGAACTCCAGCTCAGAGTTGAAGATCTGGAATCTGAGCTTCAAACACTGCGGCACATCCGGGAGGGGGAGAGTTACCTGGACGCTTTGTTTCAGGAGGCAGTCACACCTGGTAGATTAAGTAATTCACATTCAGTTAGTGATCAGGACAACAGGGTGTGACTGCAAGTGAGGCAGGTAGGGGGATCCTGAGTTCAGGAGTGGAGGATCCTCAGTTTTTGACCTTATCTAACAGGTACGAGATACTTGCTCCCTGTGTGGGTGAGGAAAAGAGCTGTGGGGAGGATGAGCCAGCTCACCATGGCACCATGGTGCAGAAGACCATTCAAGAGGGGGGAGCAAAAAGACAAGTGGTAGTTATAGGAGATTCTATAGTTAGGGGGATAGATAGTATCCTTTGCAAGCCGGATCGGGAGTCCTACATGGTGTGTTGCCTGCCAGGTGCCAGGGTGCAGGACATCTCTGACCGGCTTGAAAGGATATTGGAGCGGGAGGGGGAGGATCCAGTTGTTGTGGTGCACGTTGGGACTAACAACATAGGCAAGGCTAGGATGGAGGACCTGTTTGGGGATTATCAAGCACGAGGAACAAAATTAAGGAACAGGTCCTCGAGGGTCATAGTCTCCGGATTACTGCCCGAGTCACGTGCAAATTGGCTTAGGGATAAGAAAATTAAGGAAGTAAAAACGTGGCTAACGGAGTGGTGTGGGAAAGAGGGGTTCCATTTCATGGGGCATTGGCATCAGTTTTGGAACCGGGGTGGGATCTGTACCGATGGGACGGTCTCCACCTGAACCGATCTGGAACCAGTGTTCTGGCGAAAAGGATAAATAGGGTGGTCACTAGGACTTTAAACTAGTGGGTCGGGGGGAAGGGAAAGGGAAAACGACAGGGAGTATGATGGTAAATAAAAAGGTAAGCAGCAGGTTAGCATGCGTGCAGGAGGGTTTAAGTTCAAGGCAGACTATGAAAGAAGCAAAAAGGAAGGATAACTCAAGAGATATTATTAGAGATGTTGGAAATCATGAGGGTAAGAAAGCTAGCATAAAGGCACTTTACCTGAATGCTCGTAGCATTCGTAACAAGGTTGATGAGTTAACAGCACAAATCATCGCGAATGAATATGATTTGGTAGCCATTACGGAGACATGGTTACAAGATGGTCATGACTGGGAGTTAAATATCCAGGGGTACTAGACTATTCGGAAGGACAGACAGGAAGGTAAGGGAGGTGGTGTAGCTCTGATATTCAAGGATGACATCAGGGCGGTGCTGAGAGATTATATAGGTTCTATGGAGAATGAGGTTGAACCGATTTGGGTGGAAATTAGAAATTCTAAGAGGAAAACGTCACTGATAGGTGTAGTCTATAGGCCACCAAATAATAACATCACATTGGGGCGGGCAATAAACAAAGAAATAACTAATGCCTATAAAAATGGGACAGCAATTATCATGGGGGATTTTAATCTACATGTAGATTGGTCAAACCAGCTCAGTCAGGGTAGCCTTGAGGAGGAGTTCTCTTGAACAGTATGTAATGGAACCGACGAGGGAGCAAGCTATCCTAGATCTGGTCCTGTGTAATGAGACAGGAATAATTAATGACCTCATAGTTAGGGATCCTCTTGGAAGGAGTGATCACAGTATAGTTGAATTTAGAATACAGATGGAGAGTGTGAAGATAAAATCCAATACCAGGGTCCTGTGCTTGAACAAGGGGGACTACAATAGAATGAGGGAGGACTTGGCTAAAGTAGACAGGAAACAAAGATTTTATGGTGGGACAATTAACGAGCAGTGGAGGACTTTCAAAGCAATTTTTCAAAGTGCTCAGCAAAAGTATATTCCAGTGAAAAGGAAGGACTGTAAGATAAGGGGTAATCTGCCATGGTGTCTAAGGAAATAAGGGAGCCTATCAAATTGAAACAGAAGGCATACAAAGTGGCCAAAAACAGCATGAAACTAGAAGATTGGGAAAACTTTAAAGGTCAACAGAAAGCCACAAAATGAGCTATAAAGAAAAGTAAGATAGAACATGAGAAAAAACTAGTACAGAATATAAAGACAGATAGCAAAAGTTTCTATAAATATATAAAACGAAAAAGAGTGGCTAAAGTAAACGTTGGCCCTTTAGAGGATGAGAAGGGGAATTTAGTTATGGGATATGATGAAATGGCCGAGGCATTGAACAGGTATTTTGCATCGGTCTTCATAGTGGAGGACACTAATAACATGCCAGTAATTGACAAAGAGACGAAGGTAGGTGAGGACCTGGAAACAATCATTATTATGGAAGAGGTAGTGTTGGACAAGCTAATGGAGCTAAGGATTGATAAGTCTCCTGGCCTTGATGGAATGCATCCCAGGGTACTAAAAGATATGGCGGGAGAAATAGCAGGTGCACTGGCAGTAATTTTCCAAAATTCGCTGGACTCTGGGGCACTCCCAGCAGATTGGAAAACAGCAAATGTGATGCCACTGTTTAAAAAAGGAGGTTGACAAAAGATGGGGAATTATAGACTGGTTAGCTTAATCTCTGTAGTGGGGAAGATGCTTGAGTCTATTACCAAGGAAGAAATAGCACGGCATCTCGATCGAAATTGTCCCGTTGGGCAGACGCAGCATGGATTCATGAAGGGCAGGTCATGCTTGACAAATTTTTTTGGAATTCTATGAAGGCATTACGAGCAAGGTGGACAATGGGGACCCAGTGGATGTGGTGTACCTGGATTTCCAAAAGGCCTTCGACAAGGTGCCGCACAAGAGGCTGCTGCATAAGGTAAGGATGCATGGCATTAGGGGTAAAGTATTAGCATGGATAGAGGATTGGTTGACTAACAGGAAGCAAAGAGTGGGGATAAATGAGTGCTATTCTGGCTGGCACTCAGTGACTAGTGGTGTGCCTCAGGGATCGGTGTTGGGACCGCAATTATTTACAATTTATATTGATGATTTGGAGTTGGGGACCACGTGCAGGGTGTCAAAGTTTGCAGATGACACTAAGATGAGTGGCAGAGCAAAGTGTGCAGAGGACTGTGAAACCGTGCAGAGGAACATAGATACATTGAGTGAGTGGGCAAAGGTCTGGCAGATGGAATACAATGTAACTCAATGTGAAGTCATACATTTTGGTAGGAGTAATAGTAAAAAGGATTATTACTTGAATGGTAAAAAGTTGCAGCATGCTGCTACGCAGAGGGACCTGGGTGTCCTTGTGCATGAATCACAGAATGTTGGTCTGCAGGTACAACAAGTAATTAGGAAGGCAAATGGAATTTTGTCCTTCATTGCTAAAGGGATTGAGTTTAAAGGAAAAGAGGTTATGTTGCAGCTGTACAAGGTGCTGATGAAGCCACACCTGGAGTACTGTGTGCAGTTTTGGTCTCCTCACTTGAAAAAGGATGTACTGGCACTGGAGGGGGTGCAGATGATGTTCACTAGGTTGATTCCAGAGTTGAGGGGGGTTGGTTTATGAGGAGAGACTGAGTGGATTGGGATTATATTCATCAGAATTCAGAAGATTGAGGGGGGAATCTTATAGAAACATATAAAATTATGAAGGGAATAGATAAGATAGAAGTAGAGAGAATGTTTCCACTGGCAGGTGAAGCTAGGACAAGAGGGCATGGCCTCAAGATTAGGGGGAGCAGATTTAGGACCAAATTGAGAGGGTTGTTAATCTATGGAATTCCTTGCCCAGTGAAGTAGTTGATGCTACTTCAGTAAACGTTTTTAAAGCTAAGGTAGATTTTTTTTGAACAATAGAGGAATTAAGGGATACAGTGAGAGCGCAGGTAAGTGGATCCGAGTCCACAAAAAGATCAGCCATGATCTTATTGAAAGGCAGAGCAGGCTTGAAGGGCCGGACGGCCTACTCCTGCTCCTAGTTCTTATGTTCTTATGTTCTTATTTGCATCTTCCGCTGTGAAGACCGACACAAAATACCTGTTTAATGCCTCAGCTATTTCCTGTGGAAACGGCTGTATCCGAGGCTGTCGGGACAGGTGACACCATTTTGCTGTGCCAAAAACATTGAGCACATTGAGGAGGGGTGTAATTTTGTCCACTATTCTGCTCTGCTTCACCTTGTAGCCCATTATGTCATGTAGGCCTTGCCACAGATGGCGGGTGTCCACCCATGGTAGAGTAGCTGCCATGAATTACTGCTTCACATTTGATAAAACCAGTAAAATCAACAGTAGAGATAGAACAGTAGTCAAGATTGTTCACTCAGATTTGCTGACTAATGGAAATGCATCTGGAGCAATTGAAACTTGCACAATAGAAACAGTCGTGTAATTTGTTTCACTTGCTTCCATATAACTCCCAGGGACAAATACTGGGTGCATCGTGTACAATACTCCGTATTACGGGGCACATTAGGGGCATTTAAACAGTCCTTGGATAAGCATATGGATGATGATGGGATAGTGTAGGGGGATGGGCTTAGATTAGTTCACAGGTCGGAGCAACATCGAGGGCCGAAGGGCCTGTTCTGCGCTGTATTGTTCTATGTTCTATGGTGTGGCACATTGATCCCATGCAGTCCCATTCCGTTATGAGGGGTTTATCCCAGGTCACTGAATTCAGGAGACAAGAAGAGGATGTTGGTGGTGAAGTAACTCCACAGAGGCCAGTATCCCATCACCAAGTCATCCTTTAGTTACAAGTGGAGAGTCTTCGATGCTGATCCGACTTCCTCAGATCTAGCTCCCAGAGAACACAGAACCTTGGACACTCATGCTTATATCTGTCAGCCAGCGGTCCTTGATTGGAACCAGATTAACAGCCCCAATCAGAGAACTCATATTCTATGAGGTCCACCTGGCTGACCTTGCTAAAACCACTACATCCCACGTGGTCCACATGCTTGTTCAGGACCATTGCATTCATCCGAGTTTTATACATCACTGGACTTGACCTCATGTTGACCACACCTCTTACCCACGCAGGGCCATTCTTGTGGCTCCTACACCAAATTTTATCCCCTGAAGTATACTGTCTCTCCCACTGAGCGGTGTCTTGTATCCGACACTGGCATTCCTGATGCTGTTTCACTCTGCCCGCTAGGTCCAGGAGGATCAGATATAAACTGACACGGAGTCTTTTCCCCAATAGCAACTCTATTGGAGCTGGTCTGATAATCAAACAGGAATTGGGACAGTTTGGTATCTAGTAAACCTATAGGCTGTCTTTTTTTAAGCCACCCTGCAAAGTTTGGACTGCTGTTTCTGCCAGACCATTGGATGATGGATGGTATGGAGCTGTCCTTATATGACGAATACCGTTCCACTTTACGAAATACTCAAATTCCCTGCTGACAAACGCTGGTCTGTTATCTGTGACCAACACTTCTGAGAGTCTCTATATTGCAAAAGATGCACGTAATTTTTCTGTCACTGACCTCGCGTTTGGAGAATAAACTCTATGTATGTCCAGCCACTTTCAGTGGGTGTCCACAAAGACTAAGAACGTTGAGCCCATGAAAGATAGTGCATAGTTGCCATGTAACCAAGTTCAGGATTTATCCAGCCATTCCCACGAATGTAGGGGAGTTGCTGGTATAATTTTTGCACTTGTTGAAACTCTGGGCACTGCCCCACCAACACAGCTATGTCTGCATCCAATCTGGCTATCACACATAATCTCTCGCCAATATCCTCACTTTGGAAACCCCTGGATGACCCTGATGGAGTTCAGCCAGTATCTGGCAGCAACCTTTACTCGGGACAATCACTCTTGCTCCCCATAGTAATATGACATCCTTGACTGTGATCTGGGCCTTCTGGGTCCAAAAAGATTGCAATTCTGGTTGTGACAGCTCTTTGGTTTCCCCCATCACCATGCAGGACCGGATCTCTGTGCATCCATAGTCTGATGTTGTTTGTGGTGACTGGAAAGGTGTCCATAAGATTTAAAACCAACATGGACTCTTCCAGTGGCAGTACCACCCAGCAGTGTATCTGCCAGCAGGAGGCAGCTCAATACATCCGCATTTGTTACTTGGCCTCCTGGTCAGTGTTGCAACTTGTAATTAGACACACTTGGTAGAAGAGCCCACCGCTGAATTCAGCCTGAAGTTACGAGCAGCACTGCCTTGTCCTATTTATGTAGACCTAGCAGGGATTTGTGGTCCGTAATGGTATTGGTAGAACCTCCTGACTCCAAACATGACAGCCAAACCTTCCTTCTCTACCTGGGTGTATATATGCTCTGTATTAGCCAAAGTTGTGGATGCATGGGCTATTGAGCCTTCCTCTCTATTGGGCCACCTATGAGTTAATACTACCCCGATGTCATACAGGAAGGCGTCACATGTCAATACCAGATCTTGCTTGGGATCATAGTGTGCCAACACCTTACAGAATGACAGCTGCTTCTTCACTTCCCTGAAAACTGTAGCTTGGTTATACGACCATTTCCAAAGCTGACTCTTTTTTAAGAGTTGATGCAAAGGTGCCAGGATGGATGCCAGGTTATGTATGAACTTTCCATAATAGTTCACCAGCTCAAGGAAAGACCTAAGCTTAGGTTCAAACATAGGAGCCAGGGCACTTTTGATCGCCCTCACTTTATCTTCCAATGGGTGTAACCCGGTCTTGTCAACTCTGTAGCCCGAGAAGGTCTCTTGGGGGGCCTGTAACACACATTTTTCTCTTCTAAGGTATATGCCCACCTAGGAGAAACACTAAAGGACTACGTGCAAGTTCTCTGAGTGCTCCTTATTGGTCTTCACTCTCATTACCATGTCATTTAGATAAATGGCAACATGGGATAAACTTGTAAAATGTTCTCCATCGTCCGCTGAAAATTGCATAGGCTGATGATACCCCAAATGGCAATCTCAACTGTTGGTACAAATCCTTATGGGTATTAATTGTAGCATACAACTGGAAAGCCTCATCTAATCGCAATTGCTTGGCTCATGTCCAGCTTTGTGAAGGACAGCCCACCTGCCAGCTTTGTGTACAAATCCTCTATGGGAGGGAGTGGGTATTTATCCAGCTGTGAGAAGCAGTTTACCATTTGTTTAAAATCCACACAAAGGCAAACCGACCTGTCGGGCTTCACAATCGGTATGACCGGTGCTGCCCATTTCCACAAACTGGACTGGTCTGATGATTCCTTTGCTTTCCAGCCTTCTGATTGCTACTTTTACTTTTACCCATAAGGCAAATGGCACTGGGTGGGCCTTGCAGAATCGTGGAATTGCTTCCTGCTCAACATGCAAGATGGCCTTGGTTCCTTTAATAGTCCTTAGACCTTCCTAAAAAAGACTTCTGGGTGTTTAATTAGGTCATTACTCAGGCAAAATATTCATTTAATATCTCTCCCATCTCCTGAGGTTCAACACAAAGACAATTCTTTGATATTTAAGGGGCCCTACCCTCTGTTTAGTTGCTCTCTTGCCCTTAATGCAGTTGTAGAATCTCTTTGGATTATCCATAATCTTATTTGCCAAGGCTATCTTATATCCTCTCTTAGCCTTCCTGATCTCCCTCTTAAGAATGCCTCTACACCTTTTATACTGTTCAAGAGATTCATTTGAATTCAATTAACTTTTTTTATTTATTCATTTGTGGGATGCGGGCATCACTGGCTGCCTAGCATTTATTGCCCGTTCCTACCTGCCCTTGAGAAGATGGTATTGAGCTGCCCTCTTGAACCGCTGCAGTCCACCTGCTGTGGGTTGACCCACAATCCCACTAGGATGGGAGTTCTAGGATATTGACCCAGCGACAGTGAAGGATCGACGATATATTTCCAAGTCAGGAATACCTGGTGTGTGGCTTGGAGGGAAACTTGAAGGTGGTCGTTTTTCCATATATCTGCTGCCCTTGTTCTCCTAGATGGAAGTGGTCATATATTTGGAAGGTGCTGACTGAGGATCTTTGGTGAATTTCTGCCGAGCGTCTTGTAGGTAGTACACACTGCTGCTACTGAGCATCAGTGATGGAGGGAGTGGATGTTTCTGGATGTAGTGCCAATCAAGCGGCTGCTTTATCCTGGATGGTGTCAAGCTTCTTGAGTGTTGTTGGGGTTGCACTCATCCAGGCAAGTGGGCAGTATTCCTGACTTGTGTCTTGTGGATGATGGACAGGCTTTGAGGAGTCAGGAGGTGAGTTAGTCACTGCAGTATTCCTAGCCTCTGACCTGCTCTTGTAGCCACTGTATTAATATTGTGAGTCCAGTTGAGTTTCTGATCAATGATAAACCCCAGCATGTTGATAGGGGAGGATTCAGTGATGGTAACACAATGGGTTGTAAAGGGCCAGTGGTCAGGTTGTCTCTCATTAGTGAGGGCCATAGCCTGGCATTCATGTGGCACAAATGTTACTTGTCACTTGTCAGCACAAGCCTGGATATTATCCAGATCTTGTTGCATTTGAACATGGACTGCTTCATTATCTGACGAGTCACACATAGCCCTGAACATTGTGCAATCATCATCGAACATTCCACTTGCGACCATGTGATGGAGAGAAGGTCATTGATTAAGCAGCTGAAGATGGTTGGCCTGAGGACAGTGCCCTGAGGAACTCCTGCAGGGATGTCCTGAAAGAACCATGACCATCTTCCTATATGTCAGGTATGAATCCAAACATCGAAGAGTTTGCCCCCTGATACCCATTGATTCCAGTTTTGCTACGGCTCCTTAATGCCACACTGAGCCTTGATGTCAAGGGCTGTTACTGTTACCTCACCTCTGGAATTCAGCTCTTATGTCTATGTTTGAACCAAGACTGTAATGATAGAATCCCTACAATGTGGAAGCAGGCCTTTTGGCCATCAAATCCACACTGACCCTTAGATTTAGATTGGCCAATCCACCTAACCTGCACATCTCTGGACTGTGGGAGGAAAACAAAGTACCTGGAGGAAACCCACGCAAACATGGGGAAAACATGCAAACTCCACACAGGCAATCACCTCAGGATAGAATTGAACCTGGGTCCCTGGCACTGTGAGGCAGTAGTGCTAACCACTGAGCCACCGTGCTGCCCAGTTGTTTACATGTAATATATGATCCCTTTTTATTCTTGACTAGAACCTCAATCTCTTTATTCATCCATTGTTTTCTAATTGTACCAATCTTACCTTGCACCCTAACAGGAACATAATGACTCTGATCAGCTACCTGGAGAGTTAATTGCTGATTGTTTACAAAATTGAGCGTTATGATATGGAAACAAATGGTCAGGGGAACTAGCAGATTGAATTCAGAGAAGAAATCTTCCCGGTAGAAGTACAGATTTTATTTTGCAGAAGACTCCAACCGAGGAGAATGAGAAAGCAATCTCCAGGACATCAGGGCTGAAAAGAAGTCTCAATCTGTTTCAGCTGTCTAAAGAGGAGGGCTGATAGAGCCAATGATTTATTGAGTCATAGAGAGACTCATAGAGTCAGAACATAGAGCATAGAACATTACAGCGCAGTACAGGCCCTTCGGCCCTCGATGTTGCACCGACCTGTGAAACCGATCTGAAGCCCATCTAACCTACACTATTCCATTATCATCCATATGTATACCCAACGACCATTTAAATGCCCTTGAAGTTGGCGAGTCTACAACTGCTGCAGGCAAGGCATTCCGTGTCCTTACTACTGTCTGAGTAAAGAATCTACCTCTGACATCTGTCCTAGATCTATCACCCCTCAATTTAAGCTATGTCCCCTCATGTGAGCCGTCACTATCTGAGGAAAAAGGCTCTCACAGTCCACCCTATCCAATCCTCTGATCAACTTGTATGTCTCTATTAAGTCACCTCTTAACCTTCTTCTCGCTAACGAAAACAGCCTCAAGTCCCTCAACCATTCCTCATAAGACCTTCCCTCCATACCAGGCAACGTCCTGGTAAATCTCCTCTGCACCCTTTCCAATGCTTCCACATCCTTCCTATAATGCGGCGACCAGAACTGTACGCAATACTCCAAGTGCAGCTGCATCAGAGTTTTGTACAGCTGCAACATGACCTCACAGCTCCGAAACTCAATCCCTCTACCAATAAAACCTAACACACCGTACGCCTTCTTAACAACCCTATCAACCTGGGTGGCAACTTTCAGGGAACTATGCACATGGACACCGAGATCTCTCTGCTGGTCCACCAAGAATCTTACCATTAGCCCGGTACTCTGTATTCCTGTTACTCCTTCCAAAGTGAATCACCTCACACTTTTCCGCATTAAACTCCATTTGCCACCTCTCAGCCCAGCTCTGCAGCTTATCCATGTCCCTCTGTAACCTGCAACATCCTTCCGCACTATCCACAACTCCACCGACTTTACTATCATCTGCAAATTTATTAACCCATCCTTCTACGCCCTCATCCAGGTCATTTATAAAAATGACAAACAGCAGTGGCCCCAAAACAGATCCTTGCGGTACACCACTAGTAACTGAACTCCAGGATGAACATTTCCCATCAACCACCACCCTCTGTCTTCTCCCAGCTAGCCAATTTCTGATCCAAACCGCTAAATCACCCTCAATCCCATACCTCCGAATTTTCTGCAAAAGCTTACCATGGGAACCTTATCAAACGCTTTACTGAAATCCATATACACCACATCGACCGCTTTACCCTCATCCACCTGTTCAGTCACCTTCTCAAAGAACTCAATGAGGTTTGTGAGGCATGACCTACCCTTCACAAAACCGTGTTGACTATCCCTAATCAATTTATTCCTTTTCAGATGATTATAAATCCTATCTCTTATAATCCTTTCCAACACTTTACCCACAACCGAAGTAAGGCTCACTGGTCTATAATTACCAGGGTTGTCTCTACTCCCCTTCTTGAACAAGGGGACAACATTTGCTATCCTCCAGTCTTCTGGCACTATTCCTGTAGACAATGACGACATAAAGATCAAAGCCAAAGGCTCTGCAATCTCCTCCCTAGCTTCCCAGAGAATCCTAGGATAGATCCCATCCGGCCCAGGGGACTTATCTATTCTCACACTTTCCAGAATTGCTAACACCTCCTCCTTATGAACCTCAATCCCGTCTAGTCTAATAGCCTGTATCTCAGTATTCTCTCCACAACAATGTCTTTTTCATGTGTGAATACTGATGAAAAATACTCATTTAGCACCTCTCCTAACTCTTCGGACTCCACGCACAACTTCCCACTACTGTCCTTGACTGGCCCTAATCTTACTCTAGTCGTTCTTTTATTCCTGACATAACTATAGAAAGCTTTAGGGTTTTCCTTGATCCTACTTGCCAAAGACTTCTCATGTCCCCCTCCTGGCTCTTCTTAGCTCTCTCTTTAGGTCCTTCCTGGCTAACTTGTAACTCTCAAGCGCCCTAACTAAGCCTTCACACTTCATCTTTACATAAGCCTCCTTCTTCCTCTTGACAAGAGATTCAACTCCTTTAGTTCTTTAGTTCTACAGCATGGAGACAGGCTCTTCGGCCAAAACTGCTCCATACCGACCAAAATTTTCATCCCTGCTAACCCCATTCCCCTCCACTTGGCCCATATCCTTCTAAACCTTTCCTATCCATGTATTCATCCAAATCTTGTTAATGTACGCACCTCAACCACTGCCACTGGCAGCTCATTCCTTATGTATATCACCCTCTATGTAAAAAAGTTGCCCCTCAGGTTCCCATGTGTTCTTTCCCTTATCTTAAACTGATGCCCTCTAGTCCTCGATTCCTTAACCCTGGGAAAAAGACTGAGTGCTTCCCCCTATCCATGCCTCTCATGATCTTATACACTTCTATAAGATCCCCCCTCAGTCTCCTACAGTCTAAATAAAAAGTCCTTTCTTGTCCAACCTCTCCCTTAACTCAGTCCCTTGAGTCCTGGCAACATCCTTGTACATTTCTCTGCACTCTTTCCAGTTTAATAACATTCTTCCTATAGCAAGGTGACCAAAACTGAACACAATACTTTAAATATGGCCTCAACAACATCATGTACAACTGCAACATAACTTCCCAACTTCTACATTCAACATCCTGAGTGATGAAGGCCAGTGTGCCAAAAGCCTTATTCACTGCCCTGTCTACCTGTGACTTCATTTTCAGGGAACTGTGCACCTGAACTCCAAGTTCTCTCTGTTCCACTACACTCCTTAAAGCCCTACCATTCACCATGAAACTCCTACCTTGATTTGACTTTCCAAAATGCAATACCTCACACTTAATTATATTAAACTCCATTTGCCATTTCTCGGCTGACTTCCACAGCTGCATAAGATCTTGCCGCAATTTCTGTTAACCTTCCTCACTGTCCACAATACCGCCCATTTTAGTGTCAGCCGCAAACTTACTGATCATGCCCTGTACATTCTCATCCAAATCATTGACATAGATAACAAAGAGCAATGGACCCAGCACTGATCCCTGAGGCACACCACAAGTCAAAGGCCTCATGTCTGACAAGCATCCTTCCACTATTACTCTCTGCTTCCTACCATCGAGTCAATTGTGTATCCAGTTTGCCAGCTGTCCCTGGATTCCATGCAATCTAACCTCCCAGAGTATCCTACCATGTGGAATCTTATCAAAGGCCTTGCTGAAATCCGTACAGACTATGTGTATCACCCTGCCCTCATCAACCTTCATGGTCACTTCATCAAAGAACTCTAACAGATTTATAAGGCATGATCTCCCATGCACAAAGCCATGCTGACTACTCCTAATCAAACCCTGTCTTTCCAAATGCATGTATACCTTATCCCTCAGAATCTTCTCAAGTAACTTACCTACCACAGATTTTTTCTGATGAAGGGTTCAGGCCCGAAACGTCAAGTTTTCCTGCTCCTATGATGCTGCTTGACCTGCTGTGTTCATCCAGCCCCATGCTTGTTACCTACCACAGATGTTAAGATTACTGGTCTATAGTTCCCAGATTTTTCTTTGAAGCCCTTCTTGAATAAGGGCACAACATTTGCTACCCTCCAGTCTTCCAGGACCTCACCCATGGCTAACGAAGATGCAAATATATCAGCCAGGGCCCCTGCAATTTCTTCTCTACCCTCTTTCAAGATTCTTGAAAATATCTGGTCAGGAGCAAGAGATGTATCCACCTTCATACATTCTAATACTTTCAATACCTCTTCTACTGTGATATAGACTGTCCCCAAGATATCGCCACTAACTTCTCCAAGTCCCCAAGTCTGCGAGTCTTTCTCCATGGCAAACACAGAGGAGAAATATTCATTTAAACCTCATCCATCTCCGGCAGTTCCACACATACATGTCCACTTTGGTCCTTGAAGGGCCCTATTCTCTCTCTAGTTATTCTTTTACCTCTAATATATTTAAAGAATCTCTGGATTCACCCTGATCTTCTCAGCTCCTGATTTCCTTCTTCAGTAAACTCCAGTACCCTGAATATACCTCCAGGGATTCCCTTGATCCCAGCTGCCTGTTCCGGAGCCGTGCCTCCTTTTTTCCGGTCAAAGCCTCAATACTTCTTGTCATCCAGGGTTCCCTACTCCTGCTAACCTTGCCCTTCACCCTCACAGGAACATATGGACCTTGAGCTCTAGCTGTCGCACATTTAAAGGCCTCCCACTTGCAGGAGGTCCCTTTGCCTGCAAACACGCTACTCTAGTCAATCCCTGCAAGCTTCTGTCTAATTCCATCAAAATTTGCCTTGCCCCAGTTTAGGACTTGAACCTATGGACCAGTTTTGTCCCTCTCTATAACTATTCTAAAATTAATATAACTGTGGCAACTGGTCCCAAAGTGCTCCCCCACTGTGGCCTCAGCCACCTGTCCTGCTCATTTTCCAAGAGTAGGTCAGGTTTTGGCCCTTCCCAAGTAGGAACCTCTATATACTGCTTGAGGAAATTTTCCTGCATACATTGAACAAATTCCAACCCATCTAAGCCTTTAACACTACGGCAGTCCAAGTCTATGTTAGGAAAATTGAAATCTCTCACTATGCCAACCTTATTGCTGCTGCAAGTCTCCCCAGTCTTCCTGCATATTTGATCCTCTATTCCATTGACTATTTGGGAGCCTGTAGTACAACCCCAATAACATCACTGTCGCCTTCTTATTTCTTAGCTCCACCCACAAAGCCTCACTGGATGATCCCTTAGTTATTTCATCTCTAACTACTGCTGTGATACTCCTCTTAATCAAAAATGTAACTCCCCCTTCCTCCACCTCTGTCCCACCTAAAGCACCTGTACCCTGGCACATGAAGCTGCCAGTCCTGTCCCTCCCTTAGCCATGTTTCTGTAATGG
>JAHRHZ010000067.1:17243738-17279882 GCA_024137785.1 Ginglymostoma cirratum | reverse complement strand
CCATTACAGAAACATGGCTAAGGGAGGGACAGGACTGGCAGCTTCATATGCCAGGGTACAGGTGCTTTAGGTGGGACAGAGGTGGAGGAAGGGGGAGTTACATTTTTGATTAAGAGGAGTATCACAGCAGTAGTTAGAGATGAAATAACTAAGGGATCATCCAGTGAGGCTTTGTGGGTGGAGCTAAGAAATAAGAAGGCGACAGTGATGTTATTGGGGTTGTACTACAGGCTCCCAAATAGTCAATGGAATAGAGGATCAAATATGCAGGAAGACTGGGGAGACTTGCAGCAGCAATAAGGTTGGCATAGTGAGAGATTTCAATTTTCCTAACATAGACTTGGACTGCCGTAGTGTTAAAGGCTTAGATGGGTTGGAATTTGTTAAACGTATGCATTACGTTTTTTTTGTTTTTTTACCCCTACAAGCTTAATCCTATTAAAGCCTTTTCGGTACAGAAGGAAGTGTAAGTTCAAAACTCCAAGTAGACATCATCGAGCCAAGTCAAAGTGCGTGGAGTTTGTCAATTGTGTTGGTTCCAAAACCTGATGGTACTCAATGGTTCTGCGTGGATTATTGGAAGGTCAATGCCGTAACTAAATTGGACTCATACCCAATTCCAAGGCTGGAGGATTGTGTGGGATAAGTTGGACAAGCAACTTATATCACAAAGTTGGACTTACTCCATGGTTACTGGCAAGTACCTTTGTCAAGAGACAGTGAAAGAAGTTTCTGAAAGAAGTTCGCAAATGGGCTGTATCAATTTGAAGTAATGCCCTTTGGTATGAAGAATGCACCAGCCACATTTCAAAGACTTATGAACAGAGTTGTGGCAGGACTGACTAATTGTGCTACCCATATAGATGATGTCATGATCTTTAGTCATTCATGGAAGATCACATGGTTCATTTGGCAGAGCTCTCTGAAAGACTACAGGAGGCAAAACCGGTTATAAATTTAACAAAAACTGAATTCGTGAAGCAGAAGTGATGTTCTTGGGCCATAACATCGGACATGGAAGGATGGCTCCAAGGAACGTGAAGACGAAAGCCATTGAGGATTTTTCAAGACACTCCTTGAAGAAAGAGGTGCTTCAATTTTTGGGACTGAGTAGATTCTACTGGAAGTTTGTGTCAAACTTTAGTAGCATGGTGGCACCATTGATGGATTTACTAAAGAAGAACACAAAATTTTGGTGGACAGAACAATGCTAGGAGTCATTTGAGAATTTAAAAGTCATGTTAACCACCGCATCAATTTTAGCCATGCCAAATTTCTTGAAACCCTTTAAGATTGCCAGCAATTTAGGGGTTGGAGCTGTGTTGATGCAGGAAGATGATGGTGGAATTGAAAAGCCAAATGGTTATTTTTCAAAGAAACTCAATATTAACCAGAGAAAATACTCCACCATTGAAAAACAGTTATTGAGTTTGGTACTGGCCTTACAACATTTTGATGTTTATGTTACAAACAATATTTCAGAGACGGTTGTGTATACGGACCACAACTCTCTCATCTCTTTGGAAAGACTTAAGGACAAAAACACGAGACTATTTTGTTTGAGTCTTATGTTACAGGCTTTTAGTTTACAAAGTGTACATGTTGTGGGTCATAAGAATGTTATTGCAGATGCTTTATCACAGGTTTAAAAGAAAAAGAACCAATACGGTCCAACATTATATAACTATGCACAATTAGTATGAAATTTGTAACTTTAGATTGCTGATCTCTGTATTTAGCGATAGTGGTGTTAAGATTTAGGGGGAAAAAGTGAAGTCATGTTTTATAATAATGGTTCATTTTTTTCTTAAAGGGGAGATGTTAGAAAGTTGCATAGAATACTCATGAATTGAAAAACAGTGTGTGGTCCCTTTAAGGAACTGTGCTTTGTCTGTGCTTGGAGGTTTGCAAGCAGGTACACACAGAGAGGGCCCACATGGAAACATTTGTATCAAACAGCCAAGCAGCATTTTTACCAAGACAACAGTTATCAAATTTAGCCAATGAATTTAAACCAAATCCTTAGATACTAAAAACTTATCAAATTTAAGTCTGATAGTGTTGACAACATCGAACCAATCCTAAGTAAGAAATATTGTTGTGTCATCACGGATATAAAGATGAGGGCATTTGGAAAATCGGGGAGAGCCAACTGCCAAGAGACAACACCTTTTAGCTCTCAGAAAAAAAGCATCACCTAATTAAAAGGTACCATGGCATTTCTAGCTAAAAGTCCCCACAGAAGCAATTACAGAGAAAAACGATCCTGACAGTAGAATCAGCGGAAGAAAGACATTTGCGATGTGAGATCGACGAGAGAAAGGCTGCAGAAGGCAGAGTGTTCCAAAAGACAGTCTGTGTGAACTTGGAGAGATTAAGTTTTAACTTATCATTGTCTTATTAATTGGGCTTCTATAAGTGGGACTTGTGTTTATTTGAACAGCATTCCAGTAGAATTTAGACCAGTTAGAGAGTAGTTAGTACTTACGTGGGAATCGTTCGGTTTGTTAATAATTGTTAATTTGTTCATTGTTATGGTTAAATAAATAAACTGTTTCTTGTTATTTATAAAGGGGATCAGGGATTTTCTTTCTTTTAACCACTGTTTTAACAGATTACCAGGGGAAAAGTGAGCATCTCTGGTTGTTTTGGGGGTAATTATTAGAAGGGAACCTCTACTCCAATCATAACAGATTGAGGCTTGTATTTTGGTTTAATTATCGGAGGGGTCCAGCCATTCCTCCTCCGCAACATAATGCAGGTCAAAATATTGTCTTCAGAGCTTTAAACATGGTAGGAGCTGAGACTGAGCGCTGAAGAGCTATAAAATACAGTTACTGGCAGAGATACAAAGCTCAAAGTTATGGAAGTGCTACAAGCTACTGAAAGAAACTGTAAAAGATCAAGAAAATAGGCAACAGCTGAAAGACTGTGTAAGACACAATGGCTGCAACTTTTCCTGTTCTGGTTCTAGTTAAAATAAATGCAACAGAACTAGTAATGGAAACCTCAACCAGAATGGATAGAGGGGAATCAGTAGACATGTTGTGTTTATACTTCCAGAAAGCATTCGACGAGGTCTCTCATTAAAGGTTAATTCATAACAGCCAATGGTTTTGGAAGTAGTATTTTGTCATGGATAGAGAATTGGCTAATTGTCATGAAACCAGAGTGGCGATAAGGGATTTGTTTTCAGGTTAGCAGCCTACAACCAGTGGAGTCTCACAGGGATCAATGCTGGGACTATAATTTTTACTGTATATCAATGACTTGGATACTTGTGCATAAAACTAATTGACAGGTGCAGCAGGTAATCAGGAAGGCTCATGGAAGATGCAATTTCTTTCACACTCAAACTGGTCCAGCTCCCTCTTGAAGCCAGAGAGTCTGCTCCCAATATACCAGCTGGCAACAGAGATTCATTACTCGCTGAGAAAAGACAAATATCCTGGCATATTCTTGGTTTTACATAATTCAGTTCCTTGTCCTCCTAAATCTGTCAAACTGAATAGAATTCTACAATGTTAAATACTGATATGGTACTGATATCCCATTCCGCATGTGTGCAGCCAGGGGTCACACCAGTAGCATGGATTTATAGAATTGGCCCCTTTTACCAATTGCTGATGGTAACTGTCTGAGACATCTCTGAAAACATTGTATCAGATAGTTTTACGTAGCATTTGATTGTACTTATTCCCAAAGTTAAACAATGTAACATTGCTGAATAGGATATTTACAGGCCAAGAGAAATTCAGAGAAACAATATCTCGATATAAGTAAGCATAAATCAGAAATAATACCACAGCTTGATCTTTTGGTGTGATTTTGCCTTCAACAGGGTGGTTTTACCTGATGCATTGGGCGTGGATATCATAGTGTTGAAGAATGCAACAGCCAATGACTACATCTACCTATTATGTACAAGCATTACATTCCTCAGGAATTTAAGAGTTAGGGCTAATGTTAAACTATAAGATTACAACAGAGGACCATGCTTCCAATAGAGTGTGATGCTTCAAGTGATCCCAAGTAAGATGGAATATGAATATACTGTCAGGTGGCAGGCTATGATGCAGTGATGACATCTTCTGTATGTCTCTTAAAGGCATGCTGGCATACTCATCGTGAGCCATAATACTACATCCTCTTTCTTGCTCACAAATACAAATTTATCCCGAAGAAAGATACATGGTTGTACACAGGCACATATGGTCAATTTGATAATTGTACAAACAGACACAAAGTTTATTTTAGTTTATTTCAAATTTCAACATAATGCTTTGGAAATTTAACAAAATTGCCCTGATCCGGAGATCATATACACATCTGGAGAAGAATGTGTTTGTCTCTACTGCATTTGTTTGGCAACTTGGTTGCATTGTTGTTGATTGCTGTCACTCAACATCACTATATAATTTTATTTTTGGAGAGTTATTCCTCACTCCCTTGTACATGATGTAACAATGTTAAATGGGTCACTTCTGACCTAGAACACATTTTTGAAACTGCACTCATTGTTAGACACTAACCGTTCGGGACACTGAATAAACTGAAAGTGGCATTCATTGTGTCAATTCCCATTTGGCTTGTTGCATTGTTAAGTCGTAGAACAATGAGAAATTTAAAGAAGTAATCATAAGGATGTAATTTTCCCTGTGCACTATGAATTGGTCTGTTACTTTGGAGGAAAAAGGGGAGTGGCGGGAGAGATGCTCGCTATCACCAGACTGATAATGTAGAAGCCCAGACTAAAGATCTGAGGTCATAGAATCAAATTCTACCAAGGCAGCTGGTAAAATTTAAAGTCAATTAATAAATCTTGTGTCAGTGGCGACCATAAAACTACAACTAATTGTTGTAAAAATGCATCTGGTTCACTAACGTCCTTTTGGGAAAGGAAATCTGCTGTCCTTACCTGGTTTGGCCTACATGTGACTCCAGACACATAGCAATGCAGTTAATTCTCAACTGCCCTCTGATTGGTCCAACAAGCCACTTATTTCAAGGGCAAATAGGGATAGGCTACAAACACTGACCGTGCCGTAACATCCACATTCTATAAAATAACACAAAAAAAGGAGTGGATGAACATCAAGTAGATACAGAAGCTCCTTCTGCTGCTGGGATTATGTTTGGCAAGTCTCACCAGCGTGCATGAGTTGTTGAATATGCTGATTTCTCTCTGGCAAATACACAGATTCACAAGCTATCTGTGTTATGCTTTCAATATCCATATGTCCTTGATGTAAAATAGACATGATATATATGGGAATGGTTTTGCATTTGACACATGTTTGCCCTTGAAAATATCTTGTCTTGCTAAATCAAGTTCATTTCTGTGTGCCAAAATGAACAGATCTTTTCAGGTATGTCTTTAATGCTGTTAGGCCATCCTTACAGAACTTTCTTTTGCAACTGTTCACTGTAACTCTATCCTAAGTGTGACGACTCAACCGTGAAAACACAGACACACATCTTCAACTCTGAGGTCTACAACAGTGCTTACCAAACTTTTTCCCATTGTGACACCATATACCTTTTCTTGGTCCACTGGGGTTGTTGTCAAACAAGTTCATCTTTCAAAGGGTCGTCCATCTGGGAATTCACTATACCAGAGTGTAACGTATACTGGCACATTTACTAAAATTAAGGAGGGGGTAGACAGATTTTTAATTAGTAATGGGTTGAAAGGCTACGGGAAACGGGCAGGAAGTGGAGATGAGGTTGGGATGAGATCAGCCATGATCATTTAAATAACACAGTAGGCTCAAGGGGCTGAATTACCTACTTCTGCTCTTAGTTCCATTGTAAATTGAATTACTGATTGCCATACACTGATAAAAGATCCTCAGTTCAAACCAAAAATAAGCTGAATCTGAGTCTTTGGAAAGTGACCACAGTTCAGATTTTCAAGGTTTAAAAAGTAGTCAGAAATACTAATATTTAGAAACTATCAGTTCTGCAGAAACTTACCTGAGCAAGAGGGAGACAGACTTGCAGACCTTGGGGTTTTTCTCTTTCTAACCACTTGGGTCTGCGAAACAGAAATCTCGGTTCAGAAAGGGTTGCTTGGCAACAATTAGCACAGAGGCTCACATAGTTCAAAACCAGATTTTTCATCAATTAAGGACCATAAACCCCATCCTTTATGTTCGTTTGTTTGTCTTTTCTCCAAAATCACTTGACTTTCTGTAAACAGAAGGTAAACCACAGTACAATTAAACTGTTGACTTCATTTTCAAGAAACCACATGGTAAACCCTTCTCAATCCAGATAGTGTGCAACTACATCTTCCAGTTTTGACAGAGTCCATAAATACAAAAATGTATTCCCAACAACTGGTTTAAATATTAAGTGACACTAAGATGTGGTGGTATTGAAAGCTGGTAAGAACATGCCTGATTTTATTTTATTTTGAAATAAAAACCTCTCTGCTGTGGGCCATGCAGCAGTTCTATGCCTGAATCTTGGCAAATTAAAATATCCGAATGGTGGAAAGGACCATCTGACTGCCCCATAGGCCCCTGGGCTCTTCCACCTGTCCCCCAGATCTGCTCCACTAATACCCACTATTCTCACCAAACAGGGGAGATGTTTCAAAAGTTTTCTTGCAGCTCCACGCATTAATACATTCTAAGCAGAAACTTTAAGTTCCACTCAATTGACTTACCTTCTACGTTCCATGTTTTGAGAGGGTTGTGTGCGAGATAGCATGCACCCGTATGTGAAGTTGTATGTTGGTTTTATGAAGCAAACAGGGATCACAGTATGTCCAAAGCTCTGGTCTGCCTTTAAATCCTTATGAACTGTGCCTGCAAGGAGATGCTAGGTTTAACTACCAGAAAACACCAAAACTAATTTGAATGACTAGGGGCTACCAAATTGAAAACCCATGGGTTCCTGAGCTGAAACAACTACCAGAACTCAAAGGAAGCTGGTCTACAGATGGTCTTGATTGTGCTGAAGATTTATTGTCATGAAATGTAGAAATTTATAACAGAGATATCTCATTATTATTTAACAGAATATTTGTGCAAATAACTACTCCAATCACAGGAAGCAAGGCATTAAAATATGTTTCTTAAGTTAACTTTGAATCAAACAAAATTTAACACTCAGCCACAATATGAAAGGTGACCAAAACCTTGGTCAAAGGGGTACATATTATGATGGACACAGTCACATACATACATAAATTTCATTTTCCTTAATAGTGCTTCTAGACCACAGTCAATTTTCTTCCACTGTGGAATTGTGGGCCCTGAAGTGACTAATTTAGTCCAATGCTGGATCAGCAAACTCTGCTGCAGGTAGGGTGGGTGACATTTTAGGAAGCAGGAGGGTGCGATGCCTAGGATGTTACACGTTCCATTTGCATGTGGTCTCCTCCTAGGCCTGTCAGAGATGTGAAATGCTTAGCATTTTCATAGATGGCTCTTCACCTGTTTGGCCAGTCTTGGCCAAGAACTTTCCATGATTTGGTGGCATTACTGCACTTTTTGAGGGAGGCTTCCAGGATGTCCTTGAAGACTTTTTCTTCCCTCCTGGTAGCCACTTACCAGATGAAGCTCAAAGTACAGAGCTTTGTTTGGAACTCCTGTGGCAGGCATGGATATTATGTAGCCTACCCAATGAGCAGATTGATTGCAACCAATGCCTTGATACTGCAAATGTTAACCCCAGAAAGGATTTTGATATTGGAATGCCTACCCTGTCAGTTTGCAGAATTTTGTGGAGGTATTACTCTCAGGAGATGGGGTCTCTGCTGTATCTTCCCCGTTTCTGCTGCATAATGGAGAGCAGATAACACTACAGTCTTTATAGACCATAAGCTTGATGTTGGATTTGACACCCTTATTATCAAAAACTCTGTTCCTTTTTGATGACAACCTATAATGAATGGAGACTCCAATGTATGAGAATTGATCCACACTGAGCAGTGGTTTGCCATGGATTTTTATACATGGGGCAATATTGTGCTGGTGGAGGATCTTTGTCTCCTGGATATTTGGGCTGAAGCTGATTCTCTCAAACTCTTTCATAAATACTTTGACAATGGTTTGGAGGCTCTGAGTGTGCACACAGGCATCATCCATACACTGCAGTTTGATGGCAGAGATTAGGATGGTCTTGGTTCTGTCCTGCAGGTAATGCAGATTTAACAGTTTCCCCTACATCCTGTAAAGAAGCTAGATTTCACTGGGAAGCTTCATGGATATTGTTGGGAATACATTCTTGTAATCAAGGACTGTGAAGAACTGGAATAAGGAACTCTTTGGACACTCAGGATAAAAAAGGGTTTTGAAGGGAAATGTGATTTCTGAGACACAGTAGGAACTGCAGATGCTGGAGAATCTGAGATAACAAGGTTAGAGCTGGATGAACACAGCAGGCCAAGCAGCATCAGAGGAGCAAGAAAGCTGACGTTTTGAGTCTGGACCCTTCTTTAGAAACGCGGGAGCGGAAGGGGATTCTGAAATCAATAGGGAGAAAGGGGGAGGCAGATAGAGAATGGACAAAGGAGAAGATAGGAGTACAGGAGACAGACAGGTCAAGGAGGTGGGGTTGGAGCCAGTAAAGGTGAGTTAGGGAGGGGATAGGTCGGTCCAGGGAGGACAGACAGGTCAAGGAGGTGGGATAAGGCTAGTAGGGAGGAGATGGGGGTGGAGCTTGAGGTGGGAGGATTGGATAGGTGGGAAGACAGGTTAGGGAGGTGAGTACGAGCTGGGATGGTTTTAGGATGTGGTTGGGGGAAGGGACATTTTGAAGCTTGTGAAGTCCACATTGAGACCATAGCACTGCAGGGTTCCCAAGCAAAATATGAGATGCTGTTCCCACAACCTTCAGGTGGCATCATTGTGGCACTGCAGGAGGCCCAGGATGGACATGTCGTTCAAGGAGTGGGAGGGGGAGTTGAAATTGTTCGCAACTGGGAGGTGCAGTTGTTTGTTGCGAACTGATCATAGGTGTTCCACAAAACGGTCTCCAAGCCTCCGTTTGGTTTCCCCGATGTAGAGGAGGCCACAACGGGAACAATGGATACAGTATACCACATTAGCAGATGTGCAGGTGAACATCTGTTTGATGTGGAAGGTCTTCTTAGAGCCTGGGATGGGGGAGGTGGGGGGTGCAGGGGCAGGTGTAGCACTTCCTGCAGTTGCATGGAAAAGTGCTGGGGGTGGTAGGGCTGGTGGGGCATGTGGAGCAGACAAGGGAGTCATGGAGAGTTGAATCTCTGGAAAGCAGATAAGCGTGGGGAGGGAAAAAAATCTTTGGTAGTAGTGTCGGAGGATGATGCGTTGGATCCGGAGGTTGGTGGGGTGGTATGTGAGGATGAGGGGGATTCTGTTTTGGTTGCTATTGCGGGGAGGGGGTGTGAGGGATGAGTTGCGGGAAATACGAGAGACACGGTCGAGGGCGTTTTCGAACACTGCAGAGGGGAAGTTGCAGTCCTTGAAAAACGAGGACATCTGGGATGTCCAGGAGTGGAATGCCTCATCTCGGGAGCAGATGCGGCGGAGGCGAAGGAATTGGGAATAGGGGATAGCCTTTTTGCAGGAAGGTGATGTGAGAGGAGGTGTACTCTAGGTAGCTGTGGGAGTTGGTAGGCTTGAAATGGATATCGGTTTCCAGGTGGTTGCCAGAGACGGAAATAGAGAAGTCCAGGAAGGAGAAAGAGGTATCGGAGATGGTCCAGGTGAACTTAAGGTTGGGGTGGAAGGTGTTAGTGAAGTGGATGAACTGTTCGAGCTCCTCCCCTGACTGTGATGTATGCAGCAAATACATTCATATAAAATTAGTGATGTTAATATTTGATTTTTATTTGTTTTATTCTCCTAATTGGCTACTGGGTGTACATACTAGCTGATACTACAATTGAAGCAGATTCTAGGATTGATTTCAAATTTCTACACTAATTCCACTAGTTCTACAATTGGCTTTGGTGTGCCATTTTGAGATAATGCTCCCGTACCTGATTGCTGTCCAGTGACCTTTGCTGATGAATGCATGCCTGTGGAAGAAAGCTAACTGATTGAACTGATTTGTGAGCTGCTCATGGTCTCACAATGTTGACACTTAAGCTTACAATAGGCTCACTCCAAAAATGGCCTCTTGGCTGAGAGCACAGAGGGTTTCCATGGCACAGGACCTATACTCTAGAAAAAGTCTGTTAGTTTAGGAGAGATGAACAGAAACATGGCAACAATAGGAAATCAGAAGAAAATATTTATTTCTCAAAGACTTGCAAACTCCCGATCTTTGAAATACTCAATTACTTGCAGATCTTCATTTCATATATTGTGATAAGCATGGAGAACTCTCAGCTTTTAGTTCCATTGTACCAAAAGCTTTGCTGCTAAATTGCAGCATTTGAAGGAACACACCTCCAACTAATTTCACTCTCCTGAGAGAGGCAACACTACAGCAGGAAAAAATGTTCAGATGTTGAGTTTGGAACCTGTGAATGTTCAAAAAAATCAGTATCTTTAATTTCCTCCTAAACTCTTAAAGTTGAAATGTTACTTCCACTCAAAGACACAAGTCTAACTGATTTGCCAACGGAAATGAAGATCTCAGAAATTCTACAGCTGATTGAGATTGCAATGCAATGACAGGAAATTGACAGGAGTGTGAAAAGTCTTCCCATTTTTATTCTTTGAGTTTGGATTCTTGGCCCCATAAGACTGGTTTACAATTCGCCTTTTTTAAAAGGCAAATTTTCAGAGTTGTATTGACTGTTGTATGATTATAGGCGTGTTTGGGAGTAAACAAACATAGTTTGATTTTGAGTAGTGGCTTAGTGATTAACCAGTTTTGCTACTTAAGTTCAATTCGAATAAACTAATTTTGAGTTTATTGAAGAAGAGCTACGGTGAAAGTTTCTTGTTCTGGATAATAGTAATAAAGAGGAACAGACTGTTCATTCTAGTAATTAAATAAAACATTAACACATTTGGTACTGCTGATGAATTAATGGGTTTTGATTACCAGTGCACACTTCCTGTTAAGAGTCACAACAATATGGGTTGCAGTGTTGCATTAAGGAAGATGAAGAAGAGCGTTGGTGCAAGGCACAGTGTTGCTTGATCACAGTTTATACACATATTGGATATGTGGCATGGCTGACATGTTGCTATGCAGCATTCGGAAAATGGTGATGAATTTCTGCAGGCTGCCAAATTTAAGGACTCCATTGTCCTCCTGTTTGACAGAGTTGAAGGTCTTTCTAATGTCAAAGAAAGCCATGTGTAAAAGCTGCTACTGCTCTCTTCATTTTCCTTGGACTTATCTTGCTGTGTAAATCATGTCCACTGTACTACCTCATCAAGGAATCCACAATGAGATGACAGTAGGTGCCCTTCAGTCACTAGGAGATAGTGATTGAAGAGCACTTTTGCAACAACATTCCCTGTGGTGAACAAGAGGGAGAGCTCTGTAGTTATCCAATCTGTCTTATCTCCTTTATTGAAGATGGGCACGATTACAACAACTCAGAGTAACACAGGCATGCTCTCTTCCTTTTAGATGAGGGAGATGTAGTTGTGCATGTGTGTTGAGAGTGTTTCTTTGTCATTTTTCAGTGGGAATTCTGTCTGCACCAATGGCCTAGGTTGTTCTCCACTGTTGGATGGTCTTTACAATCTCACGTTGGTCCAGCGTTGTGCTGAGGTGGTGGCAGGTAGCATGCTGAACTAGCCTTCCTAGTAGTTCAGTCGTTAAGTACACTATTTGGAGTGGCACTGGGCTATGCAAAGCAGAATACTTAATGTTCAGTTGGTGCCAAGTGCTCTGATCTCTGTCTTGCAACAGAAAGATAGAAACACTTGCATTTTTGTAACACCTTTCAGGGCTATCTAAAGTACTTTACAGCCAACTCAATTGCTGTAAATGTAGGAAATACAATGGTTAATTAGTAACAGCAAGCTCCCATAAAAAAAGTGAGCTAAATCCCACCATACCTCTTCTCACCTGACCAGTATGACTCTCTGTTTCCTTGTCTTCAAATACAAACGTAGGTTTTGCAAAAATGTATTTATGCTGTTTCCCTTGACCTACGATTGTGAGGTCCACATATTTAACACTTTCTGGAAAACAACTGAAACCAGCGTTGCCATGTTGGCAGTGCTACTTTTTTCACTTGCTGAGAAATGTCACTGGTTCAAGTACTGAATTAAAATAAGGAGTGCAGATACCACCCTCTACTGGATCTTGCTGTTAAGTTCAAGTTGGTCTTAAGAGGACACCGGGTGAGGGAGGGTCAAATTAGAGTCATAGAGTCATGGACTTATACAGCATGGATACAGACCCAATCTGTTTAACTAGTCAACGATGACCATGTTCCAAAACTAAATTAGTCCCCCTCGCCTGGGTTTGGCCCATATCCCTCCAAACCTTTCCCCATTCATGTACTTATCCAAATGTCTTTTAAATGTTGTAACAGTATCCGCATCCACCACTTCCTCTGGTTGTTCATTCCACATACGTACGACTCACTGTGTAAAAAAAATGCCCCTCATGTCCCTTTCTCCTGTCACCTTAAACATATGCCCCTTAGGTTTGAACTCCCCCACCCTAGGGGAAAGACCCTTGCTATTCCCTTATCTATGCCCCTTCTGATTTTATCAAACTCTATAAGGTCACTCCTCAATCTCCTACACTCCAGTGAAAAAATCCCAGCCTATTTTTACAATTCAAACCCTCCATTCCAGGCAATATCCTGGTAAGTCTTTTCTGATCCCTCTCCAATTTAGTTGTATCCTTCCTATAGCAGGGCAACCAAAATTGCAAACAGTACTCTGAAGAGGCCTCACCAATGTCCTGTACAATGTCAACATGATGCCCCAATTCCTATACTCAAAAGATCTGAGCAATGAAGGCAAGCATGCTAAACATCTTCATAACCACCCTGTCTACTTGTGATACAAATTTCAAAGAATTATCTACTTGAGCGCCAAGGTCTCTCTATTCTACAACACTGCCCAGGGCTCTACCAGTAATTGTATCAGTTCTGTCCACCATAATGCAATACCATACATTTATCCAAATTAAACTCCTCAGCGCACTGACCCAATTCTTCAAGATCTCTTCGCACTCTTAGATAACCTTCTTCACTGTATACTATACCACCCATTTTAAGGTCATTTGCAAACTTACTAACTGTGCCTCCCACATTCTGATCCAAATCATTTATATAAGTGACAAACAAAAGCAGACCCAGCACCAATCCCTGTGCAACACCAGTGGTCACAGGCCTCCTGCCCGAAAAAACAATCCTCCACCACCACCCTCTGTCTCCTACCGTGAAGCCAATTTTGTATCCAATTGGCAAGCTCACCCTGAATCTCAAGCGATCAATACTAATTAGTCTACTATGCAGAACCATGTCAAAAGCTTTACTGAAGTCCATTGAAACAACGTCTATTGCTTTGCTCTCATTAGTCTTTTTGGTTACTCCTTCAAACAACTCAATCAAGTTTGTGAGACATCTGCTGAGTATTTTCAACATTCTCTGTTTTATATTTCAGGTTTCCTGTATTGTGCTTTTGTGACTGGACAGCTCATACATGTAAAGAATGTCACTTACAGGTCAATCCTTTTGAAGGTGATAGGAAAGGGAATGGCAACTTTCTTCCTGTACTACTCAACATTTAGTTCCAAAAAGAAGGACCTACCTGTATCATCTCATCTGGAGTGTATAATATTGTCCTGATGATCATGACTCGATTTAAAAGATCAAATAGAATTCCATGACATGACACAATATCCGCTGTACCCCTAACAACACAGTTTAGTCTAGAAATTTTCTGTTTGGAGACAATATTAACACTCCTCTGGAGCAGGGAGAACTTGAGCCCAAGCCACCTGATACAGAGGTAGCCCGATCTGGGTGTACAAAACAACCTTCAAGCCAGAGATAGTAAGAACCGCCAATGCTGTAGTCTGAGATAAAATAGTGTGGAGCTAGAGGAGCACAGCCGGCCAGGCAGCATCAGAGAAGCAGGAAAGTTGACGTGTTGGGTCGGGACCCTTCTTCAGAAATGGGGGATGGGGAAGGGAGCTCTGAAATAAATAGAGAGAGGAGGGGTGGGGCTGGGGAAGGTAGGTGGGATGGTGATAGGTGAGTGCAGGTAGGCAGTGGTGGGGATTGGTCAGTGAGGTGGGAGGAGCGGATAGGTGGAAGAGAAAATGGACAGGTTGTATCAGGTTGTATCAAGTCAAGGAGGCAGGAATGAGAGGGTGGGTTGGTCATGGGATGAGGCGGGGGGTGGGGACATTTTGAAACTGGTGAAGTTCACATTGAGATTATTGGGTTGTAGGCCTCCAAACCAGAATAGGAGGTGCTTCTCCTCCAGTTTCTGGGTGGCATCATTGTGACACTGGAGGAGGCCCAGGATGGACATGTCATCCAGGGAGTGGGAGGGGGAGTTGAAATGGGTCGCGACTGGACGGTGCTGTCATTTGTCGTGAACAGAGCGCAAGTGTTCTACAAAGCGGTCTCCGAGCCTCTGCTTGGTCTCACCAATGTAGTGGAGGCCACATGGGGAGCAGCAGATGCAGTAGGCCACATTCAAGCCAGCCATTTTTAAAAACCTGATTTATAGTCAGTGTATTTTACATCATTTCCATTTTTTTTAATGGTTGGCAGTTTGGGTCTGTTAATTTTGTACTTTGAAGACTAATCATGCCCTGCCTATTTTCAAAAGAAAATTTCTCAGAAACCGTTTTATCACTTCTCTGGAAATATTCTCATAATGATACAAATCACATCGCAAGGCATTGTTGGATCTGAGCACCTAAAAGAACAGGTGTGGTCTGGATTTAACCTGAAATGTAGCTGTCGAACAGTACAGTAATCCCTCAATACTGCGTTGGGACGGTCAGTGTGCGTGGAGAAGAGTGGGGATGGCCAGCATGCCCTGAGCACAGCAGGACAGCCAGAGGGCTCAAGGTCTGAGCAGAATGGGGACAGCCAGTGGGTTGGAGGCCAGAACAAAGTGGGAATGGCCAGCGTATCCCGAGCAGAGTGGGACAGCCAGTAGGCTGGAGGCCTCAGTGGAGTAGGGACAGCAAGTGGGCTAGGGGCCCGAGCAGAGCGGGGACAGGCAGCGTACCCCAAGCAGAGCAGGATGGCCAGAAGCCGGAGCAGAATGGGGACAGCAAGTAGGCTGGAGGCCTGAACACAGCAGGGACAGCCAGTGGCCGGGAGGCCTGAGTAGAGCGGGCACAGCCAGTGAGCTAGAGGCCCAATCAGAGCGGGGATGCCCAGCGTGCCCAGAGGGAGAACAGTGGTTGGACTGGCGCTGGCAGTCATCAGCTTGCGAGCCCATTCAGACCATGTATGGAAGCCCCCTGCATTGATCTACTGCAAGGCCTTTATAGAAAGTGTAATGTTTATCTTTTTAACTTTAGTTGTTATTTTTCTGACTAATATTGTGTATAATTGTAAGGTAATGTAACTTTTTATTTATTTGTCTCTCTATTTAGTATCTAAGCTTTGTACCTATGTGCTTTGTACCAAGACGACACTGTACTCTTGTACTTGAGTACAGATGACAATAAACCTAATTCTAATTCCAGCCTGCTTCTTATTATGAAGTATTTGGCATGAGGCTTTGATTCTATAATATTCTGGTTCAGAAATAAATATTCTAACCACTGACTGCTGAGTAACAGTTACAGCTCCTAACCTCATCACAGCCTTGGTACAAACATGAACAAAAGACCAATATGCCAGATGTGAGATGTGAGTGACTGCCCTTCACATCAAGACTGCATTTGACCAATTGTGGTATCAAGGAGCCGTAGCAAAACTGGAATCAATGGGAAGCAGTGGAAAAGGCTCTCCATTAACTGGAGTTATTCCTGGCACAAAAAAAGATGGTTGTGGTTGCTGGAGCCCAATAAACTCAGTCGTAGCACACAAAGAAACTGAAATTGCTGGAGAAACTCAGCGGATCTGGCAGCGTCTGTGGAGACAGAGTTCACAATATGATTCCAATGATGATTCTTCAGAACACAAGAAATTTCATCGGTAAGCTTTGCACAGTTAGGCAGGAAAGATCACACCTGGAGTGAGGCACAGCCAGTGAATATATAGGTTGGAAAATTTGGAGGCAGCATGGGAATTCAGTGCAGAGGGGAAGAAATGCTTTATGCTTGCTTTCTTGACTCTCAGTTTGTAAAGGTTTTTTCCCACAAGCTCCGTATCAGGGCCCATCAGAACAGGTGACATTAAAGGTAAACTATAAGTTCATTGGTTGGTGATAACTACTAATTTGACTGTCTATTACAAGTTACTTTCATATTGAAGATAAGTAGGGAAATATTACAGGATACAAGCTAAAAGACCAGTAGAAAAATTTTAAAAATCGAATTATGAACTAACTAACTGAATAAATAAATAAATAAACAAACAGACAGATAAATTAAAAAAAAACTGACAGACGATGCATTGTACCTGCATGATGTGGGAGCTGGTGAACCCCAGTGTGGATTCATCGTGACCACATCTGTAGCCAAGTATTGGTTTCTTGAAGAACTCTGCTCAGAGTTGATGAGTTCCAAACACCGCGACATATTAAGAAGGGAGAATGTTACCTGGATTTATGTTTCAGGAGGCAGTCACATCTCTTAACTCCATTGGACTCAGTCAGTGGTCAGGGACAGAATGGTGTAACTACGAGCAAGGCAGGTAAAGGAACCCAGGAGATAGTGCTGAAGGAGCCTCAGCCTTTGAGTTTGTCTAACAGGCTTGAAATTCTTGCTCCCTGCGTAGACAAGAGTGGGGGCTGTAGGGAGGTTGTACAGAATGACCATAGCACTGTGTTACAAGGAGTCATTCAACAAGGGGGAGAAATGTGTAATTGTAATCAGAGATAGTATAGTCATGGGAATAGGCACTGCTCTGTGTGGTCAGGATTGAGGGTTCAAAGACTGTGTTGCCAGCGAGGTGCCCATATTCATTTATCTCATCTGAGCTGCAGCGGAATTTGGAATGGGAGGGGACAGATACAGTTGTCATGGTTCACATAGGTACCAACAATATTGTTAAAAAGGGAAAAAAAAAGGTTCTGCTGAGGAAATATGAGCAGCTAGGGGCTAAATTAAAAGGCAGAGCCAAAAAGACAATAATCTCTGGATTACTATCTGAGCAATGAGCAAATTAGCACAGAGTTAACAAGATTTAAAGAGGTAAACATGTGGTTCAAAGATTGGTGTGGGAGAAACAGGTTTGAATTCATTGGACATTGACACCAGTACTAGAGAGGGAGGAGTTGTTCCAATGGGACGGGATCGACCTGAATCATGCTGCGACCAGAGTCCTGATGAATGAATCACATAACGAGGGTAAGCAGGGCTGTGGATAAGTTTTTAAAGTAAATGTTGATGGTAATGATGGGGGATGGGGGTTGTTTTGGAATAAGTGATAGGATAGGGAATATGGGAAGTTCAGGAATCTAACTTCAGACACAGAAGATATGGGGATAACTGGAAAAAAGGGGGCAGTCAATGCAGGACTGAGGGTGTTGTACTTAAACATATGCAGCACAGGAAACACAGTAAAGGAATTTGTAGTACAGATTGAAACTGGCAGGTGTGACGTTTTGGGTATCTCAGAGATGTGGCAGTAATGGGATCAGGCTGGGAACTAGACATACAATTCCTATCAAAAGGACAGGCAGATGGGCAGAGGGAGAAGCATTGCCTTGTTAATTATGGAAGCTGCTGACAAAGGTTCTTTGATGAATTTCTGCAGTGTACCTTGTAGATAGTAAATACTGCTTCTACTGAGCATCAATGGTGGAGGGAGTGAACATTTTTGGATGTGGTGCCAATGAAGTGGGCTGCTTTGTCCTGGATGGTGTCAAGCTTCTTGAGTGTTGTTGGAGCTGCACTTATCCAGGCAAGTAGGGAGTATTCCATCACACTCCTGACTTGTGCCTTGCAGATGGTGCACAAGCTTTGGTGAGTCTAGTGATTGCTCACTGTATTCCTAGCATCTGATCTGATCTGCTCTTGTAGCCACTGTACTTCTGTAGCAATCCAATTGTGTTTCTGGTCAGTGGTAACTCTAAGGATATTGAGACTGGGAGATTCAGCAATGGTAGCACCATTGAATGTCAGGGGCCAGTGGTTAGAATGTCTCTTATTGGAGATGGTCATTGCTGCATTTTGTGTGGTGCAAATGTTACTTGCTACTTGTCAGCCCAAACTTAGATATTGCCCACTTCTCTGACGGCACCACTGATGTCAGGTCCCATGCTAGACCCACACTTGCACCACAACCAGGAGGCCCCGGTTCTGAGCCTACCACACCAGGAACTGCTGCCTTGCCGATAACCGGGAGTCCCCACTCTTGGCCTAGCCCAACTAGGAGTCCCTGGCTCCACTGCCACCTAAAAATAAACATCATGAGTTCCTGCTCTGGAACTCCTACCACACCACCACCACTGCAGCCGACACCTGCAGTCTCCACTCTAGGGCTACCACAACTGGGAGTCCACTGCCATGCTAGGCCACTGGCACTTCACCTAGAGTCCCATTCCAGCCACGCTCCTCCGTGATGTCACTTTCACCACTGTCAAAACGAAAATGATGAAGAAAATGATGAAGAAAAAGAAAGAAGGGTAATGAAAGAAAGGAGGAAACGGCCAGTTCTTAGCGGATGGGCTCAGGAGCCCAAGCGCTGCCTGCTTGCCTGTGCTGCCATCTTGAAGCCATGTGTGTCAAGGATGATGTCAAGCTTCTTGAGTGTTGTTGGAACTGCACTCATCCAAGCAGATGGGCAGTATTACATCTCATAATTCATTGGCTGTGTTATTAAGAAATTCAAAATAAGGAGAATGAGTCTGTGAATGTTTGCAACTGAAGGTATACTGACATTTTTTCAAGACGGTGGCAGCGATAGGATAGGAAGTGTTTGGACTCTGTACCCATATGCTCCCGCTCACCTGGCCAACCGCATTCTTCTTTGGTTTTTTGTTTTGTTTCTTCATTTCTCTTTCATATCAAAGTTCACTTTTTCTTCTTTTCTCCGGCGCTGTGGAGGAAAGCGGTTGCAAGGGCCTGCTGTGGCGGCAGCACCGCGGTGGATCTAGATGTCTGTTCCTCCTGGCCATAGTGGCCACAGCTTTATCAAAGTCTTCATGTCAGTGGATCTGGTCCATTCCTCCAGGCGGCAGTGTGATGGTTTCAGCTGTGGTTATAGCAGTGGTGGCATGGTAGTTCTGGCTTGTTCCTCATGGCCTTGGCGGCAATGTGGTGGCTTTGGATAGCGACTGAAGTGGCAATGGCTTCAGCGTCGGCAACTTGGTGGGTCTGGTCTGTCCCTCCCTGCTATGGTGGCGATTCAGTGGCTTTGGTATCAGCTTCAGCAGTGACCGCATTGTGGATCCGGTCCGGAAATCCTTGCTTTAGTGGTTTCAGGGGCAGTTTTGGCGGCAGCACTCTTGTAGCCACTCCAGAAACCCAAGGGCTATGGAGAGAACAAAAAAAAAACTTTATCCCAACTTTGTTCCAATTATTTCTTTTTATAATTTCTCTAATTAAAATGACACCGAATTGTGGTGACTTATACACATCTCAGTTAATAAGTACAAATGCCAATAAACTGCTTTTCTTTTCAGTGGTTCAATGATGAAAATCAGGGAGTCACAAAAAGGCTAAAATGAAGCACAGAGATAAAAGGTACTGCAGATGCTGGAGAATCTGAGATAACAAGGTGTGGGGCTGGATGAACACAGCAGGCCAAGCAGCATCATAGGAGCAGGAAAGCTTGACGTTTCGGGCCTAGACCCTTCATCAGAAATGGGGGAGGGGAAGAGGGTTCTGAAATAAATAGGGAGAGAGGGGGAGGCGGATAGAAGATGGATAGAGGAGAGGATAGGTGGAGAGGAGGCAGACAAATCGAAGAGGCGGGGATGGAGCCGGTAAACGTGAGTGTAGGTGGGGGGGTAGGGAGGAGATAGGTCAGTCCAGGGAGGACGGACAGGTCAAGGGGGAGGGATGATGTTATTAGATAGGAGATGGGGGTGGGGCTTGAGGTGGGAGGAGAGGATAGGTGAGAGGAAGGACAGGTTAGGGAGGCGGAGATGAGCTGGGCTGGTTTTGGGATGCGGTTGGGGGAGGGGAGATTTTGAAGCTTGTGAAATCCACATTGATCCCATTGGGCTGCAGGGTTCCCAGGCTGAATATGATTTGCTGTTCCTGCAGCCTTTGGGTGGCATCACTGTGGCATTGCAGGAGGCCCAGGATGGACATGTCGTCTGAGGAATGGGAGGAGGAGTTGAAATGGTTCGCAACTGGGAGGTGCAGTTGTTTGTTGCGAACTGAGCGCAAGTGTTCTGAAAAGCGGTCCCCAAGCCTCTGCTTGGTTTCCCCGATGTAGAGGAAGCCGCAACGGGTACAGCGGATGCAATATACCACATTGGCAGATGTGCAGGTGAACATCTGCTTGATGTGGAAAGTCTTCTTGGGGCCTGGGATTGGGGTGAGGGAGGAGGTGTGGGAGCAGGTGTAGCACTTCCTGAGGTTGCAGGGAAAAGTGCCGGGTGTGGTGGGGCTGGAGGGGAGTGTGGAGCAGACAAGGGAGTCGCGGAGGGAGTGGTCCCTCCGGAAAGCAGATAAGGGTGGGGAGGGAAAAATATCTTTGGCGGTGGGGTCGGATTGCAGATGGCGGAAGTGTCGGAGGACAATGCGTTGGATCCGGAGGTTGGTGGGGTGATACGTGAGGTCGAGGGGGATTCTTTTTTGGTTATTATTGCGGGGACGGGGTATGAGGGATGAGTTACAGGAAATGCGGGAGACACGGTCGAGGGCATTCTCGACCACTGTGGGGGGTAAGTTGCGGTCCTTGAAGAATGAGGACATTTTTAGATTTAGATTTGGGTTTTATTGTCATGTGTACTCAAGGACAAGGTTCTTGTAAGGTTGCAGAAAATTGTAGAGATGGATTTAATGCGTCCAGAGTGAGACTGCGGAATAATAAATTTGTATGAGAAGAGTGGTAGTCTAATGTGGTAAACTCAAAACAAATACTAAGTTGTAAAGGGGCAGGAGCATTTTGAAAGGCAGCGTGGTAAGTGAGCTATATTGTGGGATTTATAGTTTTTCAGGAAGCCTTGTCTGCTTGACGAAAGACGAGGTGCCCACAGACAACTACAGCTCCTGCCTAGGAAATAGGAAGAACTGCAGATGCTACAGTCAGAGACAACACAGTGTGGAGCTGGAGGAACACAGCAGGTCAGGCGGCATCAGAGGAGCAGGGAAATTAATGTTTCGGGTTTACACCCATCATCTGGATTGCCGAGGGAGAAGGGAGCTTGAAAATAAATAGACGGGGAGTGGGGCTAGGGGAAGGTAGGTGAGATGGTGATAGGTAGATGCAGCTTGAAGAACTTCAGGGTGGAGGAGATCACCAAGTGGGTTGCAGTGGGAGAGAGATTCACTGAGATATTTTCGGAGGGAGGAGGACAACTTCTTCAAGGTGGGCATCCTTGAAAGAAGCTTTGCAGTAGGATTTTCAACAACTAGGAGATAGCAAGAACTGCAGATGCTGGAGACAGAGTCAATATGGTGTGGAGCTGTGAGGAACACAACAGGTCAGGCAGCGTAAGAGAAGCAGGAAAGTTGACCTTTCCAGTTTACACCCCTCTTCAGGACTGAGGAAGGGGAAGAGAGCTCGGATATAAAATGGGTGGTGCGGCTCCACACACAAACTGGAGGAACAACACCTCATATTCAGCCTTGAGAGCTTACAGCCTGATGGCCTCAACATAGAATTCACCAGTTTCAATATCTGCCCACCCCCAGCCTCATTCCATGTCCAACCCTCCCTCTCATCCCAACTCCCTGACCAGACACAACTTGTCCATTTCCAGCCCCACCTATCCCACTGACTAATGCCCACTACCCCCTACCTGCACCCACCTACCACCATCCCACCCATCTTCGCCCAGCCCCTCCCCAGTCCTGAAGAGGGGTGTCAATCCGAAACCTCAAAGTTCCAGTTTTGGAGATAGTGAGAACTGCCGATGCTGAGTCTGAGATAACACAGTGTGGAGCTGGAGGGGCACAGCAGGTTAGGAACTTTTCTGAAGAAGGATCCCGACCCGAAACGTCAGCTTTCCTGCTCCTCTGATGCTGTTTGGCCTGCTGTGTTCATCCAGCTCTACACCTTGTTATCTCGACACTTCACAGGATTCGAGTTTCATTATAAAAATTAGATCGATAGGTTAAACTTTAAACTTCTCACGTACTCGGTCCACTTAAAATCAATCAAGTATTTTTCCACCCTGCCGTAAAATAAACCGGTCACCGGCTGACGATAGCTGGTCGCTCCCGCCTCCCGACGGAAGGTTTTTCGGGTTTTCCCAGAGACGCTGCGGCTGTGCACGTGCTCACCCGCCCGGCGCGCCCACGTGGTTCAGAACAACCGTTATTTTTAAATCTGAGAGAGATGGAGAGGGTGAGAGAGCAAGAAGAAATAACAGAGGGCCAAGAAAGAAAGAAAGAAAAAAAAAGGGAAAGGGGAAAGGGGAAAGGGAAAGGGGAAGAAGAAAGGAAAGGAAGGAAGGAGAGGTTGGGCAGTGGGAGAGGGCTGGGGGCAGAGAAAAGGGGACGATGGGTAGGGGAGGAGAGGGCCGGAGGGAGAGAAGGGGAAGGTGGGGTTGAAAGAGTGTGTTGGGGCATGGGGTAGAGAGATGGGGAATGGGGAGAGTGTGCATGCTGAGGTGGGGTCAAGGGGTTGAGTGAGTGAGTGAGGGAGGGATGGATGGATGGATGGTGATAAGAAAGTCGGTGGGGAGTTGGTTTTGGGAGGGGGTAAGAAGGGAAATTGGAGGAGGGGGTGATGAGGAGTAGTTGGGTGGGGGATGAGAGTGCGAGGAGTGAGAGTGCTGGGGAAGTGGTGAGGGAAAGATGTGGGCCTGGAGGGGATGGATGGAGGGGAGCTGTGGGGAGGGAAGTAGGGAGGTAGATAGTCAGGGAGAAGGTATAAGTGTGGAGGGAGGGAAGAAGGAGAGTGGAGGGGAAGGAGAGTTGAGAGAGAGAGGAATACAGAAGGTAAGGTCTACAGTGGAGAAAGCAAGGGAAGAGATGCAGAGAGTGAGAAAGAGAGGCAAAGTGTTTTGTACAGTGAAAAGGAAAGTGAGGAGCTAAACGAGAGGGAGAGAAGTTAGGGGACAGAGTGGAAGGGAGACAAAGGCACAGTAAGGGTGAGGTAGTAATGAATATACAGACAGTAAGGGTGCAACAATGTGAAGTATGGATAGTTTGGAGATACAGAATACAGGGAGAGAGGTGATAACAGTGTGAGGGAATCAGGTGGAAAGATAAACAGATGAACTGAGAATGACTGGCAGAAAAAGGAATCATTGACCAAAATAGGAAGCAGAAAGAGAGGAAATGGAGGGATGGATAGTGACAGATGGAAAGGGAAAGACACGAACAATGTTAAAGGAGAGGAGAGGAGAGGAAGGGACTAATAGAGAGATTGATAGATACAGATAGAGACGCAGTTTGGCAAAATAAAATCATTGTGTCCTTGATTAAGGAAAATTTAAATCAGTAAAGAGGGATGAGATGAGTTTGTTTTATGCAGTGAGTTGTGATGTTAAATATTCTGTTTGGCAGGGTGCTTTTAAGGAATTGGGTAAATAATTGGAGGGGATAATATTGCAGGTTTACAGGGAAAGGACAAGACTCATTGCATAACTGTTTTGAAAAGTTGGCATAGAAGCAAAGGGCTGAATGGTGTCCTGTAGAGCTGTGTCATTGTGTAAAGTATTCTTCCTGAGGAGAGAAATGTTTTGTTCAGTTATTTATTTCTGAGTACTCATACAATAGGTGCTGGGAGAAAAGTACTGGGGAAGAGGAAATCTGATTTTGTCCCCCATGCCACTACCCTAATTATAAATGATAATACTTTTTAAGTTAGAATTCGGTAGAAAGTTAGAGTTTTTAAGGACTTAAGAGATGCTGTCCTGAATTGAAGCTAAGAAATAAGGATATTTGGGAAGATATATAAATTGTGTTTGAAATATTTTTATACATTTCCTTAGGAATATTTTCAAAGTAATCTGTCACAAATATTGTTGTGTTATTCCAGCTGCTCATCATCTACTTTTGTGTCTGGATTATTCTGTGATTTAATATTGACCCTACTGTACATGGAGTATGACTGGCTTCACTTCCAAGTGTAAGGTACATCGAATGAATCTAAATTGAATGCTAAAGAAGAAAAAATGGTTTTAGTGAAAGAAATTTACTTGTAGGCATTGAAATTGAAACAAGGCATTGAAAATATTTCTTAATTGTGTTCATGGATCAATATGTTTGATGTACTTTTCAAAGGGAGCATTTCATCTTAAACTCACGATGTGAAATTGCTGCGACCCCATGGTTTGCAGTTGTGCTCTGAGGAATGAACAGTTTTAAGTTTATCAGAGCTGAGGGATATCAAAGCAGGTCTTTTATCACTGAATGATATTGAACCTATGGATTTTTACAGAGATGCTACTTCAGAAGAATTGTTACTCCTGTAGAACATGATTGAAAAAGACTTGCAAGCAGGTATCAAAGGAGTCTGACTAGTTTCTTACTGACTACTTTCAGATAGTATCAGCTAAGGTATTTATAAACTCCACCTACATGCCATATTGTTACGTATATTTTATATTTGTGAAATTACATACAAAGACCAATGATGCATTGTTCCTGTCTCTTCAAATGAACTTGCCTAATGTAATAAGGCTAAAATTTATAACCCTTTTTGTAAAGTCATAGAGCACAGAAACAGATCCTTCGGTCCAACCAGTCCATGCCAAACATAATCCCAAACTAAACCAGTCCTACCTGCCTGCTCCAGGCCCATATCCCTGCAAACCTTTCCTAATCATGTACTTATCCAAATATCTTTCAAATGTTGTAATAGTACCCACATCCACCACTTCCTCAGGAATATCATTACACCCTCTGTGTAAAAAAATTTCCAATTAACATTCAGCTTCTACTGCTGTTCAAAATGAAACCAACTAGAGTCATAGAGCCTTACAGCATGGAAACAGACCCATTGGTCCAATACTTCCATGCTGACCAGATATCCTAAGTAAATCTAGTCCCATTTGCCAGCATTTGGCCCATATCCCTCGAAACCCTTCTTATTTATGTACCTATCCAGATGCCTTTTAAATGTTATAATTGTACTGACCTCCACTTCCTCTGGCAATTCATTCCATACCCGCTTCACCCTTTGTGTGAAAAAGTTGCACTTTAGGTCCCTTTTAAATCTTTTCCCCTTTCACCTTAAACCTATACTGTCTAGTTTTTCCACCCTCCACCCTGGGGAAATGACCTTGCCTATTCATCCTGTCCCTGCCCTTCATGATTTTATAAACCTGTATAAGTTTTATAAGAGCCTCTGACACTCCAGGGAAAATAGCCCCAGCCTATTCAGCCTCTCCCCATAGCTCAAACTCTCCAACCCTGGTAACATCTTTGTAAATCTTTTCTGAACCGTTTCAAGTTTCACAACATTCTTCTGATAGCCAGGAGACCAGAATTGCATGCAGTGTTCCAAAAGTGGCCTAACCAACATCTTGTACAGCTGCAACACGACCTCCCAACTCCTATAGTCAATGCACTAACCAATAAAGGCAAACGAACCTAAAGGCCTTCTTCACTATCTTGTCTACCTGGGACTGCACTGAGCTGAGAGAATGGTATAGGAGTGATTTAGAGATGTGCCCCCAGTATTAATTCTCACAGTATTTAGATCCTTTAGAAACCTTTATCCTTTATAATTCAGCATACTATAGGTACAACAAATCATGGAATATGCTAACAACTGGCAAAAGACCAACCTCAATTCTAAATCTGTGGCAAGTTAGCTAATCCTGGCCACAGCAGCTATTGTTGAAAGAAAGATTTTTATTTGTATCATGCTGTTCAATACCAGTGGATGACTAAAAGCATTTTACAGCAAATTAAATACTTTTAAATGAATCAATGTTGTAGGAAATGTAACTGCCAATTTGTATGTAAAAAGCAGCCACAGACAGGAGTATGACCAAGACCAGATATTGGTTTGGTGATGTTTTTGGAAGATAAATATTGGTTGGGACGTCCAAGATAACTTCCCTGCTCCACTTCAGAATAGTCCTTGAAATCTTTTTATATCCACCTGAAGGAGCAGATGGCCTTGGTTTAGTATCCCATTCAAAAGATAGTACTTCCTCTCTGTTTCTTGTTTCTTCTCAAGATCTCCCCAAACTACCTGAGTTAGTGAAATCAAGGTGCATCCACTCTCAGCAATTTTTCTCCGTGACCTACTTTAGTTTTATTCATACACGGGATGTTAGCTTCTTTGGCTAGACCAGAATTTATTGCCTAACCCTAATTGCCTTTCAGAAAGTGATGGTGAACTCTATCTTTAACTGCTGCAGACTAGGTGCTGTAGATATACCCAAAGTGCTAACAGGGAAGTTGTTTTAGGATTTTGACCAAACAATAGTGAAGGAATAATTATTTGGTTCCAGGTCAGGATGCTGTGCAACTTGCAGGTGGTGGGGTTCCCACATATCTGTTGCCCTTGTTCTTCAGCTAGTAGAATTGCATGTTTGGAAAGTGCTGTCAGGTGAGTTTTGGTGCATTGTTGCAGTCTTATAGGCAGGTACACAGTGCTGCCACATGTGTGGCAGTGAATGCTTAAGATGTTATATGGGATTCCAGACCAATGTCCTGTTTTGTTCTGGATGGTGTTGAATTTCACGTGTTCTTGGAGCTGCAGTTCTGGCAATTGGAGAACATTGAATCACATTCCTGACTTGTGCCTTGTAGATGGTGGACAGGCTTGGTGGAATCAGGAAGTCATTAACTTAGCAAAGAATTCCCTGCTTTTGAACAAATCTATTGCCAAAGATTTGTTTTACATAGCTGTTCTAGATCAGTCAATGTTCTGGTCAGCACCCAGGGTGTTAATTGTGGGGACTCAGTGATGGAAATGTCAGGAACTGATGGTTGGATTCTCTGTTGTTGGAGATGGTCATTGTCTCACTCTTGCGTAGTGGGAATATAACTTGCCACACAATCAGCCCAAGCCTGAACATTGCCCAGATTTTGCTGCATCTGGATATTGACTTCATTATCTGACAACTTATGAATAGTGCTGAATGTCGTTCAGTAAACATCCCCAACTCTGACCTAATCACAGAATCACAATTGTCATGGCCAAGAAGGCGGCCATTTGGCCATTGTGCCTGCGCCAGTTTTATTACTTATTGCCAATCTCCTGTTTTTACCAAATGTCCTTAAACACCGCTTTTATCCAAGTAATCATCCAGTGCCCTCTTGAATGCCTGAATTGAATCAGCCTCTGCCACATTTCTAGGCACTGCATTCTATACCCCAGCCACTTGATGTGAAAATGCTTTTTCTTGCATCACCCTTGCTTCATTTGCTTATCACTTTAACTTTATGCTCCTTTGTTTTTTTTTTAACTTTTTGCAAATGGGAACAGCATCTCCCTATCTACTTTGCCAGGCACTCATGACTTTTAAAAACCCCCGTCATGTCTCCTCTAGCTTCTCTTCAAGGAGGACATTCCCAGTTTCTTCAGTCTAACCTCATTACTGAATTTCAGTATCCTGGAACCATTTTTGTAAACTGCTGCTACATTGTCTCCAATGTACTTCCTACAATGTGGTGTCCACAACTATACACCATATTCCAGCTGGATCTAACAGGTGTCTTATACAAGTTCAACATTATTTCCTTGCTCTTGTCTGCTATGCCCCTGCTAATAAAGCTGAGATCACTGTGTGTTACGTTAACTATTCCGACCACTGGACCTGCTACCTTGAATGATCTGTTCAAATATACACCAAGGTCCTTCTGCTCCTGTACTCCATTTGCAACTGTATCTTCTACTTTATATTGTTTTTCAATGTTCTGCCAACCAAAGTGCATCACCTTCTGGTTGCCACATTACCAAAAGGATGTGGATGCTTTGGAGAGGGTGCAGAGGAGGTTCACCAGGATGTTGCCTGGTATGGAGGGTGCTAGCTATGAAGAGAGGCTGAGTAGATTAGAATTATTTATATTAGAAAGACGGAGGTTATGGGGGGACTTGATTGAGGTCTACAAAATCATGAGAGGTATAGACAGGGTGGATAGCAAGAAGCTTTTTCCACAGAGTGCGGGACTCAATTACTACAGGTCACGATTTCAAGGTGAGAGGGGAAAAGTTTAAGGGAGATATGCATGGAAAGCTCTCTACGCAGAGGGTGGTGGGTGCCTGGAACGCGTTGCCAGCAGAAGTGGTAGAGGTGGGCACGATAGCGTCATTTAAGATGTATCTAGACAGATGCATGAATGGGCAGGGAGCAGAGGGATACAGATCCTTGAAAAATAGGCAACAGGTTTAGATAGAGGATCTGGATCGGCGCAGGCTTGGAGGGCCAAAGGGCCTGTTCCTGTGCTGTAATTTTCTTTGTTCCTTGTTCCTTGTTCTTTGTTCTCACTCCTCTGCATTAAATCTCACCTGCCACCTATTTGCCACTCCACCACCTTGTCAATGCCCTTTTGGAATTTCACACTACCCCCCTCACAGTTTATAATTCTTCCAAGTTTAATGTCCTCTACAAACTTTGAAATTGTCCTGTGTACACCAAGATCTAGGTCATTAATATATATCCAGAAATGCAAGGGTCCCAATGCGGAACTCCACTACAACTTCCCTGCAGCCTGAAAAATATCTTTTGACTATTACTGTCTGTTTCCTGTGACTCAGCCAATACTGTGTCCCTGTCGCAACTGTTCCTTTTTATATCATGAGCTATAACTTTGCTCACAGATCTGATGTCACTGTATCAAATGATCTCTCGCAATCCGTGTACACCATAATCAACAATGTGATTCTTGTTTTGCTTCTTGTTCCATACGCTGTTAAATATTGCATTAATGTCAAGAGCAGTCACCCTCACTTCTTGAGTTCAGATCTATTGTGCATGTTTGGACCAGGGCTGTAATGAGGTCAGAAGCTGAGTGGACCTCGTAGAACCCAAACTGAGTGTCAATGAGCAGGTAATTGCTGAGCAAACGTCACTCAATAGTACTATTGACAACATTTTCTATCACTTTATGATCAAGAATAAATTGACGGGCAGTAATTAACCTGGTGAGATATGTCCTGCTGTTAGCAAGCCAGACTTACCTGGGCAATCTTTCACACTGGGTAGATGCTTGTGTTGTAACTATACTGGAACAACATCCTTCAGGAATGCATCTAGTTCTGAAGTACAAGTCATCATTGCTATTGCTGGAATGTTGTCAGGCAAAGGCTATGTGCAGCATCCAGTTCCTTTGGCTATTTCTTGAGACGATGTGAAGGGAATTAGATGAAGACCGGCATCTGTGCTGTGGATATCTTTTATAACCTTTTCGGGGTAGAACTGGAGTACATTATTGTCAAGGCTTCATTGCATTCCAGATGTTCCCATTTGACATAATGGGCTGATTCTTCTGTTTCTTTGGTTGTCATTTTCAGTGAGGGGTTTCTCTCCATGAGGCTTAATCAGCGATCTCCTCATATCTTGCCAAACCTGCCTCCTTAACTATAGTAAAGACTATATTTATTTTTGATTGCGTACTGAAGTGGGAACAGGACTGTTTTTAAAAACCAAATATAGTGGAAGGGATTCCTGTGCTTTTTAAAAGCAAATTACTGAATCTCGTTGTAAGTACTGCTTTATCCTGCTGCTTTGTTCAAATACTGGGGAAATTTGGTTGGAGAGTGACTGGAACCTGGAGTTATGTCTGAAGTGTAATTTGATCCACAATAAATAGCTGATTGACAACTGGTCGCAACTCCACAAACCAATGCCAAAGGCCATCTGCCAGTCCACCACAACATGATTGGCTCCTGGGTAGCTTGTGGGAGTGAACAATATCAACATAAACCTTTAGACCTCCAGAAGGGGAAGTGGCATGTTTCTCTGCAGTAGAGAATGCCTGAAGAAAGCCAGTTTATTTTTCTTCACCAGGTATTGTAAACTGTCAGTTCTAACCAAAAAGTGAGAGACTTTTTATCATTTGTGAACAAGTCACTCTGTGCCTTGGTAGTGAAGTGAAAAGTACCTGGAGTGGAAAGATTGGAGAATAGCAGTCCTGGCAAGCAAAAGAAAACTCCCACGTTACTTCTACAGACAGAGGCCATTGAACTGCCTTCCAATTTTTCCCCTTCATCCATAACACCAATGTTTTTTGTCTGTCTGTACGTGTGTAAAGACTTTTATAAGCAACAAAAACAAAGTTGCTGGAAAAGCTCAGCAGGTCTGGCGGCATCTGTGAAGGAGAAAACAGAGTTAATGTTTCCGGTCCGGTGACCCTTCCTCAGAAAAATGTTAACTCTGTTTTCTCCTTCACAGATGCCGCCAGACCTGCTGAGCTTTTCCAGCAACTTTGTTTTTGTTCCTGATTTACAGCATCCGCAGTTCTTGTGGTTTTTCTTTTTATAAGCAAGTGTGATACCAACAGTTCGTAGTTGTTTACCCATACCTAGAACGTATTGCAATAAATAGTAAATCTTGTAAGTACAGAAACCTGGTTCATATTTTACAAAGAACAAAACAGCACAGGAACAGGCCCTTTGACCCTCCAAGCCAGCGCTGACACATTTTGCCCTTCCATACTAAAGGTGTCTTCACTTACAGGATCTATATCCTCTATTCCCTTTCCTATTCATGAATTTGTCCAGGTGCTTCTTGAATGCTGCTGTTGTGTCTGCATCTACTACCACCTCTGGCAGTATGTTCCAGGCTCTCCCCATCCTTTGTACTTGCCTCGCACATCTCTTTTAAACTCACCAACCCCACCCCTTGCACCTTGAACCTGTGTCCCCTAATAATTGACCCCGCCACCCTGGGAAAAAGCCTCATACTTTCCACTCTGTCCACGCCATTCACAATCTTATAAACTTCTATCAGGTTGCCCCTTGGCCTCCTGCGTTCCAGTGAAAACAAACCTAGTCTATCCAACCTTTCTTCATAACTAAAATTCTCCCTCACCAGGCAACATCCTGGTAAACCTTTTCTGTACCTCCTCCAAAGCATCCACATCCTTCTGGTAGTGTGGTAAGCAGAACTATACACAATATTCTAAGTGTGGACTAACTGAACTTCTATAAAGCTGCAGCATAACTTGCCTATCTTTATATTCAATGCCCTTTCCAATAAAGGCAAGCATGCCATAGTAAAAAAGGCCTACCTTATCTACCAGCGTTCCCACCTTCAGCAATTTGTGGACCTTCCTTGTGTCCTCTTTATCAGCTTTTAATCTTTCTTTTTCTTTTTCTTTTTCTTTTCCCCTTCTTTTCTCAATTTTATTTAGTTTTCACCCAAACGTACTTGATAAAGAGGGCACTCCGGTAGAAAGGCAGCTTTGATGACCACCGAAGCGACGGTGGCATCTTCAGAGGCAGCATGGCTACAGAGTTGGCTGGCCTATGAAGCCTGGAGTGAGACTCTTGTTTCTGCATGGATTGGGCCCCTGCTGGTGGCATGGCATGGCATGGGTTGCTGAAGCCCAAAGCAGGACTCTTGTTTTGTTTCCGCGTGGTGTCGTCAAGTGTAGCCTGGAGTGGGCCTTTGGCAGTGGCATGGTGTAGGCTGGTCTAGCATGGAGTGGGACTCTGGAGGCATGGCATGGGCTAGGAACCTGAAGCAGGATTCCAGCAGCAGCATGGTGTGAGCTGGTGAAGCCCAGTGCGGGACTCTTGCTTCTGCATGGCATGGGTTGGTGTAGCCTAGAGCGGGACTCTGGCTGCAGCATGGTGTGGGCGGAGAAGCCTGGAGTGGGACCCTAGTGGTGGCATGGCATGGGCTGGTGTAGTTCAGAATGGGACTCTGGTGGCATGGTGTGGTCTGGTGATGCCTGGAGCAGGACTCTGGTGGCATGGTGTGGCCTGGTGTAGCCCAGGTGAGACTGTAGCAGCAGAGAAGAAAAAGTTGGACTCTTTTTAAATTATGTGTCTTTATTTTTTACTTTGTTTAAGTTAATGTGAATGGTATCTATCCATAGCAACAGCACATACCTTTCACTGCTTTTTATATTGAATGCATGTGATAATAAATGATTCAGTTCAATATTCCAGGGTGGAAAACTTCTCATTAAGCACAAAGAGTCAGGGAGAGGTGCCTTGTGTGGAGAGGATCCTCACTCTGACTAACTGTGTTCAAGTCCCTGGACTGATGTTTTGGAGGCTGCTCACTGATTTACTGCGCCAAGACTTATTGTTTTCTTTATTCGTTAACGGGTTGAGGGCATCGCTGGCTAGGCAGCATTTATTGCCCATCCCTAATTGCCCAGAAGGCAGTTCAGAGTCAACCACATTGCTGTGGGTCTGGAGTCATGTGTAGGCCAGACCAGGTAAAGATGGCATTTCCTTCCCTGAAGGACATTAGTGAACCAGATGAGTTTTTCCAACAATCAACAATGGATTCATGATCATCATTAGATTCTTAATTTTATTGAAGTCAAATTCCACCATCTGCCATGACGGGATTCAAACGCGGGTCCCCAGATCATTATCTGGGTCTCTGGATTAACAGTCCAGCAATAATACCACCAGGCCATTATCTCCCCCACAGAAGGCAATCTCCTTTGATTTGACCTGACCTGAGGACAGCTGACAACCATGACAAGCTTCCTGGCTTTGCCTGCACTGAACAGCAAGTCAATACAGCAATACTATGAGCTTGGTATCTCTGGCTGAGGAGCAAGGTACAATAAAGCAAGGCACGGCCAAATGCGATGTGCAACCAGATAGGCTCAAAGTGAATGACCACTAAGTGAATGAGCGAGCAAACTGGCCAGAGGTGCATCCTGGTCTACTGAGTTGGGTGAATGTCCCTGAGTGCAAAATGTCCTTGCTGCAGTATGACAGTGATAGTTGCTGCTGCACCTTGAGGTGTGCTACTGAAGTGCAGAAGCATACTGTAGGTGAGTTTGTAGAATTGCTCGCCGAGCCGGTGTTTGATTCCAGATGTTTCATCACCCTGCTACATAACATCGTCAGTGTGCCTCCGATGAAGTGTTGGTGTTCTGTCTTTCTTGTTATTTTATGTGCCTTGGTTTGATGGGATGGTTGGCATCACTTCGGGTTTTCTCAGTGGTTTATATATTAGGTCCAGTTCAGTGTGTTTGTTGATGGAGTTCCAGTTGGAATGCCAGGCCTCCAGGAATTCCCTGACATGTCTGTTTGGTTTGTGCTATGTTGGATGTGTTGTCCCAATCGCATTCGTGCCCTTCTTTGTCCATGTGTACTGAGACCGGTGAGAACTGGTCATGTCTCTTGGTGGCTAGTTGGTGTTTGTGTATCTTTATCGTCAGTTTTCTTCCAGTTTGGCCTATGTAATGTTTCTCTCAGTCTTTGCATGGTATTTTGTAAATTTATGTTGGATTTATTGGTTGTGAGTATGGGATCCTTTACGTTCATCAGTAGCTGTTGTAGGGTGGTTGTTGGCTTGTGGGCTACCCTGAGACCTAGGGGTCTAAGTAGTCTTGTGGTCATCTCTGATGTGTCTCTGATGAATAGTAACGTGACTAGTGTGTCTGACCATGTTGTGTTGTCTTGTTGTGGTCTGTCACGGATTTCTATATGTATGATCAATTTCTGTACGATCTTGAGAGCTATCATAGAGTCATAGAGATGTACAGCATGAAAACAGGCCCTTTGGTCCAAATTGTCCACGCTGACCAGCTATCCTCAATAAATCTAGTCCCATTTGGCCCATATCCCTCAAATCTTTTTCTATTTGTATACCCATCCAGATGCCTTTTAAATGTTGTAATTGTACCAGCCTTCACCACTTCCTCTGGCAGCTCATTCCATACACGTACCGCTCTCTGCGTGAAAAAGTTGCCCCTTAGGTTCCTTGTAAATCTTTCCTCTTTCACCTTTAAACCTATGCCCTCTAGTTTTGGTACCTACCCTGGGGAAAAGACCTTGTCTACTCGCCTTATCTAAGCCCCTCATTGTTTTATAAACCTCTATAAGGTCACCCCTCAGCCTCCAACACTCCAGGGAAAATAGGCCCTGCCTATTCAGTCTCTCCCTATAGCTCAAACCTTCCAACCCTGGCAACATCCTTGTAAATATTTTCTGGACCCTTTTCAAGTTTCATAACATCCTTCCTATAGCAGGGAGACCAGAATTGCATGTAGTATTCCAATAGTGGCCAAACCAATGTCCTGTACAGTCGTAACATGGTCTCCCAACTCCAATACGCAATGCACTGACCAATAAAGGCAAGCATACCAAATGCATTCTTCACTATCCTATCTACCTATGACTCCACTTTTAAGGAACTGTGAACCTGCACCCCAGTGTCTCTTCGTTCAGCAGCACTTCCCAGGACCTTACCATTAACTGTATGACTCCTGCCCTGATTTGTCTTTCCAAAATGAAGCACCTCATATTTATCTAAATTAAACCCCATCTGATCGAGTTCTGTTGTACTCTGAGGTGACCTTCTTCGTTGTCCACAACACCTCCAATTTTGATGTCATCTGCAAACTTACTAAGCAGTCTATAAATTTACTGAATATATAATTCCATTTTTAATATTTGACATGTCAGTTGTTTGTTTAGAAGTGCTCATAGGTTAGCCATCCAGTTTGACTTGCATTAAATTACTAGTAAAATAATTAGATATTTTCACCCATTGGTTCACGTAACATATTTTAGAAAATAGCTGAGTCGAATAAGGTTGAAATACAATCCTAACACCAACTTGCAGTTTCTTTTCGACAACTGGGAGGAATCATCAGGCCATGCACCTTTTTCCTAGGTTATTGATTCCCCTGTACCTGAGTAAATTTCATAAATCAAAATACTTTTTCCACTTGTTTACTGTAAAGTGAAACATACAGCATATTAGGTATTTGTAAAATTGTATCCCATTAAAAGACAAAACCTTCACAACTGGGTGAGGATGGAATATAAGAAAAACTAGCAACAAATAATAAAAGTTGTGCAGAAAGTACATTTAGTACAAAGTTACTTGTTAAACAGCTCAGAATAAGGTATAATTCAGAAATTACTTTGTCAGCATGCAGAAAATATTGTGATCTAGAGTCAGACAGCATGGAAACAGACCCTTCGCTCCAACTTGTCCATGCCAACCATGTTCCCAAGCTAAATTAGTTCCACCTGCATTTGGCCCATATCCCTCCAAACCTTTCCGATTGATGAACTTATCCAAATGTCTTTTAAACGTGTAACTGTACCTGCATCCATCACTGCCTCTGGCAGTTCATTCCATACTCTAACCAATCTCTGTAAAAAGGTAGCCTCTCATGTCCTTTATAAATTTTTCTCCTCACCTTAAAAATATGCTTTGTAGTTTTGAACTTGCCCACCTTAAGGAAAAGACTTTTGCTGTTCACCTTATCCTGCACCTGACAATTCAACAACTTTCAAACAAGATGACGGTGGAGTAGCAGTGCTGTGTGGGCTCCTGAGCCTGGAGCTAGTCAGCGCCTGTCTCCTGTCGTTTCACTTTTACTTTTAACTTCTCTTTTACTTTTCTGTTTTGTTATTTTTCTCATTTTTCTTTTCTTCGAAACCTTTTTGTGGTGGGTTAATCGGCAACATCAGCACAGCAGCAAGAGTGGGTCGTGTGTGTAATGGCAGCATCCTCCTGACAGTCTGAGGTGGCAGACACAACTCCCAGCGATTTGGAGGTGATGGAAAAGATGTTCTCCTGGCATTCAGGGCTGGCGGTGGCAAAGCAACTCCAGTGACTGTAGGCAACAATGGAAGCAAGAAAGCAGCTCCACCCAGCGATCAGTGTGAGACTCGCAGGCTGGCCGAGATTTCAGGCCATGGCTATGCCCAAGTGCCTACGTCGGTGGTTCCAAAAACCTTTGGAGATAAGACTTAAATTTTGAGATTTGGATGTTTTTCTTGCTTTTTGGTTTTCTCTTATTTCTGCTGTTTGGTTTTATTTTTTGAGATTCTAATTTTGTAACCAGGATGGTGCCGAAGAATAACAAGCATGGGGCTGGATGAACACAGCAGGCCAAGCAGCATCACAGGAGCAGGAACAGCCCCATGCTTGTTATCTCGGATTCTCCAGCATC